>CM074724.1:307725041-308387541 GCA_037306005.1 Rhinophrynus dorsalis
TCCCTGCTGTCTCTGCACATGTGATCGCTGCCACAGTAATCACATGTGCCAATGGAGCCACATGACAAAGGCAATTTATGCAAACATTGCTTTTGTTTACTGTTCTCTGTCTCTCTCCTCTTCATTGTGATTGTGTGGAAGAGAGGCAGAGAACAGAGCTCCCAGTGCCTAATATGGCAAAATATGGGGCATGTTTTGTACTGGAAGTAGGACTACGGGGGGGGGGGGCAAAGGAGAACATAAAAAAAAAAAGTCCATGACCCCCTCTTTGTGTAAATTAATAAATGATTTAGAGCAAGACCAAAGTATTTTATTTATAATTTATACAAACTATTTTGAAAACACATATACTTAACCCCTTAATGACACAAGACGTGTTAGGACCGTCACTCTGGTCTGGACATTAAGGACTGGTGGCGATCCTGGCACTCATGGAATTTTGGGTTGGGAGTGCGGCTGCATGCCTCTCTGCCATCCCAGAATGTGTTGCGCAGAAAAAAAGTGCTCTGGACTTCTATGGCCATCAACCTCCGAATCAGACAGTTGTTAAGGGGTAAAACTTAAACAAATATTAATTTTGCCAGCACAGCAATGTGATACACTTACACACATCATACAGTCTGATCTCCTTAAAAAGGCCACCAGGGTTGGAAAGGAGGACATAGGGACTTTTTTCTCAGAGGGAGAGTACCCCCACTAAAAAGGGATACTTGGGAGGTATGAACAAAAGTTCATACCTTTTATCTATTTTCTGTTAAAAATGCATTAATTGAGCACAAATCATCACATTATTTGTATTATTTTCAAATTAAACAGTGGGTTATATATACAACTGTGGCATCAAAAGAAAGTCCCACTTATCCTTAGAAAATTATATATAATACTAGTTGAAGAGCCCATGTACATGGGCCACAGTGCCAGATGGTTGCAGGGCTGTCATGCACAGTAGAGACTGCCTGTGCGGTGGCTGATACAGTGCTAGCCAGTCGCGCGGCAGTCATGCCAAGGCTGACACTTCGGAGCGCCCCGCTCTGTATCAGCCGCGTCACAGGCAATCTCTACTGCGCATGACTGCAGCATGCACATCAGTTTCTACTGCACATGACTGCATCGTTACAATCTATTTAGTGAATTATTATATAGGAGGATGTGTGGGTGGACTAAATGAATTAGATGGAGAATTTGGTTGAACAAAGGCACACTAAAAAGGCAAAAATTACTCTTGTGCTCTAGTGTAGAAAAACCCTTGTCATCAAGGGGTTAAAAGCATAGTGTTATGCATACAAACTAAAAATACTTATTCTCACTGAGTCCTAAAATACTATATGTGGCCATTGCTATTCAAGAATAATCATATTTTAGGTAAGACCGAGCAAACGAGGAGGCATAAATATATATACACACACACACACGATTCTATCAACATTACTCTTTTAAATTACTCTTGAGTATCTACTACAAATAAATACTTTGCTGGCAAAATTGTACTTTGATCCTCAAAGACAATTGTAATCGCAGGCATATACTGGGCACCTAATACCCCATCACAGATCCTTTCAGACATAGCCTACCTCCTCAATGAAACTGCTGCTCAAAACAAGAAAAGCAAGGCTGCTGGTTTTTGGAGACTTTAATGTTAATTGGCTGGACCATAGTAATGATACATTCTTTTCACTGTTTAAGACATTTAATTTATCGCAACTAATCTCCTCAACTTGTATAAATCAAAAACATCCAGTCATAATCTGCAGGACTGGATCTTTTCATCCTGCCCAAGCAGAATCCAAGATTCAGGTGACCTGGCAAATTTATTTTTAATGATCAGGTCATAGTCTACTGTGTTCCCAAAATAAAGGCAATGAAATCTTGTCCCAAAGTAATAGTTAGTAGATCTTTCATGGAATCAGAGCTGGATCATTGGCAAGGCAACCAAGGCACCTGCCTAGGGTCTGGTGAACTTGGGGGGCTCAGCCAACAGTGCTTACGGGATAGCAACGTGCCCAGTAGAGAGCAGGTTAACCTTTTGAGTACGATATGCCGGAAGGGTAAGAAAAGCATACGTATTGCAAGGCAATGACTTGCACACCTCATTGGCACTCTGAGGTTTAAAACGTCCCACCTGTCGTTTGTATTTCCTGAATGTATCCTATTGAAACATCACCTATTATTTGGTGACCAAGAAAACAAAGCATTCATAATGTTGCATGGTTCAGAAGAGCGACATCAGAATCTTGCCCGCATGAAAATGTCGAGATTCTGATAGTGCAGGCACGAAGTATAGTTCAAAGCCCTGTGTCTGTCCTTTTCATTCCTTTCACTTCCTGTCTCTCCTTGTTGGTCTCCCCGTGCTGAGCAGGACACAGTGTGAAGGATTGTAAACATATCCCCTAAATCAGCGTAATTTAGAATATATATATGTGTGTGTGTGTGTGTGTGTAACATGCATAGTAACATAGTAAATTAGGTTGAAAAAAGACACAAGTCCATCAAGTTCAACCTTCGCCTCATACCCCAGTAACTGAGAATTTTATAGTTTTCCTGGTACCAATTAAATTAGTCTTTATCAGACCTTCCTGATCAGCCTATAACTCTGTATGTATGTATAACTCTGTATGTTCCCTTTTGAAAGAAATGCATCTAATCTTCTCTTAAATGTATCCATTGTATCTGCCATAACTACCTCTCTGGGCAATGAATTCCACAATTTAACAGACCTTACCGTAAAAAAAACCCTTCCTCTGCTGAAGTTTAAACCTCCTTTCCACTAATCTCAAGGGGTGTCCCCTGGCCACCTGATCAGGCCTTGGAATAAATAGCTCACAGCAGAGATCCTTGTATTGACCTCTCATATACTTGTACAATGTGATAAGGTCTCCTCTTAGTCGTCTTTTCTCTAGAGTAAATAAACCAAGTGTGTGAATGCTTTAAAAAATATACATGCTAATAGTTTATATTTATCAATTAACAAAATGCATAGTAAGTTAACGGAATACGAATCTAAATCAAATAAATATTTGGTGTGACCACCTTTTACCTTCAAAACAGCATAAACTCTTCTAGGTACAGTTGTAAGGGATTTTGTAGGCATATAGTCATGTGTATAAATGAACAATTATACCAATCAGGTGCTAGTGATCATCAATTTAATATGTAGATTGAAACACAATCATTAACTGAAACAGAAACAGCTGTGTAGGAGGTAAAACTGGGTGAGGAACAGCTAAACTCAGCTAACAAGGTGAGGGTGCTGAAGACAGTTTAATGTCAAAAGTCATACATAGTGGCAAGACTGTGCACAGCAACAAGACGCAAGGTAGTTATACTGCATCAGCAGGATCTCTCCCAGGCAGAAATTTCAAGGCAGACAGGGGTTTCCAGATGTGCTGTCCAAGCTCTTTTGAAGAAGTACAAAGAAACAGGCAACGTTGAGGACCTTAGGCACAGTGGTCGGTCACACCATGTTTACTTCCATTCGCAATCGGAAGATGTCCAACACATCATCTACTGTCCGGAGAAGTCTCGTCAGAAGACTTGGAAGACTTGCGGCCAAGAAAGCCATACCTCTGATGTGGAAACAAGGCCAGTCGACTCAACTATGTACGAAAACTCAGGAACTGGGGTGCAGAAAAATGGCAGCAGGTTATCTGGACTGATGAGTCAAAATTTTAAATATTTGGCTCTAGCAGAAGGCAGTAGTTTGCCAAAGGGCTAGAGAGCAATACAATAATGAGTGTCTGCAAGCAACAGTGAAGCATGGTGGAGATTCCTTGCAAGTTTGGGGCTGCATCTCTGCAAACTGAGTTGGGGATTGTTAGAATGAATAATGTTCTCAATACTGAGAAGTACAGACAGATACTTATCCATCCTGCAATACCATCAGTGAGGCATGTGATTGGCCCCACATTTACAATATTCTGCAGCATGACAAACCCCAAACATACAGCCAAAGTAATTAAGAACTATCTTCAGCATAAAGAAGAACAAGGAGTTCTGGAAGTGATGGTATGGCCCTCACAGATCCCTGATCTCAAAATCATCGAATCTGTCTGGGATTACATGAAGAGAAAGAAGCAACTGAAGTTGCCTAAATCTACAGAAGAACTGTGGTAAGTTATCTGGAACAACCTACCAGTCGAGTTCCTTAAAAACTGGGTGTAAGTGTACCTAGAAGAATTGATGCTGTTTTGAAGGCAAAGGCACCAAATATTGATTTGATTTATATTTTTCTTCTATTCACTCACTATGCATTGTATTAATTGATAAAAATAAACTATTAATGTCTGTTTTTTAAAGCATTCTTACTTTACAGCATTTTTCCACACATGCCTAAAATGTTTGCTCATTACTGTGTATATATGTGTAAAGCACTCACAGGACTTAATGAATAGAGTTTATTTAAACTTGTGCCAACGTTTTGGCCAGACATAGTTGGCTGTGTATAAAATAAACTCTGTTCATAAAGTCCAGTGAGTGCTTTACACTTGATCTTTAATATAATATTAGCCAATATAATAGCACCCAGGCTCCTACTCCTTAAGTGAGAGCACTTCCACTCACCATAGTATGTATATATATATATATATATATATATATATATATATAAATATATATATATATATATCTCTGCAAGAAGTTTCCACGCCCCTGACTATTCCCTTTCTACAAAAAAAAAAAAACATGGCCAACTCTCGCCACATAAACTGGTATATTATGACTCAAGAATCCATTGAAACACTCACTGGCCACCTAGAAGAGCCTGCCCGGACCCTACCATCCCACACCACCATTTGCCTCACACTCACCCAGAGGAACTCTCTCTCCTGGGCGGCCCTACTCAGCACAACTCCTATCGGTTACTGCTCCAGGTAAAGCCCAACCTCCATTCGGGAGGGGGTCTGCATGTCCTTCAGACTTTGTGGCCTCTTTCACAGCACAATCTTCCATACCTCATACGCAGTGCAGTGCTGTCCCAGTGCCTCTATGTGCATCCTGCTGCCATATGGGGCTAGGATACGCATAAAGTTGCTGCTTTTCAATGGGACACCATTGGCTTACTTAAGAGATGTGGGACATCGTCTACTCAAATTGTCCTTGTATTATTATACAGCGATTCCTCCTCCTCCCCCGATACTTCAAGATCGGGGGAGTCATGTGTGTCATATTCTGTTCGGTACTGACAACGTGATTGGAAAGGAGGATTGCATAACAGCTCTCCTAAGTAATGCGCAGAGCCTATTCGGTCACTCAGAATCACCAGCAGTGCCATCCATACTGGGGTAGACAATCTGAGGCCTTCCAGCTGTTAAGTACTACAATTCCTATCATACCCAACCAATAGCTGCCCTGGTATAATGGACAATTTAGTCCTAATCAGCTGGGTGACAAACCCTGGCCTGGCACATGCTTCTGGTAGTGGTGCCCCTAATAACACCCCCTGACACACTCTCTGATATAGAGTGCCACTAACAGACCAGCACAGAGCTGGTATCAGTCACTGCTCAGGTCCAGTGGGTGCAGTGCAGGTCTGCTATGTTTACTTTCACTTTACAGTGACATCCAGTAAGTTTAGTGCTGATCCCACTCTACCCTCAGTTCCAGTGCAAGTTTAGGGCTGGTCCCTGTTGAGGATCACATTTGGGCCAAAGTTAACCCACTTGCCAGGCTCATCTCTGGTGCTCCGGATCTTATTTGCCTGTGTTACAGAGACACCGATAGGTGCATGATGCCGGGACATGCCCACCTCCTCCTGGATATCCCTCTATGAACTCCTTGTCATCCTGTTTACCCCTCTCCCCTGTGTCTCACTATCCCTAACAGTAACCCTACACACTTGTATTTTATGTGTACTTCAGTGTTTATCTTCCCCACTTGATTACTTTATCACGTCACTCTCCCTCTTCCACTCAATCTGTCTTCTCCTTCTCCCTTCTTACCCCCTACTCACTAATCCTATCTCCTATCTATATTCCCAATCTCCCCAACTTTATATTCCTTCCTGTCCTCTATCTCCTCTTTATTTTCTCCTTCACTCCCTTCCATCACTATTACATAATCTCTCACATAATCTTAACTCTCTGGTTGCCAAACTATTTGTTCAATTTATAATACAATATTGTGTGTGTGTGTGTGTGTGTTTATGTCTCACACAGTGTTTGCGTATGTCACATCATGTGTGCATCTGTATGTGTGTGTGTATATATGCGTGTGAGAGTGTGTGACAGTGTGTGTGTGACAGTGTGTGTGTGTGTGTGTGTGTGTGTGTGTGTGTTTCTCACAGTGCCTGCATATGTCTATTTCACACAATATGTGTCTGTTTAAGTTACATGACGGGCAACTCCATCCTACATTGCTAGTCTAATTATATAATTTTAAACTATATAGTATAATTATTTGTATTTCAAAATGAATTACTATAACTCCCTGAGAAATGATGATTTCATACTCATTTTCTGTGTTTCTTGATACATTTAGATTTTTTTTATTGTTCTAACTATCCCTTTTTCTGATTTTTTCCCATAGACTCATTCCGTCCCATTCTTGTAGATTCCAGCTTTGCATTCAATTTCCATGTAATTCTGTGTCTGACGTATCACAATACATTCTTACTTTTCTTCTGTCAGAGTTCCTGTGGATTTATTTATTCTGGTTATCCAACTCTATATCCCATAATCCTCCAGTTGCTTCAGATCAGTGTATTTTGTCATTTTGTGTAATTTTACCTGTCTTCTCTACACACTGATCCTCTTTTATTTCTTTCAAATTCAGAGAGATCCCCTGGGAATAGCTTTGCTTGGTTTGTTCTTATAGACTGCTGTTTATATATTGGTAAAAACAGCTGAACTATATGTATGAAAGAAAAATATCATACTGATTTCAACGGAAATCTTTCTTTGGTAAATGTGGTGTGATTGTTTTGATTCATTGTTGCTTCAATATTGAATTGTTACATATGCCTCCTAGTGTAGATAGACAGATAGATAGATAAATAGATAGATAGATAGATAGATAGATAGATAGACTGATTGATAGATAAGTCCCAACTTGTCCATATGGTCACCTGTTCTTCTCAGACTTCATATTCAGAATTTCCTTATATTTATTTAAGAAATTCTTAAAATGTATTAATGTATGAACTCCTACAACTTCTGCATGAAGTTTCATCTTTGAATCACCTACCCCATCTGTAAATGCTTTCAGCTATTATCTCCAAAATTTCAATCCGCATGCCTTGTGGCAGGAGTGTGTATGTGTGTCATTGGATCACATCCTTCTTTTTGGGTCACCTAAGGTGGACAAATTGAATGAATGAATGAATATGTTTATTTATATAGCGCCACAAGTGCATGCAACGCTTTACAATTTAAGAGTTTAGACAATACAGGGTTACAGGTGCTTTGCAAAGTGAAAAACTAGAAGTGAGGTCCCTGCTTACAATCTAAAGTGGTAAAGGTAGACATACAAAGTACATAAGGGTCAAGTGCTGAATACAGTGCCAGAGTTCTGGTTAGGATAGGGGACATAAAGTAAATATTTTATAAAGAGCCTAAGCTGTACAAAGTTAGTGCCATGTAACATGTTTTGTTAAGGAAGTGTAGTTTCAATTGTGATTTGAAGACCATCAGAGAGGTGCAGTGGCGCAGAGTGGGAGGTATAGCATTCCAAAGATAAGGAGCAATGAGAAAAAAAAATTTAATACGTGGGAGGGCTCTAGACACAAAAGGAGCTGAGAAAAGATTGTTATTGGCTGATCATAAGTGGCAGGATGGGGTATAGTGGGAGATCAGATAAGAAATGTAGTTTGAAGCTAATCTACCAGACTAAATCAATCCAAAATCTACCAACCCACACTGAACCAGTGTAACAGATTATGGTCCATTCTCTCAGCAGGCTTCACAACAAAAAAATGGCAGGAGACATGTGAGCTACTACCTACAGCAGTAGGAAGACCAGCTCAATGGGAGAGGGTTCTAAGAATCACAGAGTGCTTTAGTCTTAAGACATCGGAAAGTTTAACATTCGATCTATAAGTATGGTTTCACGCTACAGGAACTAGTACAAGAACTGAATAACATCAATTCGGATACGATCAGCTTATGTGAGACTCATAAAAACTGAAGATTTAATCAAATTAGAAGATGGACAGTGGCTATACTATAAAGAAACAATGATCAGTGCAGTGAAGGAATTGGATTCTTGATTAATAAAAGACTGACAGTCAAAGAAGTAGAAATTATTTCTGAAAGAATTGCTTCCTGTGCTATCAAACTAAACAGCAGATATGTTCTTCAAGTCATTCAAGTGTATGCTCCTACAAACAGCCACAGTGATAAGGAAGTTGAAGAATTTTATGATGATTTATTACATCTCTACAAAGTGGATAAAGAATTGGTAAGATACAAAATGGTGAAAAATCGATCTGACCACATGGAACTGGAAAGAAAGACAACAAAGGCATCCAAATGATTGAATTTGTTTTCATCATGAATTCAATCTACAGGGAAAAAGGATGAGAGAAAATGGACATAGAAAAGCCCTAATGGTAAAACACGCGAAACTGACTTCATACTTGCAAATCATAAAATGATATTCACTGACATCTCAGTCTTACATCATTTTAATGTTGGAAGTGACCATTGTCTGATGAGATCAAAAATCAAAACTGACTGCAAGAAAGAAAAAAAATGATCAAGTCAACAAATGTGAAAGTCGACTAATTAGTACTGTCTAAAAACTTCAGTGTGCTGCAAGACCTTCCCATCACGGTGCCCGTGATTGCTGCCTTCTCCTGTCAGTTATCTGTGAAGGCTCTCCATTGGCTGCCTGTCTTGAATCCGCCCAGTATTGCCTATATAGACTGGGTTCTGGCACCCTTTGGTTGCCCTTTCGTGGTGTCTCTATGTCTATAGCCACCTGCATCCTTTTCCTGAGTTCCCTGGGCCTTTGCTGCATACACTACCTTCCAGATTCCATCTGCTTACCTACCTGACAGCCTCCTCTGCTGAAGTGGTTCCTGCCTCCGTTCCTGTTCCAGCTTGGGCTGACATTCCTGCTTCCGTTCCTGATCCAGTCATCTGCCATTACTGTTCCAGCTTCCTGTCCCGGCCTGGCTGTCTGTTTCTGCTTCTGGATCATGTGCAGAGTTCTCCGTCCTCATGTCTCCTGGGTGACATTTTCATCCCCGAGTGTACTCCAGTACGCGGGTACTGGTTCGCTCCATCTATCACCGGTGGCTTCCGGCTTCCCATACAGCACCGGTAGTGTCATTGTCTACTCCAGTACGCGGGTACTGGTTCGCTCCATCTATCACCGGTTGCTTGCGGCTTCTCATACTACACCGGTAGTGCTATTGTGTACTCCAGTACGCGGGTACTGGTTCGCTTCATCTATCACCGGTTGCTTGCCGCTTCCCATTCAGCACCAGTAGTGTCAATGTGTACTCCAGTACGCGGGTATTGGTTTGCTCCATATATCACCGGTTGCTTGCTGCGTCCCATACAGCACCGGTAGTGTATATTTGTACTCGAGTGCGCAGGTACTGGTTCGCTCCGTATATCTCCGGTTGCTTGCTGCTTCTCATACAGCACCGGTAGTGTCTATGTGTACTCCAGTACGCGGGTACTGGTTCGCTCCATATATCACCGGTTGCTTGTCGCTTCCCATACAGCACCGGTAGTGTCACTGTGTACTCCAGTACGTGGGTACTGGTTCGCTCCGTATATCACCGGTTGCTTGCCGCTTTCCATACAGCACCGGTAGTGTCAATGT
Organism: Rhinophrynus dorsalis; assembly: GCA_037306005.1. Classification (NCBI taxonomy): domain Eukaryota; kingdom Metazoa; phylum Chordata; class Amphibia; order Anura; family Rhinophrynidae; genus Rhinophrynus; species Rhinophrynus dorsalis. Next base: position 307,734,807 of record CM074724.1, read on the forward strand.
GTACACCAGTACGCGGGTACTGGTTCGCTCCATATATCACCGGTTGCTTGCTGCTTTCCACACAGCAACGGTAGTCTCTTTGTGTCGTCCAGTATGCGGGTACTGGTTTGCTACTAATTCACCGGCTGCTCGCTGACACCTATATAGCACCGGTAGGCCTCTGTGTAGTCCAGTATGTGCGACTGGTTTGCTCCACCACTTCTCAGTCGCTGAGGCCACTTACGCTCCTGTACCAGTACTTGTCACCTCTGGGTCCAAGGCTGCCTTGCCCGGTATATTGGCAGGGCCGGTGGAGCCTTCTCTCTCGTTGTACCATTCTCCTGGCTGAATTGCCCGGTATATTGGCAGGGCCGGTAGAGCCTTCTTTCTCATTGTACCTGCCTCCTGGCTGCCTTGCCCGGTATATTGGCAGGGCCGGTAGAGCCTTCTCTCTTGTTGTACCAGTCTCCAGGCTGCCCTGCACGGTATATTGGCAGGGCTGGTAGAGCCTTCTCTCACGTTGTACTATTCTCCAGGCTGCCTTGCCTGGTATATTGGTAAGGCCGGTAGAGCCTATTTCCATATCGTGCCTATTCTAAGGCTGCCTTACCCGATTTTGGCAAGGCCGGTAGAGCCTCTATTATTACTCACCGTACCACTGTTCACCATTGCATTGTACTAATTACGTGTTGAGATATATGTGTATGTCAAACCTGTGAGGGTTTTCTTTACACTTTCAAAAAAGTTGTGTTTTTATCTTAACTCTGTTTCTGAGAGACAAAACAAACCGTGACAGTAGGAAAGTGCCATGACCTCAGATAGTAAGAGTGAGGGTAATGCACAGAATATCCATTGGAGGATGGATGTACATGAGCAGTGCCTGGATCAGCTAGCACTAGCTATCCAAACCATTCTTGAACGTACAGTTCTCACGGAGAAGTCCGCCTCGAGTCCGGTGGTCTCCCCAGGTTTGACACCGGAGAGCGATACTATGCCCCAGTGGCTGCAAAGGGTTAACCGCTCCCGCTCCATTGCCACTCAGATATGATGGCGAACCCAGCCTGTGCAGAGGGTTTATCAACCAACTTGAGATATTTATGGAATTAACCTCGCATGCCTTTCCTAATGATCGCAGTAAAGTTGGGTTTATGATATCCCTATTGACTGGCAGAGCCCTGACATGGGCCAATCCCTTATGGTAGAGTGCAAAACCTTGCACAAAGAATTTCAGGGAATTTGTGCAATCATTTTGGAGAGTGTTTGAGATCCCTGGTAGAACCGCCTCTGCTGCTAAACGCCTAATGGAGATACAACAGGGCAGGTGTACTGGGGAGATTATGCCATTGAATTCCGCACATTGGCAGCAGAGGTAGGTTGGAATAATGAGGCGTCGTTGGCAGCCTTTGCACAAGGTCTGAGCGAGCAGATCAAAGATGAAACGGCAGCTAAGGAGTTGCCTACTGATCTAGACGAATATATTGATTATGTTATCCTAATTGACACTCGGATCCGTGAGAGATTGATGGCTAAGGACCGTAGGTTACGGTAAAAAAACAATGGATCTAGTAGTTAATTTTGCCTACCCAACCCTCCCTTGGCACCTAAAAATAATGGCCAGTTAAGGGAATTAGGTGAACCTATGCAATTAGGCTTCACTAGGCTAACCAAGGAGGAGAGAGCACACAGCAGAAGGCAGGGGTTGTGCTTATATTGTGGCAAAACTGGGCACCTGCTAAGATCTTGTCCCATACGTCCGGGAAACGAACACACCTAGGGTACCTTGGGGGACAGGCCCTAGGTGGTGTTCAACCGTCCCTAGGTTTGGTCATACAGAAACCCACTATACAGGTGGTACTCTTGTGGGCAGATTGCTCGGTGGAGGTTCTGGCCCTGGTTGACTCTGGTGCAGCTGGTGCAGCCGTTTGGTCTCTGTAACGCACCCGCAGTATTTCAAGAACTGATTAATGATATCCTCAGGGATATGCAGCAATCCTGTGTTGTTGTCTACCTGGACGACATACTCATTCATTCATAAGATGTGTCACAACACATTAAAGACGTGTCAGAAATGTTGCTTCGCCTACGAAAAAAACAAGTTGTATTGCAAATTGGAAAAATGTGAGTTTCATAAATCCAGTGTTCCCTTCTTGGGGTTCGTGCCTGGGATCAAGAGAAACTTGCTGTATTGCAATGGCCTCGGCCTAAGGACTTAAAAGCAATTCAGCGATTTCTGGGTTTCGCTAATTATTACAGAAAATTTATTAAGAACTTTTCTACGATTGTTAAACCATTGTCTGACCTTACTCATAAGGGCGCTAACCCTTCCCAATGGTCTGTGGCAGCTGAAAAATGCCTTTGAGGCTTTGAAATCCGCTTTTGCTACTGCTCCCGTACTTTCCCACCCTAACCCATCTCTCCCGTTTACATTGAATGTTGATGCCTCAGAGATTGGGGTTGGGGCAGTACTCTTTCAATGACCTGTTAAGGAAGGACCTCTCAGACCATGTGGAGTTTTCTCCAAGGAACTGTCTGTGGCTCAAAGTCATTATGAGATAGGTGACAGAGAACTACTGGCTATCATTCTTGCCCTGAAAGAATGGTGTCATTTACTTGAGGGCATCAAAAATCCAGTATTAATTCTGACTGACCACAAAAACCTGACCTATCTTTCTGAGGCTAAAAGATTGTCCTCTCGCCAGGCCAGGTGGGCATTGTTCCCCTCTTGACTCAATTTTATTGTATCATACCTGCCTGGGTCTAAGAGCATTAGGGCTGATGCCCTGTCTAGACAATTTGAGCCTGAAGTGGACAGGGACGAGGTCCCAGCACCTATAATACAGCCTGATCGTATATTGGCTACACTACACACAAGTATCACTTCACCACTGGGGTAAGAGATTTTGGCTTCCCAGGCTACCGCTCCTCCGGAAACCCCAGTGGGCAAGTGTTTTGTTGATGAGCCATTCCGCACTCGATTACTTGAAACATATCACTTCTCTAAAGCCGCGGGGCATATAGGTAGAGATCAATTGATTTGGTCTCTCTCACAAGATTTCTGGTGGCCCTCTCTGAGGGCAGATTGTGCTGCGTTTACTAATGCCTGTACCACCTGTGCCCATGCCAAGACCCCTAGACACCTCCCTGTGGGCCTACTCCAGCCGGTGCCTAATGGCGAACGTCCTTGGTCTCACGTGTCCATTGATTTTATGGGAGAGTTGCCAGCGTCCAGAGGGTATTCCTTCATACTTATGGTGGTGGACAGGTTTTCTAAAATGGCTCATTTCGTGCCTCTCCGTGGCCTTACCTCGGCTAAAGCATTAGCGGTGGTTTTCGCTAAAGAAGTATTTCGGTTGCATGGAGTACCCAGAGTGCTGGTGTCCAACCAGGGGAGCAAGTTTGTGTCCAGATTTTGGAGAGCATTTTGCGAACAGATGGGCATCTAATTGTCCTTTTCCTCTGCCTATCACCCCCAGACCAATGGGGCCGCTGAGCGTGCCAATCAGGGACTGGAGCAGTTTCTGCACTGTTTTGTTACTGACCATCATGATAACTGGGCTGACCTGTTGCCTTGGGCAGAGTTCTCCAGGAACTGTGCGGTTAATTCATCATCTGGGAGCTCCCCTTTTTTGATCAATTATGGGTTCCAGCCATGTTTGCTCCCGGATTCATTCCAGTCTCAGCAGATTCCAGCTCTGGATGAGCATATCGAGCAGCTCCGCTCCACATGGGTACAGGTTCAGAGGGCACTCAGTCAGTCTTTTCAGTGCCATCAGCGTCATGCCAGTCGTAGAAGGCTGCCAGCGGTTTCCTTCCAGGTTGGGGACAGAATATGGCTTTACTCCAGAAACCTCAAATTACAAGTCCCGTCTAAAAAATTGGCTCCTCGGTTTATTGGTCCTTATAGGGTGATTCATAAAATCAACCCTGTCTCTTATGCCTTGGATATCCCTGCTTCTATGCCTATTCATAATGTGTTCCATGTGTCTCTCCTCAAACCTCTTGTATGCAACCGTTATACTACTAACCCTGTGGTGCCAGGGCCTATAGAGGTTGAAGGTCAGGAGGAGTACGAAGTTCAGCGTATCATTGATTCCTGCAGACTTAGAGGAAAATTGCAGTATTTGGTACATTGGAAGGGTTATGGCCCGGAGGAATGATCCTGGGTCGACAGTAAGGACCTTCATGCTCCCAAATTACTGCAAATTTTTAATTCCAAGTACCCTCAGAAACCAGGTCCCTCTTCTAGAAGGGGGGGTCTTTGAGAGGGGGGTACTATCACGGTGCCCGTGATTGCTGCCTTCTCCTGTCAGTTATCTGTGAAGGCTCTCCATTGGCTGCCTTCCAGATTCCATCTGCTTACCTACCTGACAGCCTCCTCTGCTGAAGTGGTTCCTGCCTCCGTTCCTGATCCGGTTTGGGCTGACGTTCGTGCTTCCGTTCCTTATCCAGTCGTCTGCCGTTACTGTTCAAGCTTCCTGTCCCGGCCTGGCTGTCTGTTCCTGCTTCTGGATCGTGTGCAGAGTTCTCCGTCCTCATGTCGCCTGGGTGACACTTTCATCCCTGAGTGTCTATGTGTACTCCAGTACGTGGGTACTGGTTCACTCCATCTATCACCGGTGGCTTGCGGCTTCCCATACAGCACCGGTAGTGTCATTGTTTACTCCAGTACGCGGGTACTGGTTCGCTCCATCTATTACCGGTTGCTTGCGGCTTCCCATACTACACCGGTAGTGCTATTGTGTACTCCAGTACGCGGGTACTGGTACACTCCATCTATCACCAGTTGCTTGCGGCTTCCCATACTACACCGGTAGTGCTATTGTGTACTCCAGTATGCGGGTACTGGTTCACTCCATCTATCACCGGTTGCTTGCCGCTTCCCATTCAGCACCGGTAGTGTCAATGTGTACTCCAGTACGCGGGTACTGGTTCTCTCCATATATCACCGGTTGCTTGCTGCTTCCCATTCAGCACCGGTAGTGTCATTGTGTACTCCAGTACGCTGGTACTGGTTCGCTCCATATATCACTGGTTGCTTGCTGCGTCCCATACAGCACCGGTAGTGTATATTTGTAGTCCAGTGAGCAGGTACTGGTTCGCTCCGTATATCTCCGGTCGCTTGCTGCTTCTCACACAGCACCGGTAGTGTCAATGTGTACTCCAGTACGCGGGTACTGGTTCTCTCCATATATCACCGGTTGCTTGCTGCTTCCCATTCAGCACCGGTAGTGTCATTGTGTACTCCAGTACGCTGGTACTGGTTCGCTCCATATATCACCGGTTGCTTGCTGCGTCCCATACAGCACCGGTAGTGTATATTTGTACTCCAGTGCGCAGGTACTGGTTCGCTCCGTATATCTCCGGTTGCTTGCTGCTTCTCATACAGCACCGGTAGTGTCTATGTGTACTCCAGTACACGGGTACTGGTTCGCTCCATATATCACAGGTTGCTTGTCACTTCCCATACAGCACCGGTAGTGTCACTGTGTATTCCAGTATGCGGGTACTGGTTCGCTCCATATAGCAACGGTAGTCTCTTTGTGTCATCCAGTACGCGGGTACTGGTTTGCTCCTAATTCACCGGCTGCTCGCTGACACCTATATAGCACCGGTAGGCCTCTGTGTAGTCCAGTATGTGCGACTGGTTTGCTCCACCACTTCTCAGTCGCTGAGGCCACTTACGCTCCTGTACCAGTACTTGTCGCCTCTGGGCCCAAGGCTGCCTTGCCCGGTATATTGGCAGGGCCGGTAGAGCCTTCACTCTTGTTGTACCAGTGTCCTGGCTGCCTTTCCCGGTATATTGGCAGGGCCGGTAGAGCCTTCTCTCTCGTTGTACCAGTCTCCTGGCTGCCTTGCCCGGTATATTGGCAGGGCCGGTAGAGCCTTCTCTCTCATTGTACCCGCCTCCTGGCTGCCTTGCCCGGTATATTGGCAGGGCCGGTAGAGCCGCCTCTCTCGTTGTACTATTCTCCAGGCTGCCTTGCCCGGTATATTGCTAAGGCCGGTAGAGCCTATTTCCATATTGTGCCTATTCTAAGGCTGCCTTACCCGGTATTGGCAAGGCCGGTAGAGCCTCTATTATTAATCACCGTACCACTGTTCACCATTGCATTGTACTAATTACGTGTGGAGATATATGTGTATGTCAAACCAGTGAGGGTTTTCTTTAAACTTTCAATAAAGTTGTGTTTTTATCATAACTCTGTGTCTGAGAGTCAAAACAAACCGTGACACTTCCAGACACAGAAGTTTTAACTTACAATGAAAAAGTTATTTAGACTATAGTATACACTGTCCATGCCCTTGCACCTACTGTGAAACAAGAAAAAACAACCACAAAATCAAAAGATACAGTTGTCATGATGAAAACGTGACGTGAAATAGAGCAAAAAGGTAATATTAGAGACAAGTGTGCAAGCTCAATGTTTAGCTTATCAAAACGACATTGTAAGAAAATCAAGGGCTAAAGAAAGCAAAATGAATGATGGCTACACATAGGAGCCAAATGATTGCATTAACGCCTGAAGATTGTACAACAGTCAAAACTCAACAACAAATTGAAAACTTAGTGGAAGAATCTTATTCATATCTTTGTAAGGATGAAGGACAAAAACTGAATGCAGTGCCAGAGTCTGAAGCTGTGCCAGAAGTTTTAGTGGAAAAAGTAGAAGGTGCAATAAAATCAATGACAAAATGGCAAAGCAGCTGGACCTGATAAAGTCACTACTGATATGTTGAAAGCCAGAAGTCAACAGATGGAAACACCATGATGGAAATTGAGGATCAAATAAAATTGGTATGGCTAGCATCTGGAAAATGCAGTCGTGCTGTCTTTAAGACAAATTTACCTTTCTGCCTCAAATGAAAGATTTTTGTCCAATGTGTCCTGCCCGTCCTTAAGTATGACTGAGAAACATGGACACTCAATGCCAAAGCCATATAAAAATGTAAGGTTACACAGAGAAGTATGGAATGTTGAATTCTGAACAAAGGTGGATTAAGGCTCCCTAGGGCTCTAGGCAAGGTACCAGTTTGGGGCCCCACATCGCTTGATCCAGCGCTTTTGATACAAAGTACCGCTATTATGTACTGGCATTGTGGCTCTAAGTTGGAGCAACCGGATGATGTTGGTCTCTTTTGCGAGAAAGGGCATCTTACACAAGATGGTAGCAGCAGCAACAGCAGGTCTTTTTTCTGTGACCTATCATTTGCAGCCAGGGCACCTCATACCGCCATAGGGCCTAGGTAGTAGCCTAGATTGCAATTATGTATAATCCGACTCTGAACATAAAAAGAGACCGAAAAATGTGTGCATGGATTCTTTGGCAAACAAAGGTATAAATTCTACTAAATTTGTTGTTACACAGTGGCAACAAAAGGCACAGGACCGAAGTTGTTGGAGGCTTGCTGAGGAGGCCTTCATCCTGCAGTGGATCGACAATGGCTGAAGATGATGATGAGATGATGGTATATACACTACCGTTAAAAAGTTTGAGGTCACTTAGAAATTTCCTTGTTTCTGTTTTGGGAGCAGCTTGACCATATGGTACGTATGAAGTGCCCAGCAAACCAATCCAAATTGTGGGAGATGCTTCAGGAAGCATGGGGTGACATCTCTTACCTAAAATAATTGACAACTAGAATGCCAAAGATCTGCAAGACTGTAATTCCTGCTAATGTAGGATTCTTCGACAAAAGTTCTAAGTTCTTCAACAAAAGTTGTAAGGACACAATTATTATTTAAATTAAGTGACCCCAAACCTTTGAATGGTAGTGTGTGTGTTGTGTGTATATATATATATATATATATATATATATATATATATATATATATATATGTGTATGTATGTATTGTTGTGTCCTTTACTCTTAGTCCACAGGAACCATTAGGTAAAATATCCTCTGGCAAAAAGGGTATGGGAATTACCTTATCCCGATATAAGGGTATGCTCTTAGTGGTGGAGACTCCCTCCCTGTTTACTTTACTCCAGCCAGTCTAATCCAGCTTTAATGTATAGCAAAATATAAGAATACAGAATGAAGCATGAAAGGAAATCCCCTAAACTAGAGAACTCTGGATGACCCCCATGCACAGGCCTCACCAATTTGTTTTTTCTCCAGGATGAAAGTCATATGTTCCACTAAAAGAAAAAGTATTTATTGGTAAGTACACAAAAATTCCCTTTTTTTCTTATGTCTTTGTGGAACACAGCAACCATAGTAATATACCAAGATTTCAGGGAGAGTAAGACGAAAACACCTAAAAAAACAAACCAGTTTCAACTAAGACAATATGATTCAACATGAGTCTCAGGTATCAACAGACACAAACACTGCAGATCAAGAAACAGTAAACCAACAGGTTATAGACAAAAATAAAGCAAAACACACCTGCACAGGCACAATGTCTGTAGGACCTTCTGACCCAAACTGGCTTCAGCTTAAGCCAGCACAATGGCACAGTAGTTTTTGACAAATGTGTGAAGGGATGACCACATAGCCTCCATACACATCTATTCAGCAGTGGTCTGGTTCATATAGGCCCAAGATGCACCCACTAACCTCGTGGAATGAGCCGTGACACAAAAGGGCACTTGAATGGTGGCCTTAATCCAAGAAGCTACTATTACCTTAGTCACAGCCTGGCCCATATGAGGGCCCTCAGGGATGACAAAAAGTAAATCAAAAAGGCTGAGTGTGATGAACATAGTACTTCAAGCACCTAACTACATGCAAAAGATGCTCCTGTCTAATAGATAGCACTGAGCAGAGAAAAGAACAGTTTCCTGGTTTAACAGTTACCATGATTCAAGTTTGTATATTTGAGAACTTCATTAAAAATTGTCTATGTGTCATGTTAGCCAAAACACCAGCAAATGTAGAATTAAGGAGATATTCGCACTTGGTACCATATGATAATGTATGCTAATTGGGGCACCCTTAAGCTTTTCAGTGATGTTGCATATACTATTTAAGCACTGTGCTACACAATGAGACTTTCACTTTTTTCTTTCCCAGAAATAAGTGTGTGAATATCTCAAACTATACATCTGTTGGACTTTTGGTTAATGAGACACATTGGCAGTTTTGAATGAAGTTTTCAAGTATGTAAAAAAATCAAGATGACAGGTCCAGAAACTCAGAGACAACCTTAGATAGAAACCCCAAAGGAGTCCCCAAAACTACCCCTTTCTTTGCTCTGCAAAATATTTTCTTCTTCTCATTCTAGTAGGTTTTTTACCATATTCTGTTTCATTTAATTGCTATAATTAATGATATATAATGAAATGCACTTAACGTTTAAATATGCCCAAATTGTTTAAATATGGACAGCACTTTATTATTACAAAAGGTTTTTTTTTTTAAGGTATAGTACATGGCCTTAATTTGACTAGCTTGTCTGGTCTGGGTTTGCCTGTAATCATGACGTGTTATACAGGCTTCATGCATTCTATTGTAGTGTGTGTGGGACAGACCTATAAAAAGGGACTGGTGGAGGTGTTCCAGTGCTTTTGGGTCCTCACTACAAGTTATCCCAGTTTGAAAGTAGGTCAGTCTAATCATGAAGATATTAGATATTCTATTTCTTTTAAAGTGATGTTCAGATGTTTTTAATCCTATGCATTTATATTTTTTAATTCCTACTTGTTTCCTCAGGGGTATTTTTAACTATTAGGGCTTTAAATTTAAAGTAATATTTTGTAAGCCAAATGAAGTAAAACATTTTAGATAGGACTCGCTTGAAATGTGGTACCTGGGTGAGATAAGCAAGCTTAAACACACTTCGGCAAAACTATGCAACAAAACCCTACGATTTTTAGATAAGTTAACATATTGGCATAATATATGCTTTACACAGGGTTTGCATTTGGGTAACTTGTATGGAGCAGTGCAGTATTGTTTTTGCCTCTGCTTCAGGTTTAACTCTATCAGAAAGGAAAAAAGAAAAAGACTCCTCTCTTGCCTGCTGATTGTGTCTTCAGCCTGTCACCAGTTTGTGTTTGACCTTTGGCTTGAACTCTGACCATCCCTCTGCCTGCTGATTTGGATCATATTTGCTACCAGTTTGTGTATGATTTTCTGTTTGAACTCTGACCATCCCTCTGCCTGCTGATTTGGATACAGTTTGCTGCCTACACGTGTCTCACCCCAGCTGGTTTGACCATTCCTTGTTTCTAATTTTGCTCTGCTACTGTCCAGCCTGGTCTACACCTATGTCTATTGCATTTTCCCAGTTCTCTGAACAGGTTAGGCTCCTTCTTCTTGGAAGAAGGTATTTCTTATCTATTTTTCTATGGTTGGGTTCCTAGGAGAGTTTGCGTTATTCTTTGTAGCCCTCGCACCCTATCTCTGTTCCCTAGTCCTCATACCCAAGTGCTGCCTGTAGAGGGGTCATCCTGGGCTCACTTCCAGCTTCTCTGGGGTTTGTCATCTGGCCTTGCTGCTGGCATCTTTAGTTCTGTACTCTCTGTAGCAAGGTCCAGCCAACGATTCTCTAGCTCCGGTCTCTAGCAGCATACCCGAGCAGGTTCATTCTGTGGTCGGGTCTATTGTGACATAGTGAAAGTGACATACCATTTGTATGTCATCAGATCCAAAAGAAATTTCCATGACTGTGATTCAACAGGCAGCAGTCCTGGAGCAACATGTGTCACACAACCAACGCTTTGATCAGAAGCTGGATTTGATAACCTCCATCCTGCAACACATTCAGCAAAGACTAGAGCCTCCAAGGCCTGCTCCGGCTCCTTCTCCTGTTGCACCATCAACTTGTAGTGTTTCTGGGACTTTACAGTGCTATGCCTTCCCGTCTACCCCTACCTGATAAATACAAGGGTGATGCTTAACACCTAAGTTGATTCCTAAACCAGTGTTTCCTCCACTTCCATAACCAACCCGTGGTGTACGCTTCTCATCAGACAAGGGTCAGCTTCATCAATTTTTCTCTTATGGGGACAGGTGTTGTCATGGGTCTTGCCTCTCATGGACAGGCAACCCCCGTTGCTAAATGAATGGCATGCCTTTATCATGGCAATCACAGTGGAAAAACCTGGCCATCAGGCAAAGGCTGAAGCTGCTCTTCTTGACTTACAACAGGGCCAACATTCCTTTTCACAGTATGCTAAAGAGTTTTGTACTCTTGCTTATGATATGGATTGGGGCAATTATGCCTTGAAGGCTGCAATTCTGCATGGTTTATCGGAACAGTAGAAGGATGAGCTCACTACCCGTACCATCCCTGAGACACTAGAGGACTTCATCTCTCTGTGTCCTTCCCTGGAGATACAAATACAGGAGAAAGAACACGATCGTTCACAATTTCTTCCCTTTTGTTACACTGTATGACTAGCTTCCAAGTTCCTGAATACTTCCACTTCTCCTGAGGCATCTACAGAACCATTGATGATAGGCAGGGGCAGTCATCTATCTGAAGAGGAGAATTTCAGATGCTGCAACCAGGGTCTGTGCCTCTATTGAGGACAGACTGGAAATATCGCCCGTACGTGACCTAACGAGCCGGTAAATGGTCAAACATAGTGAGACAGGAGGCACTTTTTCACACCCTTGTTCCCTCGGAATCCCTGCAACGAGTCTCCATTTCGGTTCACCTCTCTTGGTCCACCTCTACTGTCGACCAACAGGCTTTAGTTGATTCTGGGGCAGCAAAAGTCTTCATAGACCTCTACTTTACGCAGCGGCATGGTATACCTCTTATTTCTGAAGAACCTCTAGTTAGAGTTGTGGTTAGTGATGTCATTACTTTTAGGCGATGGCCGAATCACTCAAGATCATTCTAATTTGCTTGCTTTTGTCTCCCGCTCACGTCGAGATGATTGAATTTTACATTATCAACGCTCCTCAGTAATCTATTGTTCTAGAGTTTCAGTGGTTGGTAAGAAATAATCTTCTTATTGACTGCAGCCAAAGGTCTCTTTCCTTTGCCTCCAACCTTGGTCCGTCTTTTATGGTGTCCACTTTGGAGGTTAAAACTCTTGACAGTGATGAGGGCAAGGACAGGGTTCCCATACTCTATCAGTCTTACTCGGATGTCTTCTCTAAAACTAGTTCGGAAGTTCTTCCTCCACACCGACCCTACAATAGCTCTATTGAACTACTGCCAAGTGCAATACCTCCTAGAGGCAGAACCTATGCCTTGTCTTTCCCAGAGACAGTAGCTCTAGAGACATACATACAAGAAAACCTGGCTTGAGGGTTTATTTGTCCCACTATCTCTCCTGCCGTGACAGGCTTCTGCTTTATTAAGGAGAAGGACAGGTCCCTACGTCCATGCATAGATTACCGAGAGCTTAATGGGGTTACTCTGAAAAACAGTTATCCTATCCCTCTAATACCCAAACTCCTTTAGTGGCTACGTGAATCCACCATCTTTACTTAACTGGATCTTAGAGGAGCCTAAAATTTGGTCTGAAAGCGTGAGAGTGATGAGTGAAAAAGAGCATTCAACATGTCCTCTGGGCATTACAGGATCTCCCACTGACTAGTGTTAACGTCTACCTTGATGACATTCTGATCTTCTCCAGTGATCTTGTGGAACATCAAGGCCCCATCCGTACAGTGCTATGCCAGCTCCAAGATAATCATCTCTTTGACAAGTTGGGGAAGTGCACTTTTGAGAAACCATCCTTGCCCTTCTTGGGCTACATAATCTCAGCTGTAGGGTTTGCCATGAATCACGGCAAGGTCAGCACCATCTTGGAGTGGCAGGTGCCTCATACCACCAAAGCACTCCAAAGATTTTTCAGTTTCTCAAATTATTTCTGAAGAATTATCAAAAACGTTTCCAAAATTATCCAGCCTATTTTGCGCCTGACCTGTAAAGGGGCTGACCCCATGCTTGATTCACTGAGGCCTTGGAGGCTTTTTCTGTACTGAAGAACTCTTTTACATCTGCTCCCTTGCTTTCTAATACGGATCCGTCCCTTCCTTTTACCGTGGAGGATGATGCTTCTGAGATAGCTGCAGAAGCAGTGCTGTCCCAGCATAGCCATCTCACAGGAACACTCTGTCCTTGTTCCTACTTGATGATTCTCCATTGCCAAGAGAAATGATACGGGAAGCAGGGAATTATTGGCTATTAAATTAGATTCAGAAGAATGGCGCTATTGCCTAGAAGGAGCATCACATCCAGCCCACAGCAACCTAGCTTACTTATGCATCTCCCAGTCAATCAGTTTAAAGCACAGCAGCTCAAAGCTGATTGGCTGGGAGGTGTGTAATTATTGCGGCCGTTCTCCACTCTCTAGTCCTTGTACCCAAGTCATAACTCTCCCCAGCAGGAGTGCAGGTGCTGCCTGTAGAGGGGTCATCCTGGGCTCACTTCCAGCTCCTCTGGGGTTTGTCATCCGGCCTTGGGACTGGCACTTTTTCTCTTGCGGGTTCATCCTGTGGGCGGGTCTATTTTGAGAAATAGCATCAATGTGTTGATAGCATTCAGAAAATCAGTGGTATTCCTCATATAAGATGGCATGCTCTGGACTATAGGTTGCAATATAGTGACTTGGCTGCAATATCAAGTCAAAATAGATAATGGTTGAATGAGGTCTTGATGAATTATAGAAATTGTACAGATTATGGAGATTATAGGATGCTGGTATGTCAAAAGTTTTTTTGTGTTTTTATTTATCCAATTGTTGTTAAGAGCTATCCTGAGCTGTTCATCAGTAGCGGTGTTAAATTGATTTGTATTGCCTATATTTGTTTTCATCATCAAGCTGAGAGAATAATTCTTTGTTGTAATATTTGGCATCCATGAAGACAATAGTTCCACCTGTGTCTGCAGGATGTATTATATTAGTTTGATGCTCAGCAAGTGATTTAATAAATGCACTCTCAACTTTAGTGAGGTTATCAGACAAAATCTTAGGAATGTTTAGGTTTTAGTGGCTTCAAGTGAGTTGTTAAATATATGTTCTAATAGAGGGAACAATATCAGTTGGGTCAAATGTGCTTATGGCACATAGATTGTGTTTAGAAACATCTGTGTGTCTTTAAAGTAGTACTTTAGTTTCAATGTCCTCTGAAATGTCTGCATTTCAACAAGAAATGAGAAATGCTTCACTGTATGACTAAAAGATAGCCCCGCACTGAGATCAGAGATCTCATCAGTATTAAGAAGCCTGGAACTAAAATTGTGGATTATGTTTTTGGGAATATGGGTGATTTTTTTCTTTCTAGCCTCTTTTTCCTCCTCCCAACTTCATTTATATGGCTTTTGGAGTCTTTTGTGGAACTTGACCTTGTTTTGATTCCTGAAAAAATATCAGTATTGGGGTTGTGTTTCGATCAAGGCTATTATCTATATTGCTGGGGCTCTCTCCATCTGATACAGATGATTGTCCTGAGCCATCACATATAGTTGTAGATGTGTTGCTCTTACTTCTTAGAGGGTATCTAAGACATCTATTTTAGCTATACTGTCACCTTGTCCTAGGAGCCACCCATAGACAATTTTATTTCTGTAGCCTTCCCACACTTTCTGTATTTTTTATTTTTGAAATTCAGTAGTTCCTGTATATATTTAGCCACTGATTATTATATTTTATTGTACCAGATTTAAAGCATTTCATTAGTGTCCTCACTTTATCAAAGCCTTAGAACACTTGTGAAACTCATTAGCCATGTACAGGTACAAGTTTTATTCTCCCAGTTTATACATATATGTTTCCTTGGATTAAATAAATATTTGTAAAACCCACCATTTGCTTTCCCAAAGGCGGCTTATTTTTAAAGATATTAGTGAGACCTGAGACACAACTAGACCAGCACAAGGGGCTTCAGGAATGATAAGAAGAAAGTTCAAGTTGTGTAAAGACCTTGTGCTAGGAACCTAGCACTACAAGCACCTATATATATCCAAGCAATAAAGCTCAGCCTGTCTGTCAGAAGGAGCAAGACAAGGATAAAGAAGAACAAAATCCTGGATAATGAGAATAACCTAAGGGAAAAACCCCAAACCACTCTATCAGAATTAAAGATCAGAAAGAAAAGTTCACAGGATAAAGCCTGGAGTTTGCTACACTCTGAACAGACACGAATGAAAAAAAAAGCAGTTGTAAGAGTCAAATAGTGAAGGGAAAGAGAGAGGCTCAAAAAAGAAACCTTTCGGCAACGCTCCAAAACAAAGATCCAGTCCTTCGGAGGAGTGGAATCTCAAAATACAGGGTAGGCATGAGCCTCACCCTGCACAAAGGATGCACATCTGGTAATAAGGCAATATGCATTTGAAAAGAGACAGATAGAGAAGAAATCAGTAATTTAATATACCTAAAAGTAAGCCTTTCTGAAGACCTTCCTGGAGAAAGTCTAAGTAGACTGGAAGATGAAAAGAACGCAACCACAACCACTTGAAGAAAAAGGATCCTACTCTACAGTATGCCTTGGAGGAAACTGGTTTGTGAACCAACATCATAGTTTAAAATAATCAGAGATACCAGAGAAACTTTTCTTCCACAGGATGCTGGCTTCAAGAATAAAGCTGTCAAAACCAACATCTCCAACTCTGGGCAAGACAAAGGACCCTGAATAAAGATGGCCAGAAGGGGTAGAAGCGCACTATATATATTGCCTTAAGTGTACACAATACTTTACAATTTAGGGGTTTAGACAATACAGGGTGATAAGTGCTTTGAAAAGTGAAGCACTGGAAGTGTAGTCCTTGATCAAAAGCTTACAGTCTAAAGTGGTAAAGGGTGACATACAAGTTTATAAGGTTCATGTGTGGAATACAATGCTAGAGTTCTGGTCAGGATAGGTGATACATATTTTAAGTAAGTAAATTATAAGATCCTTGGATGTACAAAGTCAGTGATTTCTAGCTTGTTGAAATTTGTTGAGGAGGTGTAATTTTAAATGGGACATGAAGGCAGCAAGAGAGGTGCGGTGGCACAGGCTGGGAGGTAGAGCATTCCACAGATAAGGAGCAATGAGAGAAAAAGTTTTGATACATGAGAGGGCTGTAGACACAAATGGAGCTGAGAGAATAATGTCATTGGCTGATTGTATGTGGCAGGATGGGATATAGAGGGAAATCAGAGTGGAAATGTAGGAATGGGTAGAGGAGAGAAGGATCTTGAATGAGAGAAGTAGGATGTTGTAAGATATATTCGGAGTTTGATAGGCAGCCATTGGAGAGATTGGAGGAGGAGGGGCAGGGACAAACCAAGGTGACATTAAGGTAACTCGTGCAGCAGCAGCATTCTTTATGTATTGAAGTTTATGGAGTTGGGAGGCAGGAAGACCAAAGAGAGGAAGATTTCCAAGTGTCCCTGCAGGATAGGATGAAGGCTTGTGTAAGAATTTTATCTCTGAAGGAACATAGGAAGGAATGGATTTTTACACTAGACAAAGCTGTAAGATTTTTTTTGAGTTGGAGTTTCCTATGAGCAATCCAGTCTGAGGTAGCCGAGAGGCAATCTGTGACTTTAGATTGAATATAAGAAGTCAGTCGAGGTGCAGATAAATATAGTTGTGAGTCCTCTAAATAGAAGTGATATATGAGTCTAAATGAGTTAATAAGATCACGAAGTGTTATTGAATAAATAAAGAACAGAAGCTGTCCTAAAACAAAACCTTGAGGAACACCAACAGAGAGGTGGAAAGGATGAAGAGGTAGCAGTGAAGATTGTGAAGGATCAGTTAGTTTGATAAGAGGACAGCCAGTACAGTGCTAAGTTACAGATGCCTAAGAAGTAAAGAATTTGGAGGAGGAGTGCATGATGAATGGTGTAAAAAGCAGCTGAGAGATGAAGTAGTATAAGTATGGAATAATGATCTTGTAATTTGGCATTTTGCATTGAATAGTGACCTTGTGATTTGGCAATTTGTAGATCAATGAACACTCTTGTGAGAGCAGTTACTGTGGAGTGAGCAGTGCAAAAGCTATATTGTATTGGGTCAGGAGGTTGTTTGTGTTAATGAAGTCAAGCAGGTGGGAGTAGACTATGTGTTACAAGAGCTAAGAGGCAAAACATAGGAGAGAAACTGGTCAATAGCTAGAGGGTGTGGTGCTGTCAGGGGAATGATTCTGGAGGACTAGTGTTTCTATGGCATGTTTGAAGTCATCAGAAAAAAATTGTAGAGGCAAAGGAGGAGTTAAATATTTGTAATAGTATAGGCATTAGTGCATATGAGAGGGACTGGATGAGGTGAAAGTAAAGCAGATTGAGTGTGCATGTAGTGAAGGGAGAGTATGATATCAGGTTAGTCAATTCCTCCTCCATGACTAATGGAAAACAGTCCAGTATGGCAGGAGGGAAACAAAGGTGGATAGGAGGGTATTTACAAGGGTTGGATATTTTAAACTTCAATATCTGTTTATACATTAGCCTGTGTGAATAAAATACTTTGGTCTTGTCCTAAATCATTTATTCAGTAACACAAAGAGGTGTCAATAGGTCATGAAATAATCTAAAAATTCTCTGTAGTGTCTTGCCCTTCAGCCATGACCCCAGCAACAGCACCTAAAACAAAAATGATGATCTTTAGCCATTTGAAATGTTGAGAAGTATGCAAGGTGATGAACAGATAGTGGAAAATGGGAGATATTAAAATCAGAAGTGCATAGCTTCTAGTGAACAATCGAAGTGACCATCCTTGTGACTACTAGCAGCTATCCACTGGCGTAGTCCAAAAGCTATGTTAGAGATAGAAAACTGGCTGCCGAGGAGACCAAGAGACCATCCACACAGCAGTTGAAGTCCCCAGAATAAGGGGAGGTGTGTCTCGCAAGAGGAAAAACGAAAGCCATGATTCAAAGTAATAAATACATTTGACGGTGCACATGTGGAGGTAGGTGGGTAATAGATAACTGCAACTTGTAGAGCGACAGGAGAAAAAATATGGACAGCATGTGACTCAAAAGAGGAGAAGCAGAGTGAGGTGGGGGCAAAAAGTGGTATGTAACTGCAGTGTTTAGAGAGTAGCAGTTCCATGCCTCCTCCATGTCCAGTCTGGCGTGGAGTGTGAGAGAAGGAGAGACTACCATAGGAGTTTGCTGCCTCTAAAACAGAGTCAGACACCCAGGAAGTCTACAAAAACAAAAAGTGTGGTGAACACACACACACCAAGAAAGTAAAAAATTAAATGTTTTGTTCAAGGCATGGTAGCCTCTCAGGTTCTGCTCCAGTAATGTTTTTCACCCCCATGTGCCACTTCAGAGAGGAAATTTCTATAAACATATCAGACTGGTCCCGCCCTCAGACAGTCCAGCTCGGAAATGTCAGGCAAGTCCTCTCTGCACAAGAGAAACATCACAACCCCAGAAGTACATTTTGGCTTATGTGGGCCTCATCAGTGGGGTGCAGCTGATTCCCTCTAGGCACATGGAATCAGGGAGCCATGCCTGGTATACCCTTCTGTTTAGGAAGAATATAAGAACAAAAAGTGTGATGAATGCACACCGAGGAAGAACAAAATTAAGTGTTTTTTCACAACATTTTAGATTTTTCACTCCCATATGCCATCGCAGAGAGGAAATTTTCATATTTATCAGACTGGGCCCACCATCAGACAGTCCAGCTCTGAAACGTCAGGCAAATTCTCTTTGCACAAGAGAAACAGCACAACCCCACCTGTACCTTTTGGCCTAAGTGGGCCTCGTCATTGGGGTGCACCCGATTCCCTCTAGGCACATGATTGAGACAGCCAGACTTCAGTTAGAGCAAGTGAGCTTAGGAAGCAGGAAGGGAAGAAATTGTGACTGAAGACAGGGAATGGTGATCAGGTTTGAATTGCTCCTATAATGACTGGAGGGTTTGCTAAAGGAGGGGGGCGGCAGAGTTTCGACAGATATCTCCAGATGCCAGTAATATAAGAAGAGAGAGACAGGAGATGAGATAATGTTTTGTGTGCATTTGGTGTCTTGTTTGTGTATGGTGAGGGAATAGAATACAGGAGTGGATAAAAGTAAGGAACTGGTGTGTAGAGGTAAGTGTGGATGAGAGAAATGAAAACGAAATATAAAAAAGAGAGAAGAGGGTGGAGGGTAGAAGGAGCCATACATTTTAGTGAGGAGTTCAGATATAGAAATAAAAAATAATAGGTATTTCAGCATTGTTAATTTAGTGTGAAGAGCTAAAACAAAAATCGAAATGGGCAAGGATCACCTTCTTGTGATAGAAATCTTTGTTTTGTGTTCAGAGTCCACTGTAGTTTATTCACTCTCCAGAAGCTTGTGTTAAACTGTGAATGTGGAATTTAAAGAGGATTGCATTGTTCCCATTCAATTCTGTGCTTTTAGGTCTCGATTCAAATGTGGACGGTAAAACAGCCGGTGGGGCAAAAATGTCTACCGATCAGTATATCTGCTGTGTCACCAGTGACATTCAATTGCATTACCAACTGATACTACAATTAATGTTGTGCCAAATAATCTGACTTTTGGACAAAAGTCAGTCGTATATTTAGTTTAAATCATTTTTAGTGAATTTTGAGTTAAAACATACAGAGGATAGCATAGAGCATACATAACAATGCAGACAGATTGATATACATCTAAGGTACAATATCTCTAGAAAGGTATTCAAGAAAGTGTGAGTGAGGTAGAATCCACAAGCATAAAATAATAGCCAGAAGAACAGAGACATGCACTTATAAGCAGTGAAAGATCAGGCACCATAGGAGGCTCAAGAAAGTGCTGGAAAGTGACAAATGGTAGACAGAAAGGTACAAAGGGGGCGAGAAAACAGAGAGTGTATAGATATGGACAGAGTCAGGGTTTAGAGCCAAAAGAGGAAATGGAAGGAGGAGGAGAGGAAGAGGAAGAAGGAGAAGGGGTGACCCATGGGAATAAACATACAACTCATTCTATCCGAACCACTTATCCACAGTGGACCAGATAGAGCTTACATCATACCCTCTGTGCAACAGATCTAGATGCGTGAATGCAGCCTGCTCCACAATTTTTTGTTTCCAACTCAGCACTGAAGGAGGATCAGGAGATTTCCACCTCAGCGGTATCATAGCTTTGGCAGAGGTAAGTAGCATTAGTAAAAGGTAGTGTTCAAGTTTAGGCAAAGAGGGAAGGTCATTGAACAGTAAGAGTTGTTTCAGATTTCAAGATGATTGCAAGACATTCCACCCAGTAAGGCTGAATGCGAGGGCAGTCCCACCAGATATGTATCAACGAACCATGAGGCTCGCTACATCTCCAAAATCTGGAGGGGCTAGAGGGGTACATAACCTTCAGTCTGTCAGGAGTGAGGTACCACAGACATAGAAATTTGTAATTGACTTCCACCGACTGAGAGGAAATAGGGGAAGTCGCCGTAACATGCCATACACTGCACCACTCATCAGGAGACATGGAGCAACCCAATTCTCTCTCCCATGATCCCGTGTAGGACAGATTAGTGGCCGTGGAGTCCGACAGTAAAAGCCTATAGATTTTACCCAGAACCCTCCCTGCTGGGTGCTTCTGCTGGAGGAGTGCTTCAAAACGTTATAAGGGCCGGGAGGAGGACTGTCGATTAGGGGAGTATCAACGTAGTGTTACCTCCAGATTTCTTGGGGTAGGAGTGAAAGTGAGGAACTGAGATCTTCAAAGTCTATAGGCACCTCATTCTTCAATAAGTCCTTAATGCATAAATCCTGAGAGAAAGACCAAAGAGGGAACTGACAGGCCTATAAGTAATGTGATGAAAGCTTCCGAAAGAAGATCCTCTTGAAAGGAGAGTGTTCCGGCACTAGCATCCTGGAGCAATTATATTTTTCTCCCACCAATAAGACCTGAGAAATAATTGAATAAGGAGTACGAGAAGATGTTGACTCGGGACTAGGGCTGAAGAAATGCACTAGGGGGTCTTCCAAGTCTGGGAATGAGAGCTCCAGGATGACCCAGGGTTTGTAAGCTCCATGGAGGGCCCAATCAGGGACCTAGGATAACAGAGCCGTGTGGTGGTAGACATGGAAATCGAGAAGACCCAACCGTCCCATATTAGTACATCTAGATAATGTTTTAGAGCGTAATCTAAGCCTCTGGAGCGCCACACGGATTGAGATATCACACAGTGCAAGTCTGCAAAGAATTGGAAGAGTCTGAAGCAAGTAGAGTATCCGCGGGAGAGTCATCATTTTCACTAGCTGAATGCCGCCCAACCAACACACATAGAGTTGCCCCCAGGAGTTCAAGTCACGACGTAAAAGAGGAGGGAAATTGGCAGCGTAAAGAGAGTCTGTGTGGGTAGTAAGATTAATACCCAAATATTTAATATGACATGAAGGCCAACGGAATGGGAATGATTAATACAAAGTAGCAAGACCAAAATTAGGGTCCCTAATAGATAAAGCTTCAGACTGAGACATGTAGATTTTAAAATTGTAAAATTTGGAGAATGTAGAGCATTCAGACAGGAATTCCTGGACAGAGCTTTCCGGAGATGTTGCACTTAAGAGGACATCGTCGGCAAACATGGAAAACTTAAATTCAGTGCCTCCAACCCTGATACCATCAATTGCAAGGTTCAAACAAAAATGTTGGACAAAGGGTTCCATCACCAGAATGAATAAATGCGGGAATAGGGGACATCCCTGTCGCGTACCATTAGTTATGGTGAAGGAGTCCGAAAGGCGTCCATTCACCCTAACTTTGGCAGAGGGATTAGTGTACAGGGAGAGGATATGCTCCAGGAATAAAGGGCCTAATCCGAAAGCCTCCAAGGTTTTTGATAGAAAGACCCAGTCCGCTCTATCAAATGCCTTCTCTGCATCCGTAGTGAGGAGCAGAGAAGGAGCCTTTGTGATAGTGACAAAATGGAGTAGGTTAACGAGTTTCCTAGTGTTGTCCCTAGCCTCCCTGTGGGGGGTGAAGCCCGCTTGATCCAGGTGAATCATGGAGCTTAAGAAAGGCATGAGGAGTTCAGCCAGGACTTTGGCGTAAAGTTTCAGATCTAGGTTTAGCAGAGAGATTGGCCTACAGTTTCACAGAGGGAGGGGTTTTTGCCGGGCTTAGGGATAATGGAAATATGGGCTTCTGTAAAAGCCGAATGACTGGTGATATCAGTCGTGTATTTTTAGTTGCCCAGGCCCACGCTAAATAGCATGAGTAATGGGAACATCAAAGGAAACACACTGTCAAACTCAGTCACCCTGACAAACACTAACTCTACATTACCCCTAACAGTGAAGTGCAACAATACTACCCCTAACACTAGCCTAACACCCAGAGCTGTATAACACTTACCTGTCATCCACTGTCCGTCCTCTTCTGTCATCCTCTATCTTCATTCTTCTTTCTCTTCATCTTCTGTCTTCTTATCTTCTGATCTTCGTCTTTGTAACAATGATGTACATGAAAAGAATGTCAGCATTAAATATGCATTAAAAATATGAGTTCAAGATATGAAGTCATTAACCCTTTGAATCATGGAGGGGTATGCAACATATTGCATAGCAATGCATTGCTTACCACTCTGGCACTCAAAGGGTTTAAATTCATGCAGACATTCCAAGTAGATAAAAATTGATTATTCCGAAAAAAACAAAAAACTGAGACGCGCACTTGTGAAACAGATATCTTACCTAAATTAAAATAAGGTGTAAATGAATAAGCTGCTATAGTATATAATATTTTTTCCACCTAAGAAGTATATAAAAAGAAAAACTATATCTAAGTGTATATTCTAGCGCTAATTATATATAAAGAAAATATAAACTTTTAATATAATAGCAAAGTACAAAATTTTAATTGGTAATAATTTAGATACCTTGGAGGGGTCTAGCAGAAGACCAAAAGAAAACAAATCATTGTAATAAAAAATGGCAAAAAAACTATAAACAATACACAAAAACATATATAACTGTTTCCAAGTATTTGGTGTATAAGGAGATTGGATCGTAACTAGTACATATCCGTTCCAATCATATCTCCAGGGATCAGAAAAAAATCATACAATCATCAACACTGTCTCAAAAAGACAAGCCACGCTGAACAACAAGTTTTGGTGCTACAAGGGCCTTAATATAGCACTGTAAATAATTATATCCTATTTGTCGGCCCAGCGGGGCAAATCAAGAGAAACAGTATTACAAATACATGAGCTATTAACAGAAAATGTAATTAAAAACACTACATATAGCAATCTTCCAGAGACAGAATAAAATTCTTATCATTCCCGAGCATTCTATCACAAAAAATGAATAAAAATAAATTGTCCTTCAATTGTAAGACTTCATACACTGTACATTCACAATGAGTATCCCCTGACAACGTTTTTTAATGGATTCAGACCAAGACTTATAGGGCCAACAGGATACATCAATCTGTACACATAAGTTTCAATTTTAACATGGAGAATGACAGTCACTCTTTCAGGAACTCTCTTATCAAAACCAACTGATCTCAAACTTCTTCACTTGGTTACCTCTATGCATTTGTTCACCAAATCTTTATTTAAAGTCAGTTTTGGTGTTAAAAATCCAGTCTCAGTCACACGTAACAGTTTAGATATCTGTGTTGGAAAGTTAAAGTCCAGTGAGATTACTTTTGCAGTCTTCACTTGGTCTGTATTGCAATTTCCTTCTTTAATCTACAGATCCGTTATACTCATGGTGATCTTTAAAATCAGTCCTTCTTTTCCCAACAATTGATGTTGAATAACAGGATTTTTTTTTTAGTACAGGAAATGTGCAGTCCTTCAACAACAACCAATCTCCTGACTGGCATTACAGAGACACAAATAAAAACAATTTTGACACTTGCAATTGACTATAAAAATTGATTATACAACTTTCGGATATAATAGCTGCTATAAAATCAGGAGATTGGTTGAGTTAATTCTACTAACATTACACACATTTTTGAGTACTTTGGACTTATTGATATGGGGCTTAGGTCCCCATATCAATATATCCACTGGTCACATAATTTGTGGATTTTTTTTTTCTTTTTTTCCCATCTTCAATTCCTGCGTCGGGAGGTTTAAACATGCGTTAGGAGACTCTGCTCCAAAAAAAACAGTAGGTCTAGATTTTGGTGATAAAGTGGGGTCCCTTAACGAATGTTTCTGCCTATCGCATGGAATTGAATGGGGAAATGAGACTTGTTATAATGGGTTCAAATGGGTGCTGACTTTAGCTCCCAATGTGTTTTTTTTATCCAGTATTTTTTCATAGCATGGGTAACTAAATGGCTTAACGTGTTTGAAAAAAATGCAGTCAGGTATTTTTTGGCTTCAGGGCATTTGAATCGAGGCCTTCCTTGCAGAATTGCTTTGATAGTTATTGTTTTTACAGTGGATCCTGTTATCTCTTTTCCCACACAACTCGTACTTAAGTCCTGTTTAATTCCTCTTTCACTTTAAATGGTTCACTTAGAATAGTGAACTCCCTCATCCTGTATCACCATTAAGGGCAGTCATCCTTAGACAGAGGCCTTTAAGTAATAATCTTGGTCACATGAGGCAAGTTGAGATTCACTAATTAACAAATCATATACTGATCAAATGTTTGATAAAAGTTGATTAACATGCTACTTCAAAACTATGTGCAAAAGAGTTAACAATGCATATCACAGTCAAAAGACAGAATTATTGTATCTACTTGTTCGAAAACATAATTGGCCTTCCTACGCACTATGAGGACACTAAACTAGCTAGCTATGCAAATTATATTTTATATTTATGTTCACAACCAACTAGGGGGTAGATTTAAAGGCAGCCGTTAGGGAAAAAAATCACTAACGGGTGCGTTAAGTGACATGTTGCAATTCAAAGATCCGTCTAAAGACCAGATAACGGCAGTTGTAGAATCCTTACGGCCGATACACTTACGTGCATTCAGACGCATGGAAAAACATACCCCAGAGCTATTCAAAGGCTTGCGGTACTGATAACGGCTGAACAAAAGACACACCTAACGGCTAAAAGTTAAGACCCACTTTTTTTAGCCGTTAGACACTTAACGGCCAAAACAAAACACCCGTTACATAGGAAAATACACAAAAGGCTTACCGCACAACCATGTAAATGGGAAAATTAACCCGTGCAATGCCAAAACAACACAAAAACATGGACACACAACACAAATCACTATACACACAACAACAACCAACACCACAGGGACAACGACACACAAAAAAACAACAACACAACATGGCACGGAACAATGGGGGTCATCACACAAAGCGGACACCTGCAAATACAAGCTCACCTGGGCAACATCAACACGCCACCTGCACCCCACAACTGCATGTCCGCAAATGGCACACACAGAACAAGCACAACACACCACATCTTATAACACACACACACCTGCAAACACTTACCTGGACAAAAACAACTCACCATTGGTCAGCACTCACCTCATCACCACACCCACACAACGCCCTAGCAAGTACTTAAAGGGACAACTCAACACACTCACTTGTGGCTTGTTTTCCACTCAGGGAGGGAGAGAGAGAGAGAGAGAGAGATAGATAGAAAGATAGAGACAGATAGAGAGAGCAAACAGTATGTTGGGTTACATATTGTTGCGAAGGCTGCGGAGAAGGCGTGCAAGGGAGAGAGCTGGGGAACATCAGCAACCTCCAAGCATGCCTGATCAACAGCCACCACCTGTTGCAAGTGAGGAGGCTCTGGCTCAGCAGCCACACAGGAGCCCATCCCCACCTGGAGGGCACAGGATGTATAGACGACCACCAAGGCCCAGGGTATACCGCCCAAGGGTCACCCTCTTTGGAATGACCGATGATGAGGTAATTGATCGCTACAGGTTGAGGCCTGACAGCATCATTGCCTTGTATGAGGTCATCAAGGAGCAGGTGGATCCCATCTACATCCACAACCATGCCCTAACTGGCCTGCAGAAACTACTCTGTGCCATGCACTTCATGGCAAGCGGGGCCTTCCAGTCCACAGAGGGTTACGCATCTGGCATGTCACAGGCCACATTCTCCAGGGTGCTGGCCCAGGTCCTGCCAGCCCTCAAAAGCAAGGCCAGTACCTATATACATTTCCCCACCACCGACATGGACTGGATACAAGTCAAGCAGGCCTTTTACGCCAGGGGAGGCATGCCCAGGGTCATGGGTGCTATAGATTGCACCCATGTCCGAATTAAGGCCCCAGCACGTGACGCACAGATATTCATCAACAGGAAGAACTTTCACTCCATCAACGTGCAGATGGTGTGTGACAGCCAGATGAGGATAATGAATGTCTGTGCAAAGTATCCTGGCAGCTCACATGATTCATACATTCTCCAAAACTCCTCAGTCCACAGAGATTTCGAGAATGGAACTTTTACAGGGGGATGGCTTTTGGGTGAGTTCACAATACAAAATCACATCACATACACAGGCGTACACACAATGCTGCTTAGCATGCTCCTGACCCACAGCTACTACGTCTATCACACAAAACATCATTCACACAACATGTGCTCCCTGTCTCACCATGTCACTCACATTACACAGGTGATGCTGGCTATGGATGCAAGTCCTGGCTACTGACCCCACTGGCCAATCCTCGAACACATGCCCAGGAAAGCTACAACCAGGCTCATGGCAGAACGAGGAATGCCATTGAGCGGACCTTTGGCCTCCTCAAGTCAAGATTCCGATGTCTGGACCACTCGGGGGGAGCACTGCAGTATGCACCTGGAAAGGTGTGCGACATCATTGTGGCGTGCGCAATACTGCACAACATCGCAGTGGACACCAGGCTGCTGGAGCACATCCAGGCCCCCCCCATACAGGAAGTGCCCATGGACATCGGACACGTTGAGGAGACCCTGAGAGGGACACAGATCAGAGACAGGCTCATCACGGAACACTTTACATGTGAGTATAACACAGGCATGCAAACAATCCATGCAAGTCCCCCATCAGTCCTGTGACACTAACCACACTGCACATTTTGTTCTGTCTCACCCCACAGGAACAGTGACACAGCACTGCACTTGCAGCGGACGTGGCAAATTGTGTGTGTGGACTCAAAAACCATCCTCCATTACACTCTCCACGTTGACATACAGACCCCAAGGATATCACGCACACCCTCAGGAGAAACAAGGTACAACACATAACCCATGTTCATCGCCTTACAGGGCTTGATTGACAGCAGCTAACTTGATTTGCCATGAGCATAGCCAGAGCAACCATGCTAGCCTTGTAGCGAAAGAGTGTTATCCAATGCTATGCATTGGATAATACTCCGTCACATCAGGGGTTAAAGGGCCATTGGACTCAATATGGGACCTGTACTGTGCTACAGCTGAGAAGAGCAGCACAGGGGTGGATGTACAGTGGTATGGGCACACAATGTAGAGGTCATGAGACGTAGATCAGATTACCAGGGACACCATGCTGACCTGTGAGTGTGCAGACATATGTGCCCCCGACATGAATACACACATCAACAAATGTGTCCTAACAGTTCCATGGAACAAATGACATTGGGCTGCCACTGTCACATTAACAGTGGCAGCCCAAATTCATTACTTCCATGGAGCTCTCAGAACACTTGTTGATGTGTGTATCCATGTCAGGGGCACATATCCATAGGGCTGGGGCACATGTCCTTAGTAGTGTTGAGCGAGCGTGCTCGGCCGATGCTCGGATCGGCTCGAGCATCGCTCTGCTCGGCACATGGCGGTACTCGTACGAGTACCGCCATGTGCTCGCCCGACATGTTCGGGTGAAGAGGATCTGTGCCGGAAGAGGCACAGATCCGAAGACGCTCCGCTGGACCACCAGGGAATGGAGGTACGGGGGCATTGCGGAGATGAAGGGGGCATTGCGGAGATGAAGGGGGACATTGTGGAAGAGGGGCATAGACTCTATGCCCCTCTTCCACAATGTCCCCCTTCATCTCCGCTATGCCCGTCTTCCACAATGTGCCCCTTCATCTCCGCTATGCCCCTCTTCCACAATGTCCCCCTTCATCTCCTATGCCATAGAGGAGATGAAGGGGGACATTGTGGAAGAGGGGCATAGCGGAGATGAAGGGGGACATTGTGGAAGAGGGGCATAGACTCTATGCCCCTCTTCCACAATGTCCCCCTTCATCTCCGCTATGCCCCTCTTCCACAATGTCCCCCTTCATCTCCGCTATGGCATAGGAGATGAAGGGGGACATTGTGGAAGAGGGGCATAGCGGAGATGAAGGGGGACATTGACCAGGCACCCTCCGCTCATCAGAGCAGGGGGTGCCTGGTTTAATGCTCGAGTGCTCCCATTCATTTGAATGGGGCTCGGGTGCTCGGCCGAGCACTCGAGCATCAGGGGGTGCTCGGTCAGAGCACCCGAGCATCGGGGTGCTCGCTCATCCCTAGTCCTTAGTTCTCCACATAATTGGTTACAGATGAGTACACAACACATTGTCAAGCAATGGTTTGTGTACTCACCTGTAACTGTGAAAATTGAGGGGATCAAAAAGACTAAATTGTTGTTGCTTGATGATCAGTTCAAGTCAACTGCTCCAAATCCTGTCCTCTTCTTCCACAGGCATCCGTAACATGATCCATCCTTGAACTGAAGTTCTTCTATGTGACTGGATTGATGTCTTGACATCACCTTCATGGAGATCACCCCTTGCTGTTTATGTTGATGTTGTTGGTGATGCAAAGTTTGACCTGAGGTTCACACAAACCTCTACTGGATCATTTTCATATAGACACAGAAAACACTAATTCCTGAGTTTTATAACCTGCACAGTTAGGATGCTCAGCTACAGAGTTGTCAAACCTTGTGGACAACACATGAGCTGGGCAGCAGTGTTACTAAAGTACTATTTTTTTGTTTCAAAGTACATTTAGTGTTCTCATACAGGTGTTCAATGCATATAGGCAATACACAGAAAACACATGTACATCCTAATGTACTTTGAGACACAATAAAGATGAACCATCACCATTCTATCTGTGTCTGTAGGAGGATATATTTGAGAACACAGTTGTCAATGCGTTACCACACCCAGGGTAGAGTATCCCCATACATGGAAAGGCATCACCCATATCACAGGACTCCACCACTTGTTTGCAAGTGAGTGGACTCAGTGATGTATTCACGCTAACAGATGGTGGCAGTGATACACTAATGTGTTGTGGGAGTGATAAAGAGGTGATAAAGGGGACATACTTCCACAGTGAATTCCTGTCCACAGTTAATGTGTTGCTCAGTATAATCAATGTTCAGTGATATTGCTCCACTGGGACATATCACAGTACATGACCAAGTGGACAAGTGTTTTCACTGGGGAAGTCTGTTACACCCTTAGAAAAAACAAAAAGTCAACTTACTGGAGGCCCCAATGCTCACCCCAGGATATCAATGTGTGTGCTACACATTGAAATCCTATGTTGAAAACATTGGCTTCCCCAGTCAGTCTGTTTCACAATGAGTGTGTGAATCCAAGACAATATGGATACATGTCCCATTTATCTGTCCTGCTTGTTATCTCACCGCTAAGCCGTTTGTTTGGTTATCCCCTTAACCCTCTGAGTGCCAGAGTGGTACCCAACGCATTTCTTTGCAATGCGTTGCCTACCACTCTGGATATCAAAGGGTTAAACACTACATATGATGTAGATGAATGTTCAATGTTGTACCAAATGTTGGGCTAAGGGGAATGTTTTGTTATGCAAAATCAACACACAACATTGCCATATAACACAGTTGTGTAATATGGCAACAGGGATGTTTTTACAGTTGATTTTGTACAACGATGTGTGTGTGAACCCATGTTGTAACATCCCACAAACATCTTACCTAGGCAGGAGTTGTATTCACTGAATTGTTTGGCAATGCATTGGAGACAACTCTGCCACCCAAATCTATGACCAAATTCAAAGCAGATCAGACAGGATTCAAAAGCACAATGTTCCTTTATTCAGGGGAAATTTAACATGTTGGGCATTTTATTTTTTTTTCTTGGGGGGGGGGGCTTAGACTGTGTGGCAGAAGTGGATAACCTGGATGATCTCCTGGTCACCCTTTGCCCCCTAGGTGTGGCTTCGGGGGTCACATTAGAGGGGGTGGTGGGGGCAGTGGATCCCTCTGTGGAGCGCAGGTTTTCCCTCTCCAAACGTAAGTCCTCCCTGCGGTTCAGCTCTCTCAACTCCACCAGTAGCTGTGCAAGCAGGTCCATCACCCCCGTGTGTAGCTGATGGAGTTGAGTGTTGATCCTCATGACCTCCGACTCCAGGGCATGGATCCTTGCCTCTATCCTGTTAGTGTTTATACGGGATTCCCTACGGCTCCTGGTGATGTTGTCATTGGTGCAGAGGCTTGACCTGAGTAGTCTCCTTTGCAGAGCCATACACTCAGCTTCCATCCCCGTGGGCCGTTCACTGCTGGTGATGCTTGTGCCTGGTGAATCAGCTGCTGCTGTGTCCTCCTCTGCTGGTGCTGTATCCTCCTCTGCTGGTGCTGTGTCCTCCTCTGCTGGTGCTGTGTCCTCCTCTGCTGGTGCTGGTTGTGCTGCAGATGGGTATGTGCCCACCACATCAATTGACCCACTGCTGCCCACCGATGTCTGTGCTGGTGGAGGTGGTGGGGTAAACACGTCCCTTCGCATAGGCTGTTGGGGCTCCCCAAGCAGGCCCAGGTGTTGGTAGTCGAGTGGCCAAGGGTCAAACCTTGGCCACTGGTATGTGCTTGGCCCCCACCTAGGATCATACCTGGGGCCATGCTGGGGAGCCATCCAGGAGGGTAGGTCAATCTGTGGGTATGGCCCGTATTGGGTGGTGGCCACATCACCGGGCAGCCATTGCCTCCCTGGTGGTGGTGGTGCTGCTGCTGCTGCTGGGGGATAATAGCTCCTGGAGGTGGTGGGGGGCATCCAGTCACTGTAATAAGTCGGTGCAGGCAGAGTTGGTGCAGGCAGAGTTGGTGCAGGCAGAGTTGATGCAGGCAGAGTTGGTGCAGGCAGAGTTGGTGCAGGCAGAGTTGGTGCAGGCAGAGTTGGTGCAGGCAGAGTTGGTGCAGGCAGAGTTGATGCAGGCAGAGCTGGTGCATCCAGCTGGCCAAGAGGTGTGGATGTCGTTGGGTACGGTGCCCACTGGCTGGTCCCCTCCTCCAAATACTCCTCACTGGGTGGTGAGGTGGCCTCCTCCATGGGCTCCTGATGTGCTGGAGACACATAACCTGTGTGGAGGATTGAGATTGTGTGATCAGTAAACTTAGCCATGATGGTGTCAAATTGATATTAATACTTGAAATGTGTAAAGGAACATATATGTTGTATGGTGTATCCCCCTGTGTGAAACAACGGTACTCCTACTGGTGATGGGTGTTGTATTCTACATGTATTGCAGCTCAGAGTTGAATTCCTTTGGTGCCACATCCCAGTGGCCTGAAATTGTACATTTGCGCTGTTGCCACATCATCCTTTGTGGATATCTGCTCCCTGGACCAAAGCTAGCCAGAGGATGGTCTGGCAACATTGGCATAGTACATTTTCAGGCCACACTGATATTGTCCATGGAATATTCAACTTTGAGCTGTTATACTCTTGTGATGAAACACCTTTCAGTAGTGGGGATACCCTTGCATTACCCGGTGGATCAATCCTATGACATGTATTTTTCCTTTCACATTTTAGGTATTACTATCTCTTTAACGGGATAGCAATGGTTAATTTCACCTTGATGTAACATTGCAGGCATCATAGAGAGATGTTTAGAAAGATGTTGCTGTATGTGACAGCTGGAGATGTCAGTCATTTGACCACACGGAGGCTCTTCAGCAGACTCCACATTGACCCATTTGGAGATAACTACATCTTTGCCATTGTCTACTAAGTGTTCCTGGTTTGTAAGCACGCACTGTCGACCATGTCAATGATGGATCCATCTCCAATTGTTTCAATTTTTGGTCTGCTGAAGAGCCTCCGTGTGGTCATATGACTGACATCTCCAGCTGTCACATACAGTAACATCTTTCTAAACATCTCTTTATGATGCCTGCAAGGTTACATCAAGTGAAATTAACCATTGCCATGCCAAGGTACACAGTGAGGAATATGGTCTGATATGTGTGTATATGTACCTTTCATACGGGTACAAACATATCCTTGATAGATATGAACCCAGAGATCTGTTCAGAACATGTGATTGTCTAACTGCCTATATATGTACAGCCATCACAAATGAACTTTCATAGATACAAGTGATACCCATCCAAGTAGGTGTAATATACTGGGTATATGTACTCTGATGATGATATCAATATGAGTTATTTTGTTGAGGGTGCACATATATGGGCAGTTGGACAATCACACGTACTGAACCGAACTCTGGGTTTACATCTTGTTGGGACCTATTTGTACCCATTTGAAAGGGACATATCCACATACAAATCTGGTTGTTTTTCTTTCTGTACATATCTTTTTGTAATAGATCTGCAGTGTGATTCAAGTAGTATTCATCCCTATGTTATCAGTTCATCCCGTACAGTGCTGGATTTTGTCAGATTAGACATGTCCCTCTCTGGTTGTCATGATGGTATCCTATGCATTGCATTGTGATGCATGGGATACCACCGTGGCAATCAGGGATTGATGTACATTACAGGACTCTGTCCATGAGGTCTGTTCAAGTTGAATCCTGAGGGGCAACAATCAAGCCAGTATTGAAGGATATCATTGATTGAGGCCTTTTTTTTCCTGGATCAGCCCATCCATCCTTCTGTGTGAGGCAGCCAGACCCGATCATAGATATCCATAATCCCTGGCCTGTTATTGACCAAACCTCAATGGTTCATATTTGGTTCCCATATGTATCCTGCAAATAGTGTCTGGTGTACCATCCATCCATGGCATCAGCACTCCTGAGGATCTATATGTGAATCAAATGTGAGCTATGTAAATTGAAGTTAGAGTAAATGATTGCATACACAACACCAAGGCCAACTTTTTCACCTTTACTTATGTGTGATTGTTTTTGGCCTGTGTGTTGCACATACAAGCATTTATTCTCTGTGGCACTGTGATTTGTGACCTGATACATCCTGTTGGTGATTCAGTAAGCGGTTAAGTGGACCTGATGAACTGATTATGATGCTGACTTCTCCGCTGACCTCATTTCCCCATCTGCAATGTTTTCTATGGAGTCCACACAATGGGGCCTGTGCAGCTTGAATCCTGTTATTGGATGTTCTCCATAGACTAACATTGTAATTGGTAAAGTGAGGGTATGCAAGTGTCAAATTCTCTCCATCAGCTCTTTTTCACCGCTTAGTGAATGTCCCCTATGTGTCATGTAATTGTTAACCTATCGACATGTGTTTGTTGTCTGGTTAACCCTTTGAGTACCAGAGGGGTTGCCAAAGCATTGTTGATCGATGCATTGATGATCCCTCTCGCACTCATGGGGTTATGTGCTGGATTCCCTGTGTGAACATGGGTAACACTGTGTGACAACAATTGTGATGTTTGACATACAACACTTTACTGAGCATGGTTTGTGTGTATTGTGTGTGATGAGCACAGCAACATGAGGGTTAACCAGGG
This sequence comes from Rhinophrynus dorsalis, assembly GCA_037306005.1. Taxonomy (NCBI): domain Eukaryota; kingdom Metazoa; phylum Chordata; class Amphibia; order Anura; family Rhinophrynidae; genus Rhinophrynus; species Rhinophrynus dorsalis. The sequence goes on from CM074724.1 coordinate 307,768,250, forward strand.
AGTTGGACAGGTTTTGGCCTTGTTGAACATTGACATTTGTCCTTGTCTTGATTCCTGTTTAAACCCTCAGGGTGCTGTGTTGGTGCAATTGTGTGGTTGAATGAAGGGCAGATGTTGGGATGTGAGTGCTTGTTTGTGATGGGTGTGTGGTTTGGGGTGGTGTGTGGTTTTGGGGTGATGCACTTACCGGTGGTGTGGAGGCTCCTCTCCTCCCCAGTGTCTGATCCTCCAGGGACCCCCTCAATGAGGGTAGACGACAGTGTCTGCCGCAGCCTCTCCTCCCATGCGCTGAAGGTGATGGGGACAGGTGGCCCACCTCCGGTGGCTCGGGCGTGCAGGGCGGCATCCCCCATCTTCCTCTTCACCTGCCTTTTGCAGTCGCCCCATCTCTTCTTGATTGAGTCCACATCCCGTCTGCAGGTGGCCACCGCATTAACTCTGCTGCAGATTTGACTCCAGGCAGCTCTCCTCCTCGCAGACAGGCCAGGGAGTCTGTCCCCCGGGAAGAGGACACTCTCCCTCTCCAGCACAGCCTCCACGAGGGCCGTGTTTTCTTCCTCGGTATATCGGGGATCCCTGAGCCTGTCCCCCTCAGCTCCGGCATGCGAGGAGTCAGACCCGGAGTGTCCTGCCTGCTCTGCCCCTGCCTGTGTGTGGTGGTCCCCAGGCACTACCCCTCGTCCCACTGCAGGATCTGTCCCTCTTCTTCTTAGTGTGCCTGTTCTTGTGGGCCTGGTCCCCCTCCGCCCTGCGTATCTCCCTCTCCCACCCCTGCTCTGCTGAGGGATCCCCTCCTGACCTTCCTCCTCCTCCTCCACTAGTCTCCCCATCCCTCTCTCCTGTCCTCCTCTCCTGGCCATCATTCACCCACTCACACCCAGGCACTCTCACACGCCCTCACAGACACACTCGATCCCACTCACTCTCTGTCACACACTTTCACTCACGGATTCACACTGTAAAAATAAAGTTTAAAATGTGTAAGGTGTGATGAAAAAAAAAAGACTATGTGTATGTATGTGTATGTGTTTGTATGGATGTATGTGCTATGTGCAAAAGTGTGCTATGTGTCTATTTAAATGTAACTCTCTCCTCTCCAAAATCCTTCTACCTTACTCCTCTGTATGCTTCTCTCTCTATCTCTCTCTCTCTCTCTAAATGCTATCCTCCACTCCTGGGTCCTGTGCTCTAGCTTGCTGAAACTCGAAACACAGACAGGGTGTAACCGTTATTTTGAGGTATATATAGGTGTATTTGAACATTTTTGATACTTTGGGGCCTTGGGATTGGCTGTAGGTTTGAATTTTGTTTGTGCATCTATCAGGGTTGCTAGACAACGGCAGCCGTAATGTAACATTTTGAGTTAAGTTGTGTTTTAACGGGTGTTTGGGACGCACGGTGATGCAAAATCAGGTGTGACGCTGGTTTTTGTTTAACGTGTTTTTGTAGTGCCTACGCCCGATAGCTATTCTTGAACGCTTACCTTTGAATCTGCCGTAAAACATGTGTTCTTTGCGGCCGACGTGCCTTTTTTACTTAGCGGATGGTTTAACGGCTGCCTTTAAATCTAGGCCTAGATCTCTCCCTCCTTTGATTGCTGCTAACAAAACATCCTCCTTTAACTCTCAAACACAATATAGTCTCCCTTTTGGATTCCATTGAGAAGGATCTCTTGGATGGCAGAGTTAATTTTCTACATCATTAAAGGGACAGGTTTTACAGCTTTTTCCCTTATCTTAACTGAATATTGTCCCTCTCTGCAATCTACCTGGGCACCTCCCTTCTGCTCTGGCTGAACCGTGTGACATCAGTAAAAGGGGCGGGAGGGGGACACTTTGTCATTGAATTACTCTTGAACTACAACTCTGACAGAATTGAAATAACACTCTCCAAAGTCCAAATACTATGATGATTAAGTGGAGCTGCTTTTATTATGAAAAATTACTAGCCCTTTAAGACTGGAGGAAAGGCACTTTCACTTGTGGATGCTTGTGGATATTGTATTTGCTTTAGAAAAAGGGATATTTGTCTAGCTAATAACAATATTAGGAATTATGAAAATTTGTTTCAAAGCAGATAGGAATTTGATCCAGGGAAGTATCCAACTGCCATTTGGAGTCCGCAATAATTTTTATTAATTTACCCAGTTGGGGCTTAATTGGATATGGCTTCAATAGTTTTCTTTTTTTTAACTTCCTCTGGATCAACAGGGGTGATATGGTATGGGTTAACCTTATTTATTTAGAAAATGTTTTACCAGGAAGAATACATTGAGATTTCTCTCGTTTTCAGGAATGTCCTGGAGTGTTTACAGGAAAGAGATGTGTATTTGCACAAATACGAGACAAAATATATATCTATTGTCTATCTATCTATCTATCTATCTATCTATCTATCTATCTATCTGTCTATCTATATCTATTTACACACACATACTAAACATTTTATATACAGTTGCATATTGTTTTTAGATATGAAGAAGCAGTTATTTTTAAGGATTTTAGACTGATTTTTTTTCACTTAGGTTATTCCAGGTTACTCCAGACTTTCGGAGCTCTGAAGGAAAAGGCAGATCGATAAGATTCTTTCTTGTATTGTGGTATACTCAGTGAGTTGTTAGCAGTGGAGCGGAGGTTATAGTTAGTATGAGAGCTGGCGTTAGCATACTGCTCCTGTAGTCTGGTAATTTTCCAGATAAGTGGTTATAAACCATGCAAGAGAGGTGAAGGGCACATCTAGATTCGAGTGTTAGCCAATTTAGTTCTTCATACATATCACAATGATGGGTTGTGTAATTACATTGGAGGATAAAGCGGCATAATGAATTATACTACGTCCCCATAGTCTATGATTGGCATTATCATCTGTTGTACAATACGTCTTCTTACCAGGGGATTTAAACAGGATTTGCTTCTAAACAGAGCACCTATTTTGGGATAAAGTTTGGATGTTAAAATATCAATATGAAGACCAAAAGTGATGTATCAAGATATTTGTAGGAGTCCACTGGGGCCAATTTACGATTAGATTCTGTTACAATGGTTAGATTGGTATTGCAGAGATTACCCAGTTTATGTTTTGTACCAAATAACATTGTGACCATTTTGTCAGTGTTTAAGAACAGTTTGTTCTTTGCTATCTTTCAGCTTCAGAGAAATCATGCTGTAATATGGTCTCCAGTTTTGATACTTTAGAATTTTTAGCATATATTATAGTGTCATCCGCATACATGTGTACAGAGATGCCTTGCAAACCATGCATAGATTATTTATAAACAGAGAAAATAGAAGAGAGCCAAGGATGGAGTCTTGGGGAACCCCACTTGTTACTATGAGAGGAAGGAAAGTGTTGTCAGAAATAGACAAATAATGCATTCTATCTGGTAAGTAGGATCTAAACCAGTTTAGAGAATGATTTACCCAATCCTGAACTTTGGAGTTTACTTATCAGAATACTATGGTCTACTGTATCAAAGGCCTTTGCAAAATCTAGGAAAATAGCTCCAGTGAGTTCACCATTTTCCATGCCATTCTGGATATCATTGGTTAATTTTATGAGGGCAGTGATTGTAGAGTGATTAAAATGAAAGTCTGATTAAAGGGGGGGGGGTGAAAAAACTGGTCAACCGGTAATACTTATATATTTGCACATGGACACTTTACTCTAGGATTTTAGCTAATGTGGGGAGTAGGGATATTGGTCTGTAATTTGATACTACATTGTTATCCCCACTTTTGCGGACAGGCACAACTCTAACTACTTTCCAGGCTTTGGGCGAATACTCATATGACAGAGAAGCGTAATTAGGGTTGTAATAGGTTGGGCAGTGACCAAGGCACTGAGCTTTAATAACATTGATGGTAGTTGGTCAGGGCCAGTTTCATTTTTGGGTTAAGGAGGTGGTCATATATTTCACTATCATTTACCAGCAGGAAATTAAATTCATTAGCATCACTGGACCATGTAGCAGATAACATAAGCTGATCTGCGCATGTTTCTACTTCAGAATTACTTTTGTTTTGTGTAATCAGAGTGGTGGCACATCCAACAAAGTAGTTGTTAAATGCATTAGCTATTGCTGTGGGGCACTGTATCATTTATTTGCCTATGGTTATAGTTCATGGATGAGAGTAGTTAGGAGGATTGTAGATGTTTTTAATAACCTTCCGGAGGTTGGCTGGTTTTGAAATGTTATTGTTCAAGTTGTCAGAAAAATATTGAGCTTTTGCTAGTTTTTTCTTTGTGCAAGTATTCTGTAATTGCCTGTTTGCAGTGTGATCATTAGCGGAGCCAGTTTGTTTACATTTTGTCCATAATGCATCTATGAAACTATATATCTCAAACAGGTCAGCAGAGACCCAGGGTATATGGGCCCCCCTTAACCTAATCTTTTTTAGTGGGGCATGGGTATTATAGACCTGTAAAAAGAACCTTGATGGATAGATGTCTTTTTTTAGCCTCATCAACTATGTTACTATATTAATGTGCTTATGTCATCTATCTCATTCATTTTTCAATGCATTGATACTCATTATCATACATGATTTTGCAGCTTCATAAATATAGGATTTGGAGTGGGACTAGAGAGAGAAATTAGATCATTAAAATTAAGTGTAGCTGGACATTTGGAGCCCAAAAAGAACGAGGAATTAAACACTACACCTGTACAATGAAGTGTAGGTTTTTCTTGTAGGACAGATTTCATTCCACGCAAATAGATGATTGGTTAGCAATAAAAATCAGAAAAAGGACATTTTTCCCCTTTTCTGACTCCTGTTATTACATTCTGGACACTATGGCCTCAATTCAATTGAGGCCGATAAAACAGCTGATAGGGCAAAATTGAATAATGTCCCGTTACCAAAAAGTGCTAATGAACTATTTAATTGCCTACCAGATGAAAGTAAAATGGACATTAGGCCACAGAAAAGGAAAAAATGTGGCCACGCATCCGTTTTGTGGTTAACTTCCCAAAACTTAGCTAAATAGAGGCAATATTGGGAACATTAAATGAAAAAAAGCTAATGATTGGTTCCTGACACACTGTCAAGCACTGGTAGGTAGCTCATCTGTGTTACACTTACCTGTAATCAATTCTCCGTATTCATCTATCTTCCTTCACTTATCTTCTTTCTTCCTTCTTCTCCATCTTCTTTCTTCCTCTGGTCCATCTTCTTTCTTCTATATTCTCATCATTTACCTGTAAGAAAAATTAATAGATATAAATAATATCTACCTATATATCTAATATATACCTGCACATCTCTGCATAGTTTAATCCCTTGATTGTCAGAGGGGTATGTAACGCATTGCTGAGCAATGTGTTGCATACCTCTCTGGGGACCAAAGGGTTAAACAATGCATAGATGTGTGGGTCAGTACACTAGAACATGTCAAAATTAAAAAACATATGTCCCCATTATGGTCTCAATTCAATTATATGTCCCCTTTATCATCAAAAACAAAAACCTGCAAAAAAGTTATAAATAAACATATTTCTCCTTTTTATTTTTATATCACTGTTTGTGGAGGTGGTGGCAGCTGTGACAGAGAAAGAAGGAGCACAACCCACCCTGTGTACCTTACTGGCCGATGCCTGTTCCACTGTGAGGGAATTTGAACAGAGACTGCCTTTATATATGGGCAGTCTCTGTTCAAAAGGACAAACAGCTATGGGCTGGGACGTGTGCTTTCACACATGCTGGTGCAGAGAGAGATCACTGCAATCCGGCAATGGAGAGGGTAACAGTTATTGGTGGAGATGTGGGGACTGTGCTTGAGGACAGGCTGGGGATCCCTGTTTTCTCTTTTCTAAATTAGATAAAGGTAAATGGCAGCACCGTGGTAGGCCAGAATGTGATTGCAGAACTGTCGATCAGACAATATCTGTTGAAGCTGAAAATAGCCATTTGGAATATTTTTTTCTGATGGAATTTAATCTCAACTACAGTTAGATGGTTGTTAGATTATGGTTGTATACTTCAATGGCAGATTTGAATAACCTCAGAATTCTGCCATACATGGGACTGACACTGGAGTGCCAAGTGTCTCTTCATAAGTGTGCTGATGATGGCCTTATTTCTGACCCTTCTACAGTTAAATTCACTTAACTTTTCCAATGCGTTGCGCCCCCCCTCTGGCACTCAGTGGGTTAAGAGGGGGCATGCAGTGCATTGCAGGAATTGTAAATTTGATCTCACTTTTATCTCTCCTCATACATAACCTTCCATGTGTCTTCTAGGGAGGAGCTAAGGACCTCTCTACAATTACTCGTTTAACCTATTATAGACCAGAGCGGGTGTGAAAAGGATTACAAGCAATACATTGCACACCCATCTAGTCCTTAAACTGTTAAATATAGGCAACTAGACCTTTGAATTATGTGTATGTAGAAACAATTCATGATAGCTCCTGCAGCATTTCACCTTCCCATTGTCATAGTAAAAAGTTATCTAATTCCAAGTATCCTAGGTCTACATTTACAAAGAAAATTGGAGCAATTCTGGGACAAACCAACCGCACCACAGAGGACAAAAAATGTCATTGGTATAAATGGTGCTTGCAACCTCTTGAATGCTAGAGGGGTCTCCAAAGCATTACTTTGCAAATTAAAAAAAAATAATTTGTCAACATGAGGTCCTCCAGCTGCAAAATACAACTCCAATGAGAGGATATGAGAGTTGTAATCTGGCAGCAGCTGGGGGACCTCTAGTTGCCCACACCTGATCTATACAGTACTGTGGGTCAATTGATATGCTCTGTAATGTGATTGCCCAAGAAAAAGTGCCCCTAGACATTTTTTTAACTATATTGGAAATAGTGGATAAGTCAAGTGTGTGTATAGAACAGAGGAGCCAGTTTGGTGTATGAGGAGTGGGTCTGCCCAAAGCCCTCCAGAGAGTTTGCATCCAGTGGAGAAATTCCAAGAATGCCATCTTCATGTAACCCTAACTGGGCAATTAGCTTAAAGGTACTTGATAAATGTTCTTGCTGTCTTGTATGATCTTCTCCATGGGTTAAGATTATTTCCTGTCACACAGGAGTCTAAAGAGGCCCCACAGAAATGGCACACAATAAGTCTTCCTGCTGACAGGAAGGTTCCTAGCTTTTGAAGTAAAAGTCATACATTGTTTTCCTCACATGAGAAGAAGTAAACTGCTCGCATTTAGCTTTTTTCACTCAGGGTAATGGATGAAAATCCCAGTGAAATGCAGGCAGCAGAAGTCAGTGACAGCTGTGTCCTCCATGTTTCCTGCTGAGGTAAATCTGAGGGGGAGTGGCTTATGTGAAACAAGTGTGACAGCAAGCTTATTTGTACCAGCACGCTCTGTAACACCAGACTTGCCTGCACTAGTTACAGAATTCTATACATTAGAGAGCAAACTGAGCCCTGCTTCATGTCACTAACCACAGACCAAGACTGCTGCACACCCTTTAAGCACCAGAGGTGTATGCTATTGCTTCACAACGGGTTGGAGGTCTTTCTAGCATTCAAGAGGTTATGGAAAGAGAGGGCAGGCTGGGATGTTAGGCAGTGTGTGTGTGTCTGAAATTACCAGTGGACAGCAGAACAAGCCCATTCTTACTTCTCCCATGAGCCCTTTTACTTATCTCATCTCATCCCCACTCCCTATCCTTTCAATCTCCCCAGCCCAACTCTCACTTCTCTCCCATTTCACTCCTCGCCCCTACTTCTCTTTCAGCTTTTCACCTCTCACCCACTTCTCCCCCTTGGATCTATTGCCCCTTTGCCTTTCCTTCTCACCATTGCATTTCTTCACCCTTCATACCCTCTCTTCCCTTTGCCTCACACTTTCCCTAAGTTCTGTAGTATCACTAATGTAGCTCAATTTCTTTTGCAAGTTTGTGGTATAGCTTACATTTTGAGTTGTATGTTCTGTGCTATTGCTAGTGTATCGCCATTTCAACTATAATCTCAATTCAGTTTGTTTGGCAAGCAGTTAGCCTTTATGTCTCTCTCTCTGTTTTTATCTCTGAGTCTCTTTTTTTCTTTTTGAGTGGATGGAGCTCTCATGTCAGAATACATCCAAAGGGGTCCAGTCCAGCCCTTTTTTTGTTACTTGCTATGCATGTCAAAGGTACAAACATGCAGTGGACCTTAATCCAGAAGGATTTTGTGCCTTTTGCATTTCTTCTCTAGCCACTGTTCCACTTGTGTCAATACCTATCTGCAGAGCAATGTCTCTACCATCTACCTCTCAAACAAAACCTGAATGGGTTACGAGACTATCCTTGTCTGTACTGTCAGTGGTCTACCAGACTCTACTGGCAAGATTCTATATAAACGGATGACAAACCTCTCCTTGACCAGCTAGGAATAGAGCAGTTTCTTCAAGCCCAGTCAGAAACACATCCATTTCTATGTATAAACATTGAAAATGTTTTTGGAAAGTAAGGGGGGTGTAAATGCTTCAGTCAGTGTCTGAATCAGTTCCATTTGATAAACAGGCTGCTTATAAAATGAAATTCCTCATCATAGTGGTTTTAGGGACCTCCTTGTGTTTCACAGCATTCAGACGATCCAAAGAAGAAGTCTCCTTCTTTAGTTCCAGTACATAAACAACTGGAACACATTTTAGATGAATAGAAGAATCCAGAACGTAAAATGAGCATTCCTAAGAAGTTATCCTGCTTGTATCACTTTTCACTAGATCACATGGATAAGTGGACTATTGCTCATACAGTGGATGCTCCGGGTATCAATGTTGTCAAGAGTTACAATCTTGTCAGTTCAAGATGCAACTGCTTTCAAAGATCCATCAAAACAGACATATGGATGCTGTACTAAAGATTATTTATTTCTGGAGCTCTGGAGCAGATCATTTCTTAGACTGTCCTTTGCAGCAGCCTGGGCCAGCAGAGGCATAGGGTCTTGAGCTGGTCAGCTTGTACAAGTAGTACAAGAAGAAGCTCTAAAAGATGAAAATATAAAACAGTCAACTGTGATACAAACATTAAAGGGATAGTAATACTTAAGTATTACTAATCCCTATAGTAAAGCCCTACTAAAAAAAAACGTATTGCCCCAGTGTCATCTCTCAAACCTTTATGGTTTGAGAGATGATCGCTTCTAAAGTTGCCCTCTCCCTCCCCCTTCCCTGTAGTCAGCATTCTAGCTGACTGCAGGGAACAGAGTGGTACGACTTTTAGGTGGCTCTCCAGCACAGCCTGATCGCGTTACTAAAAAAGAAACTTTCAGTGAAATGGTCTTCTACGTGTGCTTGGCTTGCAAGCACACGTAGAAGACCGTTTTAGTGAAAGGTTTTTTTTTTTGTTAACGCGATCGTGGCTCTGCTGCAGAGCCGCCTGATGATCTATGACCGGATTTCTCTTCAGTCAGCTACAAAGCTGACTTCGGGGAAGGGGAAGGGAGAGGGCAACTTTAGAAGTGTTCATCTCTCAAACAATAAAGGTTTGAGAGATGACACTGGGGGCAATACGTTTTTTTTAGTAGGGCTTTACTATAGGGATCAGTAATACTTAAGTATTACTATCCCTTTAAGACCTTGATTCAATTGTCCCCAACACCAAAAAAACAGCCAACGTCAATTTTGTAAGCATGGTAAGCCATTCAATTAGCCAATTTATTAATAGCTAACGGCAGTTATAAAATAACAGTGGACATTAAGATTTTGTCCATTGAAAACAATGGAGTAGCTATACCCAGGACCCATTCAATTTTGTGTGGTAGTGCCAATCAACAATACATTGATACATTTAATGGCTGAAATTCTAGACCTAGTTTTACTGGCCATACAGGACACGACGGACAAAAAAAAAACATGGTTGAACAAAACAAAGCAGGGAATCATCAGCTCACACAACACCCAGCACATAGCAAAAGCACACCAATGGCAATATAACCCCTGCAAAGCCAAGTAAACACATTGAAATGGACATGCCCTCCAGGGTAGTTCACAAAGCAACACGACACAATCCCACACACACCATAGTCTTGAACAATAGGGGTTAACATACTGTATCAACACAAGACACACCCCTGTCAATCTCAAAGTAACTCAAGGTCACCTGTGCAACATCACCAGCCAACAGAGACACAAGGTGCACCTGACAACATCACTCACGCACCTGACAGGTACACAGCAAGCACAGTTAATCAGACAAACAAAAACAGCCATGCTGCAAAACACTTAGTTAGACAACACACACCTTCCCATTGGTCACTCCCTATCTCATTACTGTGCCTGGACATCAACTCACCACTGCCTTAAAGGGACATCTCCCCGCATTCAGACATGGCATGTTTACAGTCAGACTACTCAGAGGAAGAGAGAGAGGGAGAGAGATAGTACATCCATTATGTTTGCATACCTATTCCTGCAAAGACATTGAAGATGAAGACGTGCAAGGGCTAGGGATCACCATCAACCCCCCCAAACACACCTGCTAAACAGCCTTCATCTGTTGCAAGCGATGATGCTCCGGCTGAAGAGCCAGACAGAAGACCATCACCACCTGGAGGACAACACTTGGAAGCAGCATCCCAGATACCGCAACAGATGTCCCACAGCTACCACAGCTGCTTCAGGGACCTGTGGGCAACACAGGGATGATAGATGACCACCAAGACCCAGAATATACTACACAAGGGTCACTCTCTTTGGAATGATGGACACTGAAGTGACAGACCGCTTGTCATGGAGCTTAAAGACAAGGCAAGAGTCAGTACTGTATATAATATCAACTTTATTGAAATAGTCAACGTAAAAGGAAATACCACAGAACATAAAGTAGAGAGAGAGATAAGCCCTAGACCAGAGCAAGAGGTTCCTACGAGAAATAGGAGACTACTACCAGTGGGTCTCTCTAAAGGAGTCCGGAGCCGGGTATATGACCCAGCCACCACCAATACCAGTCTAGGTAGTGACAAGGCCCACAGGTGTATAACTAGGCTGAAGCCACAGGAAGTACCAGAGTGAATCGCAGACAAGCCTGGGGTCAAGCACGGAGCGGGTAGTCAGCCAGAGCCACAGGTCTGCACCAGAAAGGATAGTCTGACTAAGCTAGGGGTCATGCCTGGAGTGGATAATCAGCCAAAGCCTCAGGTCAGCACCAGAATGGAAGGGCAGACAAGCCAAAGGTCAAGCACAGAGTGGGTAGTCAGCCAGAGCCACAGGTCTGCACCAGATTGGATAGTCAGACTAAGCCAGGGGTTATATACAGAGCGGACAGTCAGACAGAGCCACAGGTCAGCACCAGAATGAAGGGTCAGACAAGCCAAAGGTCAAGCATGGAGCAAGCTACTGGAAATCAGGAAACTACTGCACTGGACACCAACGCAAAGGTGATTGAGCCAGGTGTCCAGGCAGTTCTTAAAGAAAACAGGAGAGGAAGAGGACGAGCACACAGTAGGGACAAGATCCCTTTAAGGAGCGATGTGCGCAACACCAGAGGATTCCCCTGATGACGCTTGCAGGCCTACTGCCAACAGGAAGTGGAAACAGAGTGAGATAAGGCATTGGTGCAGCCAGCTCCCGGCCGCAAGGTATCGTGACACTGCTACAGGTTAATGTTGCACAGCATCATCAACCTATATGAGGTATCAAAGATGACTTCAAATCCATATACATCACCAGCCATGCCCTATCTGGCTTGCAAAAACTGATGTGTCCCACACATTTCATGGTAAATGGATTGTTCAAGTCCACATGTTCAAAGGCACTGTCACAGGTGGTGCCAGCCCTCAAGAGGAAGCTGAGGAGTTACAGCCACTTCCCCTCCACCCAGATGGAGCGGACACATGTAAAGCTGGACTTCTACGCAAGGGGAGACATTCCCAGGGTCATGGGTGCCATAGTTTACACACATGCGAATTAAAGCTCCAGAGCATGAGGGACATCTCTATATTAACAGGAAGAATTTCCACTCAATCAGCTTGCAGATGGTGTGTGATTCCAACATGAGGGTTACTAATGTTTATGCCTCCTATCGTGAGAGCTGTCATAACTCATACATACTCAGATACTCCTTCTTTCACAGGAACTTTGAGAATGGGACCTATACAGGAGGATGGCTTCTGGGTGAGTGAACAATACAAAAATCACACCACATCCACAGTTGTACACACACGACTAATGTCAACACTGCATAGCATGGTCATAACACACAAGTAGTACGTCCCCCCTCACAAACATCATCCACACAACATGTGGTCCCTGCCTCACAATGGCACTCTCTTTCCACAGGTGCGGGGTTTGAGTGTAAACCGTGGCTTCTCATATCACTAACAAATCCCCAAACACCTGCACGGGAGCGCTACAATGAGGCTCACTTCCGAACAAGGAATGACACTGAACGCACCTATGGCCTGCTCAAATCCAGATTCCGATGCCTGGATCACTCAGGAAGAGCTCTGCAATTTGCATCAGGCAAGTCATTCAACATTTTCTTGGTATGTGACATAATACACAATATAGCTGTAAACACATGTCTAGTGGACGATGATGAGCCACTACCTATTGTGGAGGTACCTGTTCCACATGCACGGCATGAGGAGACCCCGAGTAGTGTGCAGATATGAGTCAAGCTCAATAGGGACCACTCTACCCATGAGTATAACACAGAAAGAAATACAATCTATGTATGTCCATGATCTGTATGTCCATGATCTGTTTCACTGCACAGGATGACTGACTTACACATCCATAATATTGCCTACTACAACATCAAAACCACATAGTTGCTACAGTATATAACCCATGTAGCAGCTATTCCATAGATGTGTCATACTGAGGTTATGAATTCAACTGGCATCTGCCATTCCTTTGGTAATGATGGTACCTCAAGGATATCAACCATCCCGGATTTGAACAAATGTACAACACATTGCCCATGTTCATCATATTGCTGGTTTGAACTGAAAGCAAACAATATTGATTGAATTGACCATAGCCATATCAACCAAGGACTCCTTGGAGCCAAAGAGGAATATCCAATGCAATTAATCATTCCTGGATTTATAGGGGTGTTGGAGTTAGCATGAGAACAACAGTTGTGTAAAGCCTAAAGGAGCACCCTAGGGATGGAATAATGTGGTAGTGTTTTCTACATCATCTGGGTAACTATAAGGGAGTCAGGTTGCAAGGCCCACCATGCCGACCTCTGTGTGTGTGTGTGTGTGTTCCTATCCTACTTTGTTCCAGAGGGGTACAATGGGTTGTGTACGCCCCCAGAACGCAAAAGGTTAATGGGATAATGATGGTTTATCTGTTGCATGACAGACAGTGGGTGCAGTTCCAAAGCCTGTCATCCCATCCCACAGGCATCCATAGTATGACCTATCAAGGAACAGAGGAATGTCCACTTGAAGCATCGTCCACTTGAACTTTTAAAGCGTTTACTCCACATCCATGAAGCTCACCCCTTGATGTTCTCTACTGCTGGCGTTGATGCAATGTGAAACTTGAAGTTGATAGCAACCTCTCATGAACTTTTCTCATATTAACAGAATACTCCAGCAGATGTGTATGTGCTGTCTAAGATCCAGGTGGAAAACCCTGTACAGTAATACTGCTGTTCCTCAGAGTTAAAATACCTACTGGAGAACCCATGAGCAGTTCATCTGTGTTTCTTCAGTAGCCAGTTTTTATGTTAAACATACCTTTTGTGTGCTTCTATAAGTCCTCAATGCATTTTGGTACTATACAAACATGTTTATGGTTGATTGGATTAGCCATATCTCCAGATGAAACTATAGTTTGGGTTTAAGTACCTATTATACTTAGGAAGGCATGGCCCTAATCAGTGGAGCCTACTGATCAAATGGGGACTATGAGTGAAGTTGGGGATGTATTGGTGCAAGGAGATGATGTTGGAGAATCACTAAGGTGTGATGAAGAGGTGAAGACCTGGAGATAACTTCTCCAGTGATCACTTCTCCAGTTCCTATGTCATTCAATGGAGCCTATGCTCTGATGTTGCTCTAATTTGAACTATACTAGTGCATAGGCTCCAAAGAAATATATTGGAACTGGAGAAGTGATATCACTAGAGAAGTCATCTCCACCTTATCAACTCTTCATCACACCTCACTGAATGATCCCCCATGTTCTCCCACATGGTGTAATCAAGTGACCCAACTAGTGGCTTCTTCATGCTCCTGTCTTGCAGGCAAGCACAACATTGATCTCAATAATCAACCTTAGATTACTAGGTGTGTGATGGATATTCCCTTATCAAAGGGTGAATCCCAGCATATGTTTGTTTTGATAACCTATCCTGCAAGTGACTTATCTAACCCAAATGCATAGTTATCTAAAACTTTAAAAAACACACCAGTGGAGCTAAATGGGGACAGTCTGGCACCTAGTATGCTAAAGGGTAGGTGTCAGTTGTTCAACTCACCTCATGACCAAACAGCACCTTCATGTTTTTTACCTTTGCTAGGTGAATTGTGAGTGCTTACCCATAGTACAAAACCTTACAACAAAGTAACAGGTGCAAGAGTTTTGTTCACTGCATTGCTTTGCAATGCATTGGAGGCATCTCTGCCACTTAACATGTGAGGAAACAGAAACAGTCACAGACATGAATCAGATGAATAATTGCATATTTATTGGGGGAAATTATTACAAATGGGGCTTTTTATATTTTTTTTGGGGGGGGGGCTTTGGAAGGTGCTGAAGAGGTGGATGCCCTCAGAATCTGTCTGGTCACTCTCATGGTTCTGGGATTGATGCGGAGGACATAATGGTGGGGGATGTTGTTGCTATTGTCCCCTCAATTAATTGCCTCTCTCTCTCCATTTGCAGATTCTCCCTTCTATTTGTTTTCCCCATCTCAACCAGCATCTGACTCAACATGTCCATAATGCCTGTCAGAATTTCAGGCTTGTCCTCTTCCTCCTCCTCCTCCTCCTCCGCCTTACCTGAGGAGTATTGAGTCTTCCATGAGGTATTCAATAAGGTGCAGGCCACGACCTTACCGCCTCATAGGTCGTATGACTGCGCTATTTAATTAATTCCATGGCAGAGAATAAGGCCATGGAGGACTATGTGGAAGACGCTATCTCTAGAGGGATTATTAGAAAATCCACTTCCCCGGCAGGTGCGGGGTTCTTCTTTGTAAAGAAGAAGGATGATGAATTAAGACCATGTATTGATTTCCATGGGCTAAACAAACTGATGATCAAAAACACATACCCCATTCCTCTGATCACGGAGCTGTTTGATCGGTTGCGAGGATCAACTGTCTTTACTAAGCTCGACCTATGATCTGCATATAATCTGGTGTGTTTTAGAGAGGGCGATGAATGGAAGACAGTGTTCAACACCAGGAGCAGGCATTATGAATATTTGGTAATGCCCTTTGGTCTTTGCAACGCTCCCGCTGTCTTCCAAGAGTTCATTAATGATGTATTGCGGAATCTTTTGATGAGCTGTGTGGTCGTCTACCTGGATGACATTCTCATCCACTTCCAGAATATTGAACACCACCATACAGATGTTCAACACCAGGAGTGGGCATTACAAATATTTGGTAATGCCCTTTGGTCTTTGCAATGCTCCCGCTGTCTTCCAGAAGTTCATTAATGATGCATTGCGGGATCTTTTGATGAGCTGTGTGGTCGTCTACCTGGATGACATTCTCATCCACTTCGAGAATATTGAACAACACCATACAGATGTTGAAGGGCCAATCATCTTTTCTGCAAGTTGGAAAAATGCATGTTTCACCAGTCCCAGGTGATCTTCCTGGGGTATGTGATTTCCCCTTCTGGGCTGGCTATGGACCCTAGTAAACTGTCAGCAGTGCTGCAATGACCTCTTCCTATGGGACTCAAGGCAATCCAACGATTCCTGGGCTTTGCCAATTATTATCGGTTATTGTCAAACCAATTATGGATATGACGCACAAGGATGCTAATACTTCCGAGTGGTCTCCTAATGTGCTTCAAGCATTTGATACCCTCAGGGCAGCTTTTGCAGCAGCTCCGCTTCTGAGACATCCTAATCTTAAACTACCATTTACTCTGGAAGTTGATGCATCGGAATCAGGATTAGGCGCCCTCCTGTCTCAACGGTCATCTCCAGACGAGCCGTTACTGCCGTGTGGGTTCTTCTCACGTAAACTTTCTAAACCTGAGACCACGTATGACATTGCAGATTGAGAGTTGTTGGCCGTTACTCTGGCATTACGTGAGTGGCGACACTTACTGGAGGGTACTTACTGATCACAAAAACCTCACATATCTTTCTGAGGTGAAACGCTTGTCTCCACGACAGGCCCGATGGGCATTGTTCTTGTCTCGCTTTAATTTCTTGGTGTCATATTTGCCTGGTACTAAAAACATTAGAGCAGACTCGGTGTCCCGCCAGTTTGGGTCCTTATCTAAGGAGGACTGTGATCCTACGCTTGTGATTTCTCCAGATCGTATTCTGGCAACCATTCGTACCAGCATTACTTTCCCTCTGTGTTCTGAGATATTGGCGGCTCAGGGGACGGCCCCGGCCGAAAAAATGCATGGGAGGTGCTTTGTACCTGAAGCCTTACGAGTCAAACTCATGGAGACCTATCAGTTGTCTAAAGAAGCTGGGTGCATTGGTAGGGACCAATTGTTTTGGTCCCTATCACGACTGTTCTGGTGGCCCAGTATCTGTATATGCGTTCATAGCAGCATGTCAGACTTGTGGTAGAACAAAGACTCCTCGTCACCTTCCTGTGGGTCTCCTGCTTCCAGTACCTAATGGGGAACACCCTTGGTCCCACATTTCTATTGATTTCATGGCAGAGTTACCACCATCCAACGGATTCACTGTCATTCTGATGATTGTGGACTGGTTTTCGAAATTGGCTCATTTCGTACAGCTTAAAGAATTACCTACTGCCCCGCAATTGACTAAGATCTTCGTCAAAGAGGTCTTTCGGCTCCATGGGGTGCCCAAGCTGATTGTGTCTGACTGTAACGGTTTATTCAGACACTCAGACCAGAGGATAAAATAAAACACAGTTTTATTGAGAGAAATGAGGAACACAGCCCCCAAGGGGCAGTAATAGGTAATGACACGTAACTGCAGATAGATAATGGATGTATTATCTGACACAGTATGGTTAAAGAGCAATACTGTATTATGCAAAGGAAACAGCAGATATCAAGGGTTAAAGTCCAATGCAAGTAATCAGTCTCTGTTGTGGTGAGTTCAGACATGCCCAGTAGATGGTAAGAGCAGCAAGAGACTGAGGTGCGAGATGGTAAGCACCTAGCAGTGAGACTAAGGACAGGCGATAAGGAAGACCAACCACTTGTGCAAGAGCTAAATGGTACTAGAGCCAAAAGCACTCTGCCGTGCGTAACGGGATACCCAACACTGCGTGAACTGAATGGGACCAGAGCCAATGGTACCCTTCCGGTGCGTAAAGGGTTAACAAACACTGCGAGAGCTGAATGGGACCAGAGCCAGTAGCACCCCCTGGTGCGTTAACGGATACACACACACTGCAAGAGCTGAATAGAACCAGAGCCAGTAGCACCCTTCTGGTGTGTAAATGGAATGAGTAATGCTGCAAGAGCTAACGGTATCGCCCAAATAGCACCACGCGGTGCGACAATCCAGCCCTGTGCTCGTAAGGAGGTATATGGTAGCACAGTTAACGTAGGCCACAAATGCTCTGCAAGTATAGTGGACAGGCTAGGTATCGGAGGCAACAAGCTCAGCAAGTGTTAATGGAGAGGCTCGGTATAGGAGGCAACAAGCTCAGCAAGTGTTAACGGATAGGCCCAATATCTGCAAGTGTTAATGGACAGGCTCGGTAACAGAGGCAACAAGCTCAACCAGTGTATAACGGAGAGGCTTAGTAACGGAGGCAACAAGTACAGCAAGTGTAACAGATAGGATCAGGATCAGAGCAACTAGCACTGCAAGGGTTAAGTGGGAGATCAGTCTGCACTGCTCGAAATACACAGTTCACAATGTCGCCAGGCGACACAGAAGAGATCTCGCTGGAACAGGAACACTGGAAACAAGTCACGGAGCAGGAACGTCAGCCAAGCCGGGTCAATCACGGAGCAGGAACGTCAGACTAGCCGGGTCAATCACGGAGCAGGGACGTCAGCCAGGCCGGGTATCATGGTCCCCGTGTCTTTCTGTCAATCTATCATGATGTACCTGTGCATTGGTGGAGACTGATTGGCCCACCCAGGATGTGCCGTTATATGCTGGAGCTTGGGCAATTGTCAGTTGCCCTTTCGTGGTGTTCCTGTTGCTGTGCCTTGTTGCCATATTCCAGTATCTTCTGTGTACCGACCCGGCTAGTCTGACTCTGCTCCTGATTCTGCTCTGTGATTTGACCCGGCTCTGGCTGACGACCCTGCTCCGTGAATTGACCCGGCTCTGGCTGACGACCCTGCTCCGTGAATTGACTTGGTTCTGGCTGACGACCCTGCTCCGTGAATTGACCCGGTTCTGGCTGACGACCCTGCTCAGTGATTGATTCCGGCCTGTCTGCTGTTCCAGTACTGCTCCGGTTCTGCCTGCTGTTCCGGTTGCCATTCCGGCCTGTCTGCTGTTCCGGTGCTGCTCCGGTCCTGCCTACTGTTCCGGTTGCTACACCGGCCTGTCCGCTGTTCCAGTACTGTGCCGGTCTTGCCTACTGTTCCGGTTGCTATTCCGGCCTGCCTGCTGTTCCGGTGCTGTTCCGGTCCTGCCTGCTGTTCCGGTTGCTGTTCCGGCCTGTCTGCTGTTCCGGTTACCGTTCCGGTTCTGCCTGCTCTTCCAGTGTTCCTGCGTCATTCCAGTCGCCTCTGCGACATTCTGAACTGTTTAAGCAACTCACTGTTCCTCTCACTTGTCAGTAGCTGTAGCCTGAGGTTGCTTTGCCTTCTGTTGGCTGCCAAGGTACTTGCTTGTGTACAGAACCATTTAACCCTTGCAGTGCCTGTAGTCTCCGGTCTGGTGCCTCCGATATATCTTGCCAAGCATACATTTTCTGACATAGCCTTTCCTCTGAGTGCTTCTGTGTGTCTCTTATTCCATCAGAGCCTTGTCAGTCCGTGTTCATCCTCTGGCTCAGGGCCACAAACATTGAAGGTACATTCCCATTGCACTCCAGAGGGCATTGGCTCTATTACAGCTTGTGCAGTCACCATCAGTACAGCACCCAAGGGGTGTATGGGCACAATCCTAGTGGCACATGCAGGGTTACTACTTTTCTAGTTAAGGGCGATTTTGGTTCTGATCATTACAGCGTGGCAATAGCACTCCTCTGTAGCCCATGGTGGTGGTACCGGCTCAGCTCTGGACATTGGGCTCTAGTATATCAACTGGAGAGTGTATTCAGTGCAGTTACTCCACTATCCTGCTATTGAGAGACTGTGTTCCAGAGACTGCTATTTATCCTGGGCGTTGGCCAATCTTGTATATCTCACCCATTTCATTTATTAACCCTTTGGGGGAATACTCCCTATCCATCCAGCACCTGTCATTATAATTGTGTGCATTCACTTTGTCATTATTGCCATTGTTGCTATTTCTGTGCTGGCCTCTAGGGGCCTTGTTTTATTTTCAATAAAACTGTGTTTTTACTTCATACCCTGGTCTGAGTGTCAGAAAACCGTTACACCGGGTCAATCACGGAGAAGGAACGTCAGACAAGCCGGGTCAATCACGAAGCAGGAATGTCAGCCAGACCGGGTCAATCACGGAGCAGGAACCAGTAGAATAGTCAGACAGGCCAAATTGGTACACAGGAACGTGGGATCACAGCAACGGAAGCACTGGTACAGGAACACCACGAAAGGGCACCTGACAGGTGCCCGGTATAAGAAGGCCATACTGGGTGGGTTTAACCAAGCTCCCCCAATGGGAGCGCACCACAGCAGAGAATGACAGAAAATCACGGGAACCGTGATACTGACTGGGGAAGCCAGTTTGTGTCTCAGTTTTCGAAGAACTCTTCTGCTCAGAATTCTCCATGCATGGTTAACTATGGCTTCCAGCCTTCGGTACTTCCTGAGTCATTTGAGGCACAAAATATTCCAGCTCTGGAAGAGCATTTAAGGGAACTCCGCTCCACATGGGTACTAGTACAAAGAACCCTGCAACGGTCCACCCAACGGCAAAAAAGACAGGCCGATCGTAGACGGTTTCCAGCACCAGTATTTCAGGTGGGGGAGAGAGTCTGGTTGTCCACACGAAATCTGAATCTAAAAATACCTTGTAAAAAACTGGCGAACCTGTGGCTCTGGCTGACTACCCGCTCGGTGTATGACCTGGCTTGTCCGACTATCCATTCCGTGTTACTGGGGTTTGTCTGGAGATCTCCTAGGTGTGGACCTAGGCTTAGACTTTCTTTACTACCGCTGCCTATCGATTAAGTCTGGTTTCCCTCCAGGTGCGGACCTGGGGTTCATACCATTATCCTTCCTGATTGTCTTTCCGTATAGTCTGGTAGCCTCCAGGTGCGGACCTGTGGCTCTGCCGACCACGCATTAATTTCAACTACTGGGACATACTGAGCGAGTTTTTTATGGAGGTAATCTCCTAATCTCTAAAGGTGGCACTAGCTCCGCTAATATGTATTCCTCTGGTTGCTGTCTACTTCTGAGACGTGCCTTACTGTTTTATTATTTGTGCTTAATAAAGTGATTGTTCCCTATAAATACCTGTCCTGTATTCATTTGTACGAACCGTTACATATCCTCCCAGGGGTTGAAGGTGATATGGACAGGGGGACCATCTCCAGTGCCTTGGGTTTGCAGGGCAACTTCACCAATATTATTCTTCACCAACCTCTTACAATCACCCCACCACTTCTTCATAGACTCGATGGTCCAGCTGCAGCTGGAGACTGAATTTACTCTGCTGAGAACCTGACTTCTTGTGGACTTCTTCCTAGCAGCCAGGCTATGGACCTACTCTCTCGGGTACAGGATACTCTCTGTCTCCAGGATGCTTTGGACGAGGGCTCTATTCTCCTTGCAGGTGTACCTGGAGTCCCACAGCCTCTCATCATCAACTCCATCCTGGAATGTATCAGAGATGTGGTTTTCATGCTCTGCCTGAGTTGACTTTGACTGTGTGGGATGCTCCTCAGGATATACCTCTTGTCCCACTGACACATATTTCCCTGTCTTTTGTGCACCTATTCTACCTCGGGTCCTCCTCTGCCCAGCTGTTCTCCCTCTCACACGCCTTCCCTTACCTGGGATGCCCTTTTGACCTTCCTCCTCCCCATGCTCATCTCCCCAGCCCTGTTTCCATCCCTCCTCTCCTCATCCTCAGGTAATAATTTACACTCAGGCACTCACACAGGCCCTCACAGACACACTCAATCATACTCACTCTATGTCACTCCCTTGCACTCACTAAATCACATTGTCAAAATAAAAAATAAAGTTGTGTAATGTGATGTAAACAAAAATCATGTGTCTGTGTGTGTATGTGTTTGTACGAATGTGCAGATATTAGTGTAACTCTCTCCACTCCCAACACTGTCTACCTGTCTCAAATGTAAGCTCCTCTTTCTCTTTCTGTATCACTATCCTCCACTACTGGGTCCTGTGAGCTAGCTCGCCAAAACTTGAAACACAGAAAAATGTATGTCAGTTATTATTGGGTATATAGGTATATTTGAATGTACTTGATACTTTGGTGTGTTGTGATTGGCTGTGAGTTTGAAGTTGTGTTGACAGCATTCACCATCTCTAGATATCGTTAACATTATCTTTTTCCTTTGCATTAGATGTATTTACGTTAATTATCCACTGATTGGGACACAAACGGAGAGGTGAAAAAATGTTGGTTTTTGAGCTACGTGAATTTATTGGGCCTACGCTCATTAGCCATTCTGATCGCCTAAGTATTGAATATTATATAAAATCAGACATTGGCCTTTTTGGACTTAATGGCAGGTTTACTGTACTTGATTTGAATCGAGGACTAACTCCTTCAATATAGAAGCAGTACTTCAAGTAGCCAGGAATGGAAGCCAGATTCTCTATTATGATTCTCTATATATGGATACAGTGCATATACCTCTAAGTGTAGTACGTTAAATGTTTATTTAAAAAATATGTGCCCTTAGACACAATCATGTGTGAAGCAGGATTTTACAGGGAAATGTGCATAAGGGAGATGTGTCCACTCCAACACTCAACAATGTGGAACAATTCTAAGTAAGGTAATGTCCTCTTACATTGTATAAAGTGGCATAGGCACAATAAACTGCTTGCTCTTATGACAATGTACCCTTACTTGAGAATCAATGCATATCTGTATCCTCCATCATTCTTTTCGTCTCTCATCTACATGTCTCTCATTTCCGTCTCTCTCAGATTCTCCTCTCATGCTCAATGCACTGCTTCATGACTTACCACGTGGCTCCAGTAGCCAAACCCTGCAACTGCAAACCCTGAATCCATTTGGATTATGCGAAGAATTGGAACTATGGTGCAATAGGTAAAAGTAGTTAAAAGTATTGAAATACCTCTGATGAAACCACCATAAAACTTCACATGGAATTACTCTGACACTTAATGGGGATATACAATGATGAACATCTTGTATTTACTCACAAATATTGCTTTCTGAAAAATGAATGGATGACCCAAGTCGTACTTGAACCTGAAAGGAAGACACTTAATATTCAAAATGATGTCCAAAAAGATCTGTAATATCAAAATAAATAAATACATGTACCACATTTAGTTTTATGTACATAAATACATTCATTACCACACAGTTGATAAACAACCCAATACTAACAACTTATAATAAATACTGAACATTTATATTTGTGTTTTATACAGATATGTACTGAGTTAACACTCAAGGATCACTTATGTAATCCCATATCGAGGGCTAGATTTAAAGGCAGCCGTTAGCAAAAAAAGCACTACCAGGTGTGTTAAGATGTGTTTAGCAATTTAAAGATCTGTCCAAAGAACAGCTAACGCAGTTTGATAATCCTTACAGCTGATACACTTACATGCATTGAGATGCATGGAACAAGATTCCCCAGAGCTATTTAAAGGCTTGCGGTACTGTTAACAGCTGAAAAAATAAACACTGAATGGACAAAAGTTAAGACCCACTTTTCTTACCCGTTAGACACTTAACGGTAAAAAAAAAAAAAGCACCCATTACATAGGAAAACAGACAAACTGCTTACCGCACAAGCATGTAAATGGCAAAATTAACCCGTGCAATGCCAAAAGAACACAAAAACATAGACAGACACCACAAATCACTCTCACACAACAGCAAGCAATACCACGGGGACAAGGACCTCTAAAAAAACATGGCACGGAACAATGTGGGTTATCACACAACACGGACACCTTCCAATACAAAACAAGTTCACCTGTGCAACATCACCACACAATCCAGACGCAACCTGCACCCCACAACTTCACACCCGCAACTGACAGAGACACAGCAATCAGAACACACCACATTTTAAAGCACAGACACACCTGCAAACACTTACCTGGACAACAAACACCTTCCCATTGGTCAGCACTCACCTCATCACCACACCTACACAACGCCCTACCAGGTACTTATAGGGACAGCTCACCACACTCACTTGTGGCTTGTTTTCCACTCAGGGAGAGAGATAGATAAACAGATAGAGTGAGAATAATAAGTATGTTGGGATACTTATTGATGAGAAGACTGCGGAGAAGGCGTGCAAGGGTGAGAGCTATGGAACACCAGCAAGCCCCAGGCACACCTGATCAACAGCCTTCGCCCGTTGCGAGTGAGGAGGCTCTGGCTCAACAGCCACACAGGAGCCCATCCCCACCTGGAGGACAGCACCTGCCTGCAGATGCACAGCTGCAGCAACAGGATGCTCCACAGCAACAGGATGCTCCCCAGCTGCCACAGGGACCCCTCCAGCAGCAGAGGATGTATAGACGACCACCATGGCCCAGGGTATACCTCCCAAGGGTCACTGCGTTTGGAATGACAGATGACGAGGTGATTGATCGCTACAGGTTGAGGCCACACAGCATCATTGCATTTTATGAGGTCATCAGGGATCAGGTGGATCCAATCTACATCCACAACTATGCCCTTACTGGCCTGCAAAAACTCCTGTGTGCCATAGACTTCATGGCAAGTGGCGCCTTCCAGTCCACTGAGGGTTACGCATCTGGCATGTCACAGGCCACATTCTCCAGAGTGCCTTCCCAGGTCTTGCCAGCCCTCAAAAGCAGCCCTCAAAAGCAAGGCCAGTACCTACATACATTTTCCCACCACCAACATGGACTAGATACATCTCAAGCAGGGCTTTTACACAAGGGGAGGCATGCCCAGGGTCTTGGGTGCTATAGATTGCACCCATCTCCGTATCAAAGCCCCAGCACGTGACGCACATCTATTCATCAACAGGAAGAACTTCCACTCCATGAACGTGCAGATGGTGTGTGACAGCAACAAGAGGATTATGAATGTCTATGCAAAATATCCTGGAAGCTCTCATGACTCATACATTCTCCAAAACTCCTCAGTCCACAGAGACTTCGAGAATGGAACTTATACAGGGGATGGCTTCTGGGTGAGTTCACAATACTACATCACACCACATCCACAGGTGTACACACAACACTGCTCACCATGCTCCTGACTCACAGCTAGTACATCCACTACACAAAACATCATTCACACAACATGTGCTCCCTGTCTCATCATGTCACTCACATTCCACAGGTGATGCTGGCTATGGCTTCAAATCCTGGCTACTGACCCCGGTCTCCAATCCACAAACAGATGCCCAGGAAAGATACAACCAGGCTCACGGCAGAACTCGGAACGCCATTCAGCGGACCTTTGGCCTCCTTAAGTCTCGATTCCGATGTCTGGACCACTCGGGGGGAGCACTGCAGTATGCCCCAGAAAAAGTGTGTGACATCATAATGGCGTGTGCAATACTGGACAACATCGCAGTGGACACTAGGCTGGTGGATCATATCCAGGGCCCCCCCACACACACCTGAAGTGCCCATGGACATCGGTCATGTTGAGGAGACTCTGAGAGGGGCCCAGATCAGAGACAGGCTCATCACGGACCACTTTAGCTGTGAGTATAACACAGGCATTCAAATAATCCATGCAAGTCCTCCAACACACTAACCACACCGCACATGATGTTCTGTTTCACCCCACAGGATCATTTACAGAGCACTGCACTGGCAGCAGTATGGTCCCAAACATCATCCATACCATGGACGTGGCATATTGTGTGTGGGGATTCCAAAACCATCTTCCATTTCCTTCTCCACGTTGACATTGATACCTCAAGGATACCACGCACACCCCCAGGAGAACCAAGGTACAACACATACCCTATGTTCAGCATCTTCCAGGGCCTGATTGACAGCAACTAACGTGATCTGCCTTGATCATAGCCAGAGCAACCATGGTACCCTTGTAGTGAAAAGGTGTTATCCAGTGCAATTCATTAGATAACACTCTGTCACATCAGGGGTTAAACGACCACTGGAGTCAACATGGGACCTGTACTTTGCTAGAGCCGAGAAGAGCATGGATCTACAGTGGTATTGTTACACAATATAGAGGTCATGAAATGTGGATCAGATCTCCAGGGACACCATGCTGACCTGTGAGTATGCAGTGATATGTGCCCCTGACATGAATACACACATCAACAAATATGTCATAATAGTTCAATTAAACAAATAAAATTGGGCTGCCACTGTCACTCTCACAGTGGCAGCCCAAATTTATTAGTTTCATGGAGCTTTCAGAACATAATTGTTGATGTGTGTATTCATGTCAGGGGCACATATCCCTAGGACTGGTTCACATTCCCTTAGTTCTCTACATAATGGGTTACAGAGGAGTACACAACACATTACAAAGCAATGGTTTGTGTACTCACCTATGAAGAAAAAGACAGGGATTAGGAAGCTGAAGTTGTTGCATGATGATCAGTGCGAATGTGCTGCTCCAGATCCTGTCCTTTTGTACCACAGGCATCAGTAGCATGATCCATCCTTGAACTGAAGAGTTTCCATGTGACTGGACTGATGTCTTGACAACACTTCTATGAAGCTCACACCTTGGTGTTTCAAGTGTTTGTGTTGGTGATGCAATGTTTGACCTGATGTTTACAGCAACCTGTACTGGAACATTCTCATATAGACCCAGAAAACACAAACTCATGTGTGTACTAACATCCATGTACCAAACCTGTACAGTTAGAATGCTCATATACAGAGTTGTCAAACCTTGTGGACAACACATGAACAGGACAGTAGTGTTTCTAAAGTATTAAGATTTAGTTTCAAAGTACATTTAGTGTGCTCATACAAGTGTCTAATGCATATAGGCAATATACCCAGAAAACACATGTACGTTCTAATGTACTTGAGACACAATAAAGAAGAACCATCACTATTCAATTGGTGGCTATATGAAGAAATGTTGCATTACACATGTGTCAGTGCGTAACCACATTCAAGGCTAGAGTATCCCCCATACATGGGAAGGCATAACCCACATCACAGGAGTCCACTTCTTGTTTGGCAGTGAGTGGACTCTGTGATGTATTCATGCAAACAGATGATGGCAGTGATACACTAATGTGTGTTGTGAGTGATAAAGAGGTGATACAGGGGACATACTTCCACAATGATGTCATGTCCACGGTTTCTGTGTTGGTCAATATAATCAATGTTCTGAGATTACTTTAGTTTGACATATCTCAGTACATGGGCAACATCAACAAACAACCAGACTAAGTGGACAAGTGTTATCACTGGTGGAGTCTGTTACAACCTTAGTAAAACAACAACTCAACTTACTGGAGAACCCAATGCTCACCCCAGGATTTCAATGGTTGTGCTACACATTGAAATACTAGCGTGAACATTGGGTTCCCCAGTAAGTCAGTTTCACAATAACAGTGTGAATCAAAGACTATTTTGCTGCAAGTTCCATATGTTCAGCTTGTTAGTTCTCTGCTAAGTCAAATAGCTGTTTGTTTGGTTAACCCCTTAAATACAACAACTGATGCAGACAAATGTTCAGTGTTGCACCAGTTGTTGTGCTAAGGGGAATGTTTTGTTCAAACTCAGCCCACAACATCACCAGATAACACTGTCATGTTATATGGCTCCAGGAATGGATTGCCAGTTGAAATTGTACAATGGTGTGTGTGTGCGTTGTAACATCCCACAGACATGTTACCTAGGCAGAAGTTGGCAATGCATTGGAGACAACTCTGCCACCCAAGCTATCACCAAACACAAAGCATATCAAACAGAATTCAAAAAGCTCTCTCTCTACACACAGGTTCTCCCTGCGGTTGTGGTCTCTCAACTCCACCAGCACCTGCCCCAGCATGTCCATCATCCCTGTGTGGTGCTGATGGAGTTGTGTGTTCAGTCTTGTGTGCTCCATCTCCAGGGCATGTATCCTAGCCTCGATTCTTGAGGTGTTCCTCCTGGATTCCCTTCTGCTCCTTGTTTCATTGACAGATATTGCTCTGTGAGAGCTGGAGATTTTAGTAATTTGACCACACGGAGGCTCTTCAGCAGAGTCAAAATTGTTCCATTTACAGATTAATACTTCATTGGAATGGTCAACAATGCATGCATGGTTTGCAAGCACAGTCTGTGGACCATTCCAGTGAAGTATTCATCTGTAAATGGTGCAATTTTGACTCTGCTGAAGAGCCACTGTGTGGTCAATTTACTAAAATCTCCAGCTGTCACATAGAGCAATATCTGTCTAACCATGAGGGTTGGAGAGATAGGACTAACATCGATCTACATCTTTTTACAATGCCTGCAATTTTACATCAAGGTGATATTAACCATTGCTATCCTGTCCAAGGTACACAGAAAGAAAAATGGTCTGATATGTATGTGGATATGTACCTTTCATATGGGTACAAACATTTCCTTACAAGATATGAACCCAGAGATCAGTTCAGTACATGCAATTGCCTTACTGGCTATATATGGCTATATATGTGCACTGATCACAAACTAACTTTTATTGATATCATGAATAAAAATATACCTGGTATATCCCATGTAAGTAAGGTATGAAATACTAGGTATGTGTATTTTGATTATATCAATAACAGTTAGTTTGTGATGGGTGCACATATATGGATAGTAAGGCAATCACATGTACTGAACTGATCTCTGGGTTCACATCTTGTTGGGACATATTTGTACCCTTTTGAAAGATACATATCCACATACATATCTGACTGTTTTTCTTTGTGTACATATTTTTTTTTAACAGATCTGCAGTGTGATTCAAGTGGTATTCATTATCAGTTTATCCCATACAATGCCAGATTTTGTATTATATTACATGTCACTCTATGGTTGTCATAATGGTATCCTATGCATTACATTGTGATGCATGGGATACCACCCTGGCAATCAGAGATTGATTAACTTGACAGAATCCTATCCATGAGATCTGTTCCAGTTGAATCCTGAAGGGCAACGAACAAGCCAGTATTGAAGGATATCTTTGATTGAGGCCTGTGTATTTTTTCTGGATGAGCCCATCCATCCTTCTGAGTGAGGCTTCCATACTCAATCAGAGATATCCATCATTCATGGCCTGTTGGTGGCCAAACTACAGTGGTTCATATATGGTTCCCATGTGTATCCTGCAAATAGTGGCTGGTGTACCATCCATCCATGGCATCAGCACTCATGACGATCCATTTGGGAATCAAATGTGAGATATATCATTTCAAGTTAGAGTAAATGATGGGTATGTAAGTGTTCATTTATCTACATGATCTCTTTTTCACCACTTAGTGAATGTCCCCTGTGTAGCATGCAATCGTTACCCTGTTGACTCGTGTTCTTATTAGTGGTTAACCCTTTGAGTACCAGAGGGGTTGCCAGTGAATTGCTGAGCGATGCATTGATAATCCATCTAACACTCAAGGGGTTATGTTCTGGTTTCCATGTGGGTACATTACATATTACATAGTGTAGGAGCAGGTCTGATGTTTAACATACAACACTTTTATGAACATGGTTTTGTGTATTGTGTGTGAACAGCACAGTCACATGAGGGTTAATTAGGGAGTTGGACAGGTTTGGGCCTGTTTGAACCAGGACATTTGTCCTTGTCTTGTGTCCTGTTTTAACCCTGATGGTGCTGTGTTGGTGCAGTTGTGTGGACGAATGATGGGCATATTTTGGGATGTGACTGTGTTTGTGTGTAATGGTTGTGTGGGTAGATGTGGTGTGTGGTTATGTGATGATGCACTTACCGGTAGTGTGGAAGCTCCTCTCTTCCCCAGTATCCAATCCTCCAGGGACCCCCTCAATGAGTGTGGGGGACATGGTCTGCCGCAGCATCTCCTCCCCGCGGTTGTATGTGATGTCTGCCGGTGGACCACCTCCGGTGCCTCGGACGTACAGAGTGGCATCCCCCAACTTCTTTTTCACCTGCCTCTTGCAGTTGCCACCATCTCTTTTTGACTGAGTCAATGTCCCATTTGCAGCTGGCCACCGCATTGACCTGGCTGCAGATCTAGTTTCAGTCGGCCTTCCTCCTTGCAGCCAGGCCAGGGACCCTCTCCCTTGGGAAGAGGACACTCTCCCTCTCCAGCACAGCCTCCACGAGGTCCCTATTCTCTTCCTCCGTATAGCGAGGATCCCTGATTCTCTCCTCCTCAGCTGCAGCCTGCTAGGAGTCACAACCAGACAGTGTCTTGCCTGCGCTGCCCCTGCCTGTGTGTGGTGGTCCCCAGCAGCTACCCCTCATCCCACTGCAGGTTCTGTCCCTGGCCTCCGTGTGCCTGCTCTTCGGGGTCTGGTCCCCCCCGCCCTGCGGATCTCCTTCTCCCACCCCTACTCTGCTCAGGGCTGCCCTCCTGACCATCCCTCTCTCCTGTCCTCCTCTCCTTGCCATCACTCACCCACTCACACCCAGGCATTCCCACAGGCCCTCATAGACACACTCGATCCCACTCACTCTCTGTCACACTCTTTCACTCACAGATTCACACTGTAAAAATAAAATTTAAGATATGTGTAAAGTTTTATTAAAAAAAGACTATGTGTATGTATGTGTATGTATTTGTGTTTGTATGGGTGTATGTGATATGTGCAAGTGTGATGTGATGTGTATATTTAAGTGCAAAAATCACTCCAAGCTCCAAACTCCTTCTACCTCAAGTGTACGCGCCTCCTCTCCTGGGTCCTGTGCTCTAGCTCGCTGAAACTCGAAACACAGGCAAGACGTGACCATTATTTTGGGGTATATATAGGTGTATTTGAACAATTTTGCTACTTTGGGTCCTTGGGATTGGCTGTAGGTTTGAATTTTGTTTGTGCATCTATCAGGGTTGTTTGGGAAGCACAGTGATGCAAAAACAGGAGCAACGCAGGTTTTTGTGTTACGTGTTTTTGTTGTGCCTACGCTCGTTAGCTATTCTCGTACACTTACTTTTAAATCTGCCGTAAATCATGTGTTAATTGCGGCCGATGTGCCTTTTTTTACTTAGCGGCTGGTTTAACGTGAACCTTTAAATCTAGCACATAATCTCTAATATCAGTTCATACAAATGGTAGATTTGTTCATTCCCTTTTCATTCATCAGGTCAGTCTCCTGTTTCAGAGCAAACCCCTAGGTTAATGATTTATGACATCTGACTCATTGTTAAGGAAATGAGAGTGTCAAAGGTAGATCAACTAAGGTTTCAGTACTTATTCATTGCTACACAATATTTAGCCAGTTTACTGCACGAATAGTGTAAAAGCCAGTGCAAAGCGCATAAAACCACAGAACTACACCTCCCAGCATTCTGTGCGTTTAGGCAGTGTCTACTGCGCTTCACTGCATAGGACCAACAACTGCGTTTGGGCAGTATCTACCGAGCATAACTGCATCGGACAAACATACATCTGGCCTTTTATATTATAAGATTATATATATTGTTATGTTGATACTATTCATATTGGACCTCCAATAATGGGGAAATCCCAGTTGGGGCTACTGCTGTCTCCATGCAAGATCAAATCTGATTGAATAGCCCCGCTTATGTAAAAAAGCTGTTAAAAAGATATTCTCCTAAACATGCAGATTCATTAGATCTTTAAAAGCCTAAACCTGTACACAGGACTAAGTCAATTTATTCAACAATCATGTGTGTTGTCACATGGACACTATGGCCATTATTTCACCATAATGTGCAAATATCATTTGGGACAATTATACCCACAATGTAACTAATGACACTGGGGGAAAAACGGGCATATAATTACGTATACAGCTGGTCCAGAATAACTTATAAAATGGGATTTATGAAATATTAGAGCTTATAGGATGTGAGAGGACTCATTAAGAAATATAGTTTCACCTACATAGAATATTTACATTGAAAGACTCTCATTGGCCAATAAATCTATACACTTAGGGACAGAAGGGGTCACAGCATCTGTATCTCCAGAAGAAGGCACAGAATTGTGTAGAAACATGTTGAGCCAGATAGAGATAGACTGGTGAGACTCTGAGAGAGATGGAGGAGAGAGACATGGAAAACAGATATGAAAAGAATGATGCAGGATACAAAAAAGCTTTGATTTTCAGAACTCATGTAAGGGCACATCCTCATAAGAGCCAACGGTTCACTGTGCCTATGCCACTTGATACAATATAAGATGCCATTACCTTACCTAGAATTGTTCCCCTGTTTTAAGCCAAATATATAATTTGAGCCATTGCTAACCTTTGGGTCCTCTCCATCCTGATTACAGCCACTTCCTCAGTACCTTAGCTCTGACTTTAAGCCATTTTCCCACAGATTCTCTGACAGTTGTGGCTTGCAGGGTATATAATCGAACAATATGACTGTCACTGCTCATTGGGAATCCTTCCTATCAGTGGACAGAAAAAACATGCAACATCAGATCTCTTCTAATGTTGCTTCTGGTCCTGGCTCTGGCACTGTTATTAAAGGTCAGGAGCAGGGTAGCCCATACCATCGACATACCAATTTTCATGCAAAACTTTGAGCGATAATCCTACAAAATTGCAAATGTTTTAAACTACAGAAGATGACAGACGACTGGCTTGTGCCCTATCTGACTTTATGTCTGCTGAAATTGGCTTCAGCATAATAGCTACTTTGAGAAGCTTCAGCATAATAGCTTCCTTGAGAATATCGGATATAATGAATATACCCTACTTTCCTCCATGTCCTAAATTTAGTTGTTATGAAATTCCTCTCAGAATCTAAAACCCTCAGAGGAATGCTAAATATCACCTGCATATCCTATCTGGTCCTACAATGCATGCAATGCAAGATTCAAGATGGCAATGTGCAATGCCTCAGTATCTTATTACACCATTTTAAAGAACCCCACATCCATTGAACATTTTAAGTGGAAGTGGAAGTAAACAGGACCATGACATTGAAATGATAATTGACCATTAGGTGATTAAAACACATGATATTCAGTTATTGACTTTTGTAACCCCTTCAACTACCTGAATAAATGATCCTACTATCTGTGATATTTTCAAAAATATCCTTGATAAGTGTTGGCATACTATGATCCGGAACTGTTATTTAGAAGTACTCATGATTTGCAACACAGTCTAACAAAAACCCATTGTTGAGGCAATATGTGACTAGCATTGTTCTTCAGTTTTGTAAAGAGACTCATTGATTTCTACAGCGTTTCCTTTACCTCTGATCTTCTTTTTCCCTCATCCAACAAGCAAAGTAACTGCAGCCTCTCGTGTAATTGTTCCAATCAATAGTATTTTTGTTGCTTATTCCAAGTTCATGACTGTACCATTTAATAGAAGTTCTCTCATGAGACCATCTGTACATGAGATGAACAGCAGTGAAGAAAAGCACCCGACTATTCTCAGAGCAGTTGCCCACATGCATGTTTACTTTTGTCTAAAAACTTTAATTGTGCATTGTGAGTAAAAGTGGTTACTGTAAACAGATTCATGACATGCTTCTTAAAGGGATAGTAATACTTAAATATTACTAATCCCCATATTGTAGCTATGGTAAAATAATCTGATTTGTCCCCAGGTTCATCTCTCAAACCTTTATGGTTTGAGAGATAACTGAACGCAAAGTTCCCCCCTCCCTCCCCCTTGTTGTACTGACTGAAGGGATATCCGGTCTTATTTTCATCAGGCAGCTCTGCAGCAGAACCGAGATCGCGTTAGTAAAAAATAATTATTTCACTGAAACGGTCTTCTACGTGTGCTTGTAAACCAATCACACGTAGAAGACCGTTTCAGTGAAATAATTATTTTTTACTAACGCAATCTCGGCTCAGCTGCAGAGCCGCATGCCTGTCGTATGACAGACTTCCCCTGCAGTCAGTACAACTCTGACTTCAGAGAGGGGTGAACTTTGCTTACGGTTATCTCTCAGAACATAAAGGTTTGAGAGATGAACCTGGGGACAATTCAGTTCTTTTTAACATAGCTACAATTAGTAATATTTAAGTATAACTATCCCTTTAAAATGTGTATTTTTTTTTAGGTAAAATAGATAAAAAAAAACAATAAATAAGTAAAAGTAGAATGATTTAAAAACAATAAATAAATAAAGTAGATCACTCTGTTAGTGGAAGATCCCACAAATGTATCCTGTCTACCAGTTTTTCAATTTAACAGTTAGAAAATGTAACATTTATGTAATTTAACAGTTATTAAAGTGGAACTTTCACCTAAGTACAAGTTTGCTTTAATCCATTTATTATACCGATTGTAACTGTGCTGGGTTTTGTTTAAAAAAAAAAAAAAAAAAAAAACGCCATAGAAATTAAGTTTGAGGGTTTACCTTTTACCTCTTTACATCTTCTCATTCTGATCAGCACAAATTGTGCCAAAGAGAATACAGGAGAGATCCTCCTCCCTGCTGGTCTGTCAGTAAGCTGGAGAACTCTCATTGGCAGAGATCGATATCTTGCCAATGAGAGTACTCCAACTTGCTGACAGTCCAGTGTGGAGGAGGATCTCCTGTATTCTCATCGGCAAGAAGGTGCTGATCAGAAAGAGGAGAAGAGGGAAAAAGTTAACCCTCAAACTTAATTTCTATCGCGTTTTTTTTTTTTTTTTTAAAACAAAACCCAGCACAGTTACAATCGGTATAATAAATGGATTAAAACAAACTTGTGCTTAGTTGAAAGTTCCTCTTTAAAGGGATAGTAATACTTCGTTTTATCTTTATTTTATTTTGTAGGCATTAAAAAAACATGAAGAACGATATAAGTCTTATCTCTCAAACCTTTATGGTTTGAGAGATGTTCACAAGCAAATTTTCCCCTCCCGCCCCTTTTAACTAGTGTAAGCCACCTCTCCTCAGATGTGTAATGCAGTCCATAGACCAGACAGATAACAGCAGGGGACAATCTTCTTTGTATTAAAACAATGAAAGCCCTTCCCCCCTTGACAAGTTTTTCAGCTTTTTCCCTTATCTTAATTGAAGATTGTCCCTGTCTGCAGTCTACCTGGGCACCTCCCTTCTACTCTGGCTGAACAGTGTTACATCAGTAAAAGGGGCGGGAGGGGGATACTTTGTCATTGAATTACTCTTGAACTACAACTCTTACAGTATTGAAATAACACTCTCCAAAGTCCAAATACTATGATGATTAATTAGAGCTGTTTTTATAATGAAACATTAGTATCCCTTTAACAACACATGCAGTCCTAGCTATACATTTTAATAGTTATAAACTAAACAGTGTCACAGTGTGCTGGTGCAAAACAGTCCAGTGCCACAGTGTGCTGATGCAAAATCGCTCAGTGTCAGATTATACTGGTGCTAAATAGTACAGTATCACAGTGTGCAAAATAGTAGTGTTACACAGTGCGCTGGTGCAAAATACTCCAGTGACACAGTGTAAATATAGCTGTGTAAATATTATCATATTTGTAGTTCAACTGCAACTGAATGAGAAAGCATCCCCCTCCCACCCCTTTTACTTACATCATGCAGCTCTCCAACCTTGTCTGCAGAGAGCGCAGTGAGAGACAATCTACTGTGAGCATAAGAAAAAACCTGCCCTCTTTTGTCAAGTGGAGCAGGGTTTTCCTTGTGCGCACAGCAAGGAGATTGTCCCTTGCTGCCAGCTGTCCGGTCAAGTGACGATATGCAGCTAAAAGGGTCTGGAGGGGAATACTTTCTTGTTCAGTTACTGTCAAACTACAAGTGTGATAGTATTGAAATACACATCTACATGGGACAGATAGTATGAAGATGAATTGGAGCTGCGTTTTGTTTGATACATTACTATCCCTTTAACTAAGAATTATGAGTAAAAATATCTAGCCACTGGTGACCTAGGGCTAGATCCAGTTGACCCCAATAAAAATAAACACAGATGGCAGTTATACAAGCACAGAAGCCATCCATTAACCCATACTGTCAACTGCTAACAGCAAAAAACAAACAATTACAACGGGCACTAATATATCACCACCTGAGATCAATGGAACACCAATACACTACCCTTGACTAATCCAGTTCTGTGGAATCAGTGCCAATACATGATAAACTGATACATTTACCAGCAGAAATTCTATGCCTACTTTTTCTTGGCTTACAGCACACAATGGAGGAAAAAAGCCCTAAACGTTGAAGTTTAAGCATGGAAACACAACACTCATAGCACAATGACAATGGAAAAATTAAGCCCTGCAACAGCAAGGAGCTACCTTGCAAATGTGCATGCCCTACAAAGAAGTCCTGGACAAACAACAGTAACACAACCACCCCGGGCAAGGATGTCACAAATCACATACCCTGGCACAGCAGGGGTTAACACATACCAACGCATATCTCCACACAACATAATAAACACACCTAACAATGGCTAAGTAACCCAAGCATGCTTGTGCAACATCAATAGCCAATGGACACCCAGGTCCCCAGTGCACATCACACATGCACCTGACAGGTAAACAGAAATTACTACAAACAACAAGAGTTACACCAGCATACACTCACCTGTACAATTCACACCTTCCTATTGGTCCCTCCGTACATGATGACCACACCTGGACCACACCTGGACATCTCGCCGTCTGCAAAAGTTGCATGTTTACTTTGAAACCACTCAGAGAGAGAGAGAGATTACAAGCATTATTATTCCATTGCAATTCTTGCGAAGACATCAGAGAAGGTGTGCAAGGGCTAGGGAGCCCCAGGAACCCCCAAGGGCACTTGAACATATTCTGCCTGTTGTAACTGCTGATGCTCCAGCTGCTGAGGCAGCCAGAAGCCCATCTCCACCTGGGAGACCAGGACAGGCAGCAGTATCACAGGTGATGTAGATCCCATATGCAGACCAACCAAACTTCTCTTCCACCCAGGTGGAGTGGACACGTGTCAAGAAATAGTTTTCCACCTGGGGAGGCATACCCAGCATCATGGGAGTCATTGACTGCACACGTGTGCATAAGAGTTCCTCCTCATGAGGGACATTTGTACATCAACCAAGCAAGCATTTCCACTCCATCACACTCAGATAGTGTATGATAACTTCATGAGGATCACCCATGTATGTGCTTCCTATCCTCACAGTTGTCATGACTCCTACAGCCTCAGGCACTCCTCCGTCCACAGAGACTTTGAGGATTTCCAGGAGGATTTCTGTTGGCTCAGTCCCCAATCTACGCATCACATCAAATAACACACAAACAGGGGCACTCATACGATTAATGAATCTAGCTCAGCATGGCCAAGAAACACAAGTAGTATGCCCCCCTTACACAACATCTCCACATAACCATGGTCCATGTGTGTCAATGTCACTTCTTTTCCATAGCTGATACTGGATATGACTGCAAACCGTGGCTCCTCACACCTGTTCAAAATCCCCAAACACCTGAACAGGACCCTACAGTGAGGTCCCCATCAGGACCAGGAATGCGATTAAATGCACCTTTGGTCTCCTCAAAACAAGATTTCAGTGCCTGGATGACTCAGGTGGGCTCTTCAATAAGCACCTGAGAAAGTATGCGTGTGCCATACTCCATAATATCTCCGTGGACACATGAGTAGTGGAGGATCTGGAGCCACAACCCATCAGGGAGTTGTCTGTTCTCCAGCCTGAGGATGAGGATATGCTGAGAGGGGCTGAGATAGGACACAGGCTCATCAGGGACTTCTTCACTTGTGAGTACAATACATTAATCAAACACAATGCATGTATGACCATGATTAGGTATGAGGAATGTGTGCAAACACACACCAGAGATAATGATATGTTTCATTCTACAGGATGACTGAGATACACATTGCCTCGAACATTGAAATTGCCTGCTTCAACATCACAGAATGGGCATGTGCTGGACTTGATGGATGCATGTATTTTTCACCCTCATCAAATATGTTACTATGTTACAACAAAGCTGGCACTGTAATGAACACTGCATCTGGCATGCCATGTTTGGGTCTAATGGAGGCTGGAAATTCAGCTGACAACTTAAATTCTTCGCTGACATGATGACATTGCCACTTCAAGGATATCAACCATCTGCATAAGAACACTGGTACACCGGCCCGGTTGCCTATGTCCAACATATTCCTGAGTATGAGTTGAACATATTCATATCAACCATAACCCTTGGAGTGATAGATGGGTATCCAATGAAATGACATGCAATGCATAGTATACCCTATGGTTTTCCATTTTAAAAGGGTTATCAGAGGTACCATGAGAACAAGAGAAGTGAAATGCATAATGTAGCAGGATAGGAATGGATGTATCAGTGTTGGCTACAGCATCAGAGTTAGTAATTGGGAGGTTGTGGGAGGGAGGCTGGCAGGCCCACCATGCTGACATGTGTGTGTGGGTGCAGCACAAAGACATTGGCACTGCAATACCCCCTTATTCATGGGGGTTGGATCAAACACAGTGGTTAGCACTGTTGCCTTGCAGTGCTGGGGTCCTGGGTTCAAATCCCACCAAGGACAACATCTGCAATGAGTTTGTATGTTCTCACTGTGTTTGCGTGGGTTTCCTCCGGTTTCCTCCCACACTCCAAAAAAAAACATACTGATAGGTGAATTTAGATTGTTAGCCCCAATGGGGACAGGAATCAATATGAGTGTAAAGCGCTGCGGAATCTGTGTGCGCTATATAAATAAAGGATTATTATTATTTATTGCTACAATGTCCCTATTTGCTCCAGAGGGATTGACAACACATTGCAAATCAATGGGTTGCCTACTGCTCTGGAACTCAAATGGTTAATAGGATAATTATGGTCAATCCTTTGCAAAGTAGACAGTTGTGCAGTGCAGATTCAACTCCTGTCAGTCTTTCCCACAGGTATCCATGGCAAGGCCCATCCTGGATCAAGGAAGTGTCCCATGTAAAATGCTGACTCCAACCCCAAAAGGTGCACCTCTTGCTGCTCCATATGCTCCTGTTCATTCCTTTATTAGAACTGCCGGTATTTACCACTGACAAACTATTCAAACATTCAGACACCGCTCCAGTGCGTTATCCTAACTTGCCTAAAATCAGTAAACACCTGCACAGCAATACAGTTCTTCTTCAGAGTTCAAAGAAAACATAAGCAGGTAAATTTGGTTTTTCCAGTAGGCTGTTATTAAAAGGAGCATACTCTTATGTGCTTACAAGAAACTAAAATTATATTCTCTTAATATATTTTTTTTGGTTTTAATTGTATTGTTCAACATATTACAGGAACCTTATCACCTTAAAAAAAAAATGTGTGGGGGTGGGACCTGGCAACCAAGGCAATCGGACACATCTCAGTGGAGCTACCACATCTCGGTTGTATTTTAGGCTCTAATACTGTCTGAATCTCCTACTTTACAACCTTATTCACTGCTGGTGCTCCTTGACTGATACTGTGGTTTGGTTTGAGGCTTCCGGACCCTGTTGCTGGCTGGACAACTCTGAGACCGTGCACGAGGCATGCTGCTCTGTGGCTGAGCCCACCAATGCCCTGGCCACCTCTCCAGCAAAGACCTCCTCACACAGTCTGGGCTTAAGTTAGTGCCCATTACATGCAACACCTGGAGGCCTGACAGTTGCCAAAGAGAAGGGAGAGCCCAGAAGACTCTTACACCCATACACCTGGCAGCGCTTTTACGGAAAGGCAGGCAATATCATAGAAGTAAGCGGTGCGATTCAGGTTAAAGCAATCACAGCTATGTTGGTCTGATGCATTTCAACATTAGTGGAACTGTCAGTGTATTCTGAACTACATATATAGATGCAGGGAACAGCTAACGCCACTCCCTGGCAATGTGATTAGCTCTGGCTCTTCTACTTGTGCTTCCAGACCCATCTCTACAGTGTCCATTACCCCCCCTCACATTTTTTTCATATATATATATATATATATATATATATATATATATATATATATGGCCTACAGCTATTTATTAGCTTTGCCTTTTAATATTTTCTTTCACCACCATACTCACACCCATCTTTCCTCTGGCCCCAAGGACTTAGGGATTCACATAGTGGAAAGCTGCTTGCAGCTGCTATCTGATGTGGATCCAGCCACATAATCATACCTGGGAACTTTTCCATATAGACTCCCCGGAGAGGGGAGTCCTATGCTGCCACTGGGAAGATAAATGACACAATGCGTGTAAAAAAGGGGTCAGGGCTTAATCACAAGTGGGGGTGGGGTGGGGCAGGATTAAAAAAAACATAAAAATCTTGGAGGAATAGTCTGGGGAAGGAGATGAGGAGGGAGGGGAGTGGGAAGAACACAATGGGAAGGAGGAGAAGAAGGCATAGTTTTAGTAAGAATTCTCCACTGCCAGAGAATCAGCCACTGTCCCGGAGACCCGGTAATTTACAGCTAAATCCGGAGTCTCCAGGGCAAAACCGGAGAGTTACCAGCTATGCACCTAACTATTAAAGCCCTTCAGGAGTGCTACTATGCATCACTTTACCCACTGTCCCAGACCAAATTAGCTCTTCCACCACTCTAGATATACTGTGGTGGGCGTCTGATCAAGACTTGGTGGAGTGCCTGGAGTTGGGCCCACTGAGCTCCCTGAAGTGTGGGCTTTTCTTGTCCAGGGTCATTGGTTTGGGAGATCAGGTGCACCGAGAGCTAGCTGCAAGAGAGCTGCCCTTTCAGAGGGGGGAACTGTGTCCTGAGCATTTACAGACAAGAGTGGAATGGACTACCATGGTGTATATGCTGCCTGCCTTTGACATACCAATGTTTTCCAGCCTTCCTAGGCTCCTGGAGGCCTGAGACAAGCAGACAGTACTGGTCCAAATCTCACTTTTAAACTTGGTTCTTGAGGGCTGTGTAATTAGATGCTACTCTTCATTAAAGCATTTCTGATTGACCTGGCTATCAAACCCACTTCTGTGACTAACCTTGTAGTGCATTTTGCATGGTGCTGCTAGTCACTGGGTAGTGCCCATTGATCTGCCTCCGTATATAACCCTACTTGCTAGTTCTTTTTAGCTCATCATCTCCTTTCTCCCATTTTTGATTTGGTGACATCCTCATTCTCACTCATCTCCCTCCATTCTCAGAGTTTAGTTAGCTATATTAATGGAGGGCTAGGGGAGACCTATCCTGGAGATCCTGCCTGCTACCATATTCTCACATGCCCTTCAACCCCTTGCTATCTCAGCCAGCTGGGGCAACCAGGAGCAGACAGAAATCCCATCAAAATACACTCAGGGACTTAGATGATTTCTTCTCCAGAGCCGAAGCTCTGCCCTCAGGACCCTAATCCCAAACCACTGAGCCCTCCTCGTCTCAGCTTGATACAGCGTACTCATTGACTCCTTAGCTGGCCAACCGCAATTCCTCAACCTCTGATCGTCTTACTCAGGCGGACATGTTTTGCACTAAAGCTGATATTGCAGATCTCAAAGAATGTATGCTGTGCATGAAACAGGGGCTTCAGGCTGAGGTTTGAGAGATGGTCCGTAGACTCCAAACCAACTTCCAACAGATGGATTAGAGAGCTGGCTCTCTGGAACATAAAGAAGCAGAATTATGTGAAACTCACAACATCTTGAAACACAAGATCTGAGGGTGGAGTACTCTGTGTTGGCTGATGTCATGATTCCCTTGTTTTCCCCACCTTGTTCTAGTGATGCTCTTGTTTGGGCCTATATCAAGTGCTGACACCCTTGTGTCAGTGCCTGATTAAAGCGTTACATATATCAAGTCTTTGAGTCCTAGTGTATCCAGTGTATTGACCTGTCTTTTCTCGACTAGATCTCTTGACTTCTGATTCTGCTACAACTCCTGTGTTGGTTTTGACTTCGGCCTGTTATCTGACTATTTTTCTGCCTGTTGATTTTGTACCATGCTGCTCAACTGATTTTGACCCAGGCTTGTTCAACTATCCTTCTGTCTATCCTAGGTTCTGTCTTTGCCCGCCTGTTACTAATCTGGATTGCCGACCACCCTGCTTTTGACCTCGAAAGGTTCTCAGTGCACAGTGTGTTGTGTTCGATGTTGTCTACTATCCAGTCAAATTCTACGCTTTAGACCATCCTTGGTTCGACCTCCCGTTGCACGGTAACCTTGTGAGCCCCGGTGCTGCTAATCCATTGTTCGACAGAGGCTTGTATACGTCTGGTAGATTTAATACATTGATTCCTGACATGGTGAGTAGCTGTCTGTGTCCTAGGTGGTTATCCTTTGGCCGCAGCAAGACCTCCTTGGAGCAGCCACTGACTGCTAGCACTGTTCTCAAACCCGCAATCTCTAGCTCCTTCCCTACCTAGTAAGTATTCCATATTGTCTCCTGTCATTGTACATTGTATTTATATCAAATTAGCAGTGTGCTACTTCTTGTGCAAGGTGTTCTCAGGCAGCTTACATTGCTTGCTACTGTCAGAGTCTTACAGCTGAATATCTTGAAGACCTTGATAACTGGTCACAACACAGGAACATCCAGCTTCAAGGCATTCCTGAATCTTTGTCCAATTTTGAAGGCTTTGCCTTGGGTCTGTTTCAGTTCATGCTACCTGAGATTTCTGCTTCTGATTTTCACCTTGAACGCATAGATTGAGCACTGAGAACCACG
Source organism: Rhinophrynus dorsalis (assembly GCA_037306005.1). Taxonomy (NCBI): domain Eukaryota; kingdom Metazoa; phylum Chordata; class Amphibia; order Anura; family Rhinophrynidae; genus Rhinophrynus; species Rhinophrynus dorsalis. The sequence continues at coordinate 307,810,286 of CM074724.1, forward strand.
TCTCCCCTACTGAGAGACCAAGAGATGTGATACTGAAGCTTCAATACTACAAAACCAAAGAGGCTTTAATCATGTCTGCACTTCACTCCACTCAAACTTGGCAGGACATCCATTCCAAATTTTATTCAGATCTAGCACCTATCACTTTGTCCAAATGCAGAGACTTGAAGAATATCATGATAGCACTACGCCGACATGGGGACAGATACAAGTGGAGCGTCTCATTTTGTCAGACCTTTTCCTAAATAACAGAATCTATTCCATCAAAGATCCCTTGGTGGGTAGCTAATTGCTTGGCCAGCTCTGTATCCCATGTCAGGATGTACCATGTTGGACGACAACTTTTATTTGAATTTTGGCTCCATTAACTCTCCATACACACTGTGGAAGGCACACAAAGCCATTTTAAGGGGCCAACTAATCAAACTAGCTATCAAACTATGTTGATAGCATACTCTTTTGATTTCGGATGCAGAGAGGTCCAACTCTTCTATCAAAATGCTAACAAACTCCATAATAAGTTAGCCCACAAGCTTTCTCAGTTCTGTCACCACAGCAACATTAATTTTATTCTCTCTTCAAACGGGTCCATTACTCAGGACACTCGTGAAAATCTCAGCCGCATTTTCTACTTTCTATACCATCCTTTACTCTAATATGCATGCCCTGATGTAGTTCCCTCTAAGGTTCTTCCATACCTATAGGACAGCTCTCTGCCTCATCTGACTCTTGACTAAAGGGAGCTATTCGATGCACCAATTGTTCTAGATAAAATATCTCCAGCCGTGAAACAGCTTAGGTGCAAGACCCCTGGCCCAGATGGCTTGTTAAACTGATATAAAACATTTTTACCTTCCATTTTTACCTTCCTTACCTTACCTTCCTCTTTGTTGTTTTTGTTCTATTCACTCTATAATAGTAAACCACCCTCCTCCTCCTCCTCAATGCTACAGGCTACTTTGGTTCTCGTGAATTTTCATGTGAAATTGTTTGCGAAGATCTTAGCTAACAGACTTTTCCCCATACTTCCCTCTTTGATTCATCCAAACCAAAAGGGTTTCATGTGGGGATGTCAGGGCTCAGATAACATCAGACGGACTGTTAATCTGATCCATCACCCTCAAACACACAGGATGCCCTCCCTGGTTTTATCCTAGGATGCTGAAAAAGGGTTCACAGTCTATCTAACTTCCCTCTGGGGAACAGCTATAAAGCATTCCCTAGGATTAGCATAAAGTATGAGCCTCACTAACAATAAACCAAACAAATACACTCAATAGATTCTAAGTGTCCTTAATTTCAAGTTAAGATCCTTCCACAGCTTGCATGTAGTATATGGGTCTGGGTTCCCCAGGTCATGGAACTGTAAAAAACTATTTAAAAAGAAATCAGCGCAGGAGGTGTCTTCTAAGTGTAGTATGTTTAGTACTTTTCGGAGCCAACACCAAGTAGCCAGTGCTCTTAGGATATTACTCACTTTTTATAGAGGCTACTTTAGATCTCCTCTCAACCGTTATAGCGCTACTGGTATAAACCCCAGGATGGTTAACCACGTAAATCCTCCTTCCATGTTCCAAAATCACTGCTTTCACTGGAAAGGGATCTAGGGCTATATTCTTTGTCTTACAATGGATATATATCCATGTAGATCTTAGTGTGCCCAATCTCCTTCCGGAACAGAGGTAGTGGGGAAAAACTTAAGAAACTGATATATAGTATGGCAAATGGTAGCCAAAATGTATTAATACATAACTTTAAAATATATAAAAACAATGCAATACTTGCTACGGGTCCACTCCACACGTTTGGTAACAGTAGTTAATTCTTCGGGAGCTCAAAAAGCTTTTGACTGTCTGACCTGGAAATTTATGCACGCCTCACAGAATTCCATTTCCCCACTTACTGTTAGCTATTCAGGCGTTATACTCGCATCTCACAGTAGGGGTGCCCATGCTCTCCTTTTCATCTTAAATCTTGAGCCCCTGTCGGCCCACAGTCTGAATTTCACTGTCATTCACATAGGCAGGACTGATTATAAACATTCTATTTTTGCAATACGTTCTTCTCATTTTATCCAGACCTATCACTTCTGTTCCTAATCTGATGATGGAGTTGTGCCGATATCAGGGCCTCTTGGGCTCAAAATAAACACTAAAAAATCCCAAGCCCTAATGATACATGTGCAGTCTCAGGCCAAAAAAATTATGGCTCTCAAGTTCAGCTTCAACTGGCTCCAAAGGAAGTTCCAATATGTAGGCATTCAGCTCACGACATCTTACTTGACTCTCTGTGCAGCTGATTATCCCCACCTTCTTCAAACTCTCTTGTCCGATCTTGACAAATGTTGTACTTATAACATTTCTTGGCTGGGGTGCGTAAATTCTATCAAGATTAATATTTTTGCCCCTACTGCTCTACTTCTTTCTGCCTATCTCTTTGTTCTCCCTACTTACTCTTTAATCCCGCATTGTGAGATTTGTGTGGGCAGAGGGTCTGCAGAGAGTTTCTTCTTCCGTGCTATATCAACTCAAAGCCCTAGAAGGCTTGGGCCTTTATCACGGTGGCCGTGATTCCTGTTCTGACGACATTGCTACTTCCTGCTTCTTCCCTGCTAGTCTCTTATTGGCCGCTGGGTTATGCTCTGCCCAGGGTGAGCCTTCTTAAACTCAGTCCTGTCATTCCTTTGGCGCCCTTTCGTGGTGTTCCTGTGCCTGGCGTTATTCTGCTGTTGATTCCTGATCCGTGTATGACCCGGTTTTGCCTAACCTTGCTCCTGTCTCTTGCTCTGTGTTCGTTGCTGATTAGGACTGGCCTACTACCCGCTCCGTTTCTGACTAGGACTGGCTGACTACCACTCTGTGTACCGATTCTGGCTGTGGCTGACTACCCTCTCCGTTGCTGACCAGGACTGGCTGACTACCGCTCTGTGTACCGATTTCGGCTGTGGCTGACTACCCGCTCTGTTGCTGACTAGGACTGGCTGCCTTTCTGTTCCATTGCTGACTAGGTCTGGCTGACTGCTGCTCCTAGTACTGACTCTGGCTGACTCCTTTTCAATTCTGACCTGGTGCCTTGCCGTATTGCTCTCCGGAGCCTGTCTTTGTTGCCACGCCAGTGCCTGCCTGAGTTACCCTATGAGGGCCTGTCTGTGTTGCCTTATCGAGGTCTGTCAGTACTGCGGAGTCAGGGCCTGCCCGAAGTTCCCTACGAGGGTCTGTCAGTGTTGCCTTACCTGGGCTTTTCAGTATTGCCGCGTTAGTGCCTGCCTGAGTTGCCCTACGAGGGCCTGTTAGCGTTGCCTTACCAGGGCCTGTCAGAGTTGCCGCACCAGTCCCTGACGAGTTCCCTACGAGGGGCTGTCAGTGTTGCCGCGTTTGTGCCTGCCCGAGTTGCCCTATGAGGGCCTGTCAGCGTTGCCACACCAGTACCTGCAGAGTTGCTACTAGGGCCATTCAGTGTTGCTTACCTGGTGCCTGTCAGTGTTGCTGCACCAGTACCTGCCTAAGTAGCCCACCAGGTCTTGTCTGTGTCGCTACAACAGTGCCTGGTCGAATTGCACTAAAGGGTCTGTCTGTGTTGCCCCGGTTGTTTGTAGCCTGAGGAGGGTGCCTGGTGCATTCTTGCCTGTTTACCTCTGGCTGCCCTAGCATGCTGGGTAATATGCCCTGCAGTTGCCCTCTGCCTTACTGGTGGAGTTACATCTTAGGCTTGGCACTGCTGAGGTTCTGTTCCTGGTTCCTGACGCCTGTTCCTGATTTTAGTATCATTGTTTTGTTTTGCCTGTCTCATTGCACCCTGACCATGGTACTGTTCGAATCTGGACCTGTGAGGTGTGATCTTGTCAACCTTATTATCTTTAATAAAGCTGGTTTTACCTTACCTACTTGTCTGAGTGTTCTTACTAACCGTGACAGCCTTTCCTCACCTACATTCTTATTTCCTGGTGGCTCAGTTGGCCCAACTTCTCAAGTGGCATGCCACTTCTACTGTGGGTTGCTATGGAGCAGGCTGTGGCTCCCCCCATCCCGATAGAACAATCTTTGTGGATTCCTAAGGTCTCCTTTACTCTATTCTTTGCCCAAGATCTCCCACTCTCTAAGGGTGTGGGACATGGTGGGCCTGAAAAAATCCCTGTCTCACTGTTTCAAGGTTAATGCTGGTCTTAGACAACCCAGTGTTTCAGTCTGATTATGCTACCAACAATTTTAGATGCTAGTCTTCCACCTGTCCTCTACATGTAGTGGACTGTTATAGTGGGAACTGGATGATTCCATTTTCCAGATTGTCTGACATTCATAATCTCTTTCCTCTGAGCTCTTCAGATATTCCCAGGTATCTTATTTCTTAATTCGACTGTTGGGCCCCTTCCTGTCCTGACTTGGTTTGAAAAGCTTTGTACTCGAGATATATACTCGGCGGGCAGGGGCGGATTGTGGCGCAATACCAGCCCGGGGGACTTTTTTTTATTTAACTGGCCCACTAGCTGGTATTCTAATCTGTATGTATATATTAAAACCATCTGTATATTAAAACCATCTGAGTGCAAGAGGGGTACATAAAACATTGCTGTGCAATGTGTTGCATACCACTCTGGCCCTCAAAGGGTTAACCTAACCCACTGTATGCATTACTAAAGAGGCATAAATGGTTAGCTATTAACCCCTTAACATATTGAATGCAATAAATGATCAGTTATTAACCCCCTTGCATGCCAGAGAGGTGTACAGCAATGTGTTCTGTGATTAACCCATTGAATGACTCATAGGTGCACAACACATTGCACAGGAATGTGTACCACAGTGATTAACCCCTTGTGTGCTAAAGAGGCATAATTCATCAGTAATTAACAACTTTATTCGCCTTTCTGGCATACAAGGGGTTGATTACAGATGAATTATGCCTCTCTAACATACAAGAGGTTAATCCATGAGGTACTGCACCTATGATGAATTCAACTGGTTAATAACAGAATAAAACATTGCTGTAATCCTGTCTGGTATGCAAAGGGTTAATAACGGAGCTATACCTCTCTAAAGCATACAGTGGGTTAAAGGGTTAACAGAAGGTAAATTAAGCCACTCTAACAATGGGTACAATTAGTTAAAAATAATTAAATAATACATATTTAATCTGCTAGGTAGTCAGGTCCCAGAAGTTCTAATCAATCATGCACTGCACCAGGACACACTGCAGGCAGAGCAGGGCCAGCTAAGTCAGCCTTGAGGGAGGGACAGGTACTGAGAACAGGACCCGGTCTTCACTGCTGCAGGGCTTTGGTGAGCTAGTTGTGCCTTGCATCCACAGAGTTGTGGGCTGGAGAAGTGAGATCATCTGATCTCCCTACCGGCCCATAACTGAGTGGCCCATTGGGGGATGCCCGATTCCCCGATAGGGCAATCCGCCCCTGCTGGCGGGTCTTTTGTCCCACATCTACCTGGGAATCTGTTTGAGCTCCAAGGATCCTAAAACAAAATCCATGCTTGCCTGTGAGGAGGACATCAGGCAAGCATGGATCCAAGCTCAGATCCACCCCTGGATTCATGGCAAAAAATATCGTCTAGTGCTGGTAGAAGTTCTGTTTCTCAGTTGTTCAACTCCAACTCACATGGCCAAACAACATTATGTTATTTATCGTAGCTAGGTTTATTGTGAGTTGGAAGAGGACAACAGTGGATGTGCTGTGAGTGGTAACCAATGCTCCAAAACCTTACCACCAAGTAATATGTGCAGGAGTTGTGTCCACTGCATTGCTTTGCAATGCATTAGAGACATCTCTGCCACTGACCTTTTTAGATACCTGAAGGAACGACAGACATAATTGTGATCAATCAATGGACATTTATTCAGGGGAAATAAGACAAATGGAGCTTTTGTTTTTTTTTGGGGGGGGGGGTTGGAAGGGGGTGCTGAGGTGGATGCCCTCACAGACTGCCTAGTGACTCATGGCTGTCTTGGTGTTGGGGTCACACTGGGGGAGGTGGTTGCAGTTGACCCATATGTGAATTGTTGGCTTCTCTCCATCTGAAGCCTCTGGAGGAGATTCTCCTGGCGCAATACTGTGAACATCTGGCTAAACATATCCATGAGTCCTGTCCCAATGTGGCAGAACTCTATGGTTATGACCGCTTTGTGGGCTTTAATCTTAATGAAGGTGGCTGTGTTTCGCTCCATGTGTCACTGACACCTACTGCAGTATCTCCTGGCCTCCCACAGCAGCCTCCTCTGGATGTTGAGGAACTCTTCATCCATCCTTACAGTTGGTTTCCCTGTGGCAGGAGATGAGGCCTGGGATGGTGGACTGGGTGGTGGTGGGGATGCCAATCCTCCTTACTGTTGGCATGCCTGCTGCCCATTGGTTTCTTCATGGCCTGGATGTGTTTCAGATGCTGCAGCTGGAGGTGAGGTGTGTTGAGGGGCAGGTGTCAGGTGGCCAGCATGCAAGGACTCTGTCAATGATACTTGTGCCCCCACCACATCTATCGACTCCTCACTTGGCACAGATGGTTGTCCCCATGGTTCAGTTTGTGCTGGGGATGTAAATTCTGTGATTGGTTGAGGGCGATGTGGCTCACCAATAAGGCCCAGGTGCTCCTAATTCAGTGCCATGGGTCATCCCATGGCCACTGGTATCTGTTTACTTCCCACATGGGTTCTGGGTCATAGCTGGGCTTCTGGTGTGCCTGCATCCAGGTGGGTGGCTGTACTATTGGTGTGGGCCCATGTGACATATTGTGGTGTGATCATGATATTGGGCATCCAGTTGCGTTGTGGTGGTTGTGGGGCCATCCTAAACTGGCCTGTGGTCATAGGAGGCATCCACCTCCCATGCACCATCCACTCTGTTGCAGTTTTGGGTGTCAGGCCATGGTCTGACAGTGGCGGTGGTGGTGACCTCCTGCTTTTGCCCTCCCCTGGCTCTTCAGGGGCTGGGTCACTTGAGGGGATGGCATGGGTCTCCTCCTCATTCTCCTCCTGCTGTGCTTCAGGCATGGATGCTGTGTGGGTATATTAGATAGTGGGATTATTAACCTGACGTAAGGGATTCAAGATAATGACATTGACATGTGAGCCCTTGAGTACCAGGATGGTATCCCATGCTTTGCATACATCATGACACCACTTATTGATTGAACAGCTTGACAGGATCCTGTACAATGATGGAAACGACCTACAGTGGTTGAACTTTGGTTATCATATGTATTCTGAGGAACTGGGGTGGCAAGGTTCTCCTGCTGTGTGAAACAGGTGTCCTTCAGCTGCTTGTGTTTCTGTGTTTCTCTGTCAATGTGTGTTTGTGGGTTTGCTTTGCCTATATGCGTTGCTGACATTGTTTCTCCTTGGTTGTCATAGTTGTGTCAGCTGTGCATTTGTGTGTTTTGAGGCCCTTGTATTTTTTTGTGCACACGGCCTGTGTTGGACATGTTATCAGTTTGTATTAGTTGAACTCTCATGTGTGTGCTGACCCCTGTGGACCTGCGCTATGTAACCCTGTTGTATTGTGTTTGTCTTCGGTTAACCCTCTGGGTACCGGTGGGGTATCCGGCGCATTGTAGAACAATACGTTTCATATACCTCTAGCACTGAAATGGTTAGCTGCTTACTTCCATGTGGCTCCATGTGTAACACTGTAGAGGAGCAGAACAGATGTTTGTGTGGCAAGGTGATGGCTAGCATTAGTTCTGTGCAGTGGGTTTGATTGATTGACACAGCAATGAGGTGGTTAAACCTGAACTTGGACATGATTTGGTCTGCTTAACCCTTCACATTTGTGCTTTGGATGTACAACAGCACCTTCTCAGTTCTGTGTTGCTGGACTTGTGAAGCTCAATGCTGACCATGTGTTCAGCTGGCACTGTATTGTTGCATTCTAGCTAAGAGGGTTTGTGTGGTGGACATTTATTGTGTTGGAGTTACAGGGAGTCTGGAGGCTCGTGTCATCACCAGTGTCACATCCACCAGGGTCCACATGGACAGCAGTTATGGAGAGCCTCTGGTGCAGCATCTCCTCCTAGTCATTGAAGTTGATGGAAGCAAGGGAACCACCTCCGGTGCCTCGGTCTTGCCAGGCTAGCTTCTTCCAAGCCCCGATCTCAGTGACCTTCTCCTTGGAGATCAGAATGTTCTCCCTATCAATCACACTCTGGACAAGGACCATATTATCCTAATGGGAGTACATAGTGTTTCTCAAGCTCTCTTCCTCCACACCATCCTGGGATGTGTCGGAACTCTGACTGGCAAATCGTGGTTCAGGTCCTGTCTGCGATGTCCCTGGCTGCATGTTGGTAACAGCAAACCACCCATTGCCTCACTGCCAGTTCCTTCCCTGGTTGCAGTGTACCCGCTGCTTCCTTCTCTCCTGCACCTTTCCCCATCCCTCTAGCCTTCTCTCCTTTCTCTGCCATATCACACTCAGGCACTCACAGATACATTATATCACGCTCATTCTCTGTTACTCCCTTGCATGCACTGAATCACACTGTCAAAATAAAAGATAAGATGTGTTTTGTGTTCCAAAAATAAACCATGTGTGTGTGAGTTTATGCTAAAATTAACCCATTATACTCTTTGGCACAATGTATTAATTTTAGTATAACCCTTCCTGCTCCCAACTCAGTCTACCTTGCTCAAATGTCCACTCCTCTCTTTTTCAGTACCTTCCACTCCACAAACTCGAAACACAGGCAAGTGTGTCAGTTATTTTGGGCTCTATACAGGTTTATTTGAATGTCCTTGGTACTTTGTGGTGTTGTGATTGGCTATGAGTTTGAACTTGTGTTGATAATATTTAGCATCAACTGTTATCTTGTTTCCTTTGATGTTGACATACCTGTCGTTGTTTAGCGAGTGAATTGATTGCACTGTGAGGTTAAAAAATAAGTGCGATGCAGGTTTTGAAGCTAAAGTATATATTTTTTTTGTCCTACGCTCATTAGCCATTCTGGTAGACTGCTTATTGAATATCTATGCTATTCAAACACAGATAACGGTCTGCAACATTTTTTTTTTTTTTTGCCTTAACCGTAGTGTTACTATGGTTTATTGGATCGTGCCCCTACTGTCCCAGGGGAAAGAGCAGAAGTGGGCAGAGTTTCAATATAAACTCCCCACATCCAGAGGAATCAGCCTCTGCACCGGAGACCCGGTAAAACAGTGTCAGAACCGGAGTCTCCGAGGCAAATCCGGAGAGTTCCCAGGTATGAGCATGTGGTCACACAGTGTGCTGGTGTAGACAAGCATGTGGTCACACAGTGTGCTGGTGCAGGCAAATGTTGTTTAACACAGTGCAATGTGTAGGCAAGTATGTGGTTCCACTGCACTGGTTCAGAAACACCTCTGGTCAAGCATTGCCCTGTTGCAGAAGTTATAATGCGCTGGTGTAGACAACCATCTGGTTGTGCAATGTGCTGGTGCAGACAAGTCTCTGGTGATTCAGACAAGTCTGTGGTCACAAAGTGTGCAGTGCAGACAATCCTGTTGTCACTAAATGTGATAGTGCAGATAATACTGTGGTTACACATGGCACTGGTGCAAGCAAGCAAGCATGTGGTCACACAGTGCGCTGGTTCAGGAAAGTTATGGTGTTGCAGTGTGCTGGTTCAGACAAGACTCTGATCACCAAGTGTGCTGTTATCAGTCTGTAGTTTTGCAGGGTGGTGGTACAGACAAGACAGTGGTCCCCCAGAATGCTGGTGTAGACAACCTGTGGTTACCAGCATGCTGGTACAGTCAAGTATCTGTGCACTAGCGCAGAAAAGTATGGTGGGGCATACAAGCCTCTTATCACAGTGCGTGGGTACAGACATGCATATAGGCACACAAAATGCTGTTGAAGGAAGGCCTTTTTTCCATGCAAAACTGAGGTAGACAAGCCTGTGATCAATCATCACCCAGTGTACTGGTGCAGAAAAATCTGGTGTCACACAATGGGATGTTGCAGACAAGCCTGTGGTCACATAATATGCTGGTGAAGAAATGTCTGGTGGCACACAAAGTGATGGTGCAAAAGAGCTCAGTGTGCTGGTGCAGGCAATCCGCTGGTCATGCAGTGTACTGGTGATGAAAATTCTGGTGTCTGACAAGTCTGTGTTTACAAGCTTGTGCTGCTGCAGGAAACACTGTATTCCAGTGGTTCTCAATCTTTTTCCCTTAACCCTTTGAATGCCAGAGCGGTACCCAACGCATTGCTCTTCAATGTGTTGCGTAGCCCTGGATTAAAGCACTCCATTCCCTTAACAAATTGTGTTGATCTTCTCTGTACTCTTTCCAGTTCTAGAATATCCATTTCCAGAACTGGTGTCTAAAACTGCACTGCATATTCAAAATGAGGTCTTACCAATGATTTATACAGTGACAAAATTATATTATCCACTTTTACTTCAATACCCCTTTTTATACAAGACAGCATTCTGTTTGCATTTGCTACTGGTGTTTGATCACGGTTCCAGTTTTACAGTTTAAAAGAACACATAGATATTTCTCTAGCAATGCATCTTCTAGAATGAATAGTATTGTGATTTGTTTAGCAATTTCATATTCCATTTGTTTGCCCAAACTGCCATTTTATGTAAATCCCTCTATAGAGAACAAACATCCTGCTCCAAATGTATTACCCTGTATAATTTAAAGTAGTCCTCAAATATTGAAATTTTGTTTTCTAAACCTAGGTCATTCATAAAACATGTTAAAAAGTTGTGGACCATGTTCTGAACCCAGAGGTATTCCACTCTCAACTCTATTGGAGTAGTTTCCATTTCCACTCACTGCTAAATGCCAGAGTCAGGTATGTAGGTGGGGTGATATTGCATAGCTAGCTGAGACTGAAAGATGCTACACAGATATTAAAAACGCATCATACATTCAAGACAAACAGACAGGTTCAAAATACTGTGTTACTTGTGAAGCTAACCAGTCTTTCCTGTACTGTGAATAGTAACACCGCAGTCCTTCAGACAGGAAGGAAAACTGCTGACATTTTTGTACTAGCTACTAATGAATAGAGGCAGATAGGAAGAGGTGGAGCTGGAGTTTCTTAATTTAAGGAGTATGGTATGGTCAGTTCTCCATATTGTTGTAGGGAGTATTGCTGGGATTTGTAGACAGTGTATACGACAGTGACCCTCACAATAAAAAACAAGCAAACAAATATTTTGGCTGATAGGCAACAAAAAGGCAGGATGTGCTATTCCTACACCTGAGCAGAGACAGAGTGACAGTGACAGAGACAGAGACAGAGACACAGATAAAACCTCACTGCACATGTTATCTGCTCTGCTGTGTACTTTACAGTATAAATCAACACTATAATCTTTATATCCAGCAAATCATCTCTGTCATTAACATTAACATGAATATCAAAGTCACTGTGTCCAAGTCCAACCCCCATCTAGTCACACTCACTATTATTGTAAAGGCAGCAATACAGGTCACCATCTGCATCCCTAGCAATGAGTCCTTATATTGGTGTTCGAAGTACAGTACCACTGGCACCTACTGCTAGTACTATTACAACATCTAACCTCAATAATAGTAATGGTAGAAGTAGTAATAGCACTGTATCTGTAAAAAACATGAACAGGACACATCCTCACTGACAGTCCGTCTGCATCATAACCACAGGTCTGAGTGAGAGAGACACCAGCAGTGTGTCACAAATGGAACACATAGCTGTAGTAGAAGCACTCCTAAAAGTGCACGGGGACAGAGGGCACATAATAGTTGTCTTGTAGAGGTCTCACCAAGTGGGACATTTTCCTCAGTGTGACGCAAAGGTTGTCACCCTGAAAATGAACCTATCACGGTGCCCGTGATTGCTGCAGTTCCTTGTCTGTCACCAGTAGGGGGCTGCTATTGGCTGTCTGCAGATAGCCCGCCCTTCATTGCCTATTTAAACCTGGATTGGGCACCCTTTGGGTGCCCTTTCGTGTTGTTTCTGACCTTCCTGCTATCACTATGCTAGTGATAGCTGGGCCTCTGTTCCAGTGTTCCTGAGTTCCTGATCTCATGTGTTCCTGAGTACCTGTTCGCTACTGTTCCAGTGTTTCCTGCCTGCTGAGTTGTTCCAGTCCTGGTTCCGGCCTAGTCTCTGGTGTTGCAGTTCCTGCGGTTCTTCAACTCTGCTGTTTCCTGACCTGACTGATCATTGCTGGTTCCTGTCATCTCATCGCCTGTCTCCTATATCCTGGCGACCTCTTGCTCGGTCGCATCGGCGACATTGTTAGTTACTCCAGTGTGCGGTCACTAGTTTGCTCCAAAGCCTATCGGCTGTACAATCCTGTGTTGGTTCCAGCGTGCGGACGTTGGTTTGCTCCTAAGCCTTGCGGCTATACACACTCGCTTGTTACACCAGTGTGCGGGCACTGGTTTGCTCCAGAGCCTATCGGCTATACAGTCTTGTGTTGGTTCCAGCGTGCGGACGCTGGTTTGCTCCAAAGCCTTTCGGCTATACTACTTGTTTGTTACACCAGTGTGCGGTCACTGGTTTGCTCCAAAGCCTATCGGCTGTACTATCCTGAGTTGGTCCCGGCGTGCAAACGCTGGTTTGCTCCAAAGCCTTGCGGCTATACAAACTCACTTGTTACACCAGTGTGCGGTCACTGGTTTGCTCCAAAGCCTTGCGGCTATACTACTTGTTTGTTACACCAGTGTGCGGTCACTGGTTTGCTCCAAAGCCTTGCGGCTATACTACTTGTTTGTTACACCAGTGTGCGGTCACTGGTTTGCTCCAAAGCCTATCGGCTATACAGTCCTGTGTTGTTTCCAGCATGCGGACGCTGGTTTGCTCTAAAGCCTTGCAGCTATACAAACTTGCTTGTTACACCGGTGTGCGGTCACTGGTTTGCTCCACAGCCTATCGGCTATACAGTCCTGTGTTGGTTCCAGCGTGCGGACGCTGGTTTGCTCTAAAGCCTTGCGGCTATACAAACTTGCTTGTTACACCGGTGTGCGGTCACTGGTTTGCTCCAAAGCCTATCGGCTATACAATCCTGTGTTGGTCCCAGCGTGCGGACGCTGGTTTGCTCCAAAGTCTTGCGACTTTACTACTCCCTGTTTTCAAGAATGGGAACACATGGTGAAGATAATGGAGTTTAATGAAAACAGACAGGGTTCTGTCACGGTTTATTATGACTCTCAGACACAAATTTTAGGTAAAAATCAATTTTATTGAAATAATAAATTGATAACGTAGGATGGCAATCACATACATACAGATATATTCAGAATATAACAAGACAGAAGGCAGACTCTACCGGTCCTGTCAATATACCGGACAGGACAGTCTGAAGTAATAGAATGTTAGGCTCTACCGGCCTTGCCAATACCAGGTAAGGCAACCTGCAGATGGAATCGCATAATGGTTCTACCGGCCTTACCAAATTACCGGGCAAGGCAGCCTCAATAGATTCATAATGTAGGCTCTACCGGCCCTGCCAATACCGGGTAAGGCAACCTCAGATGGAATGTGGCAAAAGGTTCTACCGGCCTTACCAATACCGGGCAGGGCAGCCCAGAGATAGTAGCAGCAGTCAGATGGTAATGGCAAATTGACAGGATCGTAAGCAACCCAGTGTACACACACTGAGACTAACAGGGGAATCGTAAAGCCGCAAGGCTTTGGAGCAAACCAGCATCCGCACGCTGGGACCAACACTGAATTGTATAGCCGATAGGCTTAGGAGCAAACCAGTGACCGCACACTGGTGTAACAAGCGAGTTAGTATAGCCGTAAGGCTTAGGAGCAAACCAGCGTCCGCACGCTGGGACCAACACAGAATTGTATAGCTGATAGGCTTTGGAGCAAACCAGTGACCGCACACTGGTGTAACAAGCGAGTTTGTATAGCCGCAAGGCTTTGGAGCAAACCAGCGTCCGCACGCTGGGACCAACACAGAATTGTATAGCTGATAGGCTTTGGAGCAAACCAGTGACCGCACACTGGTGTAACAAGTGAGTTTGTATAGCCGCAAGACTTTGGAGCAAACCAGCGTCCGCACGCTGGGACCAACACAGAATAGTACAGCCGATAGGCTTTGGAGCAAACCAGTGACCGCACACTGGTGTAATAAGCGAGTTTGTCTAGCCGCAAGGCTTTGGAGCAAACCAACGTCCGCACGCTGGGACTAACACAGGATTGTATAGCCGATAGGCTTTGGAGCAAACCAGTGACCGCACACTGGTGTAACAAGTGAGTTTGCCTAGCCGCAAGGCTTAGGAGCAAACCAGCGTCCGCACGCTGGGACCAACACAGAATTGTATAGCCGATAGGCTGTGGAGCAAACCAGTGACCGCACACTGGAGTAACAAGCAATGTCGCCGACACGACCAGGCAGGAGGTCGCCAGGATACAGGAGACAGGCGATGCGATGACAGGAACCAGCAACGATCAGTCAGGTCAGGAAACAGCAGAGAAGAAGTTCAGCAGGAACTGCAACACCAGAGACTAGGCCGGAACCAGGACTGGAAGTACTTCGGCATGCAGGAAACACTGGAACAGTAGAGATCAGGAACTCAGGAACACATGAGATCAGGAACTCAGGAACACTGGAACAGAGGCCCAGCTATCACTGGCATAGTGATAGCAAGAAGGTCAGAAACAACACGAAAGGGCAACCAAAGGGTGCCCAATCCAGGTTTAAATAGGCAATGAAAGGCGGGCTATCTGCAGACAGCCAATAGCAGCCCCCTACTGGTGACAGACAAGGAACTGCAGCAATCACGGGCACCGTGATAAGAAGGCACTTGCAGCCATAAATAAACACAAGGGCAAGGAGGAAGTGACCCTAGCTGCTTTAAATAGCCTGGAAGGGGTAGGCTGATAACAGTCAGGTGAGTAACCATGGAAACAGGCAGTTTGTTAATCATCAACTGAGTCAGCCTGACCCAGGGAAGGAAAGGCAGCAGTAATCAACAGCAGAGTGTTAGAGCAGCTCAGCCAAACCTTGGATGTAGGTTTCAAGTACAGAGGGATGGTACCATGGAGTCTAGCTAACCAAAGAGATTACATGTTATCAGATAGTCCCCTGTGGGTCCCTGGGCAGACAGAGGGGGTAGAGCAAATCTGTGAGTAGAATGTGTGTCCCTAGCCCCATACTTTAGGCTAAGCAAAATATATATTGTAAATGGTAGCTGTGATATCAGATCCTGGAGGCGGTGGGTAGAAGGAAGTCTAAGAGAGAAACTCAGTAAAAAGGAGAGAGGAGGGAGATGGAAATGTAGAAGCGGGGGGGAATGCCTTCCTAGAATAGAGGGAGGCCTGGGGTCAGTCTGTAGTTTGACTGGCCCATTTGATTGCTAACCTCCCCCAAAAAAACATTCCCTGTTCAACTGATTCTTTCACCACACTACACCAACACAGGCACCCTCACTATGCCTTTGGAAAATAAAATAATATTTGTTATGTATTGTGTGTAAATTCAATGTTCCCATTGATTTCAATGGAATGAGCTAGGCGAAAAAAATGAAAAAACGGCACTTTTCACAGGAAATTATTCGCTACTCAGGAAGTGCCTTTAATCGCCGATTTCAGTTTGAGGCAAACATTTTCACCTATCCCTAACCATAAGACCCGCAGTGCTGAAAACCACCCGTTCACGAGTGCCATAAAGCCATAAAGGTAAAAACCTTCTGGCAGCAGCGTCTTCCTGCCATTCCCAGCCAAACCAATGGGAATCCCAACTGGAAGCTATTCATAGATGTGCCACCAGGAAACCATTCACCAGGACAGCCTGTGCTTGACTACAGCACAGACCCCAGACTCACTGCAGATTGTAAAGCTGGCGCTCAGATGGAGATTCTACACGTACCACTGGATACCATCATGATGATGAGAGATAAAGCCCAACGTGACCATGCCACACTGGTATCACCGGGGGCTCACTGATGCTGGCAGTCAGGTTGCCACAATGCACACCACAGACCCAAAACTGAAGCCAGGCCCATAAGAGAAGCCAGCCTGCAAAAAACCTGCAGCACGGACTGCTTTCAGGGACAGGTCAAAGTTATCAGTTCAGACCCACCAAGTCTGCACAGAAAACAGACACCTGCAAAAGGCACTAAACTAGGGCTGAGCAACATGTGACTCCACAGCCAGTCACAGTTTCCAGCAACCTCAGCCAAGCATTATAATACAATAACCTCCGTAGAGCCAAAGGCTACCAAGAACAAGCAGCCACACATATTTCAGCAGATAATGGCAAAGTATAGGTCAACTGTGTTACCAGCCAAGGTCAATACAAGCAACAAATAATTAAGGAAAGTGCAACTGCAGAACCCCAAGGAAGCCAACCCGCCAATACAAATACACACCACCCACTGTAACTCCATGACAGTGGGACAACACACAGGCTGCTCAGTAGAGAAGTCCAGTAACAGCTGGAGAGCCATCCTCCACACAGAACCAGAACCCCCAAAGCCCAAAGGGGGTGCCCACAGCACCAATATGCCATACCACACACAACCCCTCCAGGGCTATGGAAATTCACCCTCGAGGACCAAAGGGATACCGTGTCTTCAAAGCACAGGCAGATGCCCACTCCAGTGCACAAGCACTCCCTACGCCACGCAACAATCCATTAATGTCCTCATGTGGGCCTGTGAGCATCATGATACTACACCATATGTACCCAGTAAGGCAACCACAAAACCCCAGCAAGCCAGGGCCCCAGACAAACACGCATCACGGAGTTCAACTAATGTCCATGCAGATCAGCATAAGGACATCTGCACCAGAAACCCCCATCCAAAAGCATGCATGGACATACCTCAGGTGCCAACACAGGCCCACAACCCAAGACCAAAATAAGCACCATACATTGGATACTCACAAACCAGCTATCGGAAGTTGGCATTTAACCCCTCATATAGAACGAAAGCACCAATCCCTCCTAAGCACCACCCCGGGTCATTGTCACCCAAGCCAGAGCAATGGTCCAGCAAGGACACAAGTGAGACCTTATGTTTGCAAGAACCGGCACACGCACTAACCCATGGTGCCCCATCTAAGGTAGTGTAGAGGCCAACAAATAGCTGCCAAAAGGACCAAAGACCCTGCTCTGCAACCAAGGGACTATGGCTAGAACTGACCCATGCCTAAGCAAAAAAACTCCTATCACTATGATACAGAACCTGGCCAAAGCCACCCGTCATAGGTGTCAAGGTTTGGCTGAGCTGCTCTAACTCTGCCGATTGATTCTGCTGTCTGAGCTAATCTAGTGCTCTGCTATCCATTACTCCTGCTTTCTCTTTCCTGGATCAGGCTGAATCAGCTGACCTCTCTATGTTGCTCAACTGACTGCTATCAGCCAACCCTCCCAGGCTATTTAAAGCAGCTTGGCTCATTTTCTGATTGTCCTTGTGTCTGATTCTGGATGAAAGCACATGTTCCTGAGTTGCTGATTATCTGTGCATGACCTGACTTCCTCTGAGGTCCCTTCTGGTTCCTGACTCCTGGCCTTGTTCCTGACATTGCTGATCTTGGTATTCCTGACCCCAGCTTGTCTTTAGGTTTACTCTTCTGGATCACGATTTGCTTTGTTTGCTTTTGCTATTTCAATTAAGGTGTTTTGCATTTTAAATTTTTGTGTCTGTCTGGTTCCTGGTGCCTAACAGTAGGTCACACAGCAGAGAGCCAGCTCGTGCCTTTAAGTGATACCCAGGTCAGTGCCACTGCTCATGACACAAGGCAGTCTACCAGCTGCAGAGAGGGGAAGCCAGAGCAAGCCCTAAGGAAGTTTGGCAGAGCAAACCGCGTCAATAACCATGAGGATACCAGAAGGAGAGAGCAGCGTGACTTATGGGAAATGAGCAGAAAAAGTGTAGGAAAGAAATTAGACAAAAGAACAAAATGAACTAAAGAAATGCACAAAATAAAAGAATAAATATCAGAATATAATAACAGGAATGAACAGGAACAAAGAAAAGAATGAAATAACAGGATAAAAAAGGAATCAAATAAAACAGAAAAACAGAAAGGAATATAGAAAAAAAGGAAAAACAAAAAAGGGGGATAGAAGTAAAATAGACAGGAGGGAGAGAAAATAAATGATAACTAAAAGAATGATGCTTCTCCTTGCCCTTCTCTTCCCTGCATGCAGTCCACTTCTTGCCAAACCCCTTATAAGCCCCCCACCTTACCCCTAACAACCCCCCCAATTACATGCTTCTCCTCCATGTACACTTCGTTCCCCTTCCAGGGAAGACTGAATTTACCGCATTCTATAAACCAGTAATGGACATAAATCACTAAGACTTGTTTTTTGTGGTGAGGGAGGATGATACAAGACGTAAGAAGTCTTGAGGGAGGAGTGTCAAAGGTGCACAAGATTAATGCGGAGATGATCCGGGACAGGATGCGGTGATAAGATGGAGAGACACCGCAGTGAATACACTGAACACTGTCTAATTTTTATGCAGCTTGAGAGCCTTGAGACAAGGCCGCAGAAGCAGAGAAGAGCTTCAGAGTTCGAGAAGAGTTGGGAGGTTCCTTTTCAGACGAAGAGGACTGGGACAGTAACTCCGGATAGGTTATGGGAGGATTTAAGAGAGTCATTGAAGCCGTTTAAAATTCTGCAACATGAGTAAAATAAAACGCTGGATGGAGCGTATGGAAACACATCTTGAATCCATTTATGCCAGACACCTTGCTACAAGCTGTGAGTTTGACTAAATGGGCTAAATTTTGGCACCATATTGACTATTGCATGTTGTAATAAAACACTAAGGATCTAATTTTGATCTAAGTATCTGAGAAGAAAAAAATTTTATTTAGATGCTGGTCCTTGGCTGTGTATAAAAAAAGAGCAATTATATATGTATTTATGGGAAAAGATTTTTAAAGAATCAAAATATAACCTGTTTGGAAGGCGAGAAATGTGTCCCAAGTCTGGAAAGACTTGTAATAACATATACAAGGTGTGACTTTGTTGTGTACAAAAGAGGAAATCTTCACAGGTCATTTAAAGGTTACAGGTCTGACTATGCTATGCTGTGTTGGAAGCTTTGTACCTAGGTTTTGATGAGTAAATGGCAGCATTATGGTATAAAGGATGAAAAATATAGTATATATCCTGTCATGACTCATACAGCAAACATTGAATAATATTACCTTCTATGTTAAGACTATCCGGCTGTCTATATAACTTATGGTGGATGTTTGGATAAGGAACCTCCCTTACATTTTACAGTTTATTAAAGAGGAAACATATGATTGACCTGGAGCGGTTGATCCCATTTATCTGACTGAGTGGTTGAGAAGATATTGGAAATGTCTAGTAGGAAAGCTCAAGAAGGGAAATCAAGTGCTAAAAAGGATTTTAAAAATCCAAGGAGATTATCAAAAAGAATAAGATAAAAAGAGACCTTCCTTTTTTCCCAGCAGGTAAATTCAACTGCAGAATCCCAGAAAATTCCAGTTGTCATTTACAATGGATTCCTTAATGGCATTTGAGTTGGAGACTTCCACACTAGCTGGAAATATGCAGGATAAGGACTTACAAACAGTCACTCAGCAATACTTAAAAACATTGTTTGGACGCTCATTTGGACTGGATAAAGATGGTGCTAAAAAGTAATTTCCAGAGAATTAATGTACACTCTTGGTGGAAAAATGGAGAGAAATAAAGAAATGATAGAGGGAAATTAATTTTCTATGGGGAAATTGGAAGAAGAAAAAGAAGCTTTCAAAAACAAAGTGGAAGATCTGGAGACTAAATTGATGGATCTTGAAGACAGAGATAAGGAACAATCTAAGAATTAGAGGGATACCGAAAAAGATAGATCAGGCTAAACTGAGATCCTTCTTATTGCAGATACTTGGTGCTAAGGGTTTGAAATTAGAAGATAAAGATAAGGTTATATAAATGGTACATAGGATATATATGTCAAAGTTTGTACCTGAGGATAGCCCAAGAGATATTATAGTCTCGTTTCCATCTTTTTATTTCAAACATAGGATTATGACAGCTGCTAGGTTTTTTTGTCTCAGCAGATGAGAATTATAAAAACGTAAACTTTTTTCAAGATCTCTCTCCCTTAACGAGGCAAAAGACGAAGAGAATATAATGAAATCACAGAGGTTCTTAGACAAAAGGCTATAAAATATAATTGTGGTTTTCCGTTGAAATTTATTGTTTGGTATAATGGGAAAACTGTGGTCTTGGAATGTGTACAGAAGGCTAAAAATTGGTTGTCACAGATATATTATTTAGAATAAGCTTAATTATGCATGTGTTTAAGTAAAGAATGCAATTGCAGAGAAAAGAAGAAGTATGAGGGGAAGGGTGTAGGAGGAAGATGTAGGGGAACTTAGAGATAAAGTAGATAAAGAGAGGAGGAGGAGTTCTCTTCTTCTCTTCCACTTTGTGGAAGGATTTGTTTAAGGATTTGTTAGTAATTATCAGGGTACACACCTAATGGATATAAATAAGGATAAAAATGTAATGATAATTGTAAGGTGGGTGGGTTATATAATAACTAAAGGGAGGTATATTAGGAGATATTATGAGACAGTATAGTGTAAGGGAGAATAGCATCACAGAGGGTGAGGGTACCACTGAATGATGTTTAGGTATAGAATAGACATATGATGGAATTGCTCACAAAGAGTATAGTGGAAGTGTAGGAATTCACAGCAAGATAGTTACAAGGGTATGTATTTAAATGATATAGAGGAAGGGAGGGGAAAGGGGAAGAGAGGGAGAAGGGAAAGCAAGGGAAAGAGAGGGCTGGGGGAGGAAGAAGAAGAGAAAAGAAGGTGAAGAAAAATGTTGGTTTTTTTTGTTCTTCCTCCTTATTATTATTTGGATGCATTCAGTCTATGGCCTGGAAAGTATTCGGGGGAGGATACTTTGGTTATGCGATGGCGAGGAGATGGGGCGTGGAAGGATCTTCAGTTGGGGCTCTTCTCTGGTCCCTGTGCTGTCCTGCTGTGTTGGTGCACGTTGGTTTTTATTTGTGGGGGTCGTGGTGCACGGAGTCGTGGGGAGGGCAGGGGCTGAGAGGCAGTGGGATTGGGGAGGTAGTCTCCATCTGGTCATCCCTTAAGTATCCCTTGTCCATTTTCCTCAAGTGTTTTGGGAATCACTGGGGAGGATGTTTGACATGTGGCGGGGAGGTGATGAGGTGCAGCTGCACCCTAAGGAAGAAAGAGAGAAAGAGGAAGGGGGGAGGGAAAGAGTAGGAGAAAAAAGGAAATAAAGAAGGAAAGGAGAGAATAAAATAGAAAATATGGTCTGATAAGGAATGCCTTTCCAGTTTAGTTTCTTGTATATTTATGGAAGAACTTTGGTGTTTGAGAAGAGATTTGAGGAAGATCTCCTTCTCTTTCCTCTGACCTTTATATGGTATTATGCTGAAGATAAAGAAAGAGGGGGGTGTCGAGGGAGATGCACAGGAAGGACGTATTTTAAATTTTGGTGGGGGGGTGTGGGAGGCCCCTCGTTTTTTGCCGCTCTTCCAGCTCCTTTGTGGTTCTGCTGGGTTGGTGCACTTGGGTCACTATTATTTGGGGATTGTGGTGCATCGGCTCAGTGGGGTGGGGGATTGGGGGGGAATCCTCGCCTTGTCATTTCTCTGGTGTCTTTGTCCATTGTCCCCAGGGTATTAATGTCCAGGGGCTGAATTCACCCCAGAAAGATTGACTCTTATAGATACTCTGTATAAAGAAAATGTTGATGTAGAATTTATTCAGTAGACCCATTTAAAGCAAAAGGACGATGGCCGTTTAAAGAGGCACTTAGTAGTAGAATATGCTTGGTTCAGGACAAATGGGTAGGAGTTGTGGTAATTTTGATTTCTAGGAATATTAAGTATGAATTGGTATATAACTTAGTATGTGAGTGGAAGATATATTTTTCCTATATGCAGACTGAATGATAAACTGTTCTCCTTGTTAAATGTATATGCTCCGAATAAAAAACAGATGGGATTCTTGAGTGGGGTCTTGAGTAAATTTAGAGATCTCATTCAAGGAAACCTCATAGTAGGAGGAGATTTTAATTGTATCACTGATGTAAATTTAGATAAAAGGGTACCACAGGGTAAAGAAAAGGATAAATCTCCGATTGTTATGGCAACAGCTTTTCAAACTCTTCTAGGTAAAAATAGATTGTTTGATCTCTGGAGAGCAATAAATCCAGGGGTTAGGGATTATACATACTATTCACGTTCTCACCAATCATATTCAAGACTAGATATATTTTTGTCTAGGGGTGAAACAGTAAAAATATGTAAGAAAATAAAAATTGGATTAACACACTGGTCCGACCATAATCCGGTAATACTAGAATTAAAGGATGAATATCCTAGGGTTAATCGGTCATGGAGATTGAATGATAAAAGTATAGCCAAGGAAGAGCAGTTAAAGGAGTTAAATATAGCTTCTCTGCAATTCTTTGAGAAAATTGGGCAGAAGACATTACATTTAGTACCATTTGGTGTGCATATAAATGTGTACTTAGGGGAAAGATAATTTGTATGGAAGTAATTAAAAAGGAAAAACAAGGTAGTTGCCTGGTGGATCTATATATTCAACTGTATAATTTGGAAAAACAAAATAAAATAATAAATGACTAGTATTAAGTCACAAATAATGGAGGTTAGAAGAAGAATGAAAAAACTATTGAATGAAAGAGCAAATTGGGTTTTGATAAAAGCCAGGAAAAATTGGTATTACAAGGGGAATAAAGCAGATAAGATTCTGTCGAATCAACTTTATGGCCAAAATGAAACTCTAGAATATTTTATATAATATCAAAATACATGTATTACTCCAGATCAGATAGGTAATGCATTTAAGGAGCTTTATGAACAGCATATAATATCCTGAAAAAAGTCAGGAAAAAGAACAAACTGGGGAATATTTGAAGGAATTAAAACTCCCAAAAATAACTCCAGAACAACAGCGATATTTAGAACAACCTTTTACTGAAGAAGAAGTAACATAATTGGCTCTTTAAAAATCAATAAAGCACCTGGGCCAGATGGATATTCTAATTTATTTTACAAATTAATGGGTGAGATCATTACCCCATATTTAACAAAAGTATTTAATGAGATTAGGGAAAAACAAAATTTCCACCAGAAATGCTTCAAAAGTCTATTTCCCCATACATAAACAGGGAAAGGATGCTACCTTAGTGGCAAATTATAGGCCTATTTCACTCATAAATACAGACACTAAGATTTATTCAGCAATTATTGCCAACAGATTAAAACCAGTTATTGGCCTTTTAGTCGATAGAGATCAGGTAGGCTTTGTTAAAGGAAGATATGTAATAATATTAGGAAAACCATAAACCTATTGGATTACATTGGAACAACTCAATTTCCCACTCTACCTCTTTCATTAGAAGCTGAAAAAGAGTTGAATCGTGTTAAGTAGGTTTTCTTAGAAGCATTGCTTCATGCTTTGGCTATGGTATAGGATTAATTGACTCAGTTATAGCCCTTTATACTCGGCCTTCTGCTAAAGTTGTAGGTAAATGTCTAAATTCGCCTTGGTTTGAAATACACAATGGAACAAGACAAGGATGCCCATTGGCACCAGTTTTATACATCTTGACACTAGAACTTCTGGTACTGAAAATAAGGGGGAATGAAATGATAAAAGAAGTAACAGTGGGGAAAAAAGTATAAATTAAGTTTATACACAGACGATATAATCTTAACACTAAGATTAACACACAGATATAGAGGGTTCATTGGATAGTTTAATTGAAAAGTTTGAAAAATATGGGGATGTTTCTAATTGTAAGTTGAATATAACTAAAACACAGGCATTGGCTATTGCAATCTCTGAAGATACACTGGAAGTAATGAAAAAGCAGTTTGCATGTAGTTGGACAACTTCTAGTATTTCCTATCTAGGGATACGGATACCATCTAAGGTGGTATATTTGGTTGATATAAACTTTAGGTCCTTAATTAAGGATACAGATAGTTTACTTGAAAAATGGAAAAATAGTTTGATATCTTGGTGTTACGGTTGGCAAGCAAAACCAGGAGTCAGATGGTATAGTTAAGAGAACCTTTATTATGAGAATAATGACAGTAGTGCAATTTATAAATATACACACAGTGGGTGATTGAAAAGGTGAGCACTGTATCAGGAATAGCAGTCTCCCAATCTCTGCACCACACTGTCCAAGACTAGGACTCAGCCCACTGGAGTCTTGTGGTAAGGTAACGCCCCAGAGATACTGACTCAGCCTGCAGTCAATAGCTAGGAGTCTGCTAGAGCCTCAGGTCAGTACTAGGAAGGATGTCTGATTAACGGAACCAACAAACTGACTGAACAGACAGAGCCTTCTAGTAAGCACCAGATAGGATAGTCAGACGAGCCAAAGTCATACACTGAGCAGGTAGTCAGCCACAGCCACAGGTTTGCACCAGATAGGATATCCATTGAAGCGATGGAATGCTGGATGTGCAGTGGATAGAGCCCCAGGTCAACACCAGAGTGGGTAGTCAGACAAGCCTAGGTCATACACGGAGCGGGTAGTCAGCCAGATCCACAGGTTTGAACCAGATAGGATATCCACTGGAGTGTATGTATGCTGGATGCACAGTGGATAGAGCCCCAGGTCAACACCAGAGTGGGTAGTCAGACAAGCCTAGGTTATACACGGAGCGGGTAGTCAGCAAGAGCCACAGGTTTGTACCAGAAAGTATATCTGAGCCAAATCTGAATACCAAGGAGAAAAGTCAGACAAAGCCACAGGTCAACACAAGAATGGACATAAGCCGGATTATACACAGGAATCAGGAATACTAGAAAATGAATTGCTCAGAACAACAACGTAAGGGTGACCGAGTCAGGACTCAGTCTGCCCTTTAAACCCCTCCACAGGTAAGCTTGATACACAGGTACTAGAATGCTGAGCACAGCATCCGAGGGTGGGGATAGTCCCAGGCATAAGTAGGCTATAGACAGGTGTATGAGTTCTGTAATCAGGAGTGAGACCGCCTTGAGGAAGAAGGAGCGGACAGGTTTGTGACATGGAGGAAGGAGCATGAAATACAATGGATAGAATTTATGTCTACGATTAATGAACAATATTTAATGGAGAAAGGTTACTATGCATGTAGGAACATGAATAAAAGATTGGTAGAAATTTGGGGCCCATGGACTAATGTTAGATTAGACTTGTCCATAATAATAATAATAATATTTTGTAGTGCTGATGTGGCATATGGTCTTCCCCGCGTTTCAGTGTGCGACTCGACTCTTCATAATTTGATATCTTTGTATTTTGTTAATTTGTCTGAAGGTTTTACGTAATTCAACATGTAAGTCTAATTGTTGTATTTGATAACTTTTTGAAAATGAAAAAAAAAAATAAATAAATAATCACTAAGACTTTCTCATTAACTATTGACTGGACAAAGATCAACCCTACTAGGCAGGATCAAGAGGAGGAACCTAGTGAGCTTTCTGTCAGGTTACATAAGATGATTAAGACACATGTAGAAGCACAGGAACAGACCCTTCTTGTAGCAGCTTCTGTTAGGATTTTAAATGCGGAGATAGGAAATCAAGTGCAGACGGTGTGCGTAGGATGGAAGCATAGGCCTTTAGCAGAAGTTACTGTTGCAGACCATATAAAACAGAGTACAGAAGGAGTAACGTAAGTTGAGAAAGGACAGAGAAAGTGTTATGAGAGCAAGGCAAGGGAAATGAGGAAGTGTTATCATTTTGGGAAACCAGGACATTTTGCCAGGGAATGAAGGTTTCCTTAGCAGGAGCAGAGGTCAGGAGAAAGAAGGAATAGGCATAGGGAAGATTGCAAACCATTCAACCCTAGCTTGTATAGTGAAGATCAATGATGGGAGGATGACAGTGTTGCGCTGGAAATGCTGTTGATACCTGCTGATAGTTCTTAAGGGGGTTGGGAATCCGGTTATCCCACACTCCCTATCTAATCCTATGACTATGACCATAGGTCCCCTCTCTGATAGGTACTTGTTCCTCACAAGTCCAACTTCCCCAGTGAATCTTCTGGGGAAGGATTTGCTCTGTAAATTGGGTGTGTGTGATTTTTTTTTTTGTGGATGTCCACCGTGTTTTTTGGGAGTTTCTGAGGACAACAGTGCCCTTGATGAGGGATACCTATCTTTAACAGTGACAAAGGAGACAGTAGGTAAGAGAGAAACAACTATAAACATGACAAACACATTACTATGCCTCTCTGTGGGTAGCAACGGATTTCACTGTGCGATCTGCTGTGCCGGTTCTAATAACTTTGAAATCTCACACTTTTCCAAGAATTCATCAGTACCCTTTCAGTGTATAATCTATTGAAATAATTAGATTAGTGATTTGAGCTGTACTTGCTGCTGGCACTACTACTTCCAGCTCATGCAATACTCAGATGTTGCCTGTAAGGAAGCCTGGAACTGATACACCAAAATATAGGCTTGTACAGGACCTGAGACCAGTAAATAAGATAGTAGAACCCATGTTTCCTGTTGTCCCCAATTCTGCTACTATCCTCTCTTCCTCCAAATGCTACCAACTTTACCATTATTGACTTGTCTTTCATTAGCATTCAATTACACTGACAGTCAATACAGTTTTCCTTCACCTATGAGTCCACCAAGTATACTTGGATGTGTGTCCCACAAGGATATACTGAAAGTGAACTTTAAGGAAGGGTCAGACCTCTTTACATATGTTGATGATTTTCTTGTGGCCTCAAAGAGCAAGGAAGTATGTGAAGCAGATAATCTGAGACTATTGCAAGATCTAGCAGAAAAGGGGGCATGGTAGGGTCCCAGTGTTCTACCTGCCCTGCCAGCAGCCTTACCACCTTATTTAATTTGATTGACCCATGGTTTGTCACATGTAAATAAGGAAGGGACTGTGAACCCCATCAGTAAAGATTGATGGGCACCAGGGTTAACATGTGCAGTATTTGGGTGTTGCCACAATACAATGCAGGGACAACAAAACCAATTAAAGCAAATCACCCACCATGTCCATGGGGTCCCTCTGTGAATATACAGATGGACTTCTTTAAATTACTGAGAAGCTTACATTACCAGTATGTGCTGGTGATGATTTGCATATTTTCCAGTTGGGTAGAAGCTTACCTATGCCTACATGTAGATGCAAGGACAGTAGCAAGAAGCAACTACAAGCATATGTTTTAAGATATGGATTACCTCATCATATCGATTCTGACACAGGAACACATTTTATAGGTCATAGTGCAGGTCTGGGAATTAAATACAATATGCAATGCTCACATCATCCACAGAGTGCTGGAGTGGTGGAAAGGGTAAACGGAACCCTAAATGGGAAAATTGTGTGTGGAGACAGGGTTAATATGGCCTGAAGCCCTTCCAGTAGCGTTAATGTCTATATGGAGTGCACGTTCTAGAAAAATGGTCTCCCCCACGAGATTTTAATGGGTAGGTGTTACGGTTTTCCGACACTTAGACCAAGGTTTGAAATAAAACACAGTTTTATTGAAGTAAAATATAAAGAACAGTGCCCCTGGGGACCAGAATAGGTAATAGCAGTAAGGCAAGTAATAGATAAAATACAGGCCCAATATAGCAGGTAGAATACAGCAAAATCACTAGATAAGGGTTAAAGCCCAATACAGGTATTCAGTCTCTGTGGTGGTGATTAAGCCAACGCCCGGTGCTATAAACAGTCCCAGAAGTAGTGATGAAAGCAAGCTCAAGCAGTGCGACTGAACTGAATCACAACCAGATAGCTGTATCGTAATGCCCAACAGTACAGCAAGGGCCAACTGGAGCTGGAGCCAATGCCCCCACTTGGGTGCAATAACGGATGAGAGACACTGCCAGAGCCAAAGGAGCGAGGAGCACCCCTAGGTGCGGTAACGGAGGAGACACTGCAAAAGCCAATATACCGTAAGCCACACGCACTTCCAGGTGCGATCTGATGGAACAACACTGTGAGCGATATGAGACCAGATCCAAGGCACCCTTCCGGTGCCAGAACGGAGCAACACACTGCCAGAGTAACGGAATGCCCAATAGCACCACGCGGTGTGACAATTCTTAGGAAACGAGCACCTAGATAGAGCTACTGCTCTGCAGTGTAAATGGATAGGTTCGGTGATGGAGGCGCCCAGCTCAACAAGTGTTAAATGGCTCAGGATCGGAGGCAGCAAGCTCGGCAAGTGTTCTCTGACAATTTCGGTAACAAGGGCAACAGCTTGGCAGGTACCCTCTAACAGGCTCGGTAACGGAGGCCATAGTAAACACAGGAGGCGTGATCAGTCAGTGCAAGCTGCGAGCAAGCTCAGAATGTCGCCAGACAGGAACGTCAGTCAGAGCTGGATCGATCCGGAGCAGGGATGTCAGCCAGAACTGGAACAATCACGGAGCAGGAACGTCAGCCAGAACTGGATCAATCACGGAGCAGGAACGTCAGCCAGAGCCGGGTCAATCACGGAGCAGGAACGTCAGCCAGAGCCGGGTCAATCACGGAGCAGGAACGTCAGCCAGAGCCGGGTCAATCACGGAGCAGGAACGTCAGCCAGAGCCGGGTCAATCACGGAGCAGGAACGTCAGCCAGAGCCGGGTCAATCACGGAGCAGGAACGTCAGCCAGAGCCGGGTCAATCACGGAGCAGGAACGTCAGCCAGAGCCGGGTCAATCACGGAGCAGGAACGTCAGCCAGAGCCGGGTCAATCACGGAGCAGGAAGTCAGCCAGAGCCGGGTCAATCACGGAGCAGGAACAGCAGAGTAGTCAGACGAGCAGAGTCGGTACACAGGAACGCAGGAACACAGCAACAAAGGCGCAGGAACAGTAACACCACAAAAGGGCACCTGACAGGTGCCATAGGCCCAGTATATAAAGGGACACCCTGGGCGGGCCAATCAAGCTCTGCCAATGGAAGAGCACCACCACAGAGAGTGACAAGGAATCACAGGGACTGTGATAGTAGGCCTATGTCTACAGGCAGGATGAATGAACTGTTGTTGAAAAATCATGCCATAAATGATGAAACAATTTGTGATTATTGTGGTTTCCTCTAGGAAAAAAGCCCCAAGTCTTAAGATAATACCAGCAAAAGGAGGGTTGTGTTTTGAGAAACAATGCCTGTAGATGCACTCTCTTAGGTACTAGTACCTGCAATTGTACTATAATGTGTACAAGAGGGAGAAAGAGTAGAGTTAACCCAACAAATCTAACAATGATTTAGGAAATAATTTGGAGATTATTCTGCCAACCCTAACAACTTATTTCCAAAATCTGTCAGTTGAATTAAACATTGCAGTAAAATTGGATACTAATTGGGATGGCCTATGGTTATGGTATAATTATAACAATGTTCTTCTCCTCCCTCGAGGTGGTGTGTATTGGGAATGTGGAAAGAATTTTCACTAAACTTCCTGATAGATGGCAAGGAACATGCTATCTAGCCCATGATATTTCATTCATGAGTCACATCCCTGTACAGAACTCAGTTGTAAACAAGATTAGAAGAGATGCAGCACAATGGGTAGAAAACGCCTTGGAAATAATGATACTGGGATTTTGGCATATGCATGCTAAATATTATATTTGACGCCCTTAAGGACGTTATAGAAGTGTTTGCTAATAATACTGGGGAAGCCCTCCAATCAGCAAGTGCAGGCAATATGTACCATGTCAATACAAAATAGATTGTCTTTAAACAAAATGTTAGCTGAAAAGAGTGTAATCTAAATTTACTGGAACTGAGTGCTGTACATATATTCCAGATGCTACACAATATTTCATCATCCATGTAACACATTAGATGGAGTTAAGAGTTTAGAACAAGCTTTGATGGGTTGGAGTTAAGTGGGTGACTTGGTGATATAGGGGCAACATTACTATATGGTTTAATACTAGGACTAGTTGCTATATTGGTTATGTTAATTACTGCAATTATGCAGAAACTTACACTAAGGTATTTGTCTTCAAGTCTATTAATCTCATATTACTTTTGGAAAACTCTAAAGTGCAGTAGAAATCAATAAGCATTTCTCAACCTTGTGAATATTGATAATATATGAACTGTAAAATACAGAAAAGTAGGTGGTTATCTTTGTGTATATATAATAATGTATTGTCTTTATGTTACTTGCAAATTCTTTCCTAAACTTTAAGGATAATGGAAGAGTTCCATTTATATTGGACTGCTGATGGGAGGAGTTGTGTTTAGAATGCCCTGCCTCCTATAGGCATGCTTCTATACCCATGGTCCCTATAGTCCTCAATAACGCTAGAGAAAGTGGGATTTTAGTCTTACCTTGAAAGGGTAAAAATGGGATTTTATGTAGAGCATACAAGGCTTTGTGCTTGTCGGCATGTAATAAAACTTTGCCCCCACAGTGTCATTTGTGTTTAGATGTGCATAGTGAGCTTTCTGTCTTGGACAATGTTTGTTCTTTAGCGAAATAGTTTGAACTGGTTTGTATTGGGACTTGTTAGGTATAAATATCACTGCTGTATCACAATAAAGTTGAAGACTTGTTGATTCACATATGCTGTGTGTCTGAGTCCATTTCTTTCTGAGTCTATCAGCAACCAGGAACTCAGTGTGCAGCCTAGCAGTCTCCCAGGGTTCAATAGAGCACTGCCTGGACAGATCCATTATTTATCGTTCAACCTGGTGGCAGCGGTGGGATCTCCACAGGGTAAGCAGGCATTTCCTATATTTTGTTTGCTTGCTTTCTCTCTGGGGTTCCCAGATTTGAGTCTGTTAAAAGGAATAATTTGTCCCCAGACAATATCCGACGTTTGCTCAATTTGATCCACGCAGGGCATTCTGGAGCATCCCCTATGATGGTGCTTTCTCTTGATGCTGAAAAAGCATTCGATAGGGTGGACTGGACTTATATGTGGGAAATCTTGCATTCCTTCAGTTTCGATGGCCCTTTTCTATCTGGCATTAGAGATTTGTACTCGATGCCTACTGCAACTGTACCGATATCTGGCACCACTTCCCCGTCTTTCCCAGTGCGAAACAGGATCAGACAGGGGTGTCTACTCTCCCCATTGTTGTTTGCTCTCTGTATTGAGCCATTGTCAGGTGCTGTGCGTCTTAACCCTGATATTATGGGTATGGAGGTTAACGGTGAGTCTTACAAATTGAGTTTGTTTGCGGATGATGTTTTGCTGACTCTTACCTCTCCTATGACATCACTTCCTAATCTGTATTCCTTACTAGATTTGTTCTCTACTATCTCGGGGTTTCAAATCAATCATTCAAAATGAGAGGCCTTGAATATCTCCCTGCTGGTCCTGTTGGTCAAGTTGTTATCTTTGAACTTTGACTTTCGGTGGCGTCGGGATTCTATTACTTCTTTAGGGATACGCATTACTAAATCTTTGTCTGGCTTGTATGCCGCCAATTATTCACCTCTTTTTAAGTTGCTTCAAGAGGATTTAGCCCGCTGGGACTCCTTTCACATCTCCTGGATGGGCAGGATTTTTGCGGTGAAGATGACTCTTTTACCTAAGCTTTTGTACCTTTTCAGATCCCTGCCTATCCCGGTGTGGATGCTGGATCTTTTTCTTCTACAGAAATGCATCCTTCGATTTATCTGGGCTTCCAAACGCCCTCGCCTCTGGGCATCGCTTTTGTATCAACATCGATTGGTAGAAGGCCTATCGGTGCTGCACTTGTAGTTGTAGTACAAGGCGGCCCAATTTGTGAAGGCAGTGAATTTACATGAGGTGATTAACACGCCTCGATGGGTGTCCCTGGAGAGCTCCACAATTAAGGTGCACTCAGCATCAGCATTGCTGTGGGTGCCGGAGACGTGCTCTTGTGAGTCCTTTAATAGCCCCACCTGATCTCACACCTTATCGCTGTGGTGTAAATATGGGGCTTGAGATGCTTTGAGGTCCCCGGTTTTGTTACTCTGCTTATTATTTGGCAACTCAGGTTTCTCCCCAGGTCTAGATTTGGACTCCTTTCGCTGGTGGATTCACAAAGGGATCACTAGGCTGCAGGACTTGCTTTGCCTTCTTCTATACTGGATTGGGCGTCTTTTCAGAAGAAGTATGATATCCTCAGGGGGAATATTTTCTCTTCTGTCAGGTTCGTCATTTTGTTCTGTCCTATCTCGGATACCCTCCCTTTCCCAGGTGTACCCTCTTTGAAGTTCTGTGTTCCACTTTGATTAGGAACAGGGGCGCCATTTCCAAGATTTATTCGCATTTGCATCTTTTCCTCATACTCCGGCTACAGATCCAAATGGGAGGAGGATCTTGGGGAGGTGCTGGATCCTGAGGACTGGTGCTAGATCACTGCGAACACAGCGAGCTTTGCGACTGTCCCACATTTTTCCCCTCCTTTTTTCCCCTCCTTATTTCCCCTTTGTTTTCAATGGTGTGGTGTAGTGGGTACATATCGGCATATGTGGTGGGATTGCCCCTCTGTGGTCCCACTGTGGAACTACGCTTTTCAACAACTGAGCCTTGTGCTAGGTGATCCTGTGCTCCCGGATCCATGGAAGTGCCTTTTGAGCCAGCCTTATCAAGCTGTCTCCTTGCTGGTTTCATCTCTAAAACTTATTTACAGGATTTGTGCAGCGGTCTGCTGCCATGTCGTGTATCATTGGAAATCCGTTCCTCCAGGGACTGCACCCTTGGAGAGTCGGATTTGGCAACTTTTGAAGATGGAAAAACTGACGGCATATGTGCGCACTTCATCAACATCCTACGTGCGTATTTGGTCTCCTTGGGTTGATAATGTATTTGTTTCAGGCCTTACTCATGTTCTTCTCATTCACTGATCCCTCCACACTGTTTCCATCTGATTCGACTTGCTGGGGGTGTGAGTCTCTGTGTGCTTCCCCTACGCTCCTTCCCTTTTGCCCTTCCTACCCCCCTTTTTTTTCCCCCTCTCTTCTCTCTTTCTCCTTTTCTTGTCTTTGCCCTCTCCTGCGCATGCGTATTATAGCCTACATTTTGCTTGAGGGGCATCAGTGGCCCTTCATTTCCACATGAAGGGTGGGGAGATTTATGTGATTTGCTTTTGTGTTGCATTTCCCTATTCCTTTGCATGTGAATGTGCCAGTGCTCTGATGTGCCTGTTACTATGCTTGTATAACCTTTGAAAATTCCAATAAACTTTGAATTTAAGAAAGAAAAAAAAAAAAAGGAATAATTTGTAACTTGTAAGTGTAACGGTTAGCACCATTTTCCTTGTGGGTTAGAGTCCCACAAGTACTATGTCAGGTTAGAGTCCTGTCATAAACTAAGTGATATTAAGGCAGAGGTTAGAGTTCTCGGTAACAAAAAGGGTTTGAGTGCCTTATGAGGTGCACACTCTTCCTGATTGCCTATACATATTGTTGTTTTGTGCATGCTATTGTATATTCCTGTTGATGTTTCACTTGTAATTGTGAAATATAAATTGTATATATTGTCACAATATATATATATATATATATATATATATATATATATATATATATATATATATATAGTATAAATAAACTATTATGGGTTCTGGCAATAGTAAACCTATGTCACTGTTCCCCAGAGATGTTCAGGAGTCAGTACAGTATAGTTAAATACAACATAAGATAGTACACAATAGTAATATAACAGGAACAAGCAGATGGTCACAGCCAGCAAGCGCTGCTATCAGGAATAGTAGGCTGCCAAGACTGACCACACTGCTGGAGACTAGGCCGAAGCCACTGGTAGTCTCAGTTGGAAACAGGAGCTGGAACAGGAGCAGGAACAAGAGCAGGAAACCTGACTCATGCCTGCAGTCAGTATACAGCTAGTCTACCAGAGCCCAAGGTTCTGCACAAGATTGGGTGTCTGTTAGGTACAGGGAACAAACAAGAGAATAGTCAGACAGTGCCACAGGTCAGCATCAGAGAGGGTAGTCATACAATCTGAGTCATACACAGTTCAGGTAGTCAGCCAGAGCCACTGGTCTGCACCAGATTGGGGGTCCACTATAAGGATAAGGCAGGAGAATAGTCAGACAGAGCCACAGGTCAGCACCAGACTGGATGGTCAGACAAGCCAGGTCATACACAGAGCCCAAGGACACAGAACTGCTTTATACAACAACGCAAGGGCAACTGAGTCAGGACTCAGACTGCCCTTTAAACCCCTCCTCAGGAAGTAGGTAGGAGGAGCAAGCTCAGAGGAAGGAAGGAAGTAGGAGGAGAGTATAGGAAGCATGGCATAAAACAGAGGCCTGCTACACTCTGAAGCCTCATGCCTGCAGATGACGCATCTTGCTCTGATGCTTCCAACCACTGCCATCTTCCTGAGTCATCCATGCAGCATGAACAGCTGCTGAAACCAAGGTAAGCTGTGACAACCTAGTGGAAATAAGATTAATATAAACAATACCAAAGGGGTGTCCAAAGGTGCAAGGAATAAGACAGTTTGTAAAAGGAGACTTGATCAAAGCCCTTTTGATTTTGTTACGGAACAGGCTGGTCTCTTTTATGGGCAACCCTTTGTCGATTGTTTAGCAGGATGGACGGAATGTATGAGTTCTTCCAATTCTTATACAAGAGAAGGATCATTTGATTCATGGCACATCTGAAGTGGTATAGGCCAGATCCCCAGTGCGATATACAGTATATGAAGAAATGTGCAAATGTATGGATACAATTAGCACCTTATGGATGTGTTTCTACTCCCTCTGTAGGCAATTCCCACCCTAAAGCACCCCCCACAGCACCACCATACCCAAAAAACAGAGAATGTCCTATATCCTGTCATCTCCACTGTAGGACCTGAGAAAAAGGAGTTAATTTTGGTAACCGGGGCATGACCCCTGGATCCTCAGTATCCAGCAGTGGAATGGTGACACGATCACAAGGCAAGGCAATGTTAGTCAAGACAGAAAAGGGGGAAATTATGGAGGGAA
Source organism: Rhinophrynus dorsalis (assembly GCA_037306005.1). Classification (NCBI taxonomy): domain Eukaryota; kingdom Metazoa; phylum Chordata; class Amphibia; order Anura; family Rhinophrynidae; genus Rhinophrynus; species Rhinophrynus dorsalis. The sequence continues at coordinate 307,845,143 of CM074724.1, forward strand.
CAGATGAGATGACTATGACCATGTCCTTTATGACTGTAGGACAAAGTGTAAATAAACCCCCTGATGTGTTAGTAATGAACGCATGTCCAGATCCCATCAAATTGCCTAATGCAGCAATAGCCTATTTAAAAAGGTGCACAAAGGACAGAAACTGATAGGTTCAGACTACAAAGTTTTGTTAGATTCATGTACTACACATTTGAAAATTAATTGAGAGGACAATTGTAAGAACTTGCAAATTGACTTTGACTTTCTCACAGGCACAAAAGATAATGCATAGTCAAATAATACACACATAGGAGGAGATTTGGATGCCCAGCCTGAGAGAGGAAGAGGACAGTTTAGAGGCAGGTGGCATCAGAATAACAGGGGGAGAGGTAGAGGGTATCAGGGAGGATACAGAAACCAATTGGGGGGAGACCCAGTATTCAGGTGACATGTTTTAAATGTGGGTGTAGGTCACCCCCATAAACAGGACAGCCACAAAACACCAACACCGGACATACAGGACTTGTTACTCACCAGGTGCAGTGGAAACCACAAACACAATAGGGATGCCAGAGGATTGAACCCCGTGCTTGCTTTGTAGCTCAGTTGTCAGAGATGGGATAAATTCCCCATGTTAACTCTTAAATTTAATGGCTGTGTATATGATTTCCTTGTGGATACCAGGGTTATGCACTCCTCTATCTTGGGGAAACACTACACAGGACCTCTGACTCCGGCAAGTGAATCCTCTGTGGGAGTAGGTCAGGTTCAGATTTATTGTAAACTTACATCCAAATTGGGAATTGCGGTCAATGGGGATACTAAATTATTTCATGCTTTTCTGATTATTCTGAACCACCCTGTAAATTTACTAGGACGAGACTTTATGAGTAAATTGAAGCTATCATTACAGATTACTGACAAGGGAGGCATAGAATGCTTATCAGCCCATTCTTTACTATTTATGAACCATGATGAGTCTCCTTGTATGGAGGGTATAAATCTCAATTGTTTATCATTACAACTTATCACTGATGATGTTGACATTTTAAAATTGTATTTTTCAAAGAGTACATTCCACCATGGCTAAGGTAGCTGTGCAATATGAGACCCCATAATGTGTTCTAGGGGAAGGGAATTTACCATAGACCTTGGAGCCGAATCATGGTCTATAGTTTAGTGCACAAACAGTACACATTGTGACTGATCAAGGGGCTTATTTGTAGATGAGGAGTCACTGTCTGATGTGTGAACAGAGATACATTCCCCTTGACCCAGTACTGATGCTGTCCTTCATGCATACCCCCCTCCCATGACATACCAACAGCATTGACCGACCTACCATACGCTTTATGGGCAACCTCCTCCACTGACCCAGAATACATTGACTGCTCACCGTACCAGGCAACACTGAAACAGGGGACTACCCGAATATACATCAAACAATACCCACTTTCACAGGAAAAAGGGATAGACCCCATTATAGACAAAAGGGAATTATAGTACCCAGTGTCACGATAGAACACCTCCATTAATCCGGTCCCAAAACCAGGTTCTGGGACTTGGAGGATCTAAGGGGTATAAATGAGATTGTTCAACCCCTTGACATTAACTCTGTATTGTCTACCATTCCAGCTACTAGCAATAGATTCACTGTCATTGATTTAAATAGTGCCTTTTTTAGCATACGGGTACACCCAGACACGCAACTACTATTTGTCTTCACGTATAAAGGGAGTCAGTATATATGGACACATTTACTGCAGTGATTTTGCAACCATTCCAAGGCATACTCCACAGTTGTCCACAAGACACTGGAGGACTGGGTCCCAAAAGGAGGATCCACGCTGTTACAATATGTGGATGACCTACTGCTTTGCAGCACTGATGAACTTTCATGTCAGACACACACACACACACACACACACACACACACACACAGAGTCTATTGGAACACTTAGTCAATGACCACAAGGTGTTATCCAAGGACCTACAGTACTGTCTCCCTGAAGTGAAAAACCCAGGATTTGTTTTATCATATGGACAAAGAAAGCTAGCCCTTGAAAGGGTACAGCCTATCAAGACCTCAAAACAAGAGGGCATTAATGTGCTTTCTAGGAATTGTGACTTATTGCAGACAGTGGGTTCCTGACTGTTCATACCACGACCATATATTTAGGCAGGGCACTTTGAAAGACGCTCTAGAACGACTCTGCTGGACTCCAAGCATGGACGAGGCATATGAAACATTGAAAGCTTCATTGTGCTCTGCTCCTGCCCAATTATTCCTTTCTGTTTCATTTGTATTGCATGGAGGGAGGGTCTACAATAGTGGGTGTCTAGGCACAGGAACATTCCTGTGGTGTTAGACCAGCGGTATATATTTCTAAGATTTTACCTCCGGTGGTGCAGGGGATGCCGGCATATCTAAGAGCAGTGGCAGCCTGTGCTATGATGGTGGAAATGGCTCAGACAATTGTGTTATCACATCCCATGGCATTGCATACCACTCCTCAAGTTATACACATACTTAAAGGGGAACTACCACCCCGCAAAAACTTTATATTAGTTAAGTCTTCATCAGGCAACTAGATGCTTAGTAGCGCTAGTTGCCAGAAATATTACCTTGTTTAAAAATTTTTCGAGTTTTTCGGAGTCTGACAGTAGCAGGAAGCATGGACATCTTGCCATAGTGACGTCCATGCGCCTGCTCTGTCAGTCCCTTTTGGAGTCTCTATTAGATCTTAAAACAGGCTTACCAAAATGTTTTAACATCTTGTTCATGTAACCTCTGGCTTTAAAGCTGCTCTGCAACTTCTTTGCTTCTTTCTTATATTCCTCATTTGTACTACAGAGTCTTCTTATCCGCAGATATTGGCCTATGGGGATTCCTCCCAATAAAGATGTGGGATGTTGGCTTGATGATTTGAGTAGGGTGGTCTTAGCAGTCTGTTTACTAAATACAGTAGTATTGATGTCTCTGAATCAATATGTCTAAGAAAGAAATTTCATTGGAATCAATGGTACTTGTCACTTTGAGGTTGATTTCATTAATATTGGTTGGATTAATTAATTCTTCAAACAGTTCTTCGGTATCAGTCCAAATCAATATACTGTCATTGATAAATCTTAAGCAGAGTTGTATATGTCTGGTATATTTGTCCATTGCCTCAGTAAAAATTATGTTCTTCTCCCACCTCCCTAAAATAAATTGGCATAGGTAGGAGCACAGGTACTCCCCATTTCTGTGCCCCTAATTTGGTGGTAATACACATTGTTAAACACAAAATAATTGTGTGTAAGGACAAAATTAAGTACATCGATGACAAACTGGTTATGAGCATGGAAATGAATGCCCCTTGTGTCCAGGAAGTATTTTACAGCTTCTAAGCCCACATGATGCAAAGTGTTGGTATACAGAGATTCCCCATCTAGACTAGCTAGATAATAGGGTTTTAGTCTTACTGTTAAATCCTTTTCTCTTAGTCCATATAGATTACAGGTACCATGGGGAGGCCACAGCTCCTCCCAGTAGGCTGGAACAATTCTTCAAAGAAGTGCAAGGGTAGAACCTCCCTCTCCTCCATAGCAGGCTACCTATCCACTCCCCTCTCCAGTTAGATTTGTGACACTAAACCTACTGAGTTAGATAGAATTGATAATAAGAGAAAAACCCCTATGAGCACGGACCCAATAGGACTCCCACATCCAGCCACAGGAGACCAAGCATGGTCCCTTTCACTGGGTGGGAGACCTGTAACAGTTAAGACTAAAATCCTATTTTCTCTGTCATCCAATATGGCTTACTGGTACCATGGAGACGTGCCAGCACTGAGTTCCCAGGGTGGAAAAAAAGATGGAAGGGACCAAGCGCCAGTCCCCATGATACCAGAGCTCCCATGGGCTATACAGGACATGGAACAACCCAAACTAACAAAGTGTCAACGGACACTGAATAACAGCACACAAAACAAGAGCCAACAGGGTTCAAAAGTATAAAGAACTAAGGCATAGGAAAGAAAAGTCCTAGACAGGCAAGACTGACTCCAGGACTTTCCAGCTGAAGCCAGGACATCAACACGGTAGTGTTTTGCAAAGGTGTGCACAGAGGACCAAGTGGCTGCTTTTCACAACTGATCAGCAGAGGCCTGATTCTTGTAGGCCCAAGAGGCCCCAACAGACCTAATGGAATGTGCTGTGATGCGAAAGGGAACATGTTTCTTTATGAGTTTGTACGCCTTGCGGAGAGTGGACTTAATCCAGGATGCAATGGTCACCTTGGACCCCGCCTTACCTGCTGTGGGACCCTCCAGAATGACAAACAGAGCATCAGTCTGACAGACAGAGTCAGTGCGGTGCACATAAAACTTGAGGCAACGCACTACATCCAACAAGTGAAGATCACTCTCCTTGTCAGATTTAGGGTCAGGACAGAAGGAAGGCACAACAATCTTCTGATTGATGTGAAACTTAGAGACTACCTTAGGAAGAAATTCCTGGGAGTACAGAGAACAGACTTATTCTTCTGGAACACCAGGAAAGGCGGTTTGCAGGACAAAGCCTGCAACTCAGCGGACAGAAACCACTGCCAAATGAAAAGCCATTTTCCAAATCAAAAGACGTAAAGGAATGGAGGGCCAAAGACTCAAAAGGAAGCCACTGCAAAACTCCCAAGACAAGAGTAAGGTCCCACTGAGGGGTGAGAGCCTTATAAAGAGGGAAAGCATGAGCGACACCCTGAAAAAAGACCTTTACATCCAGTAAAATGGCAATGTGCCTCTGAAAAAAAGACAGCGAGCCGAGGTCTGAACCTTCAAGGAACTAAGGCCAAGGCCCTTGCTCACACTGTCCTGCAAAAAGGACAGGGTACCTGGAAGATCAAGTTCCTGTGAGGACAGATCCCTGTCCACACACAAAGCATGGAAAATAGACCACACCCTATGATAGGCTTTAGAAGAAACCGGCTTTCTAGTTTGAATCATAGTGGAGATCACTTCAGAAGAATAGCCCTTCTTCTTCAAGATGGAGGCCTCAACAGCCATGCTGTCAAAGCCAGGTGGTCTACATCCTTCCACAGGTACCCCTGAAGAAGAAGATCCGGTCTGCGTGGCAGAGGAAATGGTTTCTGAGCAGACAAGGCCAGTAGTTCCAGAAACTAAGGTTGTCAGGTCCAGTAAGGAGCAATCAGGATGACTGAGTCTCTATCCATTGAAATCTTCTGTAGGACTCTGGGCAGGAGAGGAAGTGGAGGAAAGGTGTAGGCCAGATGAAATTGCCATGGAATCGACAGAGCATCCACAGCAAACGCTAGAAAATCCCTCCAGCGTGAGCAAAATATGTGAACCTTCCAGCTGTCCCTGGTGGCCATCAGGTCTATCACAGGAAGTCCCCACATCTGCACCAGGAGGTCGAACACTTCTGGGTGAAGCTCCCATTCTCTGGGGTCAACCGTTTGGCAACTGAGGAAGTCTGAAAAGACGTTTCCTACACCTGGGATGTGCATGGTGGAGATAGCAGGCACAGGATCTTTTGCCCAAGCCAAATTAACCTTGACCTCTAACCAAGCAGCGGGACTTATGGTTTCTCCTTGCTTGTGGATGTAAGCCATGGCCATGGCATTGTCTGACTGGACTCTGATCGAGCATACCATAAGGTGCGAGGACCAATACCTCAGAGCATGGAATATTGCCCTGAGTTCCAAGATTTTGATGGGAAGAAGTGTCTCCTCCGCTGACCAACAGCCCTGAATACTCAGGTGACCCAAGACTGCACCCCAACCAAGCAGGTTGGTGTCCATTGTCAAAAGAGTCCAGTATGGAATTACAAATGGTCTCCCTTTTCACAGGTTGGATAGGTTCAACCACCAGTGAAGGCTCTGTGCCATTTCCGCAGGAAGGGATACAGGATGATCCAGAAGGTCCAGGTCCCCCTTGCAGACTTGGATCACAAACCTCTGAAGTTCTCTGGCATGGGCCATGGCAAATGGTACCACTTCTATGGTGGATATCATCTTCCCTACCAGAGAGGAGAACTTCCTTGCCAGAGCTGATGTCTACAACAGGGCAGAAGATACCTTGGATCAATTCCTCCGTCAGATAAACCATACTCTGCAGAGAGGTGAACTGGAGGCCGAGGAACACCAGGTTCTGGGAGGGAACCGGGGCAGACTTGTCTATATTCAGGATCCAACCATGCTGAAGGAGAATCTGAGCACATTCCTGAATGTGGTGAACCAGAAGGTCCCTGGAGGGCGCCTTAAGGAGAAGGTTGTCCATGTAAGGTGTCACTTGAATCCCCTTGGTGTGCAGAAAGGCAATCAATGCACCCAAAACGTGAATGAACACCTGAGAACAGTGAACTGGAAATGGCATGACACAGGAAAACCAGAGGTACTGCTGACTGCCTGGACGTACAGGGATGTGCAGATTTGCATGCTGAAGATCCAAGGATGCCAGAAATTCCCCCGGTCACATCTCTGTGATGACTGAACATGAGGACTACATTTTGTATCGGGTCTTGACCACGACCTTGTTGAGGGTCTTGAGGTCCAGGATGGTATCCTTTTAAAAAGTTGCATACAAAAAATTGGCTTCTGTGTTTATACCTCCAGTGCTGCTTGTGCTTGGGGGTGGAACATAGGGCCTGAGGCACCACCAGGTTCGCCCTAAACATTTGCCTTGTTTGGGACAAAAAAAGATAATGTCTCTTCACCTGAGGGTCGGGTTTAGAAACCTGAGGCAACAACATGCTCTTGCCCCCAGTGGTCTCACTGATAAGGTTCTTTGGTTCAGGGCCAAAAAGAGACGAGCCCTGAAAGAGAAGAGAAATCAGTGACTTCTTAAAGATCAAGTCTGCAGAATCAAAAACAGAATTTTTTTTAGGACAGGGCCCAAGGACAGATTGGGTGAGACAATGGATATAACCATACCTCCGCAATCACAACAAATGGGGGTACAAGGGGACAAAACCACAGGAGCTAAATCCCTCCAAATAATTAATTTATCTGATTTTCAGTTAACAGCATTCCATGTATCTGTATTAGAAGAGGGTCAGTCTTTTGTAGCAACATGCCCCATGAACATGTTTGAATGACTCAAAGATATCAATTTATTTGCACGAAAACTTTTTATTCAAACATTTTAGTCAGCAAAAAAGAGCAGGCCTTGACAACACCAAAATGCCCTCCAAAATCTATTGTCCCTTTTGGATGATAATGAAGAAGAAAGGTCAGTCTCTAAGGTTCCATTTACAGATCTTAGCAGTAACACTATGTTTACTCCTCCTATGACCCTGTCGCCTTTCATTCAAACATTTGTGGAACAAACCACGAAAGACATACAACATCTAGCTAATAATTCAAGAGCTAAAACTAGTTATCAAAATTACTTGTCACAACGAGAAAGACTTGCTTTACATGTACTTTCCAATAATCCCAACCTTGTCACAAAGCCATCTGACAAAGGTGGAAATGTGGTCATAATGAACGCAGTAGCATATGAGAAAGAATGTCTACGACAATTAAAATATATCACTTGTTATATGAAATTAGGAAAAGATCCCACAGGCAGTTTTCAGTAAGAACTTGAAATAATACTGGACTGTAAAGGAAGGTTTGATAAGTAGAGAAGAGTATGATTTTCTTGTGGATAAAAAAAATCCAATTATCTCTAGTTTTTACACCATTCCTAAAGTCCACAAAAATCTTGAAAATCTGCCCGGAAGACCTTTACTCCTTTACTGAAGGAAGTAGCAGATATGTGAACAATATACTAGCAATATTGCCAGTATACTCATCTCCTTTCATTATTATATTTGAGCATTAAAAGAGATTTCCTGTACTGAATCTGGAATTACCTGGAGGATCACTTTAGATTGGTGCTTGAGCAGGGACAAGCAATCCGAATCCCCTGCATGCGATCTTTAACACCGGTGTGGACCAAACACTGGTGCAACACACTGTGAGAAGAGAAGATTGTTACTTATTGTTTCCTATATATTGCTAGTTTTAGCGCTGATTTCTACCAGTGAGCTTTGTACAGGCATTTTGTTCTCTTTGTCTTTAGCGGAGGATAGCTCTCAAACCATAGCGGTTTCAGGAGGTAGTATTTGTGTCATATTGTTTATTTTTTTAACCTCTACAAAACTCTAAGCATTTTTTATGGGACATTACTGTCCCTTTAAGGACCAGGAAAATCTGAGGTGGATTGCTGTTCCTGACCGTTTTGACTATGTCTTTGTTCAACAGCGTTTTCCCTCTAAGTCTCTTATTCCATTCACATAAATTAAATACTTTTTTAAGCACAAGTAGGGCTTTCTTTTGATACCACACTTATATGGATATTCCACCATTTATTTTATTAAAATTAAAGAAAACAAACAAAAAAAAAATACAATTGTTAAAAAAAAAAAAAAAATTGTAAAAAAACCCCACTATTTTTAATTTTTTATCTCGTGATCACTTGGGCGCAATGGGTTACATTTTTTATGGATACTGCATTAAAGCTTACCTACAAAATGGGCAGTTTTAAGTGGGCACTGTTGCTCTGGAGCGAAAATCCCCTTGTTCCTCTTGGATTTTCAATTTTTTTTTACATTACTGTGCTCCACCTGAATGAAACTCACATTAAACTTTACTTCAGTATTTGTGTTTTTGAATTCTATTTTGTAAATATAATACTTTGATCTTGCTCAAAATAAATGTTTAAATACACAAAGTGGTGTCAGTAGTTCATAAAGGGACCTACATTAATCCTGCCCCCAGCACTGAAGGTGTTAACACCCCCAGCTCTGGCCTCAGTTTCTTACTTTGTCTGATCTCTGCTTCTCTCTCCCTTACTTTAATAGTAAGGAAGAGAGAGAGGCAGAGAAGCGTCCCATTGCCTTTATGAATGAAAACGACTGTACACATGATCTCTCCTGGAGCGATCACGTGTACCGGCAGAAGAGAGAAGTACTGAAACTAAGTGCTCCTGTCCTGGTGCACTCCGTTTCAGCATCCGCAGAATGATAGCAGCATGCACCGAGGCGCACTGCTATCATTTAATCCATGACATGCTAGGACAGTCATGGGTTCTTATAGGAAGTTTACCCAGGACGGTCCTGGAACATAATGGACTGTTAAGGGGTTAGGTGTTAACTATTAAAAAACAAGACGCAAAAGTGCTTTTCTGTTTGGACAATCTGGAGATTGTGCAGTCTACTACTGGAGAGCTGGACCAAAGGTCTATTTTGCCTTTAGGGAATGGATAAATGTGTGAAAACTCTTGGGAATTGCAAAGACTTTGTCTGGATTACACCATTCCTCTATCTGATCTAATTCCTCAGGGATTGAAATTTTTTTTTGTACGTTTAAACCCTCTGAGTGCCAGAGGGGTACGCAACGCATTGCAAAGCGGGATATGGATGAAGTATATTTCACTTTTTCATCAGATACTTGTAGAACCTCCAGAATTGCTTTAATCAGAGAAATTACGGATTCTGTCTCATCCTCATTGTGCGGACTACTATGCCATGGACATAAATGGTTCACTGTAATCACTGTGTAACTTTCCCTGGTCATCCAATGACTTTTATAGATAAAAAGCTGCATCCTTAGTAACACTCATAGATAGGTCTTTTAGTAGCTACCCGTGGTGTCTCTGTTAACCATTTATCTAATACCTTAGCTAACATGTTTGCTATTGAGTCAGGTAAGGCCTTAGCCTTATATTTGGGGGAAAATTTGTTGAGGTGGTAGCACTTCTCTGTATCTACACACAATGTTGAGTTGCCTGATATTTTGTTACCACAGTATGATCAGACGGCAGTACTGCCTATATTGCTCTTAGCTTTCTTTCTTCCCTTTGTTCTTCCATAGTGTACAATTTAATTATTAAAAAAAAAAAGTAATGAAATACAGCAAATCAAGGTCCTCCCTACGGAACTGTAATCAATTTATTGTATATTGAATAGGTGGTGTTAATATTGCCCCCCTAACAGAGAGGTTCAGTTTTGGGGTAATTTGCGGAGTCGGCAGATCAAACTCCTGTGAGTACAGATCCATGTCCCCACATCAAGGAGTAGAAGATAGACCAAATCCGATAGTAAGCTTTTGATGAAACAGGCTTCCGAGCCTTAATCATGGTGGCTACCACCTCAGGATGAAATACTTTCTTCCTCAAAATAGAAGATTCGATCGCCAACTCGTCAAACCCAGATGCTCCATGTTCCTTCCACAGGTAACCATGCAGGAGGACACCCGGTGTGCATGGAAGCAGAAACCAAGGTTGCTGGGGCCAGTAGGGAGCCACTAGGATGACTGGAGTCTTCTCCATTCATAGCTTCCTCAGCACCCTGGGAAGCAGGGGAACAGGAGGGAAAATGTAGGCTAGGGGAAACTGCCAAGAAATCGACAGAGCATCCACTGCTACAGCCAGAGGGTGCAAAACATCTGAATCTTCCTGTTGTGTCTGTTGGTCATCAAGTCGATCTATGGAAGTCCCCATCTCGGAACGATGAGGTCAAACACCTCCTGGTGAAGCTCGCATTCTCTGTTGTCCACCGTGTGTTGACTTAGGAAGTCTGCTAAGACATGGTCTATGCCTGGAATATGTACTGCGGAAATGGCAGACATGTTCTCCGGCCCAGGATAAAATAGCCTTGACCTCCAACCAAGCTGCAAGACTTCTGGTACTACATTGTTTGTTGATATAAGCCACGGCCGTGGCATTGTCAGACTGGACACAACCTGGACAGCCCTCAAGATGAGACAACCAGTACCTCAGAGCATGGAATATTGCCCGGCTTTCCAGAATGTTGATGTGTAGGAGAGATTCCTCCACTGCCCAACGACCATGGATATTCAGGTGACCCAGGACCTCTCCCCAAGCAGATAGGCTGGCATCTGTTGTCACCGTGGTCCAAAATGTAATCACTTATGGTCTTCCTTTCCACAGTTTGGAGAGATTCAGCCACCAAGTAAGACTCAGATTCACATGCAAGGGAAGAGAAACCGACAGCTTCAGGAGATCTGGGATCCCCTTGCAAACCTGGATCACAAACCTCTGTAGTACCCTCTCGTGAACCATAGCAAATGGTACGCCTCTACGGTTGAAATCAACTTCCCCATCAGAGGTATCAGTCTCTTGGCCGTAATGGACTCACAAGATAGGACTGAGGAAACCATCCGTCAGAAAGGCCATACCTTGCATGGTGTCGAATAGAAGACCCCCCCCCCAAAAAAAAAACCCAACAACCAATCTCTGTGATTGAATTGGGTCTGACTTGTCCATGTTCAGAACCAAACTGTGATGGGTGAATTGTGAATGCAGTCCTGCACTTGCTGCTGGAGGAGTTCTCTGGGCAGGGCCTTCAAGAGGAAGGTCATCCATGTATGGAGTTACCTAAATTCCTCTCTCATGCATGACAGAAATCAAAGCACCCAAGATGCAAATAAACACCTGTGGGGCTGTGGTTAGATCAAAGGGGAGAGCAGAGAACTGGAAGTGCCCTTTGTGGCAGGCGAACCTGAGGTACTGCCGAATCTCTGGATGGAGAGAGATGTGCAGGTAGACATCCAACAGATCCAAGGAAGCCAGAAATTCCCCTGGACACATCTCCGCAATAACTGATCATGACAACTCCTGGTCTTAACCACAACAGAATTGAGATCCTTGAGGTCCCGAACAGGACGGCAGCCTCCATCCTTCTTGGAGACCACAAATAGGTTGGAATAGAAGTCCAATCCCATTTCTGGTTCAGGAACCGGTTCCAGAATTTCCTTCTCCAAGAGAGTCCGGACGACTCTGTTGAAAAGACAGCTTTTACGGTTCCTGAGGGAAGGGAGAAAAGAAGAACCTGAAGTGAGGAAGAGATGTGAAGGGAATCCTGTACCCTTCGGAAGCCACCTGTAAATCCCACGGATCTGCAACTGTGTCTGTCCAAACACAGAGTGCCACAGACTACCACTCACTGGTGCGTGCGGTCCTGGGTTCGGTGAGTCAAGTCAAAGTAGGTTTGGCCTTCGTGGAGGAGTGCTTGGTTCTCCACTGCTGTTTGGGCTTGGAGGGGGAGCGCGGGGCCTGAGGAACCACCAGTATCGCTCTGCACATCTTGCCCTGGTAGGCATGAAAAAGACAGTTCCTGCGCAGTTGAGGTTCCTTCCTAGGGATCAAAGCCAACAAAGTGCTCTTGCCCATCGTAGCCTAACTGCTGAGAGTCTATAACTCAGGGCCAAAGAGGGACGTGCCCAGAAAAGGAAGGGAAACCAAAGATTTCTTGGAAATAGAGTCAGTAGACCAGATCTTAAACCAAAGGGAGATAGGGTGTCAACCTTAGGAGGGGAAGCCCACTGAGCCACTCTGAGAAGGGGTACAGTTTAGCAAATCTCTTAGGTAAAGATAGACATTTGTCAGGGGTCTTCCACTCATCTAGAACAACCTGGTCAAGAGTGGGTTTAGGTGGAAAGACAGTACAGTGCTTCTTGCATCTTTGAAAGACGTCAGAAGTAGACTGAGGTTCCTCAGAAGCTGCATGAATATTCAAAGTATCTAAGACAGCATTAATGAGACCCTCAGTGGAGGTCTCAGGGTCAGCTACAAAGGGGTCCCCAAAAAATTGAGAGTAAGCTCCTTCAGAGCATTCACCCTCATCAGAACCCACCAATAGCTCCTCAGAGGAATCTGACACATCAGGGATACCTTTAGGTTTAGGGGCCGCAGACCTAAATAATGCTGGGGGCTTCCAGGACTGGAGGACCCCGTGAAGGTGCATATGGAACTGTATCAAAGTAGACTGTCTCGCACCCAGGGTGGCTCTTGATCATGGCTGGAAGGCCCTGGCAAAGACGCAGGGGCTGCAGCACATGAAGGGCATAAATTACCCAAGTTTTCCCTAGGGAGCCCTGATTGACATGAGGAGCAGTGAGCAATGGGGTCAAAGACACACCAGCGTCCTTAATCTTAGGTTTAGCCCCAGGTCCCCATGGGTCGGACATCCTTACAGGAGACAAAGTGTCTAACAGTAGAAGGATACATGAAAGAACAAAACAAAAGACAGGGGCGCATATGGTGAAGTAAGTATTGGTATATGAAGAATAAGGGATAAAAATACACTCACATTTGAATATTGTAAGAGCTCTGATAATCAGGATCCTCTGACTCTTAGGCATACGGAGAGATTATCCCTTCTCCGTTAGGGTTGCTCTCTCTTCCCATTTCTCAGTGGGAATACAAATCTTCCAAATTGAAAGCAGCAACAAAGTCCAGGCGGACTCTCATATAAAATGTATTAAAATGCTGAATATAATAACTGGCTGTAACGCTAACGCGTTTCACGGTTCAACACCTCTTTCTCAAAGCTAAATCAGCCAACACAACATAAAACTTATATTAAATAAACAGAGAACCGCCTGACTATCCCCTTACTTATATATCAGTGCACCAATTGACAACAGTTATAAAAGGTAATTGAAGAAACTTTTCTTACCTCCAATGGTCAGTCGCCCGGCAGAACACCGGATCAAAGATCCAATCGGAAATGTAAACAACCTAGGTGACGTATCCCATGGGTTGGTAGGAAGCTTGCGTGTAGAAGGAAGAACTCAATACTGTGACCCAGACTAAAGAATTCACCCCCAGAAAGAGTAAAAATACACTTATCTGGCAAGAAAAAGGTTAACCTGAAGAGAAGAGTAGAAGGATCCAAGCCCTGTGTAGGATACTCATAAGAAGAAAGAAAGAAAATGCGACAACTGTGAGAGGAAACTATGTTTCTGATTGTCTTAGAGTACCCCAAAAAGCAGCGCCTGTATCCCCCCCCCCCAAGCTCTTTAATACACTGATGATGTACACCAAAGTGTAGGGCAAGGGTAGACAAAAAGAATGAGCCGTCTCTGAACTCGGTACATGGAGCGCTTGGAGAGATATGTGCCAAGTGAAACTGTCCCATAGAGATTAATGGAACATTGCACATATTTATTCTACACATAGAGAAGCGCTGGTTTGTTGATGTCTGTTTGTTTATACTTTGGGTCTTGGCCTGAAGTTAGGGGGTCTGGAGAGCCCTCTCATTCCTAGCTGCTATCTATGTATACACTTTATATTCACATTTAAAAATTAAAAAAATATTGTATGAATTGGTTATAGTGAGTTGGTGCTGTGAGTTTTCTTTTGTATTTTGGTTTGTATGTCTCCGTTACTCATTCAAGCAGCCTCCTCACCTATCCAACTTAATCATTTATATCTAGCACAATTATCTTTGCACAATTAGTATCACTGTAACTTTATTTCTGTTTTTCACACTTTGCCTTTAAGAGCAGGCCTTAGGCCTTCTCTAGCTTAAATGCTCCTAGTTTGGTATCAGCTATTCCTCACATGACCTGTGGGGGCTGATATAAAGGTAACATTATTATAGAGTGAGCTGTTGGATCCACAGCTCCCTCATATTCTCACAATACAGATCCATTGGGGTCTTTTTTGTATTAGGTAAGTCCACTATGTACATCTTTTCATTATAATGTAGGTCTCCTGTTTTTAATTGCACCACACTGGGACCCAGAAGCAATAAAAAGTCCCTTGCTCTCCAACGTGTTTATAACAACATCTCTTCAGGGAATTTCAAGTTTTATTTTAATTTTCAGATAGGGCATTACAGATGTATAGAGTAGGACTTGCCGTACAGTGAGAAACCTTGGCGCGCAACTTGGCCAATTTGTGAAAACAAATATCTCACTTATTTTATTTATTTAGAAATATTATATATGCTAAACACAGGGCACATCTTTATTTTATACATAGAGAAGCCCTGGTTTGTTGTTGTCTATCTTTTTAATGAACTTGAAATCACTGGAGGTTTCTTTGTCCTACTATATTTTCCTTTTAGTTAGGGTATGCTGCCCCTAAAGAAATTTCTATTGTTTGCATCTAAATAGAATACCAAGGCTGTAACACAGGAAGCCAATTGGCATTTTAATCCCTTGCCTGTTAGGAAGGCCACCAACAAGTTGATAAGCAATCTGCTGGGAACCTTTCTAGCACTCAAGATGTATGATACTTGCGCGCCTGCCCCCCCCCCCCCCCCCCATGGTGCAGTCTATTTATCCCAAAATTGCTTCTCAACATTATGAATACAGCCAACAAACTTAATTTATAGTGACACATTGTTATTGCTTCAAGATTCGATAATTCCTCATACTGTAATGAGGCTCTGTACTGTCAACAATGTTCTAATAGGTGTAGGTTTTGTGTGATTATATAATAAAGTACCCTTCCTGCACTTTTTGCAGACATCACTATTCTTACCTCAGATCTGAAATCCAGTCACTTGACAGGAGAGATCATAAATATGGACAGTATTGTGGCTACCAGTATAAAGAAAACCTTGCCCCACTTGACAGCAGATTTTTTCCTCATGCTGTTACCAGATTGTCCCTCATTGTGATCCATCCAGACTGGCTGTCTTCTCTGGAAAGAATAGCGACATCTGTAAAAGGGGTGGGAGGGGGAACTTTAGAATAGGATTTTAGTGGTCTTACCTGTTAAATCCCTTTCTTCATAGTCCATATGGGACACAGTGCCATGGGCTTGAGTCCCTACTCTAGAAGTCAGAACACATCTCAAAAGACAGAATCTTGTAGGTGGAGACTCCAGCCACTACTCCAGCCTAACCCTTCCACCACCTTGCAATCTCCAGTATGTGAGTGAAGCCACACGAACCAGACAAACAAGAGGAGGAAATCTCCTGTGAGAATGAAGACTCCCAGAACCAGACAGGCGAGACCAGAGGTCCTTTTAGCTGGGTGGGAGACCTGTGTTCCATTTGGACTAGAGAGAAAAGGATTTAACTGGCAAGAACACTAAAATCCTATTTTCTCTTACATCAAATATGAAACACAGGTACCATGGGGATATACCAAAAATCGCACCTGCCCCAGAGTCCCTCAGGACTATCCAGAAACAGAATAGCCCAAACAGGAAAAAACAGTGTCAATGGCCACTGAACTTACACAACACAAAAGAGCCAATGGGGCTCAAACAACACTAAGGCAACAAAGCGCACAGGTCCCTAAACAGGCAGAGCTGCCTGCAGAACCTCCTGGCTAAAGCTGGCTTCACGTGAAGCTATAACATCGACCCGGTATTGCTTAGCAAAGAGGACCAAGTCGCTGCTTTTGCACAACTGTTCAGCCGAGGCATGATTCTTATAGGCCCAGGAGGCCCTCACAGACCTAGTGGAATGTGCTGTGACCTTACAGGGAACAGGTCTCTTTCTGAGCTCATACGCCTGGCATACAAACTTAATACAAGAAGCCACAGTGACCTTAGAAGCAGCTTGACCTGCCCTGGGATATTCAGGAATGACAGTTGGCCTTACAAAAATTTTTTACGTGCACTGCGTTGAGCCTAACACACAGCACCATGTCCAACAAATGAAGATCCTTGACAGACTTAAGGTCAGGACAAAATGAAGACATCTCCTGATTGATGTGGAACTCAAAACCATCTTTGGAGGAAACTCCCGACAGGTTTGAAGCACCACCTTGTCCTTAACCGGACAGTATTGTCAATATATTAAAAAAGTGAATATTGTAGATATTAAATAAATGAAACTATGGTAAATGCCCAAAGTCCCATCTCTCAAACCTTAATGGTCTGAGAGATATTCGCTGTGAAAGATCCCCCCTCCCTCCCTTTTCCCTGACGTCTGCGCTCTAGCTGACTGCAGGGGAATCTGGTCCCGGGACCGGCGGAGGGTCTTCATCAGAGCCAAGATCTTGAAAAAGAGCCACTTCACTGGAATGGCGTCACGGTTATCATGGAAAACCCAAGAGTGAGACAGTATAGTTAAAATTCACCTTTATTAGAATCCTAATTATATTACACATTATATATTATATTATATATACTCTAAGGAATCCATGTATAAAGTGAAATCTGAGGCAAAAAGGTGATTCCTTGTTAAACTTATTTGCATATGCCTACCTAGAATCCTTGCAGCAGTAACACTGCAAATGTGAGATTTCCGTGGGAAAAAGCAAGTCTCATGGCTTGATAGGTGTGTCAAATTTTTGTTTAACATTGTATCTACCACCCACCAAATTCAGGTGGAAGGGGGTTTTCATTCACTTTTTCCCCACCATAACTTTTTCAGTTTGTGCTCTCACTCAGGCCTGCAGCCAGTAAGAATAGGTCCATCTCCCATAAAGGATGGCAACAAGGGAGACACTGACTCACGCCTACAGTCACAGTACACTGGAGTATGCCAGAGCCACAGGTCTGCACCAGATAGGATGTCCACGAGTCTAGAGGCAACACCGAGAGGACAGTAGTACAGATTTGGATAGTCAGACAAGGGTCATACACTGGGTAGCCAGCCAGAGTCACAGGTCTGCACCTGACTCAGAGGAATGGAAGTAAGGGGCTCAAAAGGAGACATCTCCCAGCACCAAATTAAGGCCCCACAGAGGACTGCGAGCCTTAAAGCAGGATAGGCAAGGGAACACCTTGAATGGAATGGTGACAATACGTCTCTGAAATAACACCGAAAGAACTGCAAATTAGAACCTTTAAGGAGCTCAGAGTCCTTTGCTCACTCCATCCTGAGAAAGAATAACACCAAAGGAAAGTAAAACCTGCCCACAAACCACAAATTAAAAAGTAGACCATACCCTATAGTAGGCCTGGGAAGAGACAAGCTTGCAGACAAGAATCATGGTGGAAATTACCCAAGTGGAGAAACATTTTCTGCTCATGATGTGGGACTCAACAGCCATGCCATAATAGCCATCTTTTCCACATACTCGTGCCACAGGTAACCCGGAAGGAGGAGGTCCAGCCTGGGAAGGAGGAGGAGTGGATTCTGAATGGAAAGACTTGTCAGGTCCGCAAACCAGTGGCCGGCACGTTTTCTACCCCTGGAATATGCATGGCGGAGATGGCTGAAACGTGGGTTTCTGCTCAACCTAGAATGTACCTCACCTCAAACAAGGTAGCGGCAGACACTGCGAGCACCACCTTGACGGTTGATATAAGCCACGGCTGTGTCATTGTCTGACTGAACCCTCACTGTTCTTCCCTTCATAAGCGAGGTCCAGTAAACAAGCGCCAAATGGATCAACCTGACTTCCAGAATACTGAAGGAATGAACAGACTCCTCTGTGGTCCACCCACCTTGGACCCCCAGGTGACCCAGAACCACACCCCAGCTGCACAGTCCATTCTGGTATCACAAAGGGTTTCCCTGTTACAGGCCCCAGCTGGAGATCTGGTAATACGGGTGCTCCAGATTGCCCAACAAACTCTGTAGAACATGCCAATGAAGTTCCTTTGTGTGCACCAGAGTGTAAGACACAGCCTCTTTTGTTGGCACTAGCCTACCCATCATGTTTGTACTCCCTGATCTTAGCCAAGGAACACTCCAGGGCCTGCAACACCTGCGTGACCAGAAGAATTTTCTCCACCAGCAAGAAAGCTTTCCTGACAGGTGTTGAACCTCATCCGCAGGAACACCAGTTCCTGGGAAGGAACCAGTGAGGACTTAAGCATTTTCAGAATCTATCTGTGGTGGACCAGAAGCAGAGCAAAGTCTTGGATGTGCTGGGTCAAGAGCTCCTCTGAGGGAGTCTTTCGCAAAAGTTTATACAGATAAGGTGTCATGGAAATGCCCGAAATGTGAATGAAGGCCACTTATGCCCCATGTGAACATCTGAGGTGCAGAAACCAAGTAAAAATGGCAGAGCTGTGAACAGGTAGTGATCTGAGCCATAGGCAAGATGCAGATAGCGTTTGCCTTCTGAATGGAGGGATGTGCAGTTACACATCCTGAAGGTCTAGGGACACTATATACTCTACTGGGCACATTGTTGCAATGACAGAATGCAAAGAACTCACCTTGAAGAGAGTAGTCCCCGCATATTTGTTGAGACATTTGATGGGACAATAGCTAGCATCCTTCAGAACCACAAACCGGTTGGAGTAAAAACCTGAACCACACTCTGGGGGAGGTACTGTAAAAAGAAGAGGCTTTTTTGGAAAACCTGAGAACCTCAAAGAAAGCCTCAGATACATAATTGATAGCCTCCTTAACACTGGTCAAAAGAACCAACATTCTCCTTGGAAACCTTGGCACGGATGGCCTCCATTAGCTGTTCAACCCAACACAGCAACAGCCCTATTAACCCAGGCAGAAGCAAAAGTATGCACGCTCCAGTGGCCACAAAGTTGGCCCTGAGGATAGAATGCAGCTTCTTTTCCACTGGGTCCTTCAAACCTGCTGCATCTGCCAAACAAAAAAAACCTCACTGTATTATTTGCAAAGTATCAATAAAAACCATGTGAATAAAGTATAGATAGCAGCAAGACACGATTGGGTTCTCCAAGCCCCCAGAAGAGAAGCCTTAAGCAAAAAGCAAAGACAGGGGGGTATAAAGCTAACCTGCGCTCCTCCATTAAAATTTTCTAAAATGCACCCTGTATACAGCATATATCATATCACTATGTTAGTAAAAGAGGATATTAGTCTTACCTGTTAAATCCTTTTCTCTTAGTCCATACAGGTTACTGGTAACTTTGGGTAGGCAATCCACCCCTTTAAGTAGGCAGGAACAATGCAAGAATTGATTGTAGGGGGTGGAGCCTATCTTCCCTCCTTGGCTGCAGCTAGCCAACCAGCTCCAGAAAGATTTGACACACTAACTATTGACTAGATAGAAGGGAAAGAAGACTCCTGTGAGCAAGACCCCGAAGGACCCCCACGGTCTGCCACAGGAGAGCCAAGCATGGTCCCTTGACAGGATGAGAGACTAGTAACCTGTATGGACTAGGAGAAAAGGATTTAACAGGTAAGACTAAAATCCTCTTTTCTCTGTCGTCCAATACAGGTTACTGTTAACTTTGGGATGTCCAACCATTGAGCTTCCCAGAGGCGGGAAGTAAGACAAGGACCAGGAGCAAGGCCCCCAAAGTAACCAGAGCAGATATGAACCATCAGATCAGAGATAGCCCAACAAAACAATGAAGTGTCAATGGACACTGAACAGGGGTAACACCCCAGGAACTGTTACACAGCACACTGAACTAGAGCCAACACGGCTCAAAAGTGAAGGAAGCACTAAGAACCAAATGAGATCCTAGACAGGCAAGACTGCCTCCAGGATCTTCCTCCCAAAGCTGGCATCAGCCGATGTCAGCACATCAACATGGTAGTGCTTCAAAAAGGGGTGCACATACGACCAGGTGGCAGCCTTGCACAACTGATCAGCAGAGGCCTGACTCTTGTAAGCCCAAGAAGCCCCAGTAGATCTTGTAGAATGAGCTGTGAACCGAAAGGGGACAGGCTTCTTCCTCAGCTCGTAAGCCTTACGAATAGCGGACTTGATCCAAGAAACAAGTCACCTTCGATGTAGGTCTTCCTGCCATAGGACCGTCAGGGATTATGAATAATGCATCAGACTGCTTGTTCAGTGCAATGCACATAAAACTTGAGACTATATGTAAAAAGTGGAGATACCTCTCTCCTGGTCAGAGGTGGGGTCAGGGGAGAAAGAGGGCACCACAATCTCCTGATTGATGTGAAACTTTGAAACCACCTTCGGAAGAAACTCCTGAGAAGTGTGAAGCACTGCCTTATCCTTGTGAAAACACACACAAAAAAAAAAAAAAAAAGTGGTTTACAGGACAGAGCATGTAACTCCGCGACACTGCGAACGGACACGATCGCCAGGAGAAAAACCATTTTCCACGTCAACAGGTATAGAGGAATAGTAGCTAAGAACTCAAATGGAGGGCGCTGAAGAATGCCCAAAACCAAGTTAAGACCCCATGGAAGAGCAGGAATCTTGAAGGCAGGACGAGAATGAGCAACTCCCTGGAAGAAAACCCTGACATCAGGAAGGATGGCAATGCGTCTCTGCAAAAAGGCCAGGACTGTAGGCAGATCAAAATCCTGAGACAGGTCCCTGTCAGCACACCAAGAAAGAAAGGTCGACCAGACACGATGAGAGATCTTGGAATAAACAGGTTTGCGGGCACTGAGCATAGTAGTATACTACTACTAAGGGTTTTCTTCTACACTAGAAGAAAACCCTTTCTTCCTCAATATTGAGGATTCAATTTCCAAGACTTCAAGGCTAGACGATGAACATCCTCCTTCCACAGGTAACCCTGTAGAAGATCCGGATGGCAAGGGAGCCGGAAAGGCTCCGCCACTGACAGATCTAGAAGCTCCGGAAACCAAGCCTGGCGAGGCCAGTATGGAGCAATCAATGACTGGGCAACTCTCCAGTAGTAATTTCCATAACAACCTGTGCAACATGGGAAGGGGAGGAAAGATGTAGGCCAGAGGGAATAACCAAGTTATGGACACTGCATCCACCGCCAGAGCTAGAGGGTCCCTCCATCAAGACCAGAACCTCGGAACCTTCCTGTTGTGTCTTGTCACCATCAGGTCAATGTAAGGAAGACCCCATTTCTGAACAATGAGGGTGAATACTTCTGGTTGCAGCTCCCATTCACCGCTGTCCACTGTGTGTTGACTGAGGAAGTCCGTCATGACGTTGTCAACGCCAGGTATGTGCACTGCGGATATGGCAGGAACATGTTCTTCTGCCCAGGACAAAACAGCCTTGACCTCTAACCAAGTGGCGAGACTTCTTGTTCCGCCCTGCTTGTTGATGTAGGCCACTGCCATGGCGTTGTCGGACTCCACCCCGACTGGACAGTCTTCCAGCTGAGATGTCCAATGACGAAGGGCATGAATTAACACCTGAAGCTCCAATACGTTGATGGGAAGGAGAGATTCCTCCAGAGACATCCGACCCCGAGTACTCAGGCGACCCAGGACCGCTCCCCAGCTGGAGAGGCTGGCATCCATCGTCACTGTGGTCCAGAAGGGTACCAGGAAGGACCTGCCCTTCAGCAGATTGGAGAGGTTGAGCCACCAGGAAAAACTCAGTTCCACATGAAGAGGAAGGGACACTGACATCTTCAGAAGGCCCAGCTGGCCCCTGCACACCTGGCTCACAAACAGCTGAAGCTCCCTGGTGTGCGCCATGGCAAATGCTACCGCCTCTATGGTGGAAATTAAATTTCCCCACTAGAGAGGACAGCTTCTTGGCTGGAACTGGATCTTGAGCTAGTATCTCAGAAACCCTGTGGGTGATCTGGTGAGCCACCTTGTCCGTGAGAATCATCATGTTCTTCTGGGCATCAAAGAGGTGGCCCAGGAAGACCAGACACTGGGATGGGACAAGATCTGATTTGTCCAAGTTGATGATCCAACCGTGATGGGTGAGAGCATGAATGCATTACTGAACCTGCTGATGGAGAAGTTCCGCAGAAGAGGCTTTCAGAAGCAGGTCGTCCACGTATGGAGTAATTCTGAAGCCATCACAGTGGAGGATGTACACTAAGGCTCCCAGCACACGGTTGAAGAAATGAGGAGCTGTCGTCAGACCAAATGGAAGAGCCGAGAACTGAAAATGTCCCCGGTCTCTGGATGAATGGCAATATGTAAGTATGCTTCCTGAAGATCCAGAGATGCAAGGAATTCCCCTGGGACCATGGCAGCAATCACCGTTGGTAGAGACTCCTGGCGATGAGTCTGGATGACAAAGGAATTGAGATCCTTCAAGTCTAAAATGGGACGACAACAGCCGCCGTCCTTGGAGACCACAGAGGTTTGAGTAAAAACCCACACCTCTGTCCTGAACTGGAACCAGCTCCAGAATGTCCTGGTCCAGAAGAGCCTGAACAGCGCTTTCGACCAGATGGCATTTCTCTGCGCCCTGATGTGTGTGAGAAGGAAGAAAGCGAAAGGGAGGAAAAGAGATAAAAGGGATCCTGTACCATTCCGTCAGTAACTGCAAAACCCACTGGTACGTCACTGAATCCTCCCAAATGCTGTGATATAGGTGACGCAGATGACCACCCACAGAAGAATGCGGACCCGGGTTCAGCGAGTTATGCTGAAGGAGGCTTGGAAGCCTTGGGCTTCCATTGCCGTTTGGGCTTAGATGAGGCACGCGGTGTTGAGGGAACTGTCTGGTTCACTGGACGTGTCTTATTCTGAAAGGAACGAAAATACCGGTAACGCTTAAGTGGTGTTTTCTTCCTAGGAACTATGGGTAGAAGTGTACTCTTAACCCCTGTAGCCTCACTGATCAGATCCTTGAGATATGGCTGAAACAAGGAAGTGCCTTGAAAAGGCAAGGAGAGCAAAGCTTTCTTAGAAGCAATATCAGCAGACCAGATCTTGAGCCAAAGAACCCATCTGGCAACCACAGACATGGTGGGAACCCTAGCTACCATAGGGATGGCATCAAATAGGGCAGCAGAAACAGTGTTTTGCCTCAGAAATGTTGGAAAGGAGACGCAACTTATCTGAAGTAGGAGCATCCTGACGGACAGCAAGAGTAAGCTGTTCAGTCCAGACCACAATGGCCCGGTTCACCCATGCTGCTGCAAAAGCTGGACACCTTGAGGGAGACCTCCAGTTTGTCAATCCAGTCCTTTAGAGCAGACGGATCAGACACTGGCAAGGCAGTAGACTTGGATAGCATGGAGATAGGAGCAACCACTTTAGGAGGATAAACCCATTGAGCAAGTGCTGCCTCAGAAAAGGGATAAAGCTTAGCAAATTTCTTGGAGATAGAAGGTTTCCTGTCCGGAGACTTCCACTCCTCAGACACAAGGCGGTCAAGAGCAGGGTTAGGTGGAAAGCAAGTAAGGGGCTTTTTAGTTTCCCGAAATACATCAGAAGGAACTTCCTGCACTAAGGGAATGTTTAGGGTATTTAAAACAGCCCTGATCAGGCCCTCAGCTGAGGGCTCAGAATAAACCTCAAAACAGTCCCTAAAAAAACAGAGGAGCCAACCGCAGAACATTCCTCAACATCTGAATCCACTAACAGTTCCTCCTCAGAGGAATCTGACACGTCAGACACACCCTGAGGCTTTGGCAGGGAAGACTTGACGGAGGTGGAGGTCTGCCAAGAATGAAAGAACCCCTGTAACTGGGATGGAAAGAGTTGCAATGTAGACCTAAGGTCCCTGGTAGAAGCCTTGAACTCTTGCACACAAACTGGCTCTAATGCATGGCTGGAGGTCCCTGGGAGACTCTCAGGGAAATCAGAACATGCTGGGCATAAATGACCCGAGAATTCTCTAGGTAACCCTGAATGACAGGAAGAGCAATGCACAATAGGGGATACAGAGATCCCAGCATCCTTAGTCTTAGGTCTGGCCCAAAGCTCTAATGGTATAGACAGACATTCTCACAGTGTCAATAACCTTATTGCATAAAAATCACCCAATTACAGTATGTATGATTAAAGTTTCACCACAGAAATCGCTAAAATAGACTTATCTGGCAGGGGAAGGGTTAATCAGCAGAGGAGAGAAGGAGAGTCCAAGCTCTGAGCAGGATACTTGTTCTGGAAAAAAAAAAATCACAAAACGGCTGCCACGGCGGGAGCCAATCAGAAACGAGTGCACAAAGCAAGCACTCATAGGAAATGTAGTTTTCCCAGAAAAGTACCCCAAACAGTGCCTGAAGCCCCCTGAGCCACTTCAACACACTAGAAACATGAACCGGATGATAGAGCAAGGGCCGACAAGTAAAATGAGCCATCTCTGAAGTCTCTAGGTTAAACGGTTGCAGAGATATATCCCAAACTGTACAGTCCCATACGAGTGAATAAAGCAATGGCGCCTATGCAGTAAAGCACGCTTTTATCAAATTTTACAAAATTGGAAGTGTAAAACTAAAAGTCATGAAACATCACTAGAACATGTTAGGATACCACAAAACACTGAACCAGTAGGAAAGTTGTCATAACCCCCCCACCTAAAACAATGCCAAACCAGCAGCTTAAGGGTTAATTACCACTTAAACCTGCTCCAAACACTCAGACATACAGATAGACACAATGAGTGCAGGAGTGTGCAATAGGTACTCCAAATGAAAACATCCTGCGCAGAGGGGCACCGCGGGACATGTGGACATGCAGCACGCAAAGGGTTGCTCACCTTTCCTGCAGATCTTCTGTCTTCAGATTACCATGTATTAAGAAGAAGCCTCGGTGGGCGATTCCAGAGGAAAGAACTTGTAGCAAAGATTTTTCCCACAGGGCTTAAAGGGATAGTAATACTTCGTTTTAACTTTATTTTATTTTGTAGGCATTAAAAAAATATGAAGAATGATATGTCTTATCTCTCAAACCTTTATGGTTTAAGAGATATTCACAAGCAAAGTTCCCCCTCCCGCCCCTTATACCTAGTGTAAGCCATCTCTTCTCAGATGGGGATCTGGTTGTAAGACCAGACAGATAACAGCAGGGGACACTCTTCTTCCTATCAGAACAATGAAACCCCTTCCCCCCTTGACAAGTTTTTCAGCTTTTTCCCTTATCTTAATTGAAGATTGTCCCTCTCTGCAGTCTACCTGGGCACCTCCCTTCTGAACTGGCTGAACGGGGGGGGGGGGATACTTTGTTTGTGAATATCTCTTAAACCATAAAGGTTTGAGAGATAAGACTTATATCATTCTTCATGTTTTTTTAATGCCTACAAAATAAAATAAAGTTAAAACAAAGTATTACTATCCCTTTAAGGTCCACAAAAAGCACCTGGGTCACTGAGCTAGCCACATCTAATGGCATTGTCAGTTATGGTAATCCACCTAATGGTGGTATTCCATTTCTAACAAAAAAAAAAAATAAAAAACTTCTAAAGCTATAGCAAAACTGTTCTCTTGCCTGTGGTATCTTCACCAATGAACAAATCTTTCTGGAGCTGATTGGCTAGCTACAGCCAAGGAGGGAAGGTAGGCTCCACCCCTGCAATCAATTCTAGAATGGTTCCTGCCTACTTAAAGGGGCAGATCGCCTACCCAAAGTTACCAGTAACCTGTATTGGACGACAGAGAAATTAGGATTTTGTTGCTTATTTTGGCCAAAGTATGTTTAAGCTAGCTTACTCCATCAAGGTACCCCATATAGAGAGCACCCCACAGGGTGCATTTTAGCAAATTTGCATGGAGGAGCACAGGTTTGCTTTTCCTGCCTGGAATTTATGCATCTGCCAAAGGCAGTGCTGTAGACTTAGCCAACCTGGAAACAGGAGGAGGAGAGGCCCACTGCAACAAAGTAGCCGTTGAAAAGGCATACTCTTGGTGATACACAGATACGTGTCTGGGTCTTCATCTCATCCAGAAGGATCTGGTCAAGAGTGGCATTAGGAGGGGAAGAAGGGTGAAGATTTCTTACGCCTCTGGAAGACATCTGAAGAGGAAGAATCCTCTTCAGAGGTGTCAGAAACCTGAAGTGTCTCCAAAACAGCTCCGAGTCCCTCCGCCGAGGGAAGGGGGTCATTATCATAAGAGTCCCATAGGAGTAGGAAGAAGCCATATCCTCACATCCCCCCTCCTCCTCCTCATCATCATCCAAGTCTGAAAGTTCCTCCTCTGAGGCCCCTAGTATCTGAGGAACACTCAGAGAGATAGGGGCCACATATTTAAAGGTAGTGTGTGTGTTTTTAGAAGATTAGAGAACCCACTAAAGGGAGAAAGGTATTTGGGACACTAAGGACAGAAAAGTTTTTACCCAAGTTGGGTCTTGGTCAATACTGGAAGGCCCCGGTGGAATAGAGTAGGGGTCACAGTACAAGAGGGGCACAGAGATCCTGAATTCTCTAGGGAGCACTGTTTGGCATGAGGAACAGTAAGTGAAGGGGAAAGGGACTCCCCCGAATCCTTAGATTTACTCCATGTCCTTACTATTCGACATCCTGACAGTAAAAGTGTCTTACACTAGTAGAAACACCCAGTAGCGATTCAGAAACAAAATCTCCCTAGAAAGAAGATTATTTTAGTCTTACCTGTTAAATCCTTTTCTCTTAGTCCATACAGGTTACTGGTAACTCAGGGAGGCGATCCGCCCCTTTAAGGGGGCAAGAACATTTCTCTAAATGTATGCAGGGGGTGGAGCCTCTCTTCCCTCCTAGGCTGCAGCTTAGCCAACCAGCTACAGAATGATTTGAGACAGTAAATGTTGACTAGATAGTAGAAGAGAAGAAGACTCCTGTGAGCATGACCCCGAAGGACTCCCACATAGTGCCACAGGAGAGCCAAGCATGGTCCCTTGACAGGGTGGGAGACCAGTAACCTGTATGGACTAAGAGAAAAGGATTTAACAGGTAAGACTAAAATCCTCTTTTCTCTGTCGTCCAATACAGGTTACTGGTAAATCTGGGATGTCCAACCATTGCGTTCCCCAGAGGTGGGAAGAAGGCAAGGACCAGGCACAAGGCCCTTCAAGTCCCCAGTGCACCTATGGAACAGGTCAGAGATAGCCCAACAAAACTGAAGTGCCAACTGACTCTGAACAGGGGTAAAAACACACCAGAAACCATTACACAGCAAACTGAACTAGAGCCAACAGGGCTCAACAGTAAAGGAAGCACCAAGAACCGGAGAAGATCCTAGACAGGCAAGACTGCCTTCGGGACCTTCCTTCCAAAGCTGGCATCAGCCGATGCCAGCACATCCACACGTAGTGCTTCAAAAATGTGTGCACAGAGGACCAAGTGGCCGCCCTGCACAGCTGATCAGCAGAGGCCTGATTCTTATAGGCCCAAGAGGCCCCAAAGGACCTGCTGGAATGAGCCGTGACCAGAAAGGGAACATGCTTATTCCTCAACTCGTAGGCCTTACGAATAGTGGACTTAATCCATAACGCAACAGTCACTTTGGATGCAGATCTACCTGCCCTAGGACCCTGGGGAATGACGAAGAGAGCACCAGACTTCCTGACAGATGCAGTGCGATGGATATAAAACTTGAAACAATGTACCACATCCAACAAGTGGAGATCTCTGTGTGCAGAGACTCCTGACGATAGTGAGTCTTGAGCACAAAGTAGTTTACAGCTTTCAAATCCAAAATAGGGCAACATCTGCTGTCCTTTTTGGCTACCACAAAGAGGTTTGAATAAAACCCCGAACTCCTGTCTGAAAGAGGCGCTGGCTCCAGGACATCCTTGTCCAGAAGAGCCTGAACACAGCCGAACACACGGTGAAAAGGAGGAAGAGAAAAGAAAGGGATCTTGTATCCCTCTGTCACCACTTGTAAAACCCATGGGTCCTACACAGAATCCTCCCAAATCCTGCGAAAGAGTCGCAGACGACCACCCACAGTGGGATGCGGACCCGGGTTCTGTGAGTCATGCCAAAGCAGTCTTGGAAGCCTTGGGCTTGGAGGCAGTCTTGGGCTTCCATTGTTGCTTGGGTTGGAGGAGGGACACGGAGCTGATGGAACCGCCTGATTCGTCAAACGTGTCTCGGTCCGAAAGGAACGTTTACGTTTAAATGCCAACTTCTTCATAAAGACCAAGGGTAGAATAGTACTCTTGCCCCCTGTGGGCTCGCTAATTAGTTCCTTAAGATCAGGCCCAAACAAGGAGGTACTCTGAAAAGGTAGAGAAAGTAAGACTTTCTTGGAAGCAGTGTCAGCAGACCAGAACTTGAGCCAAAGCGCACGTGTGGTTACCACAGAAGTAGTAGAAGCCCTCTCCATAATACGGACATCATCAAAAGCAGCAGCAGATAAAGTGTTGATCTTCAGAGATATTGGCAAGATGATGCAATTTCTCCGAAGTAGGCGCATCCTGAAGGACAGCCGTAGTGAGTTTCAGTCCAGACTGCAACAGCCCTGTTAACCCACGGAACAGCAAACACTGGACGCATAGCCGTATCAATAGAAGCAAAAATGGACTTGAGGGAAACCAAGTTTTTTGTCAGTCCAGTCTTGCAGCGCAGAAGCATCAGAGACAGATAAAGCAGTAGATTTAGATAGTCTAGAAATGGGAGGGTCCATCTTAGGAGGATGAACCCATTTAGCCAGCTCAGCTTCAGAAAATGGATAAAGCTTAGCAAATTTCCTGTACACAGAAGCAGACTTGTCCGGAGATTTCCACGCCTCAGAAACCAAACGGTCAAGAGTGGGGTTAGGAGGAAAATAAGTAAGGAGCTTTGCAGGTTCCTGAAAAACATCAGAGGGATCAGAAGGGACCTCCTGAACCAAGGGAAAGTTGAGTGTGGTTAATACAGCCCTCATCAGAGGGTTCAGGATCAGCTTCAAATGGGTCCCCAAGGGACCTAGAAGACTTAAAAACAGTACCATCCTCAGCCTCTGATTGTAGCAACTATTCTGCCTCAGAAGAATCTAACACATCAGGTGCCCTCTGTGCTTCAGGCAAGACCTGATAGTAGAGAGGGTCTGTCACATTTGAAGTGCCCCCTGTACCTGGGAAAGGGTTGTAAAGTAGACCTAAGGTCCCTAGTTGCAGCCTTAAACTCTTCCACCCAAGCTGGCTCAATAGCATGGCTGGAAGCCCCTGGGTTGCTGTCAGGAACTTCAAAACATGCTGGGCATAAATAACCAGGGAGCTCTCTAGGTAGCCCTGCGTGACAAGAAGAGCAATGCACAATGGGGGATACTGATACCCCAGCCTCCTTGGTTTTAGGTCTAGCCCCAAGCTCCAGCGGTATAAACAGTCTCCCGGTGTCAAAATAACCAACTGTACAGTAAATCACCCAATTTTAGTGTGTAAGATTACTTTCTCTGTCGTCCAATACAGGTTACTGGTAACTCTGGGGAGGCGTCAGCCCCTTTAAGTAGGCAGGAACATTCTCCAAATGTATGCATAGATACCATTGCTCCATTTACTTTCTATGGGACAACACTGTTTGGGACGTATCTCTGCAACCGCTTCACACAGCAACTTCAGAGAGGGCTCATTTTAATTGCCTGCCCTTGCTCTATTATCCGGTTTATAGTTCAAGTGTGTTGGCAGGCTTCGGGCACTGTTTTGGGGTACTTTAAACAAAACAAAAAAACAAACAAACAAAAAAAAAAACTACATTTCCCATGAGCGCTTGATTCGCGCCTACTTTCTGATTGGCCCCTGTCACGGCAGCCATTTTGGGAACTTTTCTCAATGAGTATCCTTACACAGGGATTGGACTCTCCTTTTCTCCTCTGCAGGTTAACCCTTCGCCTGCCAGAAAAGTCTATATTTATCGTTTCTGGGGTGAAATATTAACCCCTTAGGGACCCTTGACGTACCAGGACCGTCAAGGGTAAATTTGCTCGAAAGACCCTTGACGGTCCTGGTACGTCACGTACTTTTTACTTACAGAGCTCTACCGGGAGCGCTGTAAGTAAAAATAGGGCATGAAATAGACCGCTCCAAGATCTGAGCGATCTGTTTCAAGCCCCATAGTGACGCGCCGATACACGTGACAGGTCACGTGTACCGGCTCGTCAAAGTGCCCCTATGCGGACGTTATGGGACGGAAATGTCCCATAACGTCCGGTCGTTAAGGGGTTAATCTTATACACTACAATTGGGTGATTCATTGTACAGTTAGTTATTTTGACACTGTGAGAATGTCTATACCGCTGGAGCTAGACCTAAGACTAAGGAGGCTGGGGTGTCAGTCTCCCCCATTGCACATTGCTCTTCCTGTCACGCAGGGCTACCTAGAGTTCTCTGGTGATTTCTGCCCAGCATGTTCTTAAGTTCCTGGCAGCAACTCAGGGCCTTCCAGCCATGCTAGTGAGCCAGCTTGGGTGCAAGACTTTAAGGCTGCAACTAGAGACCTTAGGTCCACTTTACAGCTCTTTACATCCCAGATACAGGGGGCACTTCAATTATGGCAGACCCCCCTCTACTATCAGATCCTCCCTGTCTCAACCGCAGGAAGCACCTGATGTGTCAGATTCTTCTGAGGAAGAATTGTTGCAAAATTTGAATGTCGAGGTTGGTACTGTTTTGGAATCTTCCAGGTCTCCTTGGGACCCATTTGAAGCTGATCCTGAAACCTCTACTGAGGGTCTGATCAGGGCTATGTTAACCATACTCAACATTCCCTTGGTTCAGGAGGTCCCTTCTGATCCCTCTGATGTTTTCAGGAGCTTGCTAAGCCCCTTACTTATTTTCCTCCTAACCCCACTCTTGGCGTTTGGGTTCTGATGCGTGGTAAAACCCGGACAAGTCTGCTTCTGTGTCCAGGGCACTTGCTAAGCTTTATACCTTTTCTGAAGCTCAGCTGGCTAAGCTAAGGTGGGTGCTCCCATTTCCAGACTATCTAAATCCACTGCTTTTCCTGTCTCTGATGACTTTGCGCTGCTAGACTGGACTGACAAGTGACTTGAGATTTTCCTCAAGTCCATTTTTTTTTTTTGCTTCTATTGGTGCGGCTAGGCGCCCAGTGTTTGCTGTTGCGTGGGTTAACCGTGCTATTGCAATCTGAACTGATCAACTCTCTAAGGCTGTATGTCAAGATGCGCTTTGGCTCAAGATTTGGTCTGCTGACACTGCTTCCAAGAAAGTCTTACTTTCTCTGCCTTTTCAGGGTACTTCCTTGTTTGGGCCTAATCTTAGGGAACTAATTAGCAAGGCAACTCTGGGTGAGAGTTCACTTCTACCCAAGGTCTTTAAGATGAAGACACCGTTTAAACGTAAACGATCCTATTGTTCCATTCAGACCATGACGCGTTAAACGAACCAGGCGGTTCCATCAGCTCTGCTTCCCTCCTCCAGGCCAAAGCAGCTATGAACAAGACTGCTTTGGCATGACTCACTGAATCTGGGTCCGCATCCCGCTGTGGGTGGTCATCTCCACCTCTTTCGCGGGATTTGGGAGGATTCAGTATCGGACCCAGGGCTTATAATTTTAAGTCCTTTGCTACTAGCCAGGCCTGAAAAGTTCCTCTCGCCACTGCAAGCCAAAACATACCAACCAGGGCTGAATTTCTACTTGCCAGGGCTAAATTTTCACTCCCCATTGGCTAGTGGAAATTTTGAGCCCTGATCAGACCCATGGGTTTTACAGGTAGTGTCAGAGGGGTTTGAGATCCCCTTCTTTCATCTTCCTCCTTTTCACTTTCATCTTTCTCGCTCTCCTCAGGAAGTCGAGAAAGGCCGTCTATTCGAAGGCGCTATTCAGACTCTTCTGGACAAGGATGTCCTGGAGCCAGTGTCTCCTTCAGACGGGGGTTCGGGGTTTTACTTAAAACCTTTTTGTGGTGACCAAAAAGGACGGCAGATGCTGCCCTATTTTGGATTTGAAATATCTCAATTGCTGTGTGATCAAGACTATCGTCAAGAATCTCTGCGCACAGTGATCGCTGCCATGTCTCCGGGGAGTTTCTTGCTTCTCTGGACCGCGTATTTGCTCATCCCAGTTCTTTAAGAGAGCAGGCGGTGCCTGAGGTTTGCCTGCGACAGGGGTCATGTTCAGTTCTCAGCTCTTCCATTTGGACAGACAACCCCCCCCAAGTTTTCCAATGGGTTCTGGGGGCCTTGATATCCGTCCTCCATTGGGACAGCATCAGAGCGACTCCCTGCACGACTTGCTTTTGAAAGCCTTCCCTATGGACCTTCTTCATCAGCAGGTTCAAACCTGCATTCAAATCCTTTCCCATCACGGCTGGTTTGTCAATTTGGACGAGTCAGATCTTGTCCCATTCCAGCAACTGATCTTCCTGGGTCTTCTGTTCGATACTCAGAAGTGCATGGTGTTTCTACCGGACGAGGTAGCCCACCAAATTGCCAACACAGTCTCAAAGATTCTTTCCCGGGATTGGATCCCTGTTCCGAAGTTGTCTTCTCTGGTGGGGAAGTTCATTTCCAAGATAGAGGCGGTTCCTTTTGCCACCGCACACACCAGGGAACTTCAGAGGTTTGTTATATAGACATGCAGGGATCGACCAGATCATCAGAAGCTGTCGGTCTTCTTCCTCCTCATGTAGAGTTGAGCTCGAAGTGGTGGCTGGACCTTCCCAATCTCCTAACGGGGAGATCCTTCCTGATTCCCTACTGGACCAAGGTCACGGCGGATGCCAGCCTAGGGAGCTGTTCTGGGTCTCTACAGCATTCAAGGGAAGTGGTCCATGGAGGAGTCCCTTCTCCCTATCAACATCCTGGAACTTCGAGCAATATTTCATGCTCTCCGTCATTGGGAGTCTCAACTGGAGGACTGTCCGGTCCGAGTGGAGTCCGACAACGCCACGGCAGTGGCTTACATCAACAGACAAGGTGGAACAAGAAGTCTCGCCACTTGGTTAGAGGTCAAGGCCATTCTGTCCTGGGCAGAGGCTCATGTTCCTTTCATTTCCACAGTGCACATTCCAGGCTTAGACAACATCATGGCAGACTTCCTCAGTCATCATACAATCGACAGCAGAGAGTGGGAACTACATCCCGAGGTGTTTCAACTCCTAACTCAGAGATGGGGGATGCCCCTAGTGGATCTGATGGCTACGAGACACAACAGGACGGTTCCAGCGTTTTCCTCTCAGTGGAGAGACTCTAGCTCTGGACATTCTCCCTGACCTACATTTTCCCTCCTCTTCCAATGTTAAAGGGATAGTAATACTTCATTTTAACTTTATTTTATTGGCGTTAAAAAAACATGAAGAAGTCGTCTTATCTCTGAAACCTTTATGGTTTAAGAGATATTCACAAACAAAGTATCCCCCCCCTGTTCAACCAGATCAGAAGGGAGATGCCCAGGTAGACTGCAGAGAGGGACAATCTTCAATTAAGATAATGGAAAAAGCTGAAAAACTTGTCAAGGGGGGGGAAGGGCTTTCATTGTTTTCATACAAAGAACATTGTCCCCTTCTGTTATCTGTACTGTCATACAACCAGACTCACATCTGAGAAGAGATGGCTTACACTAGGTAAAAGGGGCGGGGAGGGGAACTTTGCTTGTGAATATCTCATAAACCATAAAGGTTTGAGAGATAAGACTTATATCATTCTTCATCTTTTTTTAATGCCTACAAAATAAAATAAAGTTAAAACGAAGTGTTACTATCCCTTTAAGGGTGTTACAGAAATTGAAAGTGGAACATTGTCCAGTAATTCTGATCGCTCAGAATTGGCCTCGTCAGTCATGGTATCCAGAGCTTCTGGCCCTATCAGTGGTGGAGTCCCTTTCCTCTCCCCTCTCGTCCATATCTTCTTCTGCAGGGTTTCCTGTGGAAGGAAGACGTTCATCGGCTCAATTTGACAGCCTGGAGGTTGAATCCTCGATTTTAAAGGAAGAGAGGGTTTTCTTCCGCTGTGGTGTCTACTATGCTTAGTGCTCGTAAGCCTGTTTCTCCAAGATCTATCACCGTGGCTGGTTGGCATGTGTGTCTTGGTGTGCTGACAGAGATCTGTCTTATGACTGATCTTCCCGTTTTGGCCCATTTTTTAGGACGGTGTGGACAAGGGACTCAGTCAGAGTTCTCTTAAGGTTCAGACTTCGGTGCTTTCTATCTTTTTCCAGAAACACATTGCTATCCTTCCTGATGTAGGGTTTTCTTCCAGGGAGTTGCTCATGTGCGTCCAAAGTGACTATTGCATCATGGATCAAGTCAACTGTTCGTAGGGCCTATGAGTTGAAGAATAAGCATGTCCCCTTTCAGGTCACTGCTCATTCCACCAGGTCTATTGGGGCCTCTTGTGCCTATAAGAAGCAAGCGTCTGCTGATCAGCGGTGCAGGGTGGACACTTGGTCCTCTGTGCACACCTTTTCGAAGCACTACCGTGTGGATGTGCTGGCTTCAGCTGATGCCAGCTTTGGGAGGTAGGTCCTGGAGGCAGTCTTGCCCATCTAGGATCTTCTCAAATTCTTGGTGCTTCCTTTTACTGTTGAGCCCTGCTGGCTCTCGTTCCGTGTGCTGTGTCACAGTTCCTGGGGTGTTTTACCCCTGTTTGATGTCCATTGACACTTCAGTTTTATTGAGCTCTGACCGATTGGTTCATAGAGATTCTGGTGACTTTGGGGGCCTTGCGCCTGGTCCTTGCCTTCTTCCCACCTCTGGGGAACTCAATGGTTGGACAGCCCAGAGTTACCAGTAACCTGTATTGGACAACAGAGAAAAATAGGATATTAGTTTTACCTGTTAAATACTTTTCTCTTAGCCCATACAGGTTACTGGTCTCCCACCCTGTCAAGGGACCATGCTTGGCTATCCTGTGGCAATCTGTGGTTAGTCCTTCGGGGCATGCTCACAGGAGTCTTCTTCCCTTCTACTATCTAGTCTAGTTAGTTCTCAAACAATTTGGGAAGTGGCTAGCTGGGCTGCAGCCTGAGAGGGAAGGGAGGCTCCACCACCCTACATACATTTGGAGAATGTTCTTGCCTACTTAAATGGGCTGATGCCTCCCCAGAGTTACCAGCAACCTGTATGAACTAAGAGAAAAGGATTTAACAGGTAAGACTAAAATCCTCTTATTTCACCCCAGAAACGCTAAATATAGCATTATCTGGCAGGCGAAGGGTTAATCTGCAGAGGAGAGACGAGGAGTCCAAGCCCTGCGTAGGATACTAGTTAGGAAAAGCTCACAAAATTGCTGCTGCGATGGGAAAATAGGTGCGAACCAAGCGCTCATGGGAAATGTCGTTTTTCCCCAAAAGTACCCCAAAACAGTGCCAGAAGCCCCCCAACAAACTTGAACTATAAACCGGATGATAGAGCAAGGGTATACAATTAAAATGAGCCCACTCTGAAGTTGCTATGTGAAGCGGTTGCAAAGATACGTCCCAAACAGTGTTGTCCCATAGAAAGTAAATGGAGCAATGGTGTCTATGCGGTAAAGCACGCCTTAAAGGCGCAGTACACAATTTTAAGAAAAAAGTTAAATTAAAAGTTAAAAACATGTAAAACATACATGCAACATGTGTGCATGCTTAGAAAACACTAACCCAGTATTGAAAGTGCCAGAAACCCCCCAAAAAACATGCCAAACAAGCAAAGGGTTAAGTTACCACATAAACCTGCTCCAAATACCCAACAGACATACAAATATACCCAATGAGTGCAAGAGTGCACAATGAGAACTCCCAAACACAAGCCCTGCAAAAGGGGCACTGTGGGACAAGTGGACCTGCAACAATCAAAGGGTAGCTCACCTTTCCTGCAGATCTTTTGTCTTCAGATTACCATGCAGCAAGAATTATCTCAGTGGGTAATCCCTGTGGAAGCACTTGTACCCAAGATTTTCCCCCTCAGGGCTTAAGGGCCACCAAAAAGCACCTGAATACTGAGCTAGCCACATTTGAGGGCATTTGTCAGTCATGGTAATCTGCCTAATGGTGGTATTCCATATCTGACAGAAAATAAAAAAACTAAAACTATAGAAGAATGTTCTCCACCTAGTGTTGTCGCACCGAGGAACAAATCAATCTGGAGCTGGTTGGCTAAGCTGCAGCCCAGGAGGGAAGGGAGGCTCCACCCCTGCATACGTTTAGAGAAATGTTCCTGCCTACATAAAGGGGTGGATCGCCTCCCAGAGTTCCCAGTAACCTGTATTGGACGACAGAAAATACACTTATCTGGCAGGCGAATGGTTAATTTGGAGGAGAGCAAAGAGTCTGCCTCTGCGTAGGATAAGCAAGAGTGAATTAAATTGGAGACTGCAAACCTGGCAGCCAAATGGAAGAAAGCCCGTTAAACAGGCATTCGGTGAAACAGTCTTCTCTTTTGCCTACACTCAGGCTGTGGAATTGCCAAGGACCCCCAAGGCACTCAGGATTATGACCAGATGAAAGGGCACGAGGAGACAAGAAGAAAGAGTCCACTCTGACTTCTGTATGTCAAACAGGTGCAGAGATATGTCCTAATGAAGTTTGCCCATAAGTCAATGGAGTGCCCCGTTCTTGAAGGGGCAGCAGCACTGAATCAGGCAATGTGATAAAGGCACCCAGGGATCCAAAAAACCCTAGGGAGCATATGAGGGGAACAAACATGAAGCCCAAGGCGGCCCACAGAACCCAGAACCTGTGAGAACAGCAGGTAAAGGGTTAAATTATCCAAACTGCAGATATCCTTGCTCTATAGCGGAGGGTATGAACAGTACATAAATAAAAATACCCAAAATGAGTGCAGGAGCCCAAGGGCTCAGAGAAAATCTCTGTATGGAGAGGCACAGGGTAGGGACAATGTGGACCAAGGCACCCAGTCTTTCAGGTTACCATTGTAGGTTGAAAGTAAAAGCCCCAAGAGACTCTGCTGGAAGGGAAAACTAGGGTTGAAAGATTCCCTCCACCTATACACTGTTCAGTCCACTCCAGAGGAAGCCCAGTAATGGTAACCCACCTAACGGGGGAATTTTGACAGCCTCATAGCTGTCAGAAAGAGAATAAAAAAAAAAAAAAAAAAAAATCTAAAAATGAAGTGTCTCCTGCTCCATACGTTCACCATGCAGGACACAGTCATACTGGGGTCCGCAAAACAGGGGAGGGGTTAAGCTGGAGGAGTGACTGGGAGTCTCCATCTATAAGATTGTCTTGAGATGTGTCCTGCCCTCCTCAAGGAGTTACTCAAACCCATGGCATGTGTTCCATATTGGAAGAAATAACTACACATTAGCAATGGTACAGCGCATTATTACAAAGTATAAGGAATGATCAAATTTTAAATTTCTGTTATCCCTATCACATTACCAATATATACAGTCTCATTTAGGAGTGTCACACCCCTTGGATGTCACTTTAGTTTCATGGATAGTGGCTCTGTGCACTTATGTGTTACTTATGGTTGACTCTTCTTACAATTTTAAAGCTATACCACAATGTCAAAACAGCAGCTCTCCAACCATGGTGTAATGGGCATAGGTTAATGGTGAAGCATTTTTTCTCCTATGGAGATGTAGACAAATATGTGAATGTTGAATTTTAAAAGTGTACTTAAAGGGATAGTAATACTTCGTTTTATCTTTATTTTACTTTGTAGGCATTAAAAAAAAATGAAGAACGATATAAGTCTTCTCTCTCAAACATATTCACAAGCAAAGTCCCCCCCCCTTTTACCTAGTGTAAACAATCTCTTCTCAGATGTGGAATGCAGTCCATAGACTAGACCGATAACAGCAGGGGACAGTCTTCTTCCTATGAGAACAATGAAAGCCCTGTCCCCACGTGACAAGTTTTTCCCTTATCTTAATTGAACACTGTCTCTCTCTGCAGTCTACCTGGGCACTTCCCTTCTGATCTGAGCAGTGTTACATCAGTAAAAGGGGTGGGAGGGGGATACTTCGTCATTATTCTTGAACCACAACTCTGACAAAATTGAAATCACACTCTCCAAAGTCCAAATACTATGATGATTAATTGGAGCTGTTTTTATTATGAATCATTACTATCCCTTTAAGTCTCATGCACAACATAAGTTAAAGAATATACTTTTCCCTTCAATGTACCCTTAAAACCTCTTGCAAGTAGTGTGTTAAGTGTGCCTCAGGCAAAATAATAAAGAACCTAGGTCAGCTGAAGGACAATCAAATGTAACCAAGGATTTTATTTTCAAGAAACTTTTTTTTTTTTTTTTTTTTTTTTTTTAATTTTACAAAAACATTTACACTTTCTTTGAAAGGTTTTTTTTTTTTTTTTTTTAATTTTACAAAAACATTTACACTTTCTTTGAAAGGTTTTTTTTTTTTTTTTTTTTAATATAAATAAATTTTTCCTTTCTTTAGGATCTGATACAAACAGCATAAATTGAGATTAATAAAATCTAGAAAAAAAAACAAAAAAAAACAAACAAAAAACAAAATCTGATCCCATGCAGATGTACAAATTGCTGCAGAACATCACACCTAAAAACTAGGATTTAAAGGGATAGTAATACTTAACATGTAAAAAAAAAAATAAAAAAATGTTGTAGGGTTTATCCCCATGAGTAAAACAAGAGTACTCCCACTGCTGAAAGGTGTTTCATTCAAGAGTTATTAATTTTCAAAGTTGAATTGTTTAGGTGCAATATCACAGTGGCCTGAAACTGTACAGTGGCGCTGTTGCTACACGATCCTATGGACAGCTCTGGTCCCGGGACCATAAACCTCCATAGGATGGTGTAGCAACAGCGCCACTGTACAATTTCAGGCCACTGTGATATTGCACCTAAAAAATTCAACTGAAAATTAATACCTTTTGAATGAAACACCTTTCAGCAGTGGGAGTACTCTTGTTTTACTCAGGGGGATAAACCCTACATTTCTTTTTTTACATTTTAAGTATTACTATCCCTTTAAGGACAATGCCATGTATATGAATCTGACAATATGTGGACCACTTTGCTGTTCAGTTCTAACAGGTATCTGCTTCAAGTAACTGTCTAGGGATATTAAACAGGAATCCCAGAGCCTGAGGATTAAAAGAGAACTAATCTCTTGAAATAAGGGACCCAAAATTCCAAAGCACTTAATAATGTGTCCTTCATACTCAGTTAATATATTCATGTACTTTCCCCCCTTCATTTATACTTCTCTATAGTCTGTAACCAAACTGGGCCATAAAAGTAACTCAAGTACCATTAGAATCATGGGCATGGCATGCTATAGTACATCTTATTCAAACCGATCAAGTCCACGGTTTAAAATGACACACAGAAAACAGACAGATGCAAATACTATGCAACAATATTTAGATATATCCAGGTCTGCTGTATGAAGCATACCTGAAGCACCACTTATTCCTTTAGCTATAGTTCTCCTTCAATGAAGGGATGTGCGATCACTTATCCCTTCTATGTAGTTCATTGTTGCGTCCCTGTAATTAACTAATACATAAGGGGATACATTTTAATTACATTTTGTGCTAATTTTGCATCACTTGCATTTGAGTATATATTTATTTTCTGAAAGGACAGCTACAATATCTCCAATATTAGGATACAGCTACATGTAGATACCGGAACAAAACCAAAAGCCTTAAAGCAGACATGTCATGGCAGCTTCTAAATTAGGGTACATGGGAATCTGGGATTAAAGTTGTATTTGACCTGAGATTACAGATTTCTCCCACAATTTGTGGTACTGAATTATTTCACCTTTATCTACCACACAATTGTTTTACCCTTGAAAATAAACAAGGAAAATGACACCCAAAATGCTTTTACATTAACTTGGGCATTTTAGCCACTGATTTTCTTCAATAAGCAATTTATTTTTTCAGATTTCAGAAATTTGCCATCTTCTGTGCACAGTTCTTGAGAAACCCTAGGCAGGTGACTTTGGGAGCACGTCAGTCTGACAAGCTACAGGATTTCAGAAATCCTTGCACACTGAACCTCTGACCTAGTTGGAATTGAGGCTGGAGTTGAACTATAGCAACCATCTATTAAAAAGTGGTAGATACTCTATTACCAAAATGTAATGACATTCTCCAAAGAAAGAAGATTCGCTCTGCAGCATTCTCAAGTAAAAAAATGAGGTTCCACATACCACTCAGTCTTAAACCCTTCAAGACTTAAAGTAGGGACAGTTTCCATATGTGGCATTTGTACCTTAATTTAGGAGGTGTAAATGCCACTAGCAACCTGTAACTTCTTAATAATCATGAAGTATGTTTATACAGGAGAAAAAAAAATCCAGTCACATTCAGTGGACCCCTGATTCTTTTTGAATTCCATTTTCCAATTAACCACTTCTAACTGCCACAAGTTAATTTTATGTTAATAGGAAGCAGCAACTTGAGGCTACAGGTGTTAAAGGGGATTCATCACTGAATACATGACCGGTTCAAAGTATACTAGAGTCTGTGATCCTGATGACCAGCAGGTACAGCTCAGGGTTCCTGCACTCCATAAAGCACAAGGTACAGTCTCAAAGTCTGAGAGAGCACATAGCAAGTCACTCAGAATGCTGAGAGACATTCTCCAGAAGAAGCCTTCGACCTTCCTCATAATCATCTTCATCTACATTGACCAGGAGCTGGATGGTCTCCTGTCCCACAGCTTCTCTGAGAGAGTCTGTGATAAAAACACCCTTGAGGGCCTCCAGCAGAGAACCATTCATGTAGTCCGTCCAGAATGCATCGAGGTATGAGAGTTCTGAGAACTTAATGTCACAGATAAT
The DNA here is from genome assembly GCA_037306005.1 of Rhinophrynus dorsalis. Lineage (NCBI taxonomy): Eukaryota > Metazoa > Chordata > Amphibia > Anura > Rhinophrynidae > Rhinophrynus > Rhinophrynus dorsalis. The sequence goes on from CM074724.1 coordinate 307,886,015, forward strand.
CGAGCCCAGGTCCCGAGACTTTAGCACGGTATTCGATTGGCTGAATAAGTCAAACTGCTTCTCTAATGGATTCTGTTTAACAGACAGTACATTCTGGCTCAGGATTGATTCCTGTTGGCAATACTCTGCTCGAACACGCAGACGGATTCCTAGAAAAGGGGAGGGGTAGAGGAAGAGAGGGAAGAATGGGAAGGGAGAAACATGACCAAAATCCATTAATAAAAAGCACAACCAAAATAACGTAAGGTAAAACAAAACACGAACATTTCAAAACCTCAAATCGTGCAAATACAACAAATTTGAAAAATGTTTTTAATCTGCTTAATCTGAAGGAAGAATATACAATACAAAGAGTTTTGGAAAGCTCTTCAATAAAAGTAAAACTCACTTGGTAACAAGCAGGTGATTTAGAAAATTATCAAAAGTACCTATATTTCAGACAATAGTTTGAGATATTTAGCTTTGTCAGTGCAGATCTGGCAGGCACTGCCACACCACTCTCCATCCCAACAGCTACTTCTACTGGGACGTTCTAGCTCAAACAAAAGTTAAATATCAGGGTTTTTTTTTTCCATCAGAATCATCACCCATGTGTTACAAAGTGGCAGCTCAGCTAAGTTATCTAACAATAAGGACAAATAGCCCAGGTGTGGACAAAAATAAAGAACGTAGGAGCCAGATATTTATTTATTAAAGGATGTAACTAGGATATTAAAGGATATTGATGGATACATAAATAGATATATACAAAATGTATTAATTTAGGAGCTTGTACTAAAATCTTAAGACTCCTGCAATTTTCTCACTGTGAAATGGTCAATATTTATAGCACCATCATGGCTTTATATTTTATGATATCCAGCTTGCTCTCCCTCACACCATTCCTATTTTCAGTAACTGGTATGAGATAAAAGTAATATAAACTTACAGAAGAAAAATAAAATCAGACCTAAAGTTAAATCAGCTCCACTTAGTTCACTTACAATATTAATAGTAGGGAAAATAACTTCAGGTTCAAAATACTATGGGCTTATGGGGCAAACTATACCATAGGGGTTAAACGAACTTTCCGTTGATTTAAAGATTTTTTTTTTTTAACCTTTGAACACTACAGAAGGTCCCTGTGGACTGCTTTACAATGCACTCGGAACCTCTCTAGCATTCAAAGTTTAGTCACATTTAAAGGCATAGCAAGGCTTCACAAAAACAGCAGCTCCACTTAATCTTCATAGTATTTGAGCCATAGAAAGTGTTATTTCAATGCTGTCAATTGTAGTTCAAGAGTAATTGAGTGATACAGTCTCCCCCTCCCACACCTTTTACTGATGTAACCCTGATCACCTCAGAGCAGCAGGGTGGTGTCCAAGTGGATTGTAGAGCGGGACAATCTTCAATTAACATAAGAGAAAAACTTGTCAAGGGGTAGGGCTTTCATTGTTCTCACATTAAGAAGATTGTCCCTTGCTGTGTGGTCTGTGGACCAGATTCCACATCTGAGGGGAGGTGGCTTAAACTAGGTAAAAAGGGCAGGGGGGAAAACTATCATTTAATTACTCTCTCCAACTACAACCGACAGCACTGAAATAACACTCTTTATGGCTCAAATACTATGAAGTTTAATTGGAGCTGCTGTTTTTTGTGAAACATTACTATCCCTTTAAATCTATGGAAGTGTTGAAAAACTATTTGCCTCCTATGATGCAATTTGTCTACTCCAGAATTAAACCTCTTCACCTTCATGAATTCTCCCTGTATTTTCAAATACTAGATTTTTTTTTAATTAGAAACTCAAAGTGGGTAAGTCTAGACTAAAAAAACAAACAAAAAAAAAACAAAAAAAAAACCCCTTACATTTAATAATGAGAACACATATATTGGTAAAAAAGAAAAAAGCACAGGTGGCTTGTTACATACGCTTATTTAGTGAATTTTTCCGCTTTATTTTTTTTTCTTTTCTTGTGGAAGGTCAACCTGCAGAAGTGTTTAACTGAGAGTGCACAATAACACATTTTGGTTGTCCATGCATGTAACAGCAGTCTCCCCAAGCCCAAAGCCATTTAGAAAAGGGGAGGAAGGGTGTGGGTGTTTTTCTAAAGTCTATTACTGCCAGATGATTAACCCTTTGAGTGCCAGAGAGGTACCCAACATATTGCAGGGCAATAATTTGGGCACCTCTCTCTGGCACTCAAAGGGTTAAGAAGAGTTAGACCTTGGGTGTGTGTCTTATAAGATGTTTAGTTTCTTCTGAGAATGTTAAAAGTAAGGAACCCTTTCCATCATCTGTAACTGGCAAACATTGGACTACAGCAGTGTACACAACAGAATGAAATGTTCACCTGAGTTAAAGGAGGGAAAGGGGATTGGTAATAACAGGATGTTTTGGAGCAGTATCAAGAACTGTATGGTTTTCAGTTAATGAACCTTCTGCACTGTTCAACACAGCAATGGCAATGTAGTAGTGCTAAATGGTAGGGCTGTAGCAAAGTCATTCAGGCAGTAGTTGCTCAAGCCTGTCCAAACAGTGTAGGTTTTCACTATGTCCTCAACTGAACAGAATCAAACAATATTACCACACACATTGTTCCAAAGGAATATGACACTGTCTCCCATGTTCACGTGAGGAGATCCTGAAAATCTGCAATGTGAGTACAATGACAGGTTTCAACAACTAAAATGTATGCAGTGTGCTCAGCTTTAGCTAGTTATAGCACTGCTGACCAAGGGTTCGTAGTTGATAAGAACAGGGACAAGTGGAGAAAGACTAGACTGAAAAAAGTCATGAAAAGCTATGACTGTACAGACTAGGAGCAAAAGGATAAGTGCTGTACTCATGGTATCATGTGCAAGGTTATTGTGCTTCTAGAGCAGTGATTCTCAAGGTCAGAAACTCTCAATGCCATCCAACTAGAAGGTAGTAAAGAGAAGCAGTATATTCATAACGCGGCTATAAAACTATGGCGGATGGGCATTTTGACAGGTGATACTTGACTGTGACAAAGGATATCTTCGCCTTTGATTGTTGCAGTGACTGGGTGGAAAGATGAATGGTATAGATTGGGGTAGGAGGAGGTTGGGGGAAGAAAGCTTTGTACCTTTATTTGAATGGTTACACATTTTTACAGGATACATATGGAATCAGTGAATACAGTTTAACAGTTAAAATGCTTAGCATGAAGAACATTAGGACAGCATATGCTTCTGAGTACTACACATAGAATCCTGTACAGTTGCTTTAGACATGTAGGGTGTTATTCAGCGGTACTATGCATGATGAAAACAAAGGAACAGTAATTGATTAAAAATTAACACAGCTCAGTGTTAGAAATTGACCTTATGGGTATTCCCCCTTTCAATTTGTTTTATTTGCAATATATGGCTGCTTCTCACCATAGGATCGCATTGCCTAGCCTAACTTCTGCATTTTGTGGACGTTTCGGTAGAATTTTCTGCACAGAATTCACACTTTAAAATTTCATAGAATAAAATCCATAGGAAGAAAATGCAGTGTCGAAATGAAATTAAGTGCCCTTCATGGTGTGCTGAAGAAACTAAAACAATGTAATGTCTAAAATGTAACCCTTTAACTACCAAAGATACATGTGAAAGTCCAGCAAAACAGTAATAGTAGAACAGATCTGAAGAGAGGATTTAGCCTTACCTGATAAATCCTTTTCTCTTAGTTCATACAGGTTACTTTTAACTTTGGGTAGGCAATCCGCCCCTTTAAGTAGGCAGGAACAATTCTTGGCTGCAGCTTGCCAACCAGCTCCAGAAAGATTTGAGACACTAACGTCTTACTAGATATAGTTAAGGGAAAGAAGACTCCTGTGAGCATGACCCCGAAGGACCCCCACGGTCTGCCACAGGACAGCCAAACATGGTCCCTTGACAGGGTGGGAGACCAGTAACCTGTATGGACTAAGTGAAAAGGATTTAACAGGTAAGACTAAAATCCTCCTCTTTGTCGTCCAATACAGGTTACTGGTAACTCTGGGATGTCCAACTATTGAGTTTCCCAGAGGCGGGAATTAAGGCAAGGACCAGGAGCAAGGCCCCCAAAGTCACCAGTGCATATATGAACAATCAGATAAGAGATAGCCCAACAAAACAAATGAAGTGTCAATGGACTCTTAACAGGGGTAAAAACACCCCAGGAACTGTTACCCAGCACACTGAACTAGGGCTCAAAAGTGAAGGAAGCACCAAAGAACTGAAGAAGATCCTAGACAGGCAAAACTTCCTCCAGGATCTTCCTCCCAAAACTGGCATCAGCCGATGCCAGCACATCAACACGGTAGTGCTTCGAAAAGGTGTGCACAGACGACCAAGTGGCTGCCTTGCACAACTGATCAGCGGAGGCCTGATTCTTGTAATCCCAACAAGCCCCAATAGATCTTGTAGAATGAGCTGTGACCCTAAAAGGGACAGGCTTCTTCCTCAGCTCTTAAGCCTTAATCCAAGAAGCAACAGTCACCTTGGATGCAGGTCTTCCTGCCCTAGGACCCTCAGGAATAACGAGCTGTGCGTCAGATTGCCTGATACTCAGTGCGATGTACATAACATAAAACTTGAGCCAACGCACCACGTCTAACAAGTTGAGATCCCTCTCCTTGTCAGAGGTGGGGTCCGGGCAGGAAGAGGGCACCACAATCTCCTGATTGATGTGGAACTCAGAGACCACCTTCGGGAGAAACTCCTGAGAAGTGCGAAGCACCGCCTTATCTTTGTGAAACACCAAATAGGCTGGTTTACAGGACAGAGCATGTAACTCAGCGACATGGCGAACAGACAATCGCCAGGAGAAATGCCATTTTCCATGCCAAGAGGCGTAGAGGAATAGTAGCCAAAGACTCAACTGGAGGGAGCGGAAGAATGCTCAAAACAAAGTTAAGATCCCACTGAGGAGAAGGAATCTTAAAGGCAGGACGAGCATGAGCAACGCCCTGGAAGAAAACCTTGACATCAGGAAGGATGGCAATGCGCCTCTGAAAGAAAACAGAAAGCGCAGAAGTCTGAACCTTAAGAGAACTCAAACTGAGACCCATAGCCACACCGTCCTGCAAAAAGGCCAGCACCGTAGGCAGATCAAAATCCTGAGACAGGTCCTTGTCAGTACACCAAGACAGAAAAGTCAATCTGACGTGATTGTAGATCTTGGAAAAAAACAGGTTCGTGGGCACTGAGCATAGTAGCCACCACACCAGAAGAAAAACATTTTTTTTTTCTTCGATATTGAGGAGTCAATTTCCAAGCCGTCAAAGCTAGCCGATGAACATCCTCTTTCCACAGGTAGCCCTGTAAGATCTGGACAGCAAAGGAGCCGAAATGGCTCCGCCACAGACAGACCCAGAAGCTCCAGAAACAAAGACTGACGAGGCCAGTACGGAGCAATCGGAATAACTGGATAATGCTCGAGTCATAATTCCCATAACACCATGTGCAACATTGGGAGAGGCGGAAAGATGCAGGCCAGAGGGAATAACCAAGAAATGGACATCGCATCTACGGCCAGAGGGTCTCTCCACCGAGAGCAGAACCTCGGTACCTTCCTGTTGTGTCTTGTCACCATCAGGTCGATGTAAGGAAGATCCCATTGGTGGCTCGACCCCGTGGTCTAGAAGGATACCAGAAAGGACTTGCCTTTCAGCAGGTTGGAGAGGTCGAGCCACCATGACAAACTCCATTCCAAATGAAGAGGAAGAGACACGGACATCTTCAGAAGGTCCGGTTGACTCTTGCAAGCCTGGATCACAAACCTCTGGAGCTCCCTGGTGTGCGTCATGGCAAACAGGACTGCTTCTATAGTGGAGATGAATTTCCCCACTAGAGAGGACAGCTTCTTGGCTGGTACTGGATCTTGAGCCAGAACCGCAGAAACCCTGTGGGCGATCTTGTAAGCCTCCTCATCCGTGAGGAACACCCTGCTCTTTGGAGTGTCGAAGAGAAGGCCCAGGAAGACCACACGCTGGGATGGGATAAGATCTGACTTGTCCAAGTTGATGTTCCACCCGCGATGGGCGAGAGAATGAATGCATTGCTGAACCTGCTGATGAAGAAATTCAGCAGAATGTGCTTTCAGAAGCAGGTTGTCCATGTATGGAGCAACTGATGCCGTTCCAGTGGAGGACGGACTCTAAAGCTCCCAGGACACAGTTGAAGACTTGAGGAGCAGTCGTCAGACCAAATGGAAGAGCTAAAAACGGAAAATGTCCTGTTGCAGGCAAATCGAAGGTACTGCCGGCTCTCTGGATGAATGGCAATGTGCAAGTACGCGTCCTGAAGATCCAGAGATGAAAAGGAATTCCCCTGGGGACATAGCAGCAATCACCATGCGTAGAGACTTCTAGTGAAAAGGAGTCCGGATCACAAAGGAGTTGAGATCCTTCAAATCCAAAATGGGACAACAGCCTCCGTCCTTCTTGGGAGACCACAAAGAGGTAGCCCTGAGTGACCAGAAGAGCAATGCGCAATGGGGGATGCAGAGACCCCATCCTCCTTAGTCTTAGGTCTGGCCCCAAGCTCCAGAGGTATAGACATTCTCACAGTGTCAAGTAACCTTACTGTACAAGAAATCACCCAATTTTAGTGTGTAGGATAAAAGTTTCACCCCAGAAATTGCTAATATAGACTTATCTGGCAGGTGAAGGGTTAATCAGCAAAGAAGAGTCCAAGCCCTGCGTAGGATACTCATTCTGGAAATAGCACAAAATGGCTGCCGTGGTGGGAGCCAGTCAAACACGCGCACGAAGCACTTGCTCATGGGTAATGTAGCTTTCCCAGAAATGTACCCCAAACAGTAATCAAAGCCCCCTGAGCCCCCCCAACACACTAGAAACATGAACCAGATTATAGATCAAGGGCAGACAATTAAAATGAGCCATCTCTGACGCTAGGTTAAACGGTTGCAGAGATATGTCCCAAACAGTACAGTCCCACAGCAGTGAATGGAGCAATGACATCTATGAGGTAAAGCGCGCCTTAACTCAAATTTTACAAAATTGAAAGTGTAAAAGTAAAAGTAAAATACTTAAATCATTAGAACATGTTAGGACACCCAAAAATACACTAAACCAGTAGGAAAATTGTTTGAACCCCCCCCCCCATAAATGCCAATCCAGCAGCTAAGGGGTTAAGTTAAAACATAAACCTGCTCCAAAACACCAGACATACAGACAGACCCAATGAGTGCAGGAGTGTGCAACAGAACTCCAAATGAAACACCCCTGTGCAGAGGGGCAGTGTGGGACATGTGGACCTGCAGTACTCAAAGGGTAGCTCACCTTTCCTACAGATCTTCTGTCTTCAGATTACCATGTTTAAAGAAGAAGCCTCTGTGGGCGACTGCAGAGGAAAGAACTTGTAGCCAATATTTTCCCCCCAGGGCTTAAGGTCCACAAAAAGCACCTGGTCACAGAGCTAGACACATCTAAGGGTATTGTCAGTTATGGTAACCTGCCTAATGGTGGTATTCCATTTCTAACAGAAAAATAAAAAACTTCTAAAGCTATAGAAGAACTGTTCTCTTGCCTATGTGATCTTCACCAAGGAACAAATCTTTCTGGAGCTGGTTGGCTAGCTGCAGCCAAGGAGGGAAGGTTGGCTCCACCCCCTGCAATCAATTCTAGAATTGTCCTTGCCTACTTAAAGGGGTGGATCGCCTACCCAGAGTTACCAGTAATCTGTATTGGATGACAGAGAAACACTTAGGATATACTGGAGTTCCCCGTGCTAAATGATCAAGTTAGGCAGCTGCAGAAATTCTCATCATTTGTTGCAATTAAAATAAAAACTACATGCACCTTTGCCCCCTCACACTGTATAGCAGTACATTAAATTAACCTGTCTGCACTTTGTCCAATATGAAATAGTTAAAATTAAATTATCTTGGAAAAAGAAGTCAGGGCTAAAGTTGGCAGTGTTCCAGGCTGACCCAGGAAAGGAGCAAGAACTAGGTACTTTGTATTTTGCTACCTGAAATAATAATAAAAATGTTGCTATAGAAAATAGGCTTTAGTTACTGTTAAATCCTTTTCTCTTATAATCTAAGTGGAACACAGGAACCATGGGGTAAAAGTACCCTCCTGTGGAGGGCAGGACACATCTAAAAAGAAGGTCTCCAAGGCAGAATCTCCCTCCACATTAACCTCACCTACTACATTCAGCTATAACATATAGTTGTAACATATAGCCAAGGTAAAGCAGAATTGCCCTGATCAGAAAAACCAAGAGAACGCCCATCTGCCCAACGACTCAAACCACTATTTATTTTTTTTTTCATCTGAGTGGGAGTCCACATGGACTAATAGAAAATTATTTAAAGGTAAGTTCACTAAAATCATCTTTTCTATTATCAAATGTGGAACACAAGAATCATGAGGAGATACCAAAGTTATCATGATTTCAGGGCGGGGGAAAAAAAAAAAAAAAAAAAAAAAAAAACACCTTCACTGGAGACCAGTTTCCACAGGGCCAACAAGAACCTCAGGGGTCAACGGACACCAAGCTACAGTAACTGAACAGGAAATTAATTCAAACAGGCACCACAGCCTGAAAGTCCTTCTGGCCAAAGCTGGATTCAGCTAAGGCCAGGAAATTCTCAAAATGTGTTTGGTGAAGTTGTGCAGAGGTGACCACTCTGACTCCTTAAACACAGCTGCTCAGCAGTGGCCTAATTTTAATAAGCCCACAAGAGTCACTTCTAGGTGGACTTGTCAGCATTAGCCTACTGAACAGTCTTCTTGCCAGTACAATCCTGTTTGGGTTTTGGGGAGGCAGAATACTAATCTGAGCCACGTGCGGGGGTTGGACCTAGGGCAAATAACCAAACTGGCGGGGGATAGTGGAAGCCAGATATCTTTAGAATGAAAGGCCAATTTAGGAGGCACTTGAGTCAACAATGTACTCTTGCCACAAGTAGCATGACTGGTGACCATTTCTAAGTTATAGGCAAACAACTGTTTGCTCACAAAAGTAAGAGAAACCAAGGACTTCTTGGAAGATTGGTCAAACAGATCTTGATCTACAGAGTGTGACGATCAGTCACACAAAATGCAGAGACCTGGAGTTGAAGTAGGGGCCACAATAAAAGAGAGAAAGTACCTGAATAGTTTCAAGGAAGCCCAGTCTGGAATGAGGAGCAATAGGTTTAAGGGGTTAAGGGGATCCTTAGCTTTAGACTTGCCTATATGTCCGTGGGATCTGACATGTTCAGAAGAACCCCTCAAAGAGGACAAAAGATTCCCCAAATTGGAGAAAAGCAAGAGAAAAGTACTTAGAAATATATGAAAGTACTTGTCTGCCATTTTAACTCCTTGCAGTCTGATAAGAGGGAGAAAGACCGGCTTCGGCATAGCACAGGCTATCACAAGGGAGCGTGGCTTTTTTTAAGACCATACATTACCTCCTATGAATGGGAAACAGGGAACTGTAGTTTTTATGTGCATAAAAAGCAACACTGCTGTCTCCTGTATTGGGTCTCAGGTGATAGATATGTATCACAGCTCACCTGAATTAAAATAAGCCCACTCTGATCCTAGATTTATGAACCGGGCCAGAGATATGCATCATATACGTATAGTCTGTAAAGCCAAAATGGCCACCGGTCTGGCATGAGGCCTTATCAATTTTTCAATAAGGTTATAAAAAGCCCACTGGAGAATGACAGCAGCCAAGAGAAGGATGGATGCACCAAATCCTTTTTTACCAGACTAGAAAATTAAGTCTAGTATGTGCCATTATAATAGGGACATAGAGGACCACAGCACTCAAAAGGTTAACTTACCTTAGCTTCAGTCGTCAGGCTCCCATTGCAATATATTAAAGCTCCAGGAAAATTCTACAGTAAGGTTAAGATTAGAAATCCAAGATGACCCACATAAGTTTAAGGTCCTGGAAACTAACCCGAGAATTGGGCAATCCAAGAATAAGAAAGCCAGTGAATAGGAGTCTGCTTAATGGGGGAATTACACAGCCCCATATACTAAAAATAAAAAAAGACAGAGCAATGCCCATACGCCTGTCCTCTATGGGACGTCACTTAAACCCAATGTATTCGGCAGGGTAAAGTGGAAGGAAGAAGGGAATCTCTGTTTTTATAATTCTCCCTCTCTTCTGGAGGAAGGGACATTCTTCCAGTGTGGAACACAGGAAACATGGGAGTACACAGAAATGTCAATCTGGGGAAAATAAAAGCACAACCATAGGAAAGTATGGAACAGCTTTCAACATACCAGTGTGTTAATTTAGTTAATCTTGTTTTTGCTAGCTCCATGCCCTGTTGTGCAGAAATTCTAGCTCCTCTAACCTATGTCCCCACTCCTCTTCCTCCCACTGCCTAAAGTCGCTTAGTAACTGAAAAGCCAAGACAATAAGATGCCACCTTCAGCAGTCTATTAAACAGAAATATGTTGAGAGAGGGCAAGCAAAAACAAATCAAATATGTCCTATATACTTACACTGATCATCTAGATGGGACCAAACTGTTGACTGGATATGACAACTAAATATATTTTTAGGGCATGCTTTCTGTAAGCGTTTTTGCTGTAACTCCAAGTTCTATAGCACACATTAATATGTGTGTGTGATTGATCACTAAATAAAAATGGCTAAAATACAACGGATTTTGAAAGCGCTCTCAATATAACCTAAGATCATAGCGGACATTTCCATAAAATCTTAACCCATTGTGTAACCCTCTGGCACTCAATGGGTTAAGGACCAGTAATGTGCCAGGACCTGCGTGTGATCGCTCATACATACCAGCTCTACAAGCAAAATGCCTTTGGTCCTCCGTTACACACAGCTCCTGGTCCTTAAAGGGTTAAAGTCCTTCATATAGCCATCAGGCATATCTGTTACACTCTCCTTGTTTGGCTCTGCAGAGTAATGCAGGAGGACTGCACTTTCAGAGTGTATTTATCTCTCACACATTAGGATTATGTGGAAATATACACTATGAAATGGCCATTTACAATAACAGACAACTGAAAAAATACAACACATTAGGTATTTCAGAATTTAATGAGAACCTCTATATAAGTAAAGAAATTCTATTAAATATGAATGCCAAATTTACATGAAAAGTGAATATAAATTACAGAAGATTGCTTGCTATAAGCAGAGGAGTCCTAGTCTTACAGTCTTTAAGCAGACTAGAGCACTGCCAATCCTTGCCTGCTTTAATCAGAACAGACTTCTTATTTCCATGATATTTTATTTAAAAATGGACAAACTAAATCATATAATAATTCACATATTGTGCACTTTAAAAATACCTATAAAATGGTTGTGCATTTGTATTCAATGAAAGCAGTGTTGGATGGCTGTTCTGGTAGCCATTATCAGGAGCAGAAGTAGACTTCACATCAACGAGAAGGTCCTGAACAAAAAGTAGCAGGGTTGTGAACAGTGAAACCAAAATACCTTAAAACATGACAGCACTAAAACAGCTGGCGGGAATAACATCACATAGGAGGTGGGTTACTGCATGAAGCCAGCACCAGCTACTGGAGAGGGAGGAAGGTTAACACCTCCTCTCCACTTCAAGGATAGGCTGAAAGGGAATGAGTTTAATCTGTATGTATTAAACCCGGGAATACAGCTATAAGATTTGAAGGATAAAGAAGCCTTTTTTGTTCCTATATATAAATATCAGTAAATTCATGTAAATATTTGGAGATAGATGCATTTTACTTTTCAATCGTATATCTGTCATATGTTCTGACAATTATGACCATGGGCTTTATCCATTACAAAAAAACCCCTTTAAAATTATGTTACGCATAATTCAATTTTATTGTTACATTTTCTCTTGAACAAGGGGCAATTTATTTTTTGTAGGCACGAAAGCCAGAGCTCCACTGGATGCTTCATTTACAATTAAAACAGCAGCCCATAACCAGATCGGAAGACTGCAACTGTGTGAAACCTAGTGTGCCATCACGTAAAATGTACCACAGGCCAAACAGCGCACAACCCATGAGGAAAATTTCAGAGAACTAGAAGTTTAATTATAAATATAGTTTCAGCCTCTACTTTATTTTTTTGTCTTTAAAAAGGACATAACTGTACTTGTCAAGGTAGTTCCATAGATTGTCTGCAAACCCACAGACAGACAAGGCTTTCAAGAACATTCATCATATCCAGCTTCCACGTGAATTTAATTAAAAAACAAGATTGTAAAACTTCTACAGATGAACCATTTAAAAGTCTTGTCTGTCTGTGATCCTCCAGTAGGGTATATAATGCTTGGTTGTGTTTATTGAGTTCTACCCTACATAAAATACACCAGTTAAAACCAACTGTTCCAAGTACAAATGATACAGATCAATACGGATATTGATTTCTTTTCAGCAACAAACACTTTACTGACTATAGAATAAAAGAACACACTTTGTTCTGGTTGTGTTTGCTTCCTCTTTCACATTTCCACTTTACATGAAAATGAATGAAAATGTGAACAGGAAGCAGTAAGCATTCAAGATCTTATGAGTGACAATAGAACCGCATTGAATGAAATTGCTTTGAAGTTTGTTTTTTTTTGTTTTTTTTTATAGAATGAACAAACAGTATGGCATACTTTAACCCTTTGGATGGCAGATAGGTCTACAAAGTTCAGTGATCTCTAGCATTCAAAAGGTTAACCTCCTGGATATCAGATTTCAGCAACATACTGACGTTTAGGCCTAATTCACAGGGACTACTTATTGCAGCAACAGGTGGTTTTCACTGAAAGTGCCTGCATCTGTAAGTAATCCATGTGAATTACTAAACTGAATACATCTAGTCTGTGCAACTTATAAAGTTGCAACAAAATTGTCCATACGATCTTGCAGGGATCATACACTGATATCCTTTATTTCAGAAGCCTGGCTGCTTATCAACCCCATATCAGGCAGAACAAATTTTCCTCTTTCATAACCAAACCACAACCAGGAGAAAGAGCTCAGGACTGTTGACATTAGAATTTCATGACATAAGTGTCCACGTTAAGAAACGTATTTGTTGAGCAGATCAGCTTGTATAATACAGTGCAGACGGAAGCAGAAACAAACAAGCTTGTGTTTTGCTCCCATGTTTACCATTGAGTTGCAGTGCCAGGCTGTCAGAGCAGCTAGTTAAGGGTATTTTCCACTGGCGATCTTAACTGTGAACCGAGAGAGACAGGTTGAGCTTTTTGTCAAAAAACAGCACATTGTTTTTTTTGTTTTCACTTTTCTAATTAGGCATCAAGAAACTTATTTAGCAACAGCAGTGAGGGAAATATCTTTTACAAGACATTTCCTCTCCTTCATTGAAAAAGAAAAATATATATATAACCAAGTGAAAAAATACTTTCAGAAGGGGCAGCAGATATCAGAAAACAAGAGGTCTTGCATTTACCAACTTATTTGTTCATCACCCAGACTGTTTGGATAGTAATATCTGAAATGAAGTCACTGCTGGGGATCCTGATTAGCGGATGTAAAGAACAGACCCCCGCCTCGAATGTTCCATTTCAAAACCATTGATCGTTATGAAAAGAGTTATCCAGTTTGAAGTTTAGGCAATGTTTCACAAACTGAATTTTCAGCTCTGGGGAGAGTGCAAGGTCACTGAAAAGGTGATAGGCATTGCAGAATCCACTAGATAAAGACCCACAGCTAGGAGAAAAATTAACTATAATATATATAGATATTTCATACATGCACATACAGGTATGAATATGTGGATTATAACCTTAACATAAACATATTATAGTGGTGTGCATTATCCAAATTTCAGCATTATACACTTATTTAAAAATGAAACCTTTTATTTCTGGTATCTGCACCACGGGACATTAGCACAGACAATTCTGCAGTAAATATCTTATTCTGTGCAAGTTAAAGAGCAGGCATCAAATTTTTTTTTTTTGAAGAAAGAAAGCACCTTCTTCTTTATAAGATACAGACTTGTGGCAATATCACAAACATGTATTTTCAGGCACTAAAAAGGTACAATAGGCAGAGAACATTCACTCGTTCTGACAAGCTCTGGCTTGAGAGCTTCAATAGAGGAATGCCACCCATAAATAAATATATACAACATCCTCCCTCCCAAGATAAGGACAGCATTATACCCTTGAGGTCCTAAGAATGCCTGCCTTCCCCATGCTGACTGGCTTCTACAACTGCATGCAAGTAGAGAAAGAAGGGCAGGTTCTGGCTTAGCTCATGACATTTTTGGAAGAGGGTGGCACTATTTGCAGAACTCAGCAGTCTCTCACTTGTAGAAGGCGTACATTTACCTTTTTGGTGCGCTTGTTTGAGAAGGGTAGAGCGCATGATCATTTCTTTATTAGAGAGACTTTCTCTCTTAATCATCAACCTTTGCACAGTATACCTGGAATTTAAATTTTAGAGAAAGGTCGGCTGAGGAGAATAGCAAAACAGAGCACAAAGACACATCAAATTTAGAGGGAACCACTAGGAGGAAACTTTACTCTAAAGTGCATATCTTGTTTGAAGTTAACATTTTAGCACAGAGGAATTAAAAAAATATATAAATAAATAAATAAAAAATTTTTGTAAGAGAACTTCATAAGGAGGGTGGTTTTTCATACTAATTAATAAGGAGGGTGGTTTTTCATACTGGTGAGGCCAGATACCCATTCACTGCTAGAAGGGCTTGCAACACAACACCTACTGTAAGAGTTACATGTCCCTTGGCAATGAGAGGGTTAAAAGAAAACAAGACACTGAAGAGTTGAAAGTTCTTACTGTTTTATCCACGTAGCTATCACAGGTTTGGAGTTTTTACGCATTTATTATTTAAATCAGTAATTGTCTTCTTTAGCACTGATTTCCTGAAAATTGTTGAAATGTGGTAAATAATGTAGCACAGGAACACACATACAAGAAACATTTAATTACCATCTTGAGTTGGATTATAAAAATGAGAGGGAACTGGCAAACAAACATCACAGCAAGTCATGATAAAAGATCGCAAGATCTGCAATCTGCACATTGTTTGCTTGTGTGGTATTTGAGGCAACAATACACTGCAGCAAATTACTGGAGATTATTTTTATAAGTACATATTACAGGATTCTCCAGTTGGGATATCCTAGTGGCCTGAGCAGACGATGAGCAATGAACCTCACAGGCCTTCATCTATATAAGAGCTCGCTAGGAGGTTTGTCAGAAGCCATCATGCGCAGTAGAGACTGCCCGAATGCACAGAATGCTGGGAGGTGCAGGAATGCTGGGAGCATTCTGTGCTTTCGGGCAGTCTTTACAGTGCATGACCACGTTGGCAGAGCAGGACCGGCACCTTAACCCTTTGAGTGCCAAAGCAATGTGTTGCGTACCCCTCTGGCACTCAAAGATTTAACATCACCCAGACCTTGGCCCATGTACACGGGCTTTTACACTAGTTATCTTAAATTTGTTTGTATAAATTAGCCAAGCATATATATATATTTTTTTTTTTTTAAAGAAATGTGAAATGTGCAATTGTTTGATGGATGAAACAAGCTTGCTTTGGCTAAAATATCCAATTACAAGCTTAGGAAGACAACTAAATGGCACACAGAAAAACAAAACAAAAAAAAAAAAAAAAAAAAAAAAAAATCGGGGCAACAGTTTAGGACTTAAATGAGCAAAAGTGGTCAACTGCAAACAGCTCATACAAAATACTACCTAATGATAAGGTGGTCGTACTGTAAGAGAAACACACACTGAACTTGGGGCCCATAATCAGGAAGCTGAAGAGCCGCAGTTCTGGAGCAAGCAACCTGTACGACAAGGAACAAATACAATTACCCAATTTAAATAGGGCTTTGCACTACAGAAACAGGCATTTGAGAGTGTAGTGAGAAGCAATGCACTGAAGACAAAATATTAATAAGAAATACATTTGTCCCCTACAGTGTAGCTGCTTTGCCCAAGAATCCCTCTTTAGCTTTCTGAATACAGCTCTAAACACTCGAGGAGGCAATCAGTGGTTTTTCAGCATGGCTAGTATACACCCTACATCATCCGTAACTAATAAATGGCAGACAAATTTGGGAGTTTTAGTTCTGGCTGTGGAGAGCCACACATAGTCAACCCTTGACCTAAACATTCTACTGATAGCGTGGACAGAAAATAGATAGATAATGGGTTAATAACCTCCCCCACTGACAGAAAGTAGCATTATTTATTTATTTACAGATAGCACTGTTTTTCTGACATTCAAAAAAGAATTCTGAACTACTGCACTACTGGTTGTAGCACCTTTAAGACAACTGTTAAAAGCCCTAAAACTGAAACTTTAATTGTATAGGAATTAACCCCTTCTATAAAGTAATCATATTCCTTTTTGATTCAGTTGAATTGATGCCTCAAAAACCAATGCTTTATGCAGTCTTTCAAATGACTGCAAAGAGGAGAAAAGCAACATATCGAATGTGCTGAGAAGTTAATGTGCAATGCTTAAGGAACAGATAAACTACTGCCAGAATAGCACTGCTATAAAGGCAAAGTTGCCCATACTTACCAAGAGCTTCTATGCGTTAACATCTGCCAGTTTCTCTTAATAGGTGTAACATCTTTGCAAGTCTTAATAGCATATGAGTGTGGTTATAATTAGGGTGCACCTTGATTCAAATTCCTAATGCAATGGGGGCAATTCACAGCCATTCAGTTAAGAATAATGGGAAGTCGCAGTGCAACAGCAGCAGGCTGACTCCTGATTCCTCACCTTCATTTTAATAGGCAAGACAGCAAGGGTAAATTAGAATTGCAATGTTCTATTGGGCACTTTCACAGGAGTGATTCAAAGTTGCTCATTTTGGGCATTAACCCATTCAGTACCATTTAGTAGTTTATGGCTTAAGGCAGGTCATTAAACAGGGATAATAATACAAACTGCTGCAGTGACAAAAGCGCCCTTGGATGATTAAGTTAACCAAATTCTACAGAAGCCAAGGACTTAGCAATGCATGGACCTGCCACAGGTAGCAAGCTGTTATTACTAAAACAGACTTCTGTATATACAAGAAAAAGGCAGGCTTGTTACTGTGCCAATACAAAGCAGTTTAAACTCAACCACATGAAGCAGCTGTATCAAAGGAAGTTTCAGCACATGAGGATGCCGACATGGGGGGGGGGGGGGGGGGGGGGAGAATATACACATGCAGTATAAATTCCCTCATTTAGTAAAACTTACATCTCCTTTGCATGTATTTTTTCACATCAATCTGGAGATTGTGTTGCCGTTGAAGGGTTTAAAGCAGAACTACAACCAGAAGTAAAGTCGCCCTGCAATAATTAGGCAAGTGGCGACTAGCTTCATAAGAGTTCTCTTACCTCTCACGACTACACATGGCTAGAGATATCCTTAATCTTCCAAGACTGACGGCCAGGTTAGAGCAGTCTGGGCCGTTAGTCCCTTCCGGTGCCTTTCGGAACACTGCAGTGCTTCTGAAGGGTGACCGGGACTGACATCTCAGGTGCGCAGACAAAATTTCTGCTCTGATAAATGGCTTCCGGTCTCAGAAGAATAAGTATTTCTCTAGCATTGTATCGTTCTGAGGGGTAAGAACTCTTATGAAGCTAGTCACCACCCGACTAATTGTTGCAGGGCAACTTTACTTCTGATGGTAGTTCCACTTTAATCCAAAGACACCACTGAGTTGGGTGAAAACTTACCACAGGTCACTTTGCTCTGGCTGGTCTGTTCCTGTGGGGGAGGGCCGGTCACTTTGCTTTTCTTAGGTTTGGGGCAGCGACCTCTCTTCCCTGTTCCTCCGCGCTTTCTTTTGTTGGAGTTAGAACCTTTAAAGACAAACAAACCATATCCTCAAATGGGATTGAACGGGTAGTATGCTTCATTTATGAAAAAAAAGAAAAAAAAAAAAAAAAAAAACAAACAAAAAAAAAAACAAACAAAAAAGGATTTTAGTCTTACCGGTTAAATCCTTTTCTCTTAGTCCATACAGGTTACTGGTAACTCTGGTAGGCGATCCGCCCGTTAGTAGGCAGGAACAATTCTCAAAGTGTATGCAGGGGGTGGAGCCTCCCTTCCCTCCTTGGCTTTAGCTAGCCAATCAGCTCCAGAAAGATTTGAGACACTAAGTATGACTAGATAGGAGAAGGGAAGAAGACTCCTGTGAGCATGACCCCGAAGGACCCCCACGGTCTGCCACAAGAAAGCCAAGCACGGTCTCTTGACAGGGTGGGAGACCTTAATGGCCTAAAAGAAAAGGATTTAACAGGTAAGACTAAAATCCTCTTTTCTCTGACGTCCAGTACAGGTTACTGTTAACTCTGGGATGGCCAAACATTAAGTTTCCCAGAGGTGGGGAAAAGGCAAACGGAACCGCTTCTATGGTGGAAATGAATTTGCCCACCAGAGATGATAGCTTCTGGACTGGAACGGGATCCTGAGAAAGAATCGCTGAAACCCTGTGGGCGATCTGGTGAGCCACCTCGTCCGTGAGGAACACCATGTTCTTCTGAGTGTTGAAGAGAAGGCCCAAGAAGACCAGACAATGGGATGGGACAAGATCCAACTTGTCCAAGCTGATGATCTACCAGTGATGGGTGAAAGCCTGAATGCAGTTCTGAACCTGCTGATGAAGGAGTTCCATAGAGGTGGCTTTCAGAAGCAAGTTGTCCATGTATGGAGTAACTGATGCCGTTCCGGTGGAGGACAGATATCAAAAGCTCCCAGGACACGACTGAAAACCTGAGAAGCCGTCGTCAGATCAAATAGAAGAGCTGAGAACTGAAAATGTCCCCTGTCACAGGCAAACCGGAGGTACTGCCAGCTCTTTGGATGAATGGCAATGTGTAAATATGCGTCCTGAAGATCCAGAGAAGCAAGGAATTCCCACGGGGACATGGCAGCAATCACTGTGTGCAGAGACTCCTGGCGATAAGGAGTCCGGGTCACAAAGGAATTGAGGTCCTTCAAGTCTAAAATAGGGTGACAGCTGCCGTCCTTTTTGGCGAATACAAAGAGGTTTGAGTAGAACCCCGAACCCCTGTCCTGGAAAGCCACTGGCTCTAGAATTTCCTTGTCCAGAAAAGCCTGAACAGCACTGTCAAAGAGACAAAGTTTTTCTGTACCCTGAGGAGTATGAGAAAGATGAAAGTGAAAAAGAGGAAGAGACATTAAAGGGATCGTGTACCCTTCCGTCACTACCTGTAAAACCCATGGGTCCATCAGAGAGTCCTCCCAAACGCTGTTACAGTGTCGCAGATGACCACCCCCACAGCGGATTGTGGACCCGGGTTCGGCAAGTCATGCCGAAGAAGTCTTGGAAGCATTGGGCTTGGAGGAGACCTTGGGCTTCCATTGCTGTGTGGGCTTGGAGTGAGGTACGCGGAGCTGAGGGAACCGTTTGGTTCGCCAGACGTGTCTCATTCTGGAAGGAACGAAAAAGCCCATTACTCTTAAGCGGCAACTTCTTCCTAGGAACCAAGGGTAGAAGTGTACTCTTACCCCCAGCTTCACTGATCAGATCCTTAAGATGTGGCCCAAACAAAGAGGTACCCTGAAAAGGCAGGGAAAGTAAGACTCTTAGAAGCCATGTCAGCAGACCAAATCTTGAGCCAAAGAGCTCGTCTGGCCACCACAGACATGGTGGAAACCTTAGCCATCATGCGGATGGCATCAAATAAGGCAGCAGAAACACAGTGCTGTGCTTCAGATATGTTGGCGAGGAGACACAACTTATCCGAAACAGGAGCATCCTGTCGGACAGCCTTGGTGAGCTGCTCAGTCAAGACCGCAATGGCCCGGTTTACCCACGCAGCAGCAAATGCTGGACGCATACCAGAACCAGCAGTGGCAAAAATAGACTTGAGGGAAACCTCAAGCTTCCTATCAGTCCAGTCCTTCAGAGCGAATGCATCAGAAACTGGTAACGCAGTAGATTTGGAACGCCTGGAAATAGGGGAATCCACTTTGGTAGGATAAACCCACTGAGCAAGCAAGGCCTCAGAAAAGGGATAAAGCTTAGCAAATTTTCTGGACACAGAAGCTCTCTTGTACGGGGATTTCCACTCTTCAGACACAAGGCGGTCAAGAGTGGGGTTAGGCAGAAAGTATGTAAGGGGCTTAGCAGGTTCCTGGAATATGTCAGAGGGATCAGAAGGAACCACTTGAACTAGGGGAATGTTAAGAGTAGTTAAGACAGCCCTGATTAGACCCCTCAGCTGAGGGTTCAGGATCAGCTTCAAAAAAGGGGTCACCAAGAAACGGATATGACTAACACAGAACATTCCTCAACATCTGAATCCACCAGCAGTTCCGCCTTGGAGGAATCTGACACGTCACGTACTCCCTGAGGTTTAGGCAGGGAGGACCTGACAGAGGAGGGGGCCTGCCAAGCTTGGAAGGCCCCCTGTATTTGGGATGGAAAGAGTTGCAATGTGGAGACCTAAGGTCCCTAGTCGCAGCCTTGAACTCTTGCACCCAAGCTGGCTCCATGGAGGTTCCTGGAATGGTGTCAGGGACATCAGAACATGCTGGGCATAAATTACCTGAATATTCTCTAGGAAGCCCTAAGTGACAGGAAGAGCAATGCGCAATTGGTGGATACAGAGACCCCCCCAGCCCCCTTAGTCTTAGGTCTAGCCCCAAGCTGCAGCGGTACAGACAGACATTCTCACAGTGTCAAAATAACCAACTGTACAATAAATCACCCAATAAGTGTGTAGGATTAAAGTTTCACCCCAGAAAATCGCTAATAAACTTATCTGGCAGGCGAAGGGTTAATCTGCAAAGGAGAGGAGGAGAGTCCAAGCCCTGCGTAGGATACTCGCCCAGAAACCTCCTCAGGGCTTAAGGTCCGCAAAAAGAACCAGGATACTGAGCTAGCCACATCCAAGGGCATTTGTCAGTCATGGTAATCCGCCTAATGGTGGTATTCCATTTCTAACAGAAAAATAAAAAAAAAATTCTACAACTATAGCAGAACTGTTCTCAGCCTGGTGTTGTCTCACCTAGTAACAAATCTTTCTGGAACCGATTGGCTAGCTGCAGCCAAGGAGGGAAGGGAAGCTCCACCCCCTGCATACACTTTGAGAATTGTTCCTGCCTACTAAGGGGCGGATCGCTTCCCAGAGTTACCAGTAACCTGTACTGGACAACAGAGAAAGAAAGTTGTAGGACTTTTCCAGCATGGTAAAAACAATGGTACACAATGCCTGGAGAGGTTTCCTTAAAATAGGATTTTTGTGCACTTACCAATAAATAATTTTCTTTTAGTCTATGTGGAACATAACCACAGGATGAAGTTCCGTCCTTCAGGAGGGCAGGGCAATGAACAGAAGGGGTCTCTGAGGCACTTTATCCCTGCCAGGGCATGCTCAGTTTTAAAGCATAATAAAGCCCCTGCCTGGTACTCCAACCATAGTTGTTTTTTTCTCCAGGAGGAAGTTCTGTGTTCCACATCTACTAAAAGAAAAGGAGTTAAACGGAATGTACACAAAAAAAAACTCCTTTTATCTTGCATCCTATGTGGAACAAAGGAACCATAAGGATACACCAAAGCATTCACAAAGATTCCTGGGGAGTGGGATGGACAAAAACCACTCTAGACACAGGCTAATTGTAACAGAAATTGACTGGTACCACATGAATTTAAGGTGTGAACAGATGCCAAAATCACAAAACCACAGAACAAGAATATGTTACTGATCAGAACAAAAATCATGAATTACATAGGCACAATGGACTGTAGAACCTTCTAGCCAAAGCCAGTGCATTAACAGAGTTGTGTCTGATAAATTTGGTTGGGTACGAGCAACACCCTGGAAGAAATCCTTGACATCTGGAATGAGAGCAAGACGCCTCTGAAAGAAGACAGAGCACAGAAGTCTGAACCTTAAGAGAACTCAGACTGATACCCTTATCCTCACCATCCTGGAGGAAGGAAAGAACTGTAGGAAGGTCAAAATCCTACGACAGGTCTTTGTCAGAACACCAAGAGAGAAAGGTAGACCAAACTAGATTGTAAGCCTTAGAGGAAACAGGCTTACAAGCACTAACCACCACACCAGAAGAAAAACCATTGTTCAAAATTGAGGATTCAACCTCCATTCCATCAAAGCCAGACGATGCAAGTCTTCCTTCCAGATGTAACCTTGCAGAAGAAGACCCAGACGGGAGGGGAGTCAAAGAGTTTCCACCACAGAGGTCCAGAAGCTCCAGAAACCAAGCCTGTCGAGGCCAGTACAGAGCAGTAAAAATGACTGGACAGCGTTCCAGTCTCAGTTTTCGTGGCACCCTGTTCAACAGGGGAATGAAAGGAAATCTGTACGCCAGAGGAAACATCCACTGGATCGACAAGGCATCCACTGCAAGAGCCAGGGGATCCACCCAGCGAGAGCAGAATGTTGGAACCTTCCTGTTGTGCCTGGTTGCCATCAGGTCCATGCATGGAAGACCACACTGCTGGATGATGAGGTTGAACACCTCTGGATGTAGTTCCCACTCTCCGCTGTCCGTGTGCTGACTGAGGAAGTCTGCCAGACCGTTGTCTACGCCAGGAATATGAACTGCGGAAATGGTAGGGACATGCTCCTCTGCCCATGACAAAATAGCTTTGACCTCTAGCCAAGCTGCGAGGCTTGTTGATGTAGGCTACCGCTGTGTTGTTGTCCGACTGTGCCCTGATGGGCAATCCTCCAGTTGCCGTGTCCGGTGTTGTAGGGTATGAAATATTGCCCGAAGCTCCAAGACATTGATGGGAAGGAGAGATTCCTCCTGGGATCACTCAAGTGCCCCAGTACCGCTCCCCATCCGGAGAGGCTGGCATCCGTTGTTACTGTTGTCCAGAAGGGCCCCAGGAAGGGTCTGCCTTTCAGGAGATTGTTCAGGTTGAGCCACCACGAGAGGCTCTGGTCCACGTGAAGAAAGAGAGAGATAGGGATCTTTCCAGGAGATCTGGTCAACTCCTGCACGCCAGGATTAGAAACCTCTGACGTTCCCTGGTATGAGCCATGGCAAACGGGATATATTCTATGGTGGAAATGAACTTCCCCACCAAGGATGACAACTTCTTGGCTGGAACTGGATCCTGAGACAGGATAGCCAGGACCTTCAGTGCTATCTGATGAGCCACTTCGTCTGTGAGAAATACCAATCCCGCTGTGAGTGTCGAAGAGGATGCCCAGAAAGACCATCCCCTGGGAAAGAACAAGGCCTGTCTTGTCCAGACTGATGATCCACCAGTAATGGGAGAGAGCAAGAATGCAGTCCTGCACCTGCTGATGGAGTAGTTCTGGAGAAAAGGCCTTCAGAAAGAGGTCGTCCATATACGGAGTAACTCTGATGCCGTTCCGATGTAGGACGGAGATCAATGTTCCCAGGACTCTGGTGAAGACTTGAGGAGCCATGGTCAGGCCAAAGGGGAGGGCAGAAAACCAGAAATGCCCTCGGTCACAGGCAAAGTGGATATATTGCCGACTCTCTGGATGAATGGGGATGTGCAGCTAGGCATCCTAAATATCCAGAAAGGAGACAGAAATTCCCCAGGGGACATGGCCGCTATCACTGTGCGCAGTGACTCCTGGCGGTACTGGGACCGGATCACAAAGGAGTTGAGATCTTTCAAATCCAAAATGGGATGATAGCCGCCATCCTTCTTGGAAACCACAAAGAGGTTGGAGTAGAATCCCAAGCCCCTCTCCTGAAGAGGAACTGGTTCCAGGACCGCCTTGTCCAGAAGGGCCTGAATGGCCTCCTCGAAAAGGCGGAGCTTTTCCACTCCCAAAGGACAGAGAGATGAGAAGGTCCTGGAAGGAGGAAGGGAGGTGAAGGGGATCCTGTACCCACCACCTGCAAAACCCAGGGGTCCACCACAGAGGCCTTCCAAGCCGAGACGTAGTGGTGTAAGAGGCCGCCTACCCACAGGTGGGGACCCGGGTTCGGCGAGTAATGCAGAAGGAGGTTTGGAAGCTTTAGGCTTCCGAGGACTTGGGTCTCCATTGCCGCTTAGGCTTGGATGAGGAGCGTGGAGCCCGAGGGACCGTCTGGGTCACTTGGCGCGAGTCTGCCTGAAAGGGACGAAAAAGCAGATTTTTTTTTTTTGACAGGCGCCTTGTTCCTTAGGACCACTGGCAGGTGAGTACTCTTCCCTCCAGTGGCTTCGCTGATCAGATCCTTGAGCTCAGGCCCAAACAAGGAGGTGCCCTGAAAGGGCAAAGGCAGGAGAGCCCTCTTGGAGGCCTTGTCAGCAGACTAGAACTTGAACTAAAGAGCATGTCTGGCTAACACAGACATGGTAGATGCCCTGGCTACCACATGTACAGCGTCAAACAGGGCAGCAGAAACATAATGCTGAACCTCAGCAATGTTGGCGAGAAGCCCCAGTACGTCAGCAGTAGGGGCCCCCTGGCGGACAGCTGAAGTGAGCTGTTCAGTCCAAACAGCCACAGCTCAATTCACCCATGTTGCAGTAAATGCAGGGCGGAGGGAAGAGCCAGCCGTTGCACAAATAGCCTTGAGAGAGGTCTCAAGCTTTTTTCAGTCCAGTCTTTCAGAGTAGATGTGCCAGCCACATGCAAGGCAGTGGACTTAGAAAGCCTGGAAACAGAGGCATCCACCTTAGGGGATTTGACCCACTGCTTAAGGGCCGTTTCAGAGAACGGGTAAAGCTTAGCAAACTTTCTAGATACAGATTGTTTCCTGTCTGGAAACTTCCACTCCTCAGGCTCCAAATCAGTCAAGGGTGGGGTTAGGTGGAAAACAAGTGTGGGGCCTAAAAGGCTCCTGGGTCAGAAGAAACTTCCTGCACCAAGGGAATGTTCAGGGTGGTCAACACAGCCCTGACCAGGCCCTCAGCAGAGGGAATGGGGTCAGCCTCAAAAGGGGTCCCCAAAAAACTGAGATGAAGAAACAGCTGAACAGTCTTAATCATCATCAGAGTCCACCAACAATTCCTCCTCAGAGGAATCAGACACATTAGGTACACTCGGCGGTTTAGGCAGGGAAGAGCTGATAGGAGCGGGGGCCTGCCAAGAGTGAAAGACCCCCTGTAAAGTGGATGGAAGGAGGACCGGAGGTCCCTAGTAGTAGCCTTAAAGTGATAGTAATGTTTCACAAAAACAGCAGCTCCAATTAATCTTCATAGTATTTGAGCCATAGAGAGTTATTTCATTACTGTGAGCATTGTAGTTCAAGACTAATTGAATGATAAAGTTTCCCTCTCCTGCCCCTTTTACTTAGTGTAACCCCCACACCGCAGATGTGGAATCCAGTCCATAAACCAGACAGCGCACATCAAGGGTCAATATTCTTACTCTGAGAACAATGAAAAACCTGCCCCCTTAACAGGTTTTTCAGCTTTTTCCCTTTTCTTAACTGAAGACTGTCCCTCCCTGCAATCTACCTGGACACTCCCTGCTGCTCTAAGCTGAGCAGTGTTATATCAGTAAAAGGGGCGGGAGGGGGATACTTTATCATTCAATTACTCTTGAACTACCACTCTGACAGTACTGAAATAATCTTCATGGTATTTGGGCCATGGAGATTAATTGGAGCTGCTTTTATTATGAAATATTACTATCCCTTTAAACTCTTGCATTCATACTGTCTCTAGTGCATGGCTGGAGGTCCCTGTAGGGGATTCAGGAGCAGCAGCAGCGCATGCTGGGCAAACATGACCTGAGAATTCTCTAGGTAACCATGAGTGACACAGGCGCCCCAGTGTCCTTAGTCCCCAGAAACACTAAATAAGACTTATCTGGTAGGCGAAGGGTTAAACTGCGGAGGAGAGAAGGACAGGCCAAGCCCTGCATAGGATACGCGATCTGCGAAGACACAATATGGCTGCCACGTCGCGAGCCAATCAGAAACGAGCGAGCACTCATGGGAATCAGTTTCGCTGAAGGAGTACCCCCAACAGTGCCCAAAGCCCCGTAAGGCCCCCAACATGCCCAGAACGTTGACCGGATGACAGAGAAAGGGCAAACCAACAAAATGAGCCATCTCTGACCTCGCTACGTGGAGCAGTTGCAGAGATGTCACAAACTGTAAAGTCCCATAGAAGTGAATGGAGCAATGGAGTCTATGCTGTAAACACATGGAACAAAGTTAACGAGGTGTATACCAAAACGTAAAACCACTCAAAAGCCCACTAGACCCAATAAACACTGCTCCCAGTAGGGAAAGTGCCCAAAATCCCACAAAAAAGGTACTAACCAGCAGCAAAAGGGTTAAGTTAGCACAAAAACTTACTCCAAACACCTCACAGACATACAGATAAACCCAATGTGTACGTGAGTATGTAATAGGAACTCCAAATGAGACCCCTATGTGAAGGGAAAGCATGGGACATGTGGACCTCAGCACTCAAAGGGTGCTCAGCTTTTTCAGCAGGTCTTCTGTCCTCACAGTACCATATATCAAGAAGCCTCAGTGGGCAACTCCTGGGGAAAGAACTTGCAGCCAAGATTCTCCCGCCAGGGCTCAGGTCCACAAATGCACCTGGTAAACTGAGCTATCCACATTTGGGTGATGGGATTTGTCAATGATGGTAATCCACCTAATGGTGGTATCCCATATCTAACAGAAAAATAATAAAGCTAAAACTATTGCAGAACCTTGTGTCTCGACCAAGGAACAAATCTTACTGGATGCGGATTGGCTAGCTGCAAGTTAAGGAGAGGAGGTAGGCTAAATAGCCAGCAGTCACTTCTCAGACTTGTTCCTGCCTAATAAAAGGGGCTGATCGCCTACCCAATGTTACCAGTAACCTGTATTGGATGACAGAAGAGAGGATTTTAGTCTTACCTGTTAAATCCTGTTCTCTTAGTCCATACAGGTTACTGGTAACTTTGGGTAGGCGATCCGCCCCTTTAATTAGGCAGGAACAGTTCTAGAATTGTATGCTGGGGGTGGAGCCTACCTTCCCTCCTTGGCTGAAGCTAGCCAACCAGCTCCAGTAAGATTTGAGACACAAACTATTGACTAGATAGTGGAAGGGAAAGAAGAGTCCTGTAAGCATGACCCCGAAGGACCCCCACAGTCTGCCACAGGAGAGCCAAGCATAGTCCCTTGACAGGGTGGGAGACCTGTTACCTGTATGGACTAAGAGAAAAGGATTTAACAGGTAAGACTAAAATCCTCTTTTCTCTGTCGTCCAATACAGGTTACTGGCAACTCTGGGATGTGCAACCATTGAGTTTCCCAGAGGTGGGAAGTAAGACAAGGACCAGGTGCAAGGCCCCCAGTCACCAGAGCAGATATGAACCATCAAATCAGATATAGCCCAACAAAACAAATGAAGTGTCAACACACACTGAACAGGGGTAACTATACCCCAAGAACTGTTACACAGCACACTGACCTAGAGCCAACAGGGCTCAAAAAAAGTGAAGGAAGCACTAAGAACCGAAGGAGATCCTAGACACGCAAGACCGCCTCCAGGATCTTCCTCCCAAAACTGGCTTCAGCAGATGCCAGCACATCAACTCAGTCATGCTTCGAAAAGGTGTGCACAGACGACCAAGTGGCAGCCTTACACAACTGATCAGCAGAGGCCTGATTATTGTAATCCCAAGAAGCCCCAAAAGATCTAGTAGAAAAGAGCCGTGGCCCAAAAGGAAACAGGCCTCTTCCTCAGCTCGTAAGCCTTATGAATAGTGGCCTTGATCCAGGACGCAATAGTCACTTTGGATGCAGGTCTTCCTGCCCTGGGGCACTCAGGGATGACGAACAGCACGTCAGATTGTCTGATGGACTCAGTGCGATGTACATAAAACTTGAGACAACGCACCACATCTAACAAGTGGAGATCCCTCTCCTTGTCAGAGGTAGGGTCAGGGCAGAAAAGAGGGCACCATAATCTCCTGATTAATGTGGAGCTCAGAAACCACCTTCGGGAGAAACTCCTGACAAGCGCAAAGCACAGTCTTGTCTTTGTGAAACACCAAAAAGGGTGGTCTACAAGACAGAGTATGCAACTCCACGGCAAACAGACACGTTCACCAGGAGAAAGGCCATTTTCCACATCAGCAGGCGTAAAGGAATAGTAGCCAGACTCAAAGGGAGGGCGCTGAAGGACGCCCAAAACCAAGTTAAGATCCCAATGAGGAGTGTCAGACTTGAAAACAGGATGAGTATGAGCAACGTCCTGGAAGAAAATCTTGACATCAGCAAGAATAGCAGTGCGCCTCTGAAAGAAAACAGAGAGAGAGCGCAGAAGTCTGAACCTTAAAGGAACTCAAGGGAAGGCCCTTATCCACACGGTCCTGCAAAGCAGCCAGGACTGTTGGTAGATCAAATTCCTGAGACAGGTCCCCATCAGCACACCAAGACAAAGGTCGACCAGACACGATGGTAGGCCTTAGAAGAAACAGGTTTGTGTGCACTGAGCATAGTAGCCACCACACCAGAAGAAAAATCCTTCAATATTGAGGATTTGATTTCCAAGCCGTCAAGCTAGCCGATGAACATCCTCCTTCCACAGGTAATCCAGTAAAAAAAGATCCAGATGGCAAGGGAGATCCAGAAGCTCTGGAAACCAAGCCTGTCAAGGCCAGTACAGAGCAATCAGAATGACTGGACAGCGCTCCAGTCTCAATTTCCGTAACACCCTGTGCAATATGGGGAGGGGAGGAAATAACCAAGGAATGGACATGGCATCCACCGCTAGAGCTAGAGGATCCCTCCAAGAGCAGAACCTTCCGGTTGTGTCTTGTCGCCATCAGGCCGATGCAAGGAATACCCCACTTCTGAACAACAAGGGTGAACACCTCGGGGTGCAGTTCCCACTCTCCTCTGTCCACCGTGTGTCGACTGAGGAAGTCTGCCATGACGTTGTCTACGCCAGGAATATGGACTGCGGAACGTGTTCTTCTGCCCAGGATGAAATAGCATTGACCTCTAACCAAGTTGGGAGACTTCTTGTTACGCCCCACTTGTTCATGTAAGCCACGGCTGTGGCGATGTCGGGCTGAACCCGGACTGGGCATTCTTCCAGCTGGGGAGTCTAATGATGAAGGGCATGAAATATCGCCCGAAGTTCCAACACGTTGATGGGAAGGAGAGATTCCTCCGGAGACCACCGACCCTGAGGAGACCCACGACCACTCTCCAGCCAGGGAGGCTGGCATCCGTCATCACCATGGTCCAGAAGGATACCAGGAAGGACTTGCCCTTCAGCAGATTGGAGAGGTTGAGCCACCATGACAAACTCAGTTCCACATGAAGAGGTAGGGACACTGACATCTTCAGAAGGACCGGCTGACCCCTGCACACAAACCTCTGGAGTTCCCTGGTGTGAGCCATGGCAAACAGGACCGCTTCTATGGTGGAGATGAATTTCCCCACTAGAGGGGACAGCTTCTTGGCTGGAACTGGATCGTGAGCCAGAACAGCAGAAACCCGGTGGGCGATCTGGTGAGCCACTTCGTCCGTGAGAAACACCATGCTCTGTTGAGTGTTGAAGAGAAGGCCCAGGAAGACCAGACACTGGGATGGGACAAGATCCGACTTGTCCATGTTGATGATCCACCCGTGATAGGTGAGAGCATGAATGCAGTCCTGAACCTGCTGATCCCCTTTTATCTGGGGTGATCACTAACCAGGCCAACATCACATATAAAAAAAAGCTAGAAATTAGCAAAGTCTTATTGCTCCTAGTAAACCAAAACAATTGGTAGATAAAAGTGAACGAGAGGGACTTTTTGGATCCAAACTCCCAGTGGGAAATTTCAAATGCCTGCAATCTAGATGCTCTAATTGTAGGTATATTGAAAATAAAGCCCTTAATATCTCAAGTTTTTTTAATGCTAAATCGTTCCTTATTAAACAACATTTTTTTTTTCCGCAGTGCTTCTTTCTTCAGATTACCATTGGTAAGGAAGAAGCCTCCTTCTGGAGAGAGAAACATGGGTTGCACAACAGCACCTGATAACTGGGCAATCCTCCAGGGGAAGCCAGTAATGGTAATCCACCTAATGGGGGGGGGATTTGGACACTCAATAGCTAAGAAAAATAAAAAAATAAAAAATAACTAAAAACTAAGTAGACCTGTTCCGAGCCTTCTAAAAAATCTGGCGGGGAGTGGCTAAGACAGCCTGATATGGAGGAGAGGGAGGCTCCACCCCTTCTAGAATTTTTCCAGCCCACTGGGAGGAGCTGTCACCTCTCCAAGGTACCTGTGTGTTATAGTGTATGACACAGAAAAACTACATAGTTTTTACTTCCTTCTGGTATTACCTGTTTCCCAGTTTTCTTCTCTGTTCTCAGAAGGAGCAGGATTCAGGCATCCATCCATCTGTTGATCAGAGTCAAGCACAGAAGGACCATACGTGTACCTCTCAGGGGACACTAAAAAATACAAATAAAATTTGTCGTCTTGAATTACATGTATCTAATCAAACAGCGAATGACAATATTTAGAAGACAGAGGCAAATCAATGAAAAGAATGTGCAAAGACAGGGCTGATATGCCACTTCGATTTAATTGTGATCTGTTTAGCCTTGTAACCACATGTAAAACTATAAGCAACGGCACAAAGATACAGGAATACAAAGTATTTATCAAGGATTAAAAAGATAACTTGTTAGAGAACAATTATTCCATTCTATTTAAAATTTGTCACTTACCAGCTGAGGGTGATAGAAGTTATGATTTAAAATAACTGCGAAGGCACAGGCTGCCTACCTTTGCACAACACATTTCACTGAACATCACAAAAATCAACTTTCTCAAGAATGTGTTTTTATATTATTGGTACTAAAACAAAAATATAGAATACTAGTGCTTTTATAATGAGAACTGCACAAGGATAAAACTACAAAAACAAAAGATTAAGTGTAGTGAACAGGCTGCACATTAAAATACGTGTGTGTGGTTAAACATAACAGTCTGAAGCTTAGCTATCAACGTCCAATGTTATATTTCAAAATCAGGCCACTCATCACTAACCTAGGCAAATGTTATAACACCAAAGCTTTTGTGCCGAAGCTTTTCATATTGAAAGTCATCTTTTGTGAAACCACAGAGTTTTTGCAAACCAGTCTGGCAGAGTATAATTAATATTGTGAACAAGTAAGCGGCACAATTTACTTTGTTTACTTACAGGAACACCATTCACTAATAGGCAATAATTTATATTTACGAACACTGCAATGTTAAATTAATGCAATAGCTACTTTTTGTTAAATCACCAGAATAGGGCATAGTGATTTCTGGGGTCTACGAATAAAACGGCAAGTTTCAATATCCAAGTTTGGAGCTGAGTCTTTTTTTTTTTTTTAATTTCTACATTTGTAGCATGGATACTACAAAGATTAAGCACCTAGCTAGTTATAACCCCTTTGAGTGCCAGGGGAATGCAATGCATTGCTTCGCAATTCATTTTTATGACCTTTTGACTCAATGGGGTAAAAACTATAAGCCTGTTTGAAATGAGTGTTGAGTGGTTACATTAGAACTTTGACCTACCTGTGCGAGGTCTTTTCATAGTGACATACGGAAGAAGGTCATGCCGCGTTAGTACACGAAGAAGTTGGAGGAGGTGTGTGAAGTTGGTCTCATCACATTTCCCTCTCCTTTCTAACTGAAGGAGGAGTTCAGTGCCATTCTTAGGCCGTAAGAGTTCAGGAGAATCCAGATTATCACTGGAATTTAGCTCATGGGAGGTGTATCCACGATTCCACCTTTGCCAAGCAGCTAGCAAGGCACTGTCAGGCACTATATCACTACCATCCTCTTCCACTGTCCAGAGATGGGGATCCAATGGATGCGTGAAGGGGTGAGATTCATTCAGCAGAAATGACAGGGCATCAACGTCATTTTCTGTTAGCTGGGAACCGATGACATCAAACATGCGATGTAGGGAAAGCATGCCATAGTATTCCAGGCATTCATCCTCCTCCCAGGGTTGAGACACCACAAGCCTTCTGATTCCAGACATTTTTGTTTAACCTTAAGAAATCTGTAAGCAGTCACTTCAACTGCTCCGCACAAAATGCTTGGCACAGATATGAACACTAATGCCACTGCTTACTGTCACTTACACGTCAAACAGCAACTTCTGAAAAATAAAAATAATTACAAACATGTTGGATAGTAATTACTCACAATATACCAGTGCGCAACACAGATGCAAGCAGAGTGATGAAGACAGAGGAGGAAGGGGGTGGGGAGGGAGAGTAATGAGACATGGTAAAACCAAAGGAGGGGTACATGGTAGAGGGAGGTGAGAATGACCCATTAGTGCAGGCACACACACTCCCTACCAGATACATGCTCCTTAGTTGCACAGCATGGGATCTCCAGGGTCCAGTCACTCTTCCTTCTGTGTAATATTGATGTTACACTTGCCCTAGGTGTTAAACCCTTTAACTGATTGCTCAATCCCAGATATGTGCATTATCCTTGCTCAGTTCTACACTCTGACTTCACCAAGAAGGGTCTTTGTGAACAAATCAAACAAAGAACTGTGCTATTTTCTAAGCAGCAACACAGCTCTCCATCAGACTCACTCATACAGACTATCTGCTCCATTGTAGACATAACAAGACTGTAGAAAGGAAATGCAAAAGGCTAATAAAATAAAAATGTAATGAACAGAAGGACAAGTTCTTAGTGCTAGATGCATGACCAATGCTTTTCGTCATAATGCGCTGGAGACCACTGGTCTGTCGGAGTGCACCATGGGCATTAGTATTACACTGAAGGACAACATGAGGATCTCACTGCGTCTAGTCAAGGAGAGTGCAACAGTTAATCATATAGACAGTTTAAGCAGTCTAGAGCTAAGGAGGCCAAGTGCCCACTACCTTAGTAATGTCTTTACTCAAACACTGCAGGAGCACAGTCTGAAGGGACCAGAATGTTTCCCTTTAACAGGAGGTAGAGCTCAAGATGAGAGTGCAAGATAAGAAATCTACTCAGTGTTGCTATGGAAAAACAAGCTCAGCATATGTTGGTCAACTGTGGCTGCCATAGGGCCACATTTTAAACACATTGCTTTAAAATGTGATTGACACCCATGTGGCATACAGTTTTCCAAATATCCCAAGTGTCCTTCCTTAGGAGGAAAAAAAGTTCTGCTGTGACACCCTGCGCTTCCACTTTTCCACCCCACTACCCCTATTTTTAGGAGATCAAATTTCTTGGTATACATATAAATATCACATTGCTCCACAACAATAAAACTCACATTAACCCCTTAAGGACCGGACATTATGGGACATTTCCGTCCCATAACGTCCGCATAGGGGCACGTTGACGGGCCGGTATACGTGACCTGTCACGTGTATCGGCGCGTCATTATGGGGCTTGAAATAGATCGCTCCGATCTTGGAGCGGTCTATTTCATGCCCCATTTTTACTTACAGCGCTCCCGGAAGAGCGCTGTAAGTAAAATGTACGTGACGTACCAGGACCGTCAAGGGTCTTTCAAGAAAGTTTACCCTTGACGGTCCTGGTACGTCAAGGGTCCCTAAGGGGTTAAAGTCTGCTTAAACTTCATTATAAGTAAATAAAATATTCTGGCCTTTCCAACTCATTTATTCAATTTCATAAAGAATGATCAACAGGTCATGAAGTAGCCAAAAAAAATCTCAGTAATGCACCACCCACCAGTCGCACCCCCAGCAACACCAAACTAAGAGTCTCTCTCTTTGGCCACTGGAAAATGTTGAGGTTCACCAGCCATCTGTAAGCAACATACCATGTCCAATACCCCCTTGCATACACTCTTGATACCATCAGACTTGTTACACTGATGGTCATGGAATTCCACATATACTTCTTGGTTCCCAAGACTTGTTTCACTGATAGAGATACTTCTAGTACTTCCTACAGTATATATACCCATACTGATGGGGGTACCATTTTTTCTTGGGCTTGCATTACGTACTGAATACACTAAGAAATCCCATGGTGTTGAAAGATTTGAGTATCTTTGAAGCAACTGAAGTGTATAATTTTTCCCACAGCACCACTTTCTGGAAACAGTTGTGCACACTAACCTAAGTAGTAAAAGAGGCAAGCAACCCCTCATTTAATGCAGGGTAAAGTCCATTTCCAAAATGGTATGCCTTGTTGACTTTCTTCATGAATGAATTAGTTTATATAGGTCCACAAGTTTACGTAGAGCTTTACAGTTTAACCCTTCGAGTGCCAGAGGGGGTAAGCAATATTGCAAAGTAATGCGTTGCGTTGCCTGCTGGCACCAAAGGGTTAATGATATAATTGATAAAACCATTTGCTTCTGGCACTCCATACAGTATGTTAACTTATACCAATGGGGTAAAATTTTTCTTTAGCCATTAGAAAGTACTAAATACAGAATGAAATTTCCAAAAGTTTTAATGCGGAGCTACCACCCAATATAAAGTTGCCCCCCAATAATTAGGTATATGGCGACAGGCTTCTTAAGAGTGTTATCATCTGCTACAAGTACCACTATCTGAAGTAATCCTGTTTCTTCAGAGACAGACAGCCAGGCTTGCATGCAGACATCTTGGCTTAGAAACATCTGCACTGTCCGTCCCGGATGCATTGCATGGAGTCAAAGGGCACCGGAAGGGACAGATGGCGCAGTCAGCTCTACAGCAAGAAGCCTGGCCGTCAGTCTCTGAACAAGCAGGATTACTTCATATCATGGTACTTATGGCAGATAACACAATTAAGAAGCTAGTCGCAATACACCTAATTAATGGGGGAGGGGCAACTTTATATTGGGTGTTAGTTCTGCTTTAATAGCTTTGAAGTGGAAGAAATGGAAATAATTGAGAAAACAAGTCACGGTGTAAAAAGGCGAATATACCCCCAATTAAATGCGGGTGAAATGGAACTACTTGCATATTTTCATATAGCTAAAAGTTATTCCCATTCTAGCATGGGCAGCTTATTTCAAAAAAAGCAAAAACAGGCAGGTGTGGTTTGCTCTTCTGGCACCCACTACAGTATGTCAACCCATACTAAATGGGCATAATTTTTCTTGGATCAGCAGTAGCTAATGCATGCAGCAGGAAATTCCATAATTTTCAAAAATGGAACATTTGGTGTGTGTGTGTGTGTGGGGGGGGGGTCTATGTCACTTTGTGTTACTTTGGAGCCACTTTTAGAAAACATTTGTTTAAATCAGGTTCTGGGTAGAAAGGAAATTGACCAAGGACCAAGAAAGGTTTGAAGTTTTTACCGTAGGAAAATGGGCAGTCTAGATGTGCCGAATGGTTCTTATCTGCTATCAAATTCTATGTTCCTACCATCTGATGCAGTGGGATATCTACCGTACAGAAATCGTTTCTTATAGTTATTCTGCAGATTTATGGTAGCTTTATCATATAAGCACTGGAATTTGAATTTTAGTTTATAAAGTTGAACACTCTTATGTTTCTGTTAATTAGGGGTTTGCAAAGGCATTGCAAGCAAGTAACATACTAAACTAAGCTGAAAATAGACAAGACCAATTGTTGCCTCATAACCCAAAGAAGTGAGATTTGATAGCAGAAAAGCTTAAGCAAGTTAGTCTTTATCTGATGGTTAGGCCATCAATCTTCATCTCTTCCCCTCCCCAGTTGTTCCCCGTTATCACCTCCTCTGTGGGGAGACTGACAGGCTGCAGTACAGAGCTGCACCACAGCCTGATGTCACAGGCTGATGTCACAGACTTAATTTTGAAAAGCTTATAGCTGTCTATACTGTACCAAATGAGATAAACACTGACTTTAGAATTCTTGAGATGATTAAGATAAGAAAAGACTTTAATGGAGGTGATCGTTCCCCTTTAAAGAGGCAGTGTAAATGGCCTATATGATAACTCAGAGAATCAGATGCAAAAGTGTGCAAGTATTTACTTACAGACAGTGAACTGTCAGTACACACCAAGGAAAGACCTTCTTAAAGAGGAGAACAAAAAAAAGAAAAAAAAAAAAAGTCCATGTATTACTTTATGTACAGTTTCAATGTAATTATGTTGCTTCATCTCTAGTCCTAGCTTTCCAGACCAAAATACAGTAAAAAGTAAAACATCCTGAAACCTTAAAGGAATAGGAAGGCCAAGCCAGCTCTCTCAATAAGGATTGTTTTGGAGAATACTTACAGAACCCGTATGTGAATAGCAATAGAAAAAGTCTAAGACTTTGGATTGAGTATCATGCCTAGGAGATTTAATCTGGAGAAAGAAGCATTAGTACTCCTCAGATACACCTTCCGATAACACACTGAGATTTAATGAGATAGTTTTCTTGCAGATTGTTGTATGGGGCCCTCTTTTTCTAAAGCAACAGAACACTGCAGAGATTTACTGGTGCTGTGTTGTGAATGGAATTCTAAATGATCAGTAAACCAGGCATAATCCCATCTATGAACTGCTCATTAATCATTTCTGACTTCATTACCCCACAGGCGAATCATATATACTCGCCAAACTGACAAAAATGCCTTAATAAGGAGACAAAAAAAATATAGTTCATTTCCATCAATCTATAAATATAGAACAGGTGTTCATTCAGCGCTGCTCTGATCAATGATTTCTATACAGCTGTTAATAATAATTCAATACCCTGCTGTGTCTTCTACATACAGATAAAGCTTGCACTGTCTTACCCACAGGTCTACTCGTAAAAGATATCTCCCAACATTACTGTCAGAGTTCTCTACCAAGACATATTTAAGCAAACAAGGCAGTCCCAATGAAGCCTCTCACTGAGCAATTGACCAAAATGTTCAATCCTGACCAGAGAACAGGGGGTTAAGCTAAGGTGTGATAAAATGGAGAGGACTTCTCCAGTGTGATCAACTCTCCAGTTCATATGCTATCCTCTTGAATCTATGCACCAATACATCAAAAATAATTGCAACGCTCCTCAGGGTATGCTGTGATCATGGTGGGGAGGCTCTAACGGACTGCTCTAGGACTGGAACACTTCGTCCCAGCACAGGTGAATGCTTGCTACAGCGATGACATATGCCAGTGGAGACACAAGACCAAGTAATGCATGTAAACATCACCGCTCTCTACTTTACTTCTCTCCTCTCTGATCTTGAGAAAGGGAACAGATCCCACAGATCAAAATGGCCAAAGAAGGGGTACACTTATTTTAGGTAGTGGTGGTGCTGGGTGCAGGATTGGTATGTACAACATGTTCCGCTACTTTATGACCTACTGACAAAATTAGGTAGCTGAATAAGGGATTTAACTCCTTAAGGACTGGCGCACATGCTCGGCCGGCACTTGAGGACAACGGGGATGGGATCCCCGTTCAGGACTTCCGGAGCAGCATGCAGCTGTGGCGAGAGGCCTGAACTCCATGACGTGCCAGGACCATTACTGGTCCTTAAGTGCCGGACCACCGTGACGGTCCTGGCACGTTAGCAGTCGTTAAGGGGTTAAAGAAAGATCAAAGTTTTGTTTACATAGACTAATTTCTAAATATATATCCAGAAGATTAAGTGAACATTAATGTGAGCTTTATTTTTGTAGAGCGTTGCGATACTTAAATACACACACACACACACACACACACACACTCTGAACTCTTAAAAACGGTGGGACACCACTGAAGGAAGGATATAGGGATATCCATCTCAGAGCAACAGTACCCCCCTAAAAAGGGACACATGAATAAACATTCATAATGAATAAAGTCACATTAAAAACTGCACTAATCAAGTAGAAGTCAGAGGAAAATATTTTTCCTCCACTTTTTTATATTAATCAAACTAAATAATGGATTATACATATAAATATGGCACCAAAAGAAAGTCCTATTTATCATATATATATATAATGTATATGTGTGAGTCTAATAAATGAAAATATTGTTAAAGGGATAGCAATGTTTCATTATAAAATCAGCTCTAATTAATCATCATAGTATTTGGACTTTGGAGAGTGTTATTTCAATTCTGTCAGCGTTGTAGTTCAAGAGTAATTCAATAGCAAAGTATCCCCCTCCCGCCCCTTTTATTGATGTAACCCTGTGCAGCCAGATCATAAGGGAGGTGCCCAGGTAGACTGCAGAGAGGGACAATCTTCAATTAAGATAACGGAAAAACCTGAAAAACTTGTCGGGGGGGGGGGGGGCCTTCATTGTTTTCATAGAAGATTGTCCCCTTCTGTTATCTTTCTAGTCTTACAACCAGATTCCACATCTGAGAAGATATGGCTTACACTAGGTAAAAGGGGTGGGAGGGGAAACTTTGCTTGTTAATATCTCTCAAACCATAAAGGTTTGAGGGATAAGACTTATATTGTTCGTCATGTTTTTTTAACCCCTTAAGGACCGGACGTTATGGGACATTTCCGTCCCATAACGACCGCATAGGGGCACTTTGAGGCGCCGGTACACGTGACCTGTCACGTGTATCGGCGCGTCACTATGGGGCTTGAAACAGATCGCTCCGATCTTGGAGCGGTCTATTTCATGCCCTATTTTTACTTACAGCGCTCCCGGTAGAGCGATGTAAGTAAAAAGTACGTGACGTACCAGGACCGTCAAGGGTCCTTCAAGCAAATTTACCCTTGACGGTCCTGGTACGTCAAGGGTCCCTAAGGGGTTAATGCCTACAAAATAAAACAAAGATAAAACGTATTACTATCCCTTTAAATAATGACATACTAGTGGAAAAAAAAATCCTTGGTCACCAAGGAGTTAATGTGGATGCAATTATGCTTCAGCCTCCATAGACCACAAAGCCATCTAACTAATACTATACAGATCTTGAATTCCAATTCAGAGGAAAACAAAAAAAAAAACAAAAAAAAAAAAAAAAAAAAAAAAAAAGCTTTATTAATTTCAATTATTTTATTAGGGAAGTGTTACAATTTAACTGGCATTGTTTACACATTGCTGTGTCTTCCACAGCAGAGTTTTCCCTTCAATCCAATCTGTAACAGGAATAATGGGGTAAAACTCCCTTCTCAAATGGACAGGCCAATCCAAAATAGGCAAAGCCTTTGATGCGGAGACTCCATTCAGCTTTACCCCACCCATCAATTTCACATATAGTAAAATAGCAGAAAGAAAATTAAGAGCATGATGAAAGAAGAAAATCCCCAAGAAGACCCCTCTCTACCCAGGGACCTATGCCACATTTTTCCCCCTCCAGGTGGGCAGTCCTGTGTTCCACACTGACAAACAGAAAAGGATCTAATGGCAATTTCACTAAAATCTCTCCACTGAAGAAGATCAGTATTCCACAGGACTAACTTGTCATATAAACCTCAAGTATCAATAGACAAAACAAATGAATAAGACCAAAAACAAATAGGGTTGAGAACACTGCAAAAGGAAAGCAAGGAAAGAAATCCTTAAACAGCCACCACCGCCTGAAGGACCTTCCGGCCAAAGTTGGTCGAAGTCGATGCATGTCAAAGATGACCATGTCGCCACCTTAAACAGCTGTTCAGCACAGGCCTGATTCTTATAGGCCCAAGAGGTCTGGTGGGGTAAGCCGTGACTCTGAGAGTAACGTGTTTCTACCAAGCACATGTTTACTCTGGATGCAGCCAGGTCAGCTCGAGGGCCCTCAGAATTGACAAAGTTAAATTTCCTGAAAGTTTGCATGTGTTGGACATAGTACTTAAGACAATGTACCATATCCTGCAGATGGAGCTCCTGTTCTGTATAAGGATCAAGGTACAAATAAATAAAGGACTGTTAAAGCAGAACTTTTACCTTAATTCAATTTTGCATATTTGAAAACTGAATTAAAAACTGCCTATATGTCATGTTAGCCAAAAGTCCAGCAGATTATAGTTTAGGATATATTCACACTTTTATTTCCGGGCAATGTGAAACGTAACACTTCCTTGTACTGCACAGAGCTTAATTAGCATATGAAACAATTGAAGCCTCCATTAGCATGCGACTTCACTGCAGGGGGGGTTAGGGGGATAGCACAGAGTTGAAATCCCAACTCTGCGCAATTGTACCATTGAGTTTGAGACATGCAGAATTCTGTTCTCCTCACCCCCCACAGCATCAAGTCACAGATCACACAGGAAGTGGCTTTGTCATTCACACAACCAGGCGTGAATATGTATGATATAGGGTAGAGTGACTAGGCATGTATTAACCAACACCACACACACACACACACACACACAAACACACACACACACACACACACACACACACACACACACACACACACACACACACACACACACACACACACACACAAACACCAGAGCACTTTAAAGCTGAATTTTCACTCAAATTAAAGTGCCCCCCAAATCACTATGCACATAGCGATACGCATTTCAATACTAGTATTATCCTGAATATGTCTGTTCTGAGACACACAGGCAGACATCTTGCCAAAGAGACATCTTCGAGCCTGAGCTGTCCTCCCCCGGTCTCCTCTGGAATTGGTGAGGGGAGTTGCATTGTACCTTAAAGGGATAGTAATACTTAGTTTTATCTTTACTTTATTTTGTAGGCATTAAAAAAAACCATGAAGAACGATATAAGTCTTGTCTCTCAAACCTTTATTGTTTAAGAGATATTCACAAGCAAAGTACCCCCCCCCAGCCAGATCAGAAGGGAGGTGCCCAGGTAGACTGCAGAGAGGGACAATCTTCAATTAAGATAAGGGAAAAACCTGAAAAACTTGTCAAGGGAGGAAGGGCTTTCACTGTTTTCATGCAAAGAAGATTGTCCCCTGCTGTTATCTGTCTGGTCTTACAACCAGATTCACATCTGAGAAGAGATGGCTTACACTAGGAAAAAGGGGTGGGAGGGAGAAACTTTGCTTGTGAATATCTCTTAAACCATAAAGGTTTGAGAGATAAGACTTATATCGTTCTTCATGCCTACAAAATATAATAAAGATAAAACGAAGTATTACTATCCCTTTAAGGTACTGGAAGGGAATGACAGCGCAAGCGCATTGATACCGCTACAGAAAGAGGCCTGCCTGTGCATCTAATAACAAGCTGTATTTCTCAATAACACCAGACTTATTAAGAATACTAGTAGTGATAAGCGTATTGTTGTTAGGTGCATTATATTATCGGGGTGAGTTTTTATATATGATATATACCCACACACACACAAAAGCTGTACATTCTTTACTATTCTGCCAACAAGTCTACAAATCAAAATAAGTAGGATCCCTGCCAAACATATGCTTAACAGGAGAAGGTAACACAGAATACTTTGTTTCATGAACTAGCAATTGTGATCTCTTCAATAAAATGGAAACACTCATTATATAGCAATGACAATGTTTACTGCCAAAACAATACCTCACCACAAGATTAGGGATCACTTCTTACCTCCCTTCCAGTTTATGAATTACTTATTTAAAAAAGGGGGTGGAGGAACCCCCACAAGCCTTTATAATTCTGACTGATCAGCCATGATAAAAATGCTCCACCCACAGCCATGCATAATGAGAATTTTTGACAGCAAAGTGTTCAGCTATAAAATACAAGTGTTAAGCCCTCCTGTTTCTGAAGGAGTAAAAATGCAAAAACGATAAGTATAAGTAACTTAAGTATGAGTGACACCTAATTTGTTATTCTTAAATCAATAATACAGTAGTTATATTTAACATTTTGTCATGCAGATTGCACCCTACCCAATCTGCCAGGTGATCGGCGTAAACTCCTTAGATTCAGCCGCCTACAGTAGGTTTAGGAAAACAGGTACGGTTAACAAGTTTTGGAATGCAACCCCGAGAACAGATATTATCCACCAAAAAAAATTGATGTTAAGAAAGCGACAGCTGTTAATACTACTAGCCCCTAACGTCTGAACATGCGGCTCTCCAGCCGCTGGAAGACAACACCCATCATACTCGTGTAAGAAGCAATATTAATAACGTATCAGAAGGCCACATATTGAGAAATCTGAGAATGGTACAATATGTCCCATGAACCCTAGGCAGAATATATAATGCACCATTACCGATTTGGATTTCGCTCGGGACCTCATTTTAAGTTACAGTCGATGTGTACAAGATAACGATAACGCTAATTTCTCCGCAGATTTCTTAAGACTGTCACTATTGCCAAAATGTACTAACAAAATGTATTTTCCTCGCCAGACCTCTATCGATCTCTCCAGAAATCAGCAGGGTTAAGGCAGCTCACCCAGTGACGCCTCAATTAATAACGGTAAAAACAACTCAGCTACCTAAAAATATCTTAACTTTTCAGCACTAACTTACCGCGGCCAATATAGTACGATTTTAGGTGTTACGGCGATAAACAATTCACCCACAGAGCTGGATACTGCGGCTACTAACAGCTTCTGGTACCTTCCACCAACTACTGCGCATGTTCTTTCAATCGGTGACGTCAAGCAGCCGTCAAACCACGCCTTAGGCCACCATTTTGTGCTCTGCACATGCGCAGTACCGTTTAAGAGAAGGGCGTTTAGGGCTGCAAGGAAGGTAGGAG
Organism: Rhinophrynus dorsalis; assembly: GCA_037306005.1. Lineage (NCBI taxonomy): Eukaryota > Metazoa > Chordata > Amphibia > Anura > Rhinophrynidae > Rhinophrynus > Rhinophrynus dorsalis. The sequence goes on from CM074724.1 coordinate 307,928,353, forward strand.
GGATATGTTGTCACGCAGTGTACCTGCCAGTACGCGTGACTTACGAGGAGTGTTTAGCCAATCGCGCACCGTCGTTTAGTCTGGTTACATAAGTATTATTCTCTAAGAAAAACAAATGGTCAATCCCCAAACGCGTAGTGTACGCATACCTCCCAACATTTCAAATGACTAAAGAGGGACACTTTTGTTTTAGGGGGTGTTACGGGGTGCGAGGCATTACCAAGAATTTATAGGAGGTTTGATGACCTGACACCTCTTTGTGTAATTTAATAAATGATCTAAAGCAACACCACATTATTTTTTTTTACACAGACTAATTTATAAACACATATAATGATGTTTATATAATCTTTAATGTGAGTTTTATGGCTGTGGAGCGCACACCACACAGTCTGATCTCCTAACAAGAGGGACACTAGGATGGAAAAGAGGGACAGAGGGATTTGGTTCTCAAAGAGGGACACTTGGGAGGTATGGTGTATGGAAAATATTTGCGTGGAAAATAACTGACACTTGACCTTATCGTACTTCTTAGAATAGACGTAGGCATACCTGGGAACTTTCAGAAATGGCTCACCCTGAGATTCCCCAGCCTCGCCCGCCGCCCCCCCCCCCCCCCCGTCCCACCCCCACAAAAAAAAAAAAAATAACCTTTGCAATGGCGTTGAAAGATATACTGGAAGTATTATTGCGCAAGTTTTGGATGATTTTATAACACAATGGCGGGAAGAGTTAACATGAAACATTTTTATTTCTTAAAATATGTACAGATGCATGTAAACTTGAACAAAACAATAAATACGTTGTGCAAATTCTGTAGTGCTAAAATGCCCTCAACAGAAATAAATAAAACAAACATCAAATGTTTATTGTGTTTCAAATATATAGCTATAAAGAACAAAATATAAATATGTAGTGCAAATTATAAAGTGCTAACAGTCCTTCAACAGAGACAAACAATAAATAAACAGCAGCAAATGTTCGTGCATTTATTATAGTCTAGTGGATGTCTCCCAGTCCGTAGAATGCTTCTTTCCATTAACTAGAACATGCTGCTGCATCTCCAAACATCTCCTCCTCTTCTGGTCCTGTGGCTTCTGTAGGTCCTGTCCTAGTGGCTGTATAGGCTGCCTTCTTGGCCTTTTGAAGAACCTCATTTTCAAGCTTAACGGAGTGACAGGTGTCCATTTTAAACATGTTGATTTCGCATTTTATCAGAGATGCCAAAGTGGACTGTGACGATAATGCAGCTCTGTACTCAGTTTTGTTCTTTTTTATCAGTGAAAAAACTCTTTCAATGTCTGCATTGCTATGAGGAAGTACTAAAAGATGCTTAACAAGTTTCCATAACACAGGGAAACGGTCAGATCCAGTGAAAGCAGACTTCAATTGTGAGACTCTAAACCACAGATTTTCTTGCAATGTAGAAGTGCCCTCACATTGGAGTTCCTGGACTTCAGTGTCTGTCAGAGTCTGATAGTCACTGAACTCTTCTGCCAACAGGTCTTTGCTTTCATCTGGTATCACATTTGGAAAAGCTTCCATAAAGGTCTCCAAGCATCCAAAGGTTATGTTTGCTCTTCTAGTGACATCAAGAACCTGAGCTGCATCTTTCAGAACACGGTCATGGATTGGCATCTTATTTTGAAAGTAGAGAGCAGCTGACACATAAAAATTTAGCACATCAGTATAAAATTTGTCCACATCACCAGGTGTCAGATCTGAAGAGGAACTGATGTACTGCTTAGTGGTAAAGCCTATAAACAGGCACTGTTTTTCCAAATAGTAGGATGGATTTTCCACATTTATTTCCAGAACGGAGCCGTCTGCAATGACAGCAGACTTCACAAATTTTCTGAGTAACTTTTTATAAAACTCCATAAGCGCTGGAAACACCTTGTGCAGAATACTTTGTTCTTGTTGCAAGAATGTGTTCAACTGCACAAAGAGAGGTAACGTGGCATTAACAAATAATAAGTACAGCTCAGTTTTCGGATCACGGAGAATATTCTTTATCCTCTTTAGCTGTGGATCTTTTCCCTCTTGTGATTCAGCATATGATTTTAGTGCAGGCAGCTGATCCAAAATCCTCCTTACAACCTTCTCCAAGGATAACCAGCGGGTTGCCACATGCTTTAGAATCTTTCTGTTTTCTATTTCACAGAATTCACAAAAATTCTGAAGTTCAGCCATCCTCTTTGAACTTCTTGAAAAATAGTTGAAAATAACAGTGACAACATAACCAGGATCTATAGACAGGGCACACAGCCCCTTTTCCACGCACAGATTGAGCAGATGACACAAGCAGCCCTGCACATACACATGCTTATTCTGATCAGAAACCAGCTTCTTCAGGCCATTTATTCTTCCCATGTTGACACTGGCATTGTCCAAAGATAAGCCAACACAGTTTTCCCAAGGGATTCCTTTTCTTGTAAAGAAGCCATCCACCAAGTTAAAAATGCCTCTTGCAGAGGAATCGTCATTGCAAACAAGCATCTCCAACATTCCTAATCGAATCTGGCCTGAAAATGAAGGGTCAATAAACCGAACAAGCAGTGGATATAGCTATCACCATATGTGTCATTGCTTCCATCAAGACACAGCGTAAATGGTTCCCTTTTTATCAGTTCAATTATGGAATCTGCGCAGCTTGGAGCAAGAGCATTATTTATTATGGCTGTGGTCTTGCGACGTCCACATCCATATTGCTTAGCGATATTAGAATCACTAAACATTCGCTTAAAAAGTGTGCCTGCATGATCTGCTGCTGCAAGTGGCAAGTTGTGCTCAATTAAAAATCCAGTAAAAAGTGTCTCTGCTTCAATTATTTTTTGGGACAGGTCACTTTTGACGTTTACAAAAGTTAATTTACCCTGTGACTTATCATGCCTTGCAGCAGCTTTCTCCTTATGGCTACAGCTTTCCACATGTGCTTTGCAATCTCCAAGGCCTTTGTGAACAAGTGAAACATCCATGCAACAAACAGAGCAAAATATATGCCCATCTCCTTTGCGCGATTTCTTTAGTACAGGATATGTGGCTGTATAATTTTCTTTGTAAGAGCATGTATATTTTCGTTTAGGCATTTTCCTACAATTGATTAGTACTACGCATGTACTGAAATCAGTATGGTAAGTAGCTCTCTGTATCAGCAGCGTCTTAGGATATGTGCTGTCAGGCACAATCTAAACAAAAAAACAAACCAAAAAAATTATTGATTTATATTATTGATATAGCACAGAGATGAGCAACCTACAGCTCCTCACCTGATGGTAAACTACAAGTCCCATCAATAAGCTCCAGGAATAATCCTGACCCACAACTACAGCTCCACCAGAATGAGTGCATTTTGTGTGACATTTGTGTCCCTGTACTGCAAAAAAGTATGCAAACCACTGATTTTTAGAGGACGCGCAAATAGCACTCCACACTTGTGTAGTTCTGCTCTGTGTTTGTAACTACCGGATATTGTCAAGTGGATTACAAAATATGTGTGGATACCAATAGTCTTCCTTGCGATTATGTCGTAGCACTTGCAAGATAGTTTATGCAGAGCTGCGCATCATGAAACCCTCCAGCTGCAGCCAGATTATACCTCCCATCTTCCCCCGTTAACCATTGGCTGGCGGCGGATGATGGGAGTTGTAGTCTGGCAGCCACTGGAGGGCCTCACCTTTTCCACACCAGCATCAGATCGCAGAATGCGGTTACAACACATACGTATGTATTTGTGTGTGTGTGTGTGTGTGTACAAAGATCTATTGAGCAAATGTGTTTGATGGGATTTATTAGGGTAAAGACAACTCAATATTCAGCAGCAATGGAGTTGGTTAATTCTCTTGGCTATAAATCTCATAGCGGTGATATTTAAAAAAACCAAGTCAATTCCTTACACAAATATATGTAATCTTGTTTCATTCCACTATGCAAATGTTTATTTGGGGATTCAAGGTAAATGTTTCACACATTAATTAGCTCTGCTATATTATTAAAATGTAGCAATTTAAAGGGGAACTTTCCCCTCCGCATTATCATTGCTGTATCCCTTCCTTTGTGTCCCCTCTGTACATTGCGGTGTTTCTTTTTGCCTAAAAATCTGTTTAAATGAAGCAAAAAGATACTTCAATTTTGTACCAGATGACGTTAGCAGCCGCACAGCCGCGCACCGTATGGTGCAGAAGACACTCCCACAGCCTCAGCTCCTTTCACTTGCCCCAGCATCCTCCGATGAAAGGAGCTGAGGCTGTGGGAGTGTCTTCTGCACCATACGGTGCGCAGCTGTGCTGCTGCTAACGTCATCAGGTACAAAATTCAAGTATCTTTTTGCTTCATTTAAACAGATTTTTAGGCAAAAAGAAACACCGCAATGTACAGAGGGGACACAAAGGAAGGGATACAACAGTGGTAATGCGGAGGGGAAAGTTCCCCTTTAATTTAAAGTCTTTTACACAACACTAGTTGAACAGCCCGTTACACGGGCCACAGTGCCACTGCCACCCGGTCGCGGGGCAGTCATGCACAGTAGAGACTGCCCACGCCACGGCACATACAGAGCTGGACGCTCCTTCGGAGCGCCCAGCTCTGTATCAGCCGCAGAGTGGGAAGTCTCTACTGTGCATGACTGCAGCACGCGCAGCAGTGTCTACTGCGCATGTCACGGCGTTACACACGATTTAGCAAATTATTATATAGGATTTTCTGTTGCATTAAAAAGTACCACATTGAACACTTTGTGACACTTTTCCAGGGGCAGTCACGTTACAGTGTGTCACAAAGTGAGCACAATGGTACTTCTTAACACAAATACACACACACACACATTCTTAAAGAGAGGTGGAAAGCACTCACATGAAACTTTTTGCAGTGAACAGATGGATTTATTGAAATGATTTGAATAAATCCACCTGTTCACTGCAAAAAAGTTTCTTCTGAGTGCTTTCCACCTCTCCTTAACCCTTTGAGTGCCAGAGTGGTATGGAAAGCACTCAGAAGAAACTTTTTTGCAGTGAACAGGTGGATTTATTCAAATCATTTCATTGCCAATAAGGGTTAAGAATGTGTCTATGTTTTCAGATGAGCACCCAGGCGTTACATTTGTTACATGATTGTATGCTGAAGGTTAACAGTACAGTTAAATAACATTATTGCCCCATATTTACTTTTTTTTTCCCAAACAGTTTGTACCTTCAGCTTTTTCTTTTAGGTCTGCTGACCGTGCTCATGCTCTGCCTCCAACCCTCCGTGTTCCTTGTTGTCCGGCTTCCCTGCACTTCGGTGCAACGCTGACAGTGCTCTGCCTCCACTCCTCGGTGTTCTTAGACAGCCACCGACTGCCATGCATATAAATACAGACAGCAGACAGCAGCAATTGGCTGGCTTGTCTCGTGCTGTCTGTGTCTCGCGGGGGCATCGGGTAACACACAGTGGGGGTCACTCAGTCACTCATCATCACCTCGGCAGGCGCCAGAGGTGATAATAATTGAATTATTGGTGGTGACACTGACATAAAGAAGAGGTCTAAGCGGCGCACTGAATACAATGCCGCAGACAGGTGTCACCTTACCCGGAGACTTTAATGTTTCATCCGGAGACCCGGAGACAGAGCTCTAAATCCGGAGTCTCCGGGTGAAACCCGGCAAGTTCCCAGGTATGGACGTAGGGTTATCCCAGGCAGTTTTGAATTCCACGAAACAATTCGTTTCTGTAATCGTTTCTTGGAAGCAGTTACTTGAGCCTATCATCTTTACTTTAAAACAGTGGTTCTTAGCCTGTGGGTTGGGACCCCTTTGGGGTTGAATGATGATTTGCCAGGGGTCGCCTAATACCATCAGATATTTATATTTAGATTAATAACAGTACAAAATTACAGCGATGAAGGAGCAACTAAAAGAATTTTACTGTTGGGGTCGCCACTACTTGGGAAATTTTATCAAAGGCTCGCGGCACTAGAAAGGTTGAGAACCACTGCTTTAAAACAATATTTAATGCATGTTACTTTTGACTTTTCCACCCTCTGACTTTGGATTATGACCTCTTGATCTAGTATTTAAAAAAAAAAAAAATATATATATATATATATGTTTCCTTCTTGAATGATCTATCCCTCAATATATTTAAAGGTTTCTAGCATATCACTCTTCTGCTTCCTTTCTTCCAGCTATGCATATGAATATATGAGTCTTTTGTGTTACCCTCTGTCATAAACATGCTGCATTCTTTTGGTGACTCTTTAAACTGCCTCCATTTATTAATATGTTTCTGGAGATGTGGTCTTCATATACATTACTCTAGATGAGGTCTTACTTTTGTTCTGTAGCGCTCCATTAGTACTGTTAGCAAAACGCCTGTACTCTTGCCGCTCTGCCAATGAAGAGACAAGATTGGAGGAGAACAAACAGGAATCTTTTCTTTATTCGAATATAGAGAGAACAGCACAGCACATTAGCATGGAAAGAAAACTTGTTCTGTTCTAAAAATTATGAGCAGAGGGGGTATCTAATATACTAATAGCACACCCTTGAACAATAAGATGATTGGTTTAACAGAAAACAAGAATTGCAAAAATTACATATTCAGTAAACTACAACATTGCATATTTCGTTAGTCCAATAGTAAAGCATTAATATTGTTCCTCCACCCAAATAACATAATCAGTTTCCACCCCCTATTAGAATTACAAGCTTTGCATATTTGGAAATAACAAAACATTAGTTCTCAGCAAATGCAATACACTATGATTTAACCTAACTTAGCAAAATATCTTATCAATCTATGTGAAGGGGGGGAAAGAATGAGCTGTGAGTGTCTCTGCTTATCAATATGTGTGCAGGAAGATGGGAGGGGAAAGAAAGAGTGACATAGCTTTTCTTTTTGGAGACCATAAAATTTCTGCTGTCTCTTTAGGTGCTGGTTAACCCTTCCCTTGCTATATTGTGTGATGCAGGTTATGTTTAAACACTTGATATTTGATAACAGTACCTCTCTCTCTCTTCCTGCAGCTAATTCCTACTATACAACCAACAAGGCAGTTTGCATTTCACTCTTCTTTACTGCTTTGCTGGCCTATCTTCAAGTCATGTGAAATAACTCCTGTTTCCCTTTCTTCTGATGTTTTGTCAGCATAGCACATTGCAGTTTAGCCTGTATTCCACCTCTGCGTTTCTATGTCCAAAATGCTTTATCCTTCGGTTGTTAGTATTTAACTGTAGATCTCAAATTTTGTCTATTCCTCCAGTTTTCCTAAATCTTCATGCATTTGGTTTCTTCCTCCTGGGAAGTAAACATTATTGCAGAGATTTTGTATCCTCTACAAATAGGCACACCTTCACTCGAATACTACCAGTAATATCACTAGTAAAGTTATTGAAGAGAACAAGCCCTAGCATAGACCCCTTTGGCATTCTTCTAACCTATCCTTTCTCTGAATAATTACTGTTGATTATGACACACCACTTACTGTACTTCAGCCAATTATTTATCCATTTAACTACATTTTAATCCAGTGCCAATTTATGCATTTTATGAATTGACTTCCTGCGAAGTACAGTAAGTTGAAACAAAACTTAGACGTGCATTCATTTCGTAACATTTTTGAGATTCAGATGAAGAGGACATACTAATCGAAAGGTGCATGAGGTTACAATTACAATTTCCTTGGTGTTGAAAACAATTTGTTCATTCCTTTGCCCCTTTCAGCGGGGAAAGTGGGAAGGAAAAGTGTGTATGGGGGCAGAGAGAAGAAGTGATTGATAATAGAATAGCCAATAGAATCCTAGCATGAAGTGGAAGGGCACCCACTTTGGTTTTGGCTGTGATTGACTGTTGCAACAGACAGTTAAAGCGGAACTACCACCGCACAACATCTTTAGTTTAATTAAGTTTCCATCTGGTGACTAGCTGTTTAGTAGCGCTAGTTGCCAGAATTATTACCTTATTTGATAGATTTATGCTTTCTTCCATAGCTGACTAGCACGGAGCGTGGACATCTTGCCATAGTGACGTCCACGTGCCTGCGATGTCAGTCCCTTTTGGAGCCAGCCGGCTCCTATCAACGGCTTCTAGACCTGGCTGGGACTGACAGCGCAGGAGCTCGGACGTCACTATGGCAAAATGTCCGAGCTCCGTCCTGCCTGTCACCCATGGAAGAAAGCTTAAATCTATTAAATAAGGTAATAATTCTGACCACTAGCGCTACTAAGCAGCTAGTCGCCAGTTGGGATCTTAATTAAGCTAAAGATGTTGTGCGGTGGTAGTTCTGCTATAATCTCTGTGTCTTATACATGGAGAAATACAGATCGTCCACTGTGGAACACAGAAAACATGGAGTAAAGTTCCCCACCTCTGGAGGACAAGGCCTGTAAAAAAAAAAAAAAAAAAGGCCTCTGACGTGGAGATTCCCATCTTTTCTCCACTTTACCATGCCTGCTTCCAGTTTAAAGTGCCCTTTCTAGAGTAAGGGTGTAATTGAGCAAAGTTCTCTTAGTTAGACTTCTTTTTTATTCTTAGTAATATGGGGCTGTATGATCCCCTAAGGGCTCACATTAACATTTTTTCTTGTTAATGGATTGCACAGTTCACAGGTTCATTTCAGGATCTTAATCCTGTAGAGGATGACTTGACTTTCTAAGGATGTAATCACTTTTGATTTTCTCCGAAGCTCTGCACTTTACTGCAAATATCTGAAGCTGCAGCTGACATATAATAACACAGATTTTACAGTACCACTCAAATGTTGCTGAACAGGAAATGTTGGAGAACAGGAATATTCGATCTCTGACACAAAAGTACAACTGGCAGTTGAAGGGTTTGACTGACTGGGCTGGTATCCGACTGAAGTTTGAATGGAAAGGTAGGAACAGGAACAACAAAAGGTAGATGAAGTCAAACTCCAAATGGTCCGGTGCACAGGGAAGGCAAATGAGTCGAACAGATGGCTGCATCAGCTGGATTGTCGGATGGTCGGACTAGCAGGGTCAGTAACAGGTAGGAAACAAAGTACAAAAACAGCAAGAAGGAGAGTAGTCAAGAAGGAAAACAGGGATCAGTAAAGGAAAATCAATCAAATGGAGGCATGGTACAAAGTCAAAGAGCATGAGAGTAGTCAAGAAGCAAGGCCAAGTTCGATACATGGGATACACACAGGAGGAAGAGCAAGAGTACTCAAACAGGACTAGGAACCACAAATAATGCACTAGAATGCTTTGATCACTTGTCAGCACCGAGGAACTGGCGCTTGATAACGGCTCAAGACTGAGCATAAAACCAGGGTAGGAAACAAGGATCCAGCAAACAGAACATTTCTCCTCCTAATGGAGTTAGATATCACAGTGCCTGTGATTCCTGTCAGTCTCATCTATGACAGATACTGATTTGCTGTGTTGGTTTGGCCCGCCCCCTGGTGACCTTTTTATACCTGGCTAGCACAACTATCAGGCGCCCTTTCGTGGTGTTTCTGTGCCAGTTACTGTTGCTGTGTTCCGGATTCCTGTGTACCGACTTGGCTTGTCTTGACTATTCTCCTGTGTTCCTGCTCGTGTATGACCCGGCCCGTCTGACTACCTCCTTTGGATCCTGACCCGGTTTGGCTGACGTTCCTGCTTGTGTATGACCCGGCTTGTATGACTGCCTTCTACGTGCTCCGACCCGGCCTGGCTGACTTCCCGCTCCGAAGAACGACTCCTGCTTTCTACAGTGACCTGTGTTCCAGTTGTCGCTGCCGCGACATTTCTATCTGCTGTTCCAGCTTTTGGTGTGACTGCCTTGCCTGGTGTACTCCGATCAGTGCAGTGCATTTTCCTTTGCAGAGTTGTGCGTATACGCGCCTCCCTCAGACTGCAGAGCCTTGCTATACCGCTGAAAAGCCTCGAGTAAATGTGCTAATTAACCCTAGCAGTGCCGCTGGGTTCCACTCTATCGCTACTTCTGTAAGAGTCTCTTTCTCGGTGAATACTACTGCTGAGCTGGCCGCTCTTCGTCGGCAGCTCCACACATCCTTGCAGAGTGTTTACATCCGTTTGGGCCGGTTGGGCGCCAGAGACTCTCCCTCTTGTTCAGTTAGCGATTCCGCTTTACCGAGTGGTGGCAGGCACAGGCATCAGCATTCGTATTCCGGTAATCACGCCCGTGGGGGCTGTCGGCTCTAGCGTGGGCGATCCCGTTGTCCGGTTAAGTCTGAGGAGGCTTGGCAGTTCTCGCATTGAAGGCCGGTTCCAATCACGCCCGTGGGGGGCCTTTTTGCACTTGCACTAGTTAAAGCAGTTCCAGTAGGTACGCCCGAGGGGGCTACGTGGACTTTTGTGCTTCTTACTGAACACCGTGGCGAGGCAGTCCAGTATCCAGCCAGTGATAGTCTTGGTCTCCAGCACAGCCTTATAACACCCTGGGCGTTCCAAACATCCACATCTGAGACTGACTGTTATCAAGGACTTAACCCCTGAGGGGTATACGCTTTTCTATTACTGTGTAATTGTACTTATAAGTCATTTGTGCATTTACCATTGTATCTATACATTACCACTGTGTATATTTACCACCACTAGAGGGCGTATTATTGCCTTATCTTATTTTAATAAAACTGTGTTCTTATTCACCCAATGGTCTGAGTGTCTTAAAAAACCGTGACATTAGATCCTTTAATCTCCTGAGCTTTTCTATTAATTCGCTTACTTTTTATTTTTTTCCAACTTTATTTTATTTTACCCTTCTATATGTGTTTGAAGATTTGACATGTCCCCTTTAAGAACTGGTGCCCATGTGATGGCAATTTTTATATTGCAACACATTTCTGTTAAGTACATGTTTACCCCATTCATCTCTCAGGAGTAGGATTGAGTTTAAATAGAAAATGATTACCCGCTCTTCATCGCTGTTACCCTTGGAATTCTAGCCAGGTCTCGGGAGGGCCTTGTTTTGGAACTACTGAAGAACAACTGTTTGCTTAACCCCTTAAGGACCCTTGACAGTCCTGGCACATAATGGGTTGGGAAGCGATAAGGACCCTTGACATGCCAAGACCATCATGGAATTCAGGGCTCCCCGCGCAGCTGCATGCATTTCGGGGGCGCTCTGAACCGGATGCTGGGAAAAAAAGTGGTCCTTAAGTGCTGGCCAGGTGCGCAATCAGCCGGTCCTTAAGGGGTTAACATGCACCCAAAACTGCAAACCACATAATTCCTTGTTTTCTGGGGTGGATCTTAAGTAGCTATCTTTATTTGTTATTGCACATGCCAAGTAGAGGCTAGTTTCCCTCCTTCCTGCCATTTTAACCCCTTGCAGTCAGATAAGTACTTTTATTTACTTTTGAGTAATTTTCTCTTTTCTGCCTTTTGGGCTACTTTTGTCCTATTTTAGGGGGCTCTTCTGGACATGACAGAACCCAATAAGGACTATATGGTAAGATCTAAAGCCATTACCCTCATGCCAGACTGGACTGAATGGGGATAAATTAGATTCCTGCCTGTCATTGGGGTATGCCTGCAAGCAGGACTTTTGCGCCTCCGCTGAGTGATTTATCAGACCTGTCTTGAGACACTGATTCTAGCTCCTCTTCTCCAGACATCTTCCAGAGATGTAAAAAGGCAGTAACCATTTTCCTACCCATTCCTCTTAGGACCAAGTCATTCTGGATGAATGGAGGATGCCTGATAGAGCTATAGATATCTGAGGTGAACAGCTTTCAGATGCCATTCAAGGTACTTTTCCAAAAGGGGAACTGTTGGTTCTGCTTATTAAGATTCTTGAGACAAATGCATACCTTATGGAAGCAGCCTTTATGCCTCCTGGTTTTCTGGAAAGACCTAGGCCTGCGCCGCTCACTCTGTGGCTCAAGATTTGATCAGCTGACCAATTTTCCAAAAAGTCCTTGGAGTCTCTTTTGTGGTAAACTGTTGTTTGGTCCTGACCTAGAAAAGGTCATCCATCATGTTACCTGAGGCAACAGTACTTTGTTGCCTCAAATCCCTCCAAAGAGAGCCTTTTTCCCCAAGATGACATGGTTTTCGTTACCCATGCAAGTATATGGGTAGCTAGGTGCCTGGGGATTCAACTCACTCAGGTTACCATGCACACCCTATCTCAAATCCCAAACAATCTTTGGCAGGTAAGAAGACTGCTCAGAAGCCTATAGCTTCATTCTGTTTCCCCATCTGTCTCAGCCCAGTGCTGGAGAGGTTGTGGAAATACTGGTGATAGCCTTCATATCTGGTGATCATGTCCCATTAGCCAAATGTTCAGGGTTAAGGTACTGCATTTCATCAGGGCTATTGCCTCCATCTCCATTCCACTCAATCCAGTGACTCTAATGCTGAGAGCTCCCCTTGACTCCACGCTCATGCCCTGTACCCTAGCTAAATGTACCTCTCATATTCTCACAATAGCCTGCTGCCTGATTGCTGGTTTATGGAAGTCCCAGCCAGTTCCCTCTCTAAACATGCTGCTGTCCAGACTCAGACAAGTTAAACTTATGGACCGCCTTCCTGCTCTGCTTCACAACTCCCTCCCGAAACATAGAGAAGTATGTGACTACTGGGAACTTGTTAGAGACACAATTGACACTTCCCAAATTTGACCTTCCCTTCCCATAGGGTTCCCTCTGGGTCCCTCTATTTCATCCTTGCATCTTTAATTCCTTTCTGCTGGTCTTTTTCTGTTCTCCAGCCCTCCTCTGCCTTCGTCCTACTCTCCCCCCACACCTTTCTTACCTTCTTCGGCACTCCCCCCCCTTTTTTTTTCTCTCTCTCCCCCTCCATCCCTGCAGCCAGAGCAGTGGAGTTGACTCCTATGTCCAGTGTACTGTATTGAGTATATCATACATTATTCTATGTATCTGATGTTCCAGTATTTGTTCCACCTTGTATCATCTGATATTCCGATATTTGTGTTACCTTGTATCACTTTATGACCCCTCGTTAGAATTAGGGTTGGTCATACTGTATATTTCAAATCCTTCAAGAAAATAATAAAATTTGTAATAATAAAAAATACCAGCAAATGACGAGAGGAACAAAGAGACTGATAAAAACGCGATTAGCCTGACAAGAGAGCGCCGAGGACTGGGAGACGGTCTTATATAGCTGTGTAAGAGTCAGCGTCACTGGCCCTGAAAAACAGCTGAGAACCAGGTATCACGGTGCCTTTGATTGCCTCCGGTGTTTAATTACTGTAACAGCGACCTTGTTACTTCCTGGCTGTTGCTCTATGCAAGTCGCTGTTCTTATAGGTCACTGGTTTAGTGATGTCATTTAGTGATGTAATTCTCGCAACCAGGTTTAATGGAGTAAACCAGCGTCCGCACGCTGGGACCAACTATAATTCTCGCAACCAGGTTTAAAGGAGTAAACCAGCGTCCGCACGCTGGGACCAACTGTAATTCTCGCAACCAGGTTAAATGGAGTAACCAGCGTCCGCACGCTGGGACCCACAGTAATATCGCTACCAGGCTTAAAGGAGTAAGCCAGCGTCCGCACGCTGGGACCAACAGCAATTCTCACAACCAGGTTAAAATGGAGTAAACCAGCGTCCGCACGCTGGGACCAACTGTATTTCTCGCAACCAGGTATAAGAGAGTAAACCAGCATCCGCACGCTGAGGCCAACTGTAATTCTCGCAACCAGATTAATGGAGTAAACCAACGTCCGCACACTGGGACCAACAGTAATTCTCGCAACCAGGTATAATGGAGTAAACCAGCATCCGCATGCTGGGATCAACCGACTAATGCTGAACGGAAAGTAACAATGTCGCTGGAGCGACGAGCAAGAGCGAGAGCGAGAGCCCTGTACTCTAGCGAGGAATCCACCGGAGCAAGACTGATGCGGTGACAGGTGACCGGAACACTGGAACCACTGACGGAGAGCGAAACCGGCAGGAGAGGTGGGCAGGCCAGAGCCTCAGGAACTCAGAAGGATTAACTCGCGAGGTGCTGGAACACTGGAACAATAGTGCACAGGAACACTGGAGCACAGGATCACTGGAACACCGGAACGCAGGAACAGCAGGCCCAGAAGCCTGACAGCAGGACAGGTGAGGTCAGAAACATCACGAAAGGGTAACCTGGGAGTGCCCAACCAGGGTTTAAAAAGGCAGAGTGAGGAGGGCTAAAGCAGACAGCCAATGAGTGATTCTCAGCAAGTGATAGACACCAGATAGCACGAATCACGGGCACCGTGATAGTACCCCCCTTTCAAAGACCCCCTCTCCTAGAGTAGGGTCTAGGCTTCTGAGGGTATTTGGTGTGAAATATTCGTAGTAACTTGGGTGCATGAAGGTCCTTACTGTCTACCCAGGAACGATCCTCCGGACCATAACCTTTCCAGTGCACCAGATACTGTACCCCTCCTCTGTGCCTGCGGGAATCAATAATAGTGAAGGGGAATCAATCAATAGTGAAGGGGAGGTGCACAAGACCTTAACAGGATGGGTAATGCACTTATCCATACAGAACTGAGACCACGCAACAATCTCACACTTCTGCCAATCGAATTGTGGGTTGTGCAACTGTAACCAAGGAAAGCCCAAAATCACGGCATGGTGAGGAGAATTGATTAATTGGAACTGCTGCTCTTCCTTGTGAAGAGCCCCAATAGTCATGGACAAGGGCATAGTTTCAAAGGTGACCTGAGCGGGTTCCAAAGGTCTGCCATCAATCGCTTCAATAGCAAGAGGGGTTTCTCTCTGAATGCGTGGTACCCCATGCAATTCAGCAAAGGTATTGTCCATAAAATACCCAGCTGCTCCAGAATCAACCAAGGCCAAAACCTCAACTGAGCATTGTGCCCAAGACAATACCACCTGTATGGTGGGTTTAAGTGTGCCCAACATTGGGGACGATTGGACACCACCTAGGGCCTGTCCCCCAAGGTACCCTAGGTGTGTTCGTTTCCCGGACGTACCAGACAAGATCTTAACAAGTGACCATGTTTACCGCAATACAAACATAATCCCTGTATCTTGCGATACCTTCTCTGCTCCTTCGTTAACCTAGTGAAACCCACCTGCATAGGTTCACATGGTTCCTGTATGGATTCACTATGTTTGGATGCAGAGGGAGGGTTGGGTGGGCAAAATATGCTACTGGACCCATTATCTTTTAAACGTACTTGTCGCTCTCTGGCGGTTAATCTTTCATGTATTCTGGAGACAATTAGAATCACGTATTCAATATAATTATCTAGGTCAGTAGGTAAATCTTTTGCTGCAATCTCATCTTTAATCTGGTTACTCAATCCTTGAGAAAAGGCTGCCAACAGGGCCTCGTTATTCCATCCTCCCTCTGCTGCCAAGGTGCGGAATTCAATGACATAATCGCCAACCGTGCGCCTGCCCTGTTGTATTTCCATGAGACGTTTAGCAGCAGAGGTGGTTCTGCCAGGAGGCTCGAATACTCTCCGAAAGGATTGTACAAAATCACTGAAGTTTTTTGTGCAAGGTTTAGCGTTCTCCCACAGTGGGTTAGCCCATGCCAATGCTCTACCGGTCAGCAGGGATATCATGAACCCAACTTTGCTGCGGTCACTAGGAAATGCGTGTGCCGTCAATTCCATAAATATTTCAAGCTGATTAATAAACCCTCTGCATAGCTGAGGGTCACCGTCATATCTAAGCGGCAAGGGTGCAGAAGCCATTAACCCTTTGACTGCGGCCCCTGAGGGCCTCGAATCATTCTCTGGTGTCTGAATTGGCGAGACCACTGGACTTATCAGCCAGTACCGTGCGTTCAAGAATGGTTTGGATAGCAACCGCCAGCTGATCCAAACGTTGCTCATGCATATCCATCCTCCAATGGATATTCTGTGTGTTACCGTCACTTTTCGTGTCTGAGGTCAGGGCCCTTTCGTACTGTCACGGTATTTGAAGACTCTCAGACTTAAGGTTTTGGTAAAAACGTAACTTTATTGAAAAAGTTAAGGCAATCCCCGTAGGGTTAAACATACATAACAATACAACAACAATAGTCAATAGAATAGGCTCTACCGGCCTTGCCAATAATACCGGGCAAGGCAACCCAAGTGACAGTAGCAATAACAATAGGCTCTACCGGCCTTGCCTATACCGGGTAAGGCAACCGTGAGGTGACATGTACCGGTTCTACCGGCCTTACCAATACCGGGCAAGGCAGCCCAAGGGAGACTGAGTATAGGCTCTACCGGCCCTGCCAATACTGGGTAAGGCAACCTTAAAGATGGTAATGACAAAGGTTCTACCGGCCTTACCAATACCGGGCAGGGCAGCCTGAAGGACACTGTTGGTAGGCTCTACCGGTCCTGCCAATACCGGGTAAGGCAACCTTAAGGATGGTAACGTACAAAGGTTCTACCGGCCTTACCAATACGGGGCAGGGCAGCCCAAAGCGTAGACCAGCTGTCAGATGACTATAACAGCAGACAGGAATAAGAACAATGGTCTAATCGCAGCAGAAGTCTATTGCCATCAAGTATCAGATGACTGCATAAGGAAGCAGACAGCAACCTGTCCTCAGAACTAAACAGTTCAGGAGTAAAGCAACATTCTCACGTTGGACCCACAGTAATGAGCGCAACCAGGTTTAATGGAGTAAACCAGCGTCCGCACGCTGGGACCAACAGTAAGATCGTTACCAGGCTTGAAGGAGTAAACCAGCGTCCGCACGCTGGGACCAATAGTATATATCGCCACCAGGTGAAATGGAGTAAACCATCGTCCACACGCTGGGACCAACAGTATTTCTCGCAACCAGGTTAAATGGAGTAAACCAGCGTCCGCACGCTGGGACCAACTGTAATTCTCGCAACAAGGTTTAATGGAGTAAACCAGCGTCCGCACGCTGGGACCAACTATAATTCTTGCAACCAGGTTTAAAGGAGTAAACCAGCATCCGCACGCTGGGACCAACTGTAATTCTCGCAACCAGGTTAAATGGAGTAACCAGCGTCCGCACGCTGGGACCCACAGTAATATCGCTACCAGGCTTAAAGGAGTAAACCAGCGTCCGCACGCTGGGACCAACAGTAATTCTCACAACCAGGTTAAAATGGAGTAAACCAGCGTCCGCACGCTGGGACCAACTGTATTTCTTGCAACCAGGTATAAGAGAGTAAACCAGCGTCCGCACGCAGAGGCCAACTGTAATTCTCGCAACCAGATTAATGGAGTAAACCAGCGTCCGCACACTGGGACCAACAGTAATTCTCGCAACCAGGTATAATGGAGTAAACCAGCATCCGCATGCTGGGATCAACCGACTAGCGCTGAAGCGGAAAGTAACAATGTCGCCGGAGCAACGAGCAAGAGCGAGATCCCTGTACTCTAGCAAGGAATCCACCGAAGCAAGACTGATGCGGTGACAGGTGACTGGAACACTGGAACCACTGACGGAGAGTGAAACCGGCAGGAGAGGTGGGCAGGCCAGAGCCTCAGGAACTCAGGAGGATTAACTCGCGAGGTGCTGGAACACTGGAACACTGGAACAATAGTGCACAGGAACACTGGAGCACAGGAACACTGGAACACAGGAACAGCAGGCCCAGAAGCCTGACAGCAGGTCAGGACAGGTGAGGTCAGAAACATCACAAAAGGGCAACCTGGGAGTGCCCAACCAGGGTTTAAAAAGGCAGAGTGAGGAGGGCTAAAGCAGACAGCCAATGAGTGATTCTCAGCAAGTGATAGACACCAGATAGCACGAATCACGGGCACCGTGATAGCAGCCTTTTTGGAAGCTTGTTCCGTGGATGCACTTGCCAAAGCTCCTAGGCATCTTCCTCTGGGGCTGCTCCAGACAGTTCCGAATGGCGAGCACCCATGGTCACACATTTCCATAGATTTTATGGTGGAATTGCCTAGATCCAAGGGCTGTCCGGTCATACTAATGATAGTGGATCGATTCTCCAAAATTGCACATTTTGTCCCGCTTCAGGGACAACCTTCCTCTAAGGAACTGGCTATGGTATTTGCCAGGGAGATATTCAGGCTCCACGGAGTACCCCGGGTTGTGGTTTCTGATCGTGGAAGTCAGTTTGTATCAAGGTTTTGGAGGGCCTTTTGTGACCAGATGGGCATCAAACTGTCATTTTCTTCTGCCTACCACCCCCAGACTAATGGTGCTGCGGAAAGAGCCAGTCAGGGACAGGAACAATTCTTGCGCTGCTTCACTTCTGACCATCATGATAATTGGGTTGACTTGTTGCCGTGGGCTGAGTTTGCCAGGAATTGTGCCATAAACTCCTCGTCCGGAAGCTCTCCCTTCCTGATTAGCTATGGGTTCCAACCATCTCAGCTCCCAGATTCATTTCAGGCACAGGATATTCAGACTCTGGATGAGCATGTGCAGCAGCTCCGCTCCACATGGGCACAGGTTCAGAATGCCTTACGAAGGTCCTCAGAGTGCTATCAGAGACGTCCTGCTCCTGTCTTTCAGATGGGGGATAGAGTCTGGTTGGCCACCAAGAATCTGCACATGTAAGTGCCCTGTCAAAAGATGGCTCCACGTTTCATAGGACCCTACCGGGTGCTCAGCAGAATAAAACCTGTGTTTTATGCTTTAGACCTCCCCAGGAACATGCGTATTCACAACGTCTTTCATGTCTCACTCCTGAAACCGTTGGTCTGTAACCGCTACTCATCTGCTCCTGTAGTCCCAGGTCCAGTACGCATTCAAAATCAGGATGAGTATGAGATTCAAAGCATTGTGGACTCCCGCAATGTCCAAGGGCGCATCCAATATTTTGTCCATTGGAAAGGTTATGGTCCAGAGGAGCATTCCTGGGTAAATCAGAATGATATTCACGCTCCTAGATTGCTGTGCAGATTTCGTGCGAAATTTCCCAATAAGGTGTGGTCTCCGCAGGGGGGAGATCGTTGAGTGGGGGGTACTAACATGGTGCCCATGATTGCCTCCAGTGTTTAATTGCAGTAACAGCAACCTTGTTACTTCCTGGCTGTTGCTCTGTGCAAGTCGCTGTTCTTATAAGTCACTGGTTTAGTGATGTCATCTCTCCTTCCATCTGCTAGGCCTTATAAGCCTCGGCATTTCCAGTTACCAGTGCCCTTCCGTGGTGTACCTGAGCCTAGTGCTGTGTTGGTCCATTGTTGTTCCTGTGTATTACTCCTGCTACGTCTGACTACCCATTCTGGTTCTGACTCCTGGCTACGTCTGACTACCCGTTCCGGTTCTGACTCCTGGCTACGTCTGACTACCAGATCCGGCTCTGACTACTGGCTACGTCTGACTACCCGAACCGGTTCTGACTCCTGGCTTCCTCTGACTACTCTCCCTCGGTTGCATTCCGGTTATGATTGCCAGCCTCGGCTACCCAGCCTTGGGTACTGAGATCCTTGCTGCCTGGGCCTACCTTTTACCACGCTCGCTACCCCTGTAGCAGTGTTTGTCAGTCAGTCCATGTCACTGATCTCCTGTGGTCTATCCGGTTTGGGTGTTGCCTCACCTAGCCTTCTAGGTGCCATTTTGCCTTGCCTCTGGTAAACCCTGCAGTAGGGTATAGTTGTGCTATTAGTCACCTGCCTGGTGTGACTGAGGAAGTGCCATGCGCTGTCCTCCCATCTAGTCTGTGAAGGTTACCATGGGCCGTTCGGATACTAGCTACACCTGCCTAGTGAAATGTTGAGGAAGTGTCTTGCACTGTCCTCTCACCTGGCCTCGAGAGGGTGGTGGAGTTAGAGTCGCTACTGTGTTGCTCCAGTGTTCTGGAGTTACTCGCTGCTGTTGCTTGTGTACTCTAGCATTAGGGTGCAGACATGGGTCTATCACTTGCCTAATGAAGGGTGAAGAAAGTGTGTGCACTGGTCTTCCCTGGCCTCATGAAAGTGTATTATTCATTGCTGCTACTATTGTGTTTAAAATAAAGTTTATTTTAATCTTATCTGTACTTGTCAAGTATCGTTATTTTCCTAGTCACTCCATGACACCAGGTCCTCATGTATGCAAACTTCAGGCTGAACAGGTGAGAGCTGTAACTGCAACAGATTACACATACACACACACCTGTACACACCTGTACACATCCTCCAGTCAGTCATGGGCTTCAGGTAATCAGGATGAACCTCGTGAAAGGCTTTCAGACAAGAAGGAGTATGAATGTTGGAGTAGAGCTCGCAAGACCGATCCTCCAGGCCATAGTCTTTCCACTGTATCAGGTAGTCCAGACGTCCTCTGCAGAGGCAAGAATCCAGGATCTGTTGCACCTCCTATTATTCGGAGCCATTCAAGATGAGTGGTGGAGGACAAGTAGGATGTCAGGTAGGGAAAGGACTGGGAGTCCAATGTTTTAAATGAGACATGGAAAGTGGGGTGAATCTTGAAGGTGTTCAACAAGGCTGTCACGGTTTATTATGACTCTCAGACACAAGTTTTAGGTAAAAAAAAATCAATTTTATTGAAATAATAAATTGATAACTTAGGATGGCAATAACATACATATATATATATACAGAATAGCACAGACAGAAGGCAGACTCTACCGGTCCTGTCAATATACCGGACAGGACAGTCTATAGGCTCTACCGGCCTTGCCAATACCGGGTAAGGCAACCTGCAGATGGAATAGCATAACGCTTCTACCGGCCTTACCAAATTACCGGGCAAGGCAACCTCAATAGATACACAATGTCGGCTCTACCGGCCCTGCCAATACCGGGTAAGGCAACCTCAGATGGAATGTGGCAAAAGGTTCTACCGGCCTTACCTATACCGGGCAGGGCAGCCCAGAGATAGTAGCAGCAGTCAGATGAAACTGGCAAATTAGCAGAATCGTTAAGCAGCAAGGCTTTGGAGCAAACCAGCGTCCGCACGCTGGGAACAACACTGAATAGTATAGCCGTAAGGCTTTGCGAGCAAACCAGTGACCGCACACTGGAGTAACAAGTGAGTAGTATAGCCGCAAGGCTTAGGAGCAAACCAGCATCCGCACGCTGGGACCAACACAGATTTGTATAGCTGATAGGCTTTGGAGCAAACCAGTGACCGCACACTGGTGTAACAAGCGAGCTTGTATAGCCGCAAGGCTTAGGAGCAAACCAGCGTCCGCACGCTGGGACCAACACAGATTTGTATAGCTGATAGGCTTTGGAGCAAACCAGTGACCGCACACTGGTGTAACAAGTGAGTTTGTATGGCTGCAAGGCTAGGAGCAAACCAGCGTCCGCACGCCGGGACCAACACAGATTTGTATAGCTGATAGGCTTTGGAGCAAACCAGTGACCGCACACTGGTGTAACAAGTGAGTTTGTATGGCCGCAAGGCTTAGGAGCAAACCAGCGTCCGCACGCTGGGACCAACACAGATTTGTATAGCTGATAGGCTTTGGAGCAAACCAGTGACCGCACACTGGTGTAACAAGTGAGTTTGTATGGCCGCAAGGCTTAGGAGCAAACCAGCGTCCGCACGCTGGGACCAACACAGCTATGTAGAGCTGATAGGCTTTGGAGCAAACCAGTGACCGCACACTGGTGTAACAAGTGAGTTTGTATAACCGCAAGGCTAAGGAGCAAACCAGCGTCCGCACGCTGGGACCGACACAGAATTGTAGCAATGTCACCAACGCGACCAGGCAGAAGGTCGCCAGGATACTGAAGACAGGTGATGAGATGACAGGAACCAGCAACCATCAGTCAGGTCAGGAAACAGCATAGAAGAAGTTCAGCAGTAACTGCAACACCAGAGACTAGGCCGGAACCAGGACTGGAGTAACTCAGCATCCAGGAAACACTGGAACAGTAGAGATCAGGAACCCAGGAACACAGGAGATCAGGAACTCAGGAACACTGGAACAGAGGCCCAGCTATCACTAGCATAGTGATAGCAAGAAGGTCAGAAACAACACGAAAGGGCACTCAAAGGGTGCCCAATCCAGGTTTAAATAGGCAACAAGAGGCGGGCTAACTGCAGACAGCCAATAGAAGCCCCCTACTGGTGACAGACAGGGAACTGCAGCAATCACGGGCACCGTGATAGTACCCCCCTCTCAAAGACCCCCTTTCCTAGAATAGGGTTTAGGTTTCTGTGGGTACTTGGCATGAAAGATCCTAGTTAGCCTAGGTGCATGAAGGTCCTTACTATCCACCCATGAACGATCCTCAGGACCGTACCCTTTCCAATGTACCAGGTACTGTACCCCTCCTCTAAGCCTACGGGAATCAATAATGCTCTGAACCTCGTACTCCTCCTGGCCCTCGACCTCAACAGGTCCTGGCACCACAGGTGTGGTAGTATAGCGATTGCAAACCAGAGGCTTAAGAAGAGACACATGGAACACATTATGTATACGCATGGATGCAGGTAGGTCTAGTGCATAGGAAACAGGGTTAATTTTGCGAATAACTCTGTATGGACCAATAAACCGGGGAGCCAACTTATTAGACGGAACCTGCAGCATGAGATTTCTGGAGGAAAGCCATACTCTATCCCCAACCTGAAAGGAAACCGCTGGAAGCCTTCTGCGATTAGCATGGCGCTGATGACGCTGAAATGACTGACCAAGTGCCCTCTGAACTTGTGCCCATGTGGAACGGAGTTGCTCGATATGCTCATCCAGAGCTGGAATCTGTTGCGTCTGAAAAGAATCTGGAAGCAAACAGGGCTGGAACCCATAATTAATCAGAAACGGAGAGCTCCCAGATGAAGAATTGACCGCACAGTTCCTGGCGAACTCTGCCCAAGGCAACAAGTCGGACCAATTATCATGATGGTCAGTAACGAAACAACGGAGAAATTGTTCCAATCCCTGATTAGCTCGTTCAGCGGCTCCATTGGTCTGGGGATGGTAGGCAGAAGAGAAGGACAGCTGTATGCCCATCTGTTGGCAAAATGCCCTCCAAAATCTAGACACAAACTGGCTCCCCCTGTCAGACACCAGTACCCTAGGCACTCCATGCAACCGGAATACTTCTCTGGCGAATACCATTGCCAATTCCTTAGCTGAAGGAAGGCCACGGAGGGGCACGAAATGAGCCATTTTAGAAAACCTGTCCACCACCATGAATATAAAAGAGTACCCCTTAGACATAGGCAATTCTCCCATAAAATCAATGGAAACATGAGACCAGGGGCGTTCGCCATTAGGCACCGGTTGAAGCAAGCCCACTGGGAGATGTCTCGGGGTCTTAGCGCGGGCGCAGGTGGCACAGGCATTCGTAAATTCGGCACAATCGTTTCTCATGGAAGGCCACCAAAATAACTGAGAAAGGGACCATAACAATTGGTCTCTACCAATATGTCCCGCAGCCTTAGAGGAATGGTAGGTTTCGAGCAGCCTAGTACGAAATGGTTCAGCGACAAAACATTTGCCCACTGGGGTTTCATGGGGAGCGGACCCCTGAGAGGCCAGGATCTCCTCCCCTAAGGGCCGCAAGGCTTAGGAGCAAACCAGCGTCCGCACGCTGGGACCAACACAGATTTTTATAGCTGATAGGCTTTGGAGCAAACCAGTGACCGCACACTGGTGTAACAAGTGAGTTTGTATGGCCACAAGGCTTAGGAGCAAACCAGCGTCCGCACGCTGGGACCAACACAGCTATGTAGAGCTGATAGGCTTTGGAGCAAACCAGTGACCGCACACTGGTGTAACAAGTGAGTTTGTATAACCGCAAGGCTAAGGAGCAAACCAGCGTCCGCACGCTGGGACCGACACAGAATTGTAGCAATGTCACCAACGCGACCAGGCAGAAGGTCGCCAGGATACTGAAGACAGGTGATGAGATGACAGAAACCAGCAACCATCAGTCAGGTCAGGAAAGAGCATAGAAGAAGTTCAGCAGTAACTGCAACACCAGAGACTAGGCCGGAACCAGGACTGGAGTAACTCAGCATCCAGGAAACACTGGAACAGTAGAGATCAGGAACCCAGGAACACAGGAGATCAGGAACTCAGGAACACTGGAACAGAGGCCCAGCTATCACTAGCATAGTGATAGCAAGAAGGTCAGAAACAACATGAAAGGGCACTCAAAGGGTGCCCAATCCAGGTTTAAATAGGCAACAAGAGGCGGGCTAACTGCAGACAGCCAATAGAAGCCCCCTACTGGTGACAGACAGGGAACTGCAGCAATCACGGGCACCGTGATAAAGGCTAAGTGATAGGCTACCACATTGATGACCCTGGTAATAGAGAGCGACCCCAGGAAATGAGGGCCTAACTTCTTGGTAGGGCAGAACAGCCAAACGTGCAGATGACAACCACAACTTATCACCTACTTGAAACAGAAGGTTGGCTGATCAGCGTTTATCTGCCTTCCTTTTTGTAAATGGTTTGGGCTTGACACAGAAGAGTGTAGAGTTATTTATGTAGCTGCTGTAGCTCCTGAACTCGGTGACTGGCATCTGGAGCAGGGGAAGTAGGAGGTATGTCTAGCAGCAGAGCTGGGTGATGGCCGTATGTAGCATAGTATGGAGGTGGTTTGAATGGTACGGTGGATATGATTATTGTATACAAATTTGGCTCGTGGAAGCAGTTGAGACCAGTTGTGTTGCAGATGAGTGGGGAAGCAGCGTAAGTACTGTTCCATGGTCTGATTTGTCTGCTCTGTCTGCCCATTGGTCTGAGGATGGTAACACAATGATACATTACTTTTGATCTGTAGACCAGAACAAAATGCCTTCCAAAATTTCGAGGTGAACTGTGAGCCACAGTCAGACGTGTTGGAGTAGGGAACTCCATGTAGTCAAAATACCTTGCAGAGGTATAAATTAGCGGTTTGGGCAGCAGAAGACAGACCCGCAACAGGTATGAAATGGGACATCTTTGTAAATTGATCAACTAGAACAAGAATGGTGTCATGATTTTCAGATTTAGGTAAATCAACAATAAAATCCAATGTGATATCTCTCCAAGGACCTGAGGGAACAGGTAGAGGGTGGAGAAGGCCAGATCGTTTAGCATGTCTACTCTCGGAGCAACTGCAGGTGTCAGTCTGCCAGCAAAAGTATCTTTGCAGACTCTCCGTTGTCTTAGAGATACCGCCACGCATGTCCATCAGCCAGGAGATTGTGGAAGTGTGAAGAAAGTCTTGGCGTAATGGTGGTGGTGGAACCAATATTTTGTCTTGCTTGTATGGACATCCATTAGTGTATGTCAGAGCATACTGATGTACCAAGGCAGGAGACGGCCTGGATTCCAGTTTCAGTCTAGTTAGGTGGTAACTGGTCAAGGACAGGAAGTGATGTGGGAGAAGAATAGTATCGGGAGGACCGAAACGCTTTGTAGATGAACCATACATCCAGGATAGTGCATCAAATTTCCCATTTTTGGTTCCAGGTTTGTAGGTGATGTGTAGCAGAAACCTGGAGAAGGAAAGGGCCCAGAGGGCCTGTCTACGACAAAGTCTGCAAGCAGATTGTAAATACTCCAGATTGCGATGGTCAGTATGAATGGTAACTGGGTTGGTTGCTCCTTCTAATAGGTGACACCATTCCTCGAGAGCCAGTTTAATGGCTAACAGCTCTTTATCTCCAATGTCATAGTTTTGTTCTGCGGTGGTAAGACGCTTGGAGAAATAAGCCACAGGATTGTTCTTTAAGGCCCCCACATTAGGAGAATACGGCCCCCGTTGCTGTATTTGATAAATCAACTTGGAGGAACAACAGTTTGGTTGTATACGGTTGGTGTAGAACAGGAGTCTGTGTGAAGGCAGTGTATTGAAAGCTGATTGAGCCTTCTCAGACCAATGAAAACATACATCATTTTTGGACAACATTGTGAGGGGGTCTACCAGTTCAGTGGTTCGGGGCTCCCCACTCCGGATTGGCCGTGCTTCGGATTGGGGGTTGGCGCGTTCAGGCAGTCTCTACTGCACATAACTACTGCGCGTGACTGTGTTGTTCGGGCAATCTCTACTGCGGTTGTGCGTGTTACGCACACAGGGAGCTTCGCATCCTAGCAAATTATATTATAGGTTAAATAGGCAAACACACAAAATACAGAAAAGACACCCTTTCTTTGGAGCTAGGAAAAAAGTACCCTTTCTCTGTCATCCAATACAGGTTACTGGTAACTCTGGGAGGCGATCCACCCCTTAGTAGGCAGGAACAAATTCTCTAAGTGTATGCAGGGGGTGGAGCCTCCCTTCCCTCTTTGGCTGCAGCTAGCCAATCAGATCCAGAAAGATTTGTTCCTCGGTGAAGACAACACCAGGCTGGGAACTGTTCTGCTATAGTTTTAGATGTGGCTAGCTCAGTGTCCACGTACTTTTTTGTGGACCTTAAGCCCTGAGGGGGAAAATATTGATTTCAAGTGCTACCCCAGGAGTTACCCATTGAGGTACTTCTTCCCCCATGGTAATCTGAAGACAGAAGATCTGCCGGAAAGGTGAGCTACCCTTTGAGTGCTGCAGGTCCACTTGTCCCACAGTGCCCCTCCGCACAGGAGTGTATTTCTGGAGTTCTTACTGCACAATCCTGCACTTATTGGGTATATCTGTATGTCTGTTTGGGTGTTTATGTGGTAACTTAACCCTTCAACTGTTGGTGTGACACTTTTTTTTGGGGGGTTAGGGTACTTTTCCTACTGGATTAGTGTTTTCTGGGTATCCTCACATGTTCTGTGGATGTTTTACTTTTATATTTGTAAAAATTGAGTACTGCGCCTTTAAGCTGCGCTTTACCGCATAGACGCCATTGCTCCATTCACTTCTACGGAACTAGACTGTTTGGGGCGTATCTCTGCAACCGTTTCACATAGTGACTTCAGAGATGGCTCATTTTACTTGTCTACCCTTGCTCTATCATCCGGTCGATGTTTCAAGTGTGTTAGGGGGCTTCGGGCACTGTTTTAGAGTACTTTTTGGGAAAACTACATTTCCCATGAGTACTTGCTTCACGCCTTTGTTTCTGATCAGCTCCCACTGTGGCAGCCATTTTGTGAGCGTTTCTGGCCGAGTATCCTACACAGGGCTTGGACTCTCCTTTTCTCCTCTGCAGATTAACCCTTTGCCTACCAGATAAGTTTATTTTAGCGATTTCTGGGGTGAAACTTTAATCCTACACACTATAATTGGGTGATTTATTGTACAGTTGTGTATTTTGACACTGTGAGAATGTCTATACCGCTGGAGCTTGGGGCTAGATCTAAGACTACGGAGGCTGGAGTCTCTGTATCCCCCATTGCGCATTGCTCTTTCTGTCACTCAGGGCTACCTAGAGAATATTCAGGTCACTTATGCCCAGCATGTTCTGATGTCCCTGACACCATTCCAGGGACCTCCAGCCATGCTATAGAGCCAGCTTGGGTGCAAGAGTTCAAGGCTGCGACTAGGGACCTTAGGTCCACATTACAACTCTTTCCATCCCAAATACAGGAGGCCTTTCAGGCTTGGCAGGCCCCCTTGATACTCTCTTTTACAAATAGCTGATTATCAGTGGGGCCATAGGAAGACCAGAAATATACCGCTATAGGAAGTATTTAATGTCCTCCATAACCTATACCTTGTTATTTATCAACAAACTCTCTAATCTTTCTTGGTGAGTGGACTCTATCGGGTGCTTGGAACACAGCTTCACCACTACTATTGTGTGAATTCTATAATCACAGATAGCAGTCTTCCGCCAGTAAGACATTATATGTTTCTTAATTTGGACTTTTGTCCTGGCAAGTGGATTCTGCCGGTTGTTACACATAGACAGTAATCAGCCGCCAGAAAGACTTGGTTTTCACACAGCAATTATACTCATTACTCACTCTGGAAAAATTGTAGTACGCATTAATTGACTATCGGTGAGTCCAGTTTATAACAAGTTCATTCATGGGTATACATACCTCTACCTGGTTACATTGAGCATGTGGGACCTAAGATTTTACCTCTTGATCCATTTTGATTAGCCGTTAATCACATTAGAGGACTTTTCTTTGTACTTTGGGAATCCTCTACAATACAGGGACCCGTATCTATAGAACGTACTACTGTATTCTCCTTGGAATAGGGTTTTGTTGTTATTCCTTGTGTCCAATATTAGTTTCTTTTTGCTGTTACTCGTGCCCGATTTGCCTAGAGACACAGCACTGGTATTCACACCATGGATCATACACACTTGTATCGAATAGCGAATTGGATATGTGTTAGGTTTGTTTTACCTTTATTTTCACCATTATTTCATTTAATTTGCTTCTTTAGTTAGAGGTCTTTTTTATCCATTATATAAATAAAAGCTATGTTTTAAAAAACCCTGTTTGGGTCCACCCAATATTCATCTCCGCAGTACTATGAGGGGTGGGTGGGTCTGGTGCTATATGTTCTGCTTCCTTCTCTTCATACGTTTATTCTGTTAAGTTTACAGATCAAGCACATTCCCTTTAGTGTACCGCACACCCTCATAACTACCTTTAAAGAGTGGTGCATCTATTCTATAGTGTATCTGTAGCTTGATGAACCAGGAGACTCTGGATCAAATCTGGCAGAGTCCAAGGCATGACAGTGCTTTTGCCATACTTGTGAACTGTCAAGCTTTTACCCAACCCTGAGTCTTTAAGATGCGTTTACTAAGAAATGGCTTGACAAATACAACTTCCCAAAATTCCCTTTTATTTATAGGGAGCTTTTAACAACTTGAATGTTACAGATCTCCCCATTGCATTGCTTACATATTGTGCAATTTGTTTGTCCCAGAATTGCTCTTGTTCTTCTTAGAACATCAGTGTCTCTCTGTGTTCACTAAAATGTCTATGATTTAGGCTAAGGTTTTATTAAGATAGGTGGCAATAATACAACATTTCTAACACTGCACCAAGCATACAAAGTTAAATCAGCTTGTTGCCTATGCAGTTGTTCCCACAAGCTACTGTTGACTTGCATGTTGGTGCCATAATACAGCATGCTCCATCCTTACTGCATTCCCCATAGAATGCAGTGAAGATGACGCAGAGCTGATCTGCAAGACAGTCTGTAGCACAGTTTACTGTCCTGAAGTACCTCTAACAGCACAGGTTTTTTGGATTTCCCTTCCTGAGCTTTGGTGTTTAATTAGTGGGTCTCTGCCTAATTAATTCTCATGTGCTAAGACAGGAAGATCCCCAAAGCCTACACTGTTTGGAGAACTTGCAGAAAGTGGTTGAGAAAATGTGGGCTATAGAGCTGCCATGCATATTCACATGGGTTACTTGATTTTTGCAATGAACACAGCAATGATACAATCAGTGGTAGACCATGTGCGTATCAACCAATCATATTTGGCTGATGCACCTGGGTCCTGCTCATCAGTCACACCTCTTCCATTATCCCACATCAGCAGGATGATTGGCAAGCACAGGAACATTGGTGGCAAGTTTACAAAAGCAGCTTGATTTGCGCTAAAACACAGAACTATCAAGTCTCGCAATCAAATCTAGCCTTCTACAATTCAGAACCGTCTTCATGCTCTGTACTCAATACAGTCTGCTCCAGTCTACTGACTGATGGCAGTCCTATTGGTAAATCAGATTGGAAATCCCTGTTTCAGCACACGTGAGTGAGTTGAATGAACAATTCTCTGTTAGGCCTATAATTAGCTCTCACATGTATTGTTCTTTTTAGACCTATACGTAGCTCTCACGTGTATTGTCAGTGCCCTTGTTAAACCTCTCATTTACACTTGTATTTCACTTATGCTAAATCTATGTTAACCCTTTGGATGCTTGAGACCTCTTCAATTACATGCTTCACAATGCTTTGGAGGCTGTTCTATATCCAATAACTTAATATAGTTAAAGGTTTCTATCATATCACACCTCTCCTTCCAAGGAATAAAGTCTATATTAATAGGCAGTGTCTTGAAGACTCTGCATCATTTTAGTGTCTACTGCTTGAACTGCCTCCAGTTTATTAACCCCTTAATAAGCAGCGGTCCTGGGGAGTGGATTCCCCTTAAGGACCCCTTTGATTCGGCGAGCTGGCACACTTGACTGATCACGTGTGTTGTTTCGCCGAACAGGGGTCTGATGGTGACCTCTCTGGTCTTGGAGCGATCAGTTTCAGACCCTGATAGTGCTCAAAGCTCTTCCACAGGAGCGATGTGAGCAAAAAAATATGTGACATGCTAGGACTGTCATCAGTCCGTTACTGCAATTTACAGATGACGGTCCTAACACCTCATCGGCCACTAAGGGGTTATTGACCTACTGGAGATGTGATCTTCAGAACTGTACAGAGTATGCCACGTGATTCCTTACCGGTGATCTACAGAGTGATATTAGTGCCAGAACCATCAACAGCGATTGGATTGAAAATTCATCAAAATGAGCTGAAAGCATTTACCTAAGCTATTTTAATACTCTTGGATGAATCTCAGGTGGACCAACTGATTTACCTACGCTGTCCATTGATTTAACAATAGCACGTTCAATTAATGGAGAGAGAGAGCACTTCTTCACAGTTTTTTTGCAAAGAATGAGAGAAAAATCTGATTTTAGTGAACTTACCATTAAATCCTTTCTTTTTAGTCCATATGGAACACAGGGACCATGGGATTGAGCTCCCTGCTCCAGACGGCAAGGCACTTGGAAATAAAAAGACAGGGTCTTTTGGGTGGAGACTCCCTCTTCTTCCTCCTCCAGCTGAAATCCCCCCCACCACTAACCAGATTCGTGTATGACAAGTATCACAGACATAAAACTAAAAGCGGGAAGAAGAACAGGAAAACCCCTGAACAAAGACTCCAAGAGGAATCCTCTGCCCAGAGAAGGAAACATCTAGGTTTTTTCTCCAGGTGGGAATCCTGTGTTCCATATGGACTAAAGAGAAAAGGATTTAATGATAAGTGTAACGGAAGCTAAGGACACAGCGTCACCCTCAGCCATCATTCCAGGGTCTCTCCTTTTCGACGGCAGATTACTCAACCTGGTTCCTACCAGTCGAGCAATAACCGGCTCGATTGAACCTCCGTGGTGTTGCAAGCTCCGTGTCGAAGTCGAATGAAAGTGGTAGCAGTGTTGACTTCATGTCGGAGTCTGGAGAAATCCAGGTGAGCAGGGAAAGAGTCGAAGGGACTCCCAGCCAGAGTTGGGTCGCAAACTGGTACTACGGGCTGTAGAGAGTGACGCCTCTATTTCCGGTCAAAGGATAGCTGGGTAAAGTATAGCAGGAACCGAAGGAAGGTCGAAGACGGAGTCCACGTCACCCCCTGACAGCATACGAAGTCGGGTCACAGGTAGCTGGCAGCTGGTGGTCGTCGATTCAGGATACTTGGCGCAGATGGGTATCAGAGGGGATACTTTAGACCATAAGCAATACAAGACTCCAGGACTCTTTGTTCACTCAGAATAAGACTCACTTTATTAACCAACACACCACATATTTATACAGTTGACCTACATTGACATTACATGGGCAGACAGGATACAATAGGTGAATCACAGAGATAATACAATCAAAACATACAAGACAAAGGACCAACAGCAAATGGTCCAGTCAAATAAAATGAGACAGACATGATTGCATTACTACACAAAAGGCTAGCAACAAATGGCACACATTTGCGGTACAACACAAAATGTGAAGTCCTTCTGGGTAGAAATTGAGATTAAATGTGGTGTAAAAGGTAAAAAAAAAGGTGTTGGTGGGTATATGCTACAAACCACCAAATATTGATGACAATGTTGAGGCCCAACTGCTATTGCAGATTAGGAAAGCTATGCCCAGCTTGGGCATACTATAATTATGGGAGATTTTAATTATCCAGATATCAACTGGAAAAATGAGACCTGTCAGAGTGCTAAGGGTAGCAGGTTTATGAGCATACTTCGTGAAAGCTACATGTCACAAATGGTGGAAGTGCCGACAAGAAATAACAATATGTAGGACATAGTGATAACGAATAACACAGAAATGGTATCCAATATTAAGGTAAGTGAACATTTGAGAAACAGTGATCACAACATGGTTACATTTGAGATCAGTTTGCCAAAGCAAAACTGTATAGGTTCAACCAAAACTCTTAATTTTAAAAACACTAACTTCAAATTATTAAGGGCTTCAATGCAACACATAGACTGGGATACATTATTTAAAGACAAAAATACTGAGGATAAATGGTCAGAATTCAAATTTAGGTTACAGAAATGTACCCAACAGTATATACCAATGGGGAACAAATGCAAAAGATGTAAGTCATAGCCAATGTGGTTAAGTGCACATGTAAAGGAGGAAACAGCAAAGAAAAAAAAAGCATTCAAACTATTTAATTCTTCAGGAACTGAACATTCCTTCTTAAAATACAGGGAGTGCAACAAAGATTGCAAAAAGGCAATTAGGGTAGCAAAAATAGAAAATGAAACTCGAATTGCAAGGGAAAGTAAGACTAATCCAAAAAGTTTTTCAAATATATAAATAGCAAAAAACTTAAGAGGGAGTGCATTGGACCATTCAAAAATGAGATGGGTGAGCTGATTAGAGAGGATAAGGAAAAGGCCGATGTTCTAATCACTTTCTTTGCATCTGTATATACAAGGGAGCATGGAATGGTAGAAGAGCCTCATCAAGTAACTAATAAAACAATACAATTATCAGATATTGGGTTAACTCAAGAAGATGTTATGGGTAGACTGAACAAAATTAAGACTGACAAAGCACTGGGTCCTGATGGTTTACATCCAAGGGTTCTTAAGGAACTCAGTGCAGTGTTGGCAAAACCCCTATATTTACTCTTTAAAGATTCTCTCACCACAGGCTCAGTGCCACAAGATTGGCAAAGAGCCAATGTAGTACCTATATTTAAGAAGGGAACTAAAACAGAACCTGGAAACTATAGACCTGTGAGTTTGAACTCTGTAGTGGGAAAATTGCTAGAAAGGATCATAAGGGACTATATTCAAGATTACAACACAAAAAATAAGATCATTAGCAGGAATCAACATGGTTTTATGATGAATAGATCATGCCAAACTAACCTTTTCAGCTTCTCTGAGAAAGTAAGCAGGAACCTTGATAATGGCAAGGCAGTTGATGTAATATATCTAGACTTTGCAAGGGCATTTGATACAGTGCCACACAGAAGGCTGGGGTATAAAATAAGGAAATCGGGGATAGGAGATGACCCATGCAATTGGATACAAAACTGGTTGAAGGATGGGGAACAGTGTGTGGTTGTAAATGGACAATTTTCCAAAACAGTTAAAGTGGAGAGTGGAGTACCTCAGGGTTCAGTATTAGGTCCTCTGCTTTTTAACATGTTTATAAAAGACCTAGTAATAGATATAGAAAGCAAATTATCAGTATTTGCAGATGACACTAAATTATGCAGGGTAATTAATTCAGAACAGGATAACTGCTGTCTACAGAGGGATTTATATAAAATGGCAGATTGGGCAAACAAATGGAATATGAAGTTTAATGTGGGGAAGTGTAAAGTCCCAAGGCTACTTATAAACTTAATGGAATCATTTTAGGGGACTCGTTGCTAGAGAAAGACCTCGGTATCCTTGTCAACTACAAACTTGGAAACAGTGACCAGTGTCAAACAGCAGTATCAAAGGCAAACAAAGTCCTGTCTTGCATAAAAAGAGGTATTGAAGCAAGAGTGGATAACATTATTTTGCCATTGTACAAATCATTGGTAAGACCTCACCTTGAGTATGCAGTGCAGTTTTAGGCACCAGTTCTCAAAAAGGATATACTAGAACTAGAGATGGTACAGCGAAGAGCAACAAACTTAATTAAAGGAATGGAGGACTTGACGTATGAGGAACAACTAGACAAACTTGGTTTATTTACTCTAGAGAAAAGATGACTAAGAAGAGACCTTATCACATTGTATAAATATATGAGAGGTCCATACAAGGATCTCTGCGGTGAGCTATTTATTCCAAGGCCTGATCAGATGACCAGGGACACCCCTTGAGATTAGAGGAAAGGAGGTTTTGACTTCAGAAGAGCAAGAGTTTTTTTTTACAGTGAGGTCTGTTAAATTGTGGAATTCTTTGCCCAAGGAGGTGGTTATGGCAGATACAATGGATACAGTCAAGAGAATATTAGATACATTTCTTTTCAAAGGGAACATACAGAGTTATACTGTTTATTAGTAGGCAGACCAGGAAGGTCTGATAAAGACTAACTTATTTGGTAGCAGGAAAGCTATAAAATTACTGGGGTATGAGGAGACGGTTAAACTTGATGGACAACCTAATTTACTATGTTGCTATGTTACAATACAAAGGGCCAGATGTAATTAAGTTAACACACCATAGGGGGTATCAATACAGTTCAACACAGTCAGTGGCTGGAGTGGCTACAATACACAACTTCAGGGACAATGGTCCAAGGTGGGAGCCATTTTCCAACTACTTGGAATGTCCAGCTTCAACCTTGACCAATCAAATGCCACTTTAACAGGGTGGTCACCTCAGCTATCTAACAGCTATAAGCCTACAGTGAGAATATTTCTGTATAGTAACATTTACCAGTATTTTATTGTTTTGTATTGCTTTAACCCTTTGCAGGCCAGAAGAGTTTGCAGCACACAAGCATTGCATTACTCTTTCCTCTGTCACAGCTGCCTTTCCACCTAAGGTCTAGACCAAGTCTCCTAGTCCATGACAAGGGCTTGCGAGGTCGTACGAAAAGGGTGTCAATATGTCCCAGTGTCCACAGTCTCTGGTGCCAAGGGCTGATAAGCTTTATGCCCAGACAAGGGCTCCAGTAACGGAGTAGGATCCATTACAATAAGTTCACTAAAATTCTATTTTCTTTCATACAAGAAAGAACTACTCAAGAAAATAAAGAAGATAGAAAACGCCAGAGGTCTTTTGCAAGCTACTCCAAATGTATCAATTTGGAGTAGCTTGCAAAAGACCTCTGGCGTTTTCTATCTTCTTTATTTTCTTGAGTAGTATATTATACTTGTGACTTGTGGTACGAATTATTAATAATTACGCACAGATATATTATTACTTTTTATACAAAAAAGAACACAGGAACCAAGGGGTATACCAAAGCAGC
Organism: Rhinophrynus dorsalis; assembly: GCA_037306005.1. Lineage (NCBI taxonomy): Eukaryota > Metazoa > Chordata > Amphibia > Anura > Rhinophrynidae > Rhinophrynus > Rhinophrynus dorsalis. The sequence continues at coordinate 307,963,237 of CM074724.1, forward strand.
TCTAAGATTTTAGGATGAGAAAAGAGAGAAAAAAAAAACTCTGCCCAAAAAGATACCACAGGACTAAGCTGGATCCATGGAACCTCAGGTATCAACGGACATTGAGCTATCACAGGCAACAAGACAAACTAGAGTCAACTGGGCTCAAACTACCAAAAGGAATGTGACAGTAGAGATAAAAAAGGAAAGAATCATTAACAGGCACTACTGCCTGAAGGACCTTATGTCCAAAGCTGGCCTCAGCTGAGGCCAGAACACTGATAAGATAGTGTTTGGTGTATGTCTGCAAGGACACGTAGAAGCCTTGCACAGCTGTTCAGCAGAGGCCTGATTCTTGTAGGCCCAAGAGGCTCCTACAGATCTCATAGAGAGAGAGCTGTGACTTGGAAAGGAACAGGTTTCTTCCTGAGCAAAAATACCTGAAGGATACTGGCCTTGATCGAAGGAGCAATGGTTACTTTGGATTCTACCTGACCTGCCCTGAGGCCCACAGGAATGATACACAACTCCCTCCTTGTTACACCATCCACACCCTCTGCCCTCTCCCTTCTCAAACCTTTTTCAATTTCCACTCCCTACCTATGGAACTCCATACCCTGAAATCTTATCTTCTGGAGCACTAGGACCATGCACTACCTTTTGGCAAACTCAGCACTTGAAGTCAAAGCACTTGACACCCTTATACCTTGTTGTCTGTCTCCTATTACCCATTTAGAGGCAGAGGCCTCTCTGCTATTGTTTCTATGACGGTGACACTTATATTATTCCCTATTTATTTATTGTAACATACTACTATTGTACAGAGCTGTGTACACTGTGTGGCGCCATATTAATAAAGATATACATACATAAAAAGAGGGAATCAGCCCTGCTGAAAAGGCTGCATGGGATGCTAGTAACACTTAAGGCATAGCAGCACATCTAACAGATCCTTCTCCTGCTTTGAGGAAGGGTTGTGACAAAAAGAAGGCAGGATGTTCTGACTAATGTGAAAATCTGAGACCACCTCGGGTAAAAGTACCACCTTGTCCTGATAAAATACCAGGGCCTGTAGCTCGAAAACCCTTGGTATAGTGACAATGGCTAAAAGGAAAGCCATACTGAGCTTCAAAAAAAGTAAGAAGACCAAGCAAGAGGTTCAAAAGGAGGCCTCTGAAGGATGCTTAGGACCAAGTTAAGATCTTAATATCCCACGGGGCATGGGGTCTCTGAAAGAAGGCAAGATGTGAGCTCCTCTTGAAGCAAGGTCTTGACATCTGATAGAATAGCACTATACCTCAGGAAGAGGACTAAAAGTGCTGAGATCTGTACCTTAACAGAGCTCAGACTAAGACCCTTGTTTAAGACATATTGCAAAAAGACCAGAACTGTAGAAAGATCAAAAGTCTGGGTAGATGCATATTTGTTGGCACACCACTGATGGACAGGCTTTCTGGCCTGAACCATGGTGAAAATGACATTGCCTGAGAAATCTAAGGATGATGCCATCAGAGTTTTTCCACATCCTAGTACCAGATGTGACCCAGAATCGGGAGATCCAGTCTCTGTGGAACACAGAATGGCTTCGTCATTTTGCTGTCACGGGACACAGTGTTGGCCCCCAGCTTCACAGGCTGGCATCTGAGCAGATAGCATTATGGAATAACAAAGGGGCATCCCTAAGTCAGATAAGAACAATGTTTTGACAAATGTAGATCCTCCCTTGTGTGAGGCGAGAGGGTCATGCAGAGAGACAGATGGGAATGCTGTTGGGGTCAGTTTCTGAGAATGTCCACTTCCCTTGTGTGGAACTAAGCTTAAGAAACTACTTACAGGGCAGACATTACAGGATCCTCATATAATCTCGTATTGTCACTGAATGCCCTGCCATTGCCCACAACACATTCTGGAACAGGACCTGGATCTTGTCCTCTGGTAGGAACACTCGTCCTGTAACAGTTTTCAGTACACTCAGAAGCAGGATGTTTGGTAAAACACAGTTTTATTGAAACCAGACAGAATAAAGTAACCCTTGCGGGTCCAGCATATAGATAACACGTAATACTGACACAGGACAGGTTACAGAGGAATAATTAACCCACACGGGTCCAGTATATATATCTGAGAGCAAAATATATATTACTGACACAGGTCAGGTCACAGTTTGTGTTTCTGGAGGATAGCCATACCCTGTCCCCAACCTGGAAGGAGACCGTCGGCAACCGTCTGCGATTAGTGTGACACTGAAAACTTTGGAACGAAGCACTGAGGGTCCTCTGTACCTGTGCCCAAGTGGAGCGGAGTTGCTCGTTATGCTCATCCAGAGCTGGAATTTGCTGCCTCTGAAATGAGTTCGGGAGCAAACATGGTTGGAACCCGTAATTGATGAGAAACGGGGAGCTCCCGGACGATGAATTAACCGCACAATTCCTGGCGAACTCTGCCCACGGCAACAGGTCGGCCCAATTGTCATGATGATCGAACACGAAACAGCGTAGAAATTGTTCCAATCCCTGATTGGCATGCTCAGTGGCCCCATTGGTCTGGGGATGGTAGGCAGAAGAAAAGGATAATTGTATCTGATCACAGAATGCCCTCCAAAACCTGGACACAAATTGGCTCCCTCAGTCTGACACCAGCACACTGGGTACACCATGCAACCGAAACACCCCTCTGGCAAAGACAACAGCCAACTCTTGGGCAGAAGGAAGGCCAGGAAGAGGCACAAAGTGTGCCATCTTGGAGAATCCCCTAGACAATGGCAATTCCCCCAGGAAGTCAATTGAGACATGGGACCAAGGACGCTCGCCATTAGGCACTGGCTGAAGCAAGCCAACTGGGAGGTGCCTAGGGGATTTGGCACGGGTACAAGTAGTGCATGCTGCCGTGAAGGCAGTGCAATCAGCATGTAAGGAAGGCCACTAGAATAACTGTGAAAGAGACCGGATCAATTGGTCCCTGCCTACATGTCCAGCTGCCCGAGAAGCATGATAGGTTTCGGGTAGGTGGGTACGGAAAGGCTCAGCCACAAAACACTTGCCCACTGGGGAATCAGGGGTGCGGTAGTCTGGGTAGCAAGAATCTCCTCCCCCAGTGGTGAAGTGATGCTTGTACGCAAGGTGGACAAAATGCGATCTGGCTGAATAATAGGTACTGGAGTATCATCATGTTCCCTCTCTGGACCAAATTGCCTGGACTGGGCATCTGCCCTAATATTCTTGGAACCTGGCAGGTAGGATACTATAAAATTAAAATGGGACAGAAACAAGGCCCAACTGGTTTGCTGAGAGGACAATCTCTTCGCCTCAGAAAGGTAAGTTAGATTTTTATGATCAGTCAAGATCAACACCGGGGTTCTAGTACCCTCAAATAGGTGTCGCCATTCTTTAAGGGCTAGAATGATTGCCAACAGTTTTCTGTCCCCAATCTCATAGTGGCTCTGAGCACTGGACAACTTAGAGAAAAAGCCACATGGTCTTAACATACTCCCTGGGTCTAGGCGCTGTGACAACACTGCCCCCACCCCAGTTTCAGAGGCATCGACTTCCAATGTGAATGGAAGGGAGGGATTGGGGTGGGACAGTACAGGAGCAGAAGCAAATGCGGATTTCAGAGTCACAAAGGCTTGTTCAGCTTCCTGAGATCGGGCAGTGGCTTTACAATAGTGGAAAAGTCTCGAATGAACTTTCTATAATAGTTGGCAAAGCCAAGAAAGCGTTGGATAGCCTTGAGTCCCTTAAGATGTGGCCACTGCAGGACTGCTGCAAGCTTATCCTTGTCCATTGCAATGCCATCTTTAGAGATCACAAAGCCTAGAAAAGGGACCATAGACTTGTGAAACTCGCATTTCTCAATTTTACAGTAGAGTTTGTTCTCACGGAGTCTAGGCAGAACTGCAGTCACATCCTTGATGTGTTGCGACAAATTGGACAAATGTATGAGAATATCATCGAGATAAACCACAACACAAGACTGGAGCATGTCACAGAGGATGTCAATGATAAACTCCTGGAACACTGCGGGAGCGTTACATAGCCCAAATGGCATCACCAGGTACTCATAGTGTCCTTACCTTACTAAAAATGTTACTGAATTGATGGTATTCAGCTGGCACGGAGGGAGAGGTACACATAATCTTAGTAGGATGGGAGATGCAATGTTTACTACAGTATTTAGACCAGGCCGTGATCTCACAAGTTTGCCAGTCGAACCTAGGGTTGTGCATATGTAGCCATGGGAACCCCAAGATGACCGCATGGTGCGGAGACTGGATAATCTGAAAACACTGTCTCTCCGTGTGGAGAGCCCCAATACGCATAGAAAGCAGTATAGTTTCCTTAGTGATAAGAGCTGGTACCAATGGCCTGCCATCAATGGCTTTGATAGCCAAGGCAAATGAGCTGTCCATAAAATACCCAGCTGCGCCGGAATCCACTAGGGCCAGAACCTCCACCGAGAGTTCTGCCCAGAAAATCACAGCCTGTACAGTATGCTTTTGATTAGCCGGATCTAGGGACCACTGAACACCACCTAGGACATGTCCCCCAAGGTGCCCTAGGTGCATTCATTCCCCAGCCGTGTGGGACAGGAGCGCAACAAATGCCCAGCTTGGCCACAATAAAGACAGAGACCCTGTCTGCGGCGATGAGCCCGTTCTTCCTTGGTCAACCTAGTGAACCCTAACTGCATCAGTTCACTGCTCTCACGGTTACACTCGGGAAGCATGGGAGGTGAAGGAGGTATGGGTGGGAAACGTTGTCTTGCCCGTGCCAACTCTCTGGCCCGCTGCCTACGGTCCTTGGCCGCCATTCTCTCCCTAATGCGGGAATCGATTAATATTGAATAATCAATAATCTCGTCCAGATCATTCGGCAAGTCTCTGGCTGCTGTCTCATCTTTAATACGGTCACAGAGTCCTTGAGCAAATGCTGCCACAAGCGCCTCATTGTTCCAGCCCACATCCACTGCCAATGTACGAAACTCAGTAGCGTACTCTGCAACAGTACGAGACCCTTGCTGGATCTCCAATAATCTTTTGGCAGCAGAGGCGGCTCTTCCTGGGATTTCGAATACTCTACAAAATGCTCTTAGGAACTCACTGAAATTCTTGGTACATGGTTTAGCTGCCTCCCACAAGGGATTTGCCCAAGCCAGTGCTCTGCCCATTAGCAAAGAAATCATGAGGCCAACCTTACTTCGGTCACTGGGAAAGGCTTGAGGAGTTAACTCTAGGAAGATCTCCAATTGGTTTATGAACCCTCTGCACAGGGTAGGTTTGCCATCATACCTTAATGGTAATGGAGCAGTAGCAGTTAACCCTCTGTTCGAGTTTGCTTGTGTCACAGATTGAGCTCCCGGTATCGTAACTTGGGGGTCCACCGAGGACTGTACTGGTTTATCCAAGTGAGCAGTACGCTCTAATATAGTTTGTATGGCCAGTGCAAACTGGTCCATGCACTGCTCGTGTATATCCATCCTTCAATGGATACTTTGTGCATTACTATCACCTTTACCGTCTGAGGTCATGGCCCTTTCGTACTGTAACAGTTTTCAGTACACTCAGAGGCAGGATGTTTGGTAAAACACAGTTTTATTGAAACCAGACAGAATAAAGTAACCTTCGTGGGTCCAGCATATAGATAATAAGTACTACTGACACAGGACAGGCTACAGAGGAATAATTAACCCACACGGGTCCAGTACATATATCTGAGAGCAAAATATATATTACTGACACAGGTCAGGTCTGTTACGGTTTTCTGACACACAGACCAGGTTATGAAGTAAAAACACAGTTTTATTGAACAGGATTGTAAAATAGTGCCCCTAAGGGCCAGTACAAGAATAACAGTAATAGTAAAACTGACAAGTGAATGCACACAATGATATAATGGGGAATAACCCCTAAGGGTTAATAGGTGCACAACAGAGGAATAGGATCTGGATTGGCCAACGCCCAGGATATATCGAACAGTCTCTAGCAAGCGATGGTTGAAAAAGTGTCTGTACTGAATACACTCTCATGTAGAAATAGGACTGCGCCCTTATGACCAAAGCTGAACCAATACCACCTCCGTGGGCTGACTGGGAACGCTACTGCCAGTGCTGGAAACCAGAACCATAAACGCCCTTAACTAGTTTTCGGAATAACCCTGCGAGTGCCAAACGGATGGGGCCTGGACACCCCTTGGATGCCACAGTGAAGGTTACTGCACAAGCTGTATGGAGCCGGCGCACTGGAAGTGCGGCTGAAAGCGTACCCTCTATCGTGAGTAGGCCAGAGCCAGAGCACCCCTCCGGTGCAGCTACAAATGTAGCGAGCAGACAAACAGACACCGAGCACCGGACGTCGGTGCACAGAGGGAGCTCGTAAGATACAGAGAGGTACACAGATAAGTGGCTCATCAGTTAACCATATGCTTGGATATTTCGGAAGGCACCCCACGGAGACTAATGGCACCGCACGGGTTAATTGGTTCGGTATGAGAAGGAGTGACAACAACCAGCATAAGGCAGAGTACCCTAGGTCACAGCTTACTGCTAGAGAGAGTAACAGTGAGTCCCTATACAGTTCAGAATGTCGCCGGAGCGACTGCAGAGTACTGGAACACCGGAACAGGAACCGGACGGCAGCAGACTTCACAAACGTAGAAGCAGGTCAATCACGGAGCAGAGTTGGCAGTCAGCAACGGGTCAGATCACGAAGTCGGGTCCTCAGCCAGGATCGGGTCAGATCACGGAGCAGGGTCGTCAGCCAGAATCGGGTCAGATCACGGAGCAGGGTCGTCAGCCAGAATCGAGTCAGTTCACGGAGCAGAAACAACAGAGTAGTCAGGCAAGCCGGGTCGGTACACAGGAGATACTGGAACTAGCAACGAAGCGTAGGAACAGGAACACCACGAAAGGGCAACTGACAAGTGCCCAACCTCCAGCATATAAAGGAACATCCTGGGCGGGCTAATCAGCTTCCTCCAATGCATAGGTATACAGCCAAGATTGACAGCAAAAAACACGGGGACCGTGATAGTACCCCCCTCTCAAAGACCCCCTCCCCTGCTGGAGGGTCTTGGTTTCTGAGGATATTTAGAGTGAAAGTTGCGCAACAATCGTGGAGCATGGAGGTCCTTGTGGTCAACCCAAGAGCGCTCCTCTGGCCCATACCCTTTCCAGTGGACCAAATATTGCAACTTGCCTCTAAATCTCCTGGAGTCAATAATGCTCTGGACTTCGTATTCCTCTTGGCCCTGCACATCCACCGGCCCAGGAACCACCGGAGTGGTAGTATAGCGGTTGCAAACCAAGGGCTTCAGTAAAGACACATGGAACACGTTGTGAATACGCATATTATTAGGTAGTTCCAATGCGTATGCCACAGGATTGATCTTGCGAATGATCTTAAATGGCCCAATGAACCGGGGGGCCAGTTTGTTCGAGGGCACTTGCAGGTTGAGATTTCTGGAGGAGAGCCATACCCTATCCCCAACCTGGAAGGAAACCGCTGGCAGCCGTCTGCTATTGGCATGCCTCTGATGTCTGAGGAAGGACTGACTGAGGGACCTCTGCACCTGTGCCCAAGTGGAGTGGAGCTGCTCCATGTGCTCATCCAGAGCCGGAATCTGTTGGGGCTGAAATGAGTCTGGGAGTAGACAGGGTTGGAACCCATAATTGACAAGGAACGGAGAGTTCCCAGACGATGAATTAACTCCGCCCACGGCAACAGGTCGCCCAGTTATCATGATGATCAGTCACAAAGCAGCGTAGGAACTGTTCCAGTCCCTGATTGGCACGCTCAGCGGCTCCGTTGGTCTGGGGATGGTAGGCTGAGGAAAAGGACAATTGAATGCCCATCTGGCCACAGAATGCCCTCCAGAATCTCGACACGAATTGACTCCCCCGGTCAGACACTATCACTCTGGGAACCCCGTGCAAGCGGAATACTTCTCTTTCAAAAATTAATGCCAATTCCTGGGCCGAAGGGAGGCCAGAGAGGGGCACGAAATGAGCCATTTTAGAGAACCTATCCACCACCATCAGGATAAACGTATAGCCCTTGGAACTCGGCAGCTCTCCCAAGAAATCAATAGAAATATGGGACCAGGGACGATCACCATTAGGCACTGGTTGGAGCAGTCCCACCGGAAGATGTCTGGGAGTCTTGGCCAGGGCACAGGTGGCGCAAGCAGCAGTAAATGCGGCGCAGTCAGCCTTCAGGGAAGGCCAGCAGAATGTTCGAGACAATGACCATGCCAACTGATCTCTGCCAATGTGCCCAGCCGCCTTAGATGAGTGGTAGGTCTCAAGCAACCGGGTATGGAACAGCTCGTCCACAAAACACTTGCCGACTGGGGTTTCAGGAGGTGCCCGATTTTGTGACGCCAAGATTTGCTCTCCCAGTGGTGAAGTGATGCTGGTACGAATAGTAGCCAAGATCTTATCTGGCTGAATTATGGGGACCGGGGCCTCATCCCTCTCAATGTCTGTGCAGAATTGTCTAGACAGAGCGTCTGCCTTAATATTCTTAGAACCAGGCAAGTATGAGACTATGAAATTGAATCTGGACAGAAATAGGGCCCATCGAGCCTGGCAAGATGACAACCTTTTAGCCTCGGATAGGTAAATCAAGTTCTTGTGGTCCGTGAGGATCAACACTGGGGTTCTTGTGCCCTCCAAGAGATGTCGCCATTCTTTTAATGCCAAGATGATAGCCAACAACTCCCTATCACCAATTTCGTAATTGATCTGGGCACTGGACAGTTTTTTGGAAAAGAACCCACACGGCCTCAGGTTACCCCCTTCCTTGGGGCGTTGGGAGAGAACTGCCCCTACCCCAACCTCGGAGGCATCGACCTCTAGCGTGAAAGGCAGGGTGGAATTAGGGTGGGAAAGTATAGGAGCAGAAGCAAATGCCTTTTTTAGGGTTTCAAAGGCCATCTCAGTTGCCTCAGACCATTGAGAGGGATTAGCGCCCTTATGCATCAGGTCAGAAAGAGGTTTCGTAATGGTAGAGAAGTTTTGAATAAATTTTCTGTAATAGTTGGCAAAGCCTAGAAACCTTTGGATGGCTTTTAACCCCTTGGGTCGTGGCCATTGTAAGACAGCAGTCAACTTCTCTTGGTCCATAGCTAAGCCATCAGCAGATATAACAAAGCCCAAGAAGGATACTTGGGAACAATGAAATTCACATTTCTCTAGTTTTCAGAACAATTTGTTCTTGCGTAATCGAAGCAGTACCTTAGAAACATCCTGGATGTGCTGGGTTAAATTAGCGGAATGAATCAATATATCGTCCAGGTACACAACCACACAGGACTGTAACATGTCACGGAGGATGTCATTAATGAATTCCTGAAATACGGCAGGTGCATTGCATAACCCAAATGGCATAACCAGATATTCGTAGTGGCCTGACCTAGTATTGAATGCCGTCTTCCACTCATCACCGGCTCTTATCCTTATAAGATTGTAAGCAGCACGTAAATCGAGTTTCGTGAAGATAGATGAACCTTTCAACCTGTCAAATAACTCTGTGATGAGCGGAATGGGGTAGGCGTTTTTGGACATTAACTTATTGAGTCCACGGTAGTCAATACATGGTCGTAATTCGCCACTCTTCTTTTTCACAAAAAAGAAGCCTGCACCTGCCGGAGAGGATGATTTACGAATAATCCCTCGTCTAAGGGCATCCTCAATGTATTCCTCCATGGCCCTATTCTCTTCACAGGACAATGGGTATGTCCTACCCCTTGGTGGCACCACTCCCGGGGGCAAATCAATAGTGCAATCATAAGGCCGATGCTGCGGCAATGCACCAGCCTCACCTTTACTGAATACGTCACTGAACTTGCAGTATTCAGCTGGCACAGAAGGAGAGGCACACATAATCTTAACTGGGCGAGATAAACAGTGACCAGAGCAGTAGTCAGACCATGACCTAATTTCACACGTTTGGCAGTCAAACTGGGGATTGTGCATCATTAACCAAGGGAACCCCAGAATGACTGCATGATGGGGTGAATGAATAATCTGGAAGCGCTCCTCCTCCTTGTGGAGGACCCCAACAGACATAGTGATGAGAGTAGTCTCCATGGTGATAAGGGCTGGTTCAAGAGGTCTGCCATCAATAGCCTCAATGGCTAGCGGAGTATCCCTTTTAGACAGAGGAATATTGTATCTTTCAGCAAACGCCCGGTCCATGAAATAGCCTGCTGCGCCAGAATCTACCAGAGCACATACCTCCACAGCTTGGTCATCAAGGAGAAAACTCACCGGTATGGTGGGTTTTTTGGAACTAGAATCTGGGGACGGTTGTACACCACCTAGGGCCTGTCCCCCAAGGTACCCTAGGTGCGTGCGTTTCCCGGACGTACCGGGCAAGTGCGTAGTAAATGCCCCTTTTGCCCACAATACAGGCATAGCCCTTGTCTTTTGCGATAAGCCCTCTCCTCCTTAGATAACCTAGTGAAGCCAATCTGCATAGGCTCCCCTGTTTCGAGTGCCTGACCAGGAGGAATGGGAGGAGAGGGTGGGTCAAAAAGCCTGTCGCGCCCATGGATTTTGGAACTAGCCCTTTTAGCCAAGCGTCTCTCGCGCATGCGAGTGTCAATGAGTATCATATATTCTATGTACTCATCTAGATCAGTAGGTACCTCCCTGGCAGCGACTTCATCCTTAATGGAGTCGGATAAGCCTTGTGCAAAGGCTGCCAGTAATGCCTCATTATTCCAGGCCACCTCAGCTGCTAGAATCCGAAATTCTATAGCGTACTCCGCCACAGTACGATCGCCCATCTGTAATACCATCAATTTTTTTGTCGCAGAGCTGGCTCGCCCTGGTATCTCAAATACTCTGCGAAACTGTTTGACAAATTCATTAAAGCTCAGCGTACAGGGTTTAGCCTGTTCCCATAAAGGATTAGCCCATGCCAAGGCTTTGCCCGTTAACAGAGATATCATGAACCCCACCTTGCTACGGTCATTCGGAAAAGCATGGGGTGTGAGTTCTAGGAATATCTCTAGTTGATTAAGGAAACCTCTACACAGTGTGGGTTCGCCATCATATCTTAGTGGTAACGCCGCCGCCGCCGTAAAACTTCTGGGGGGAGCCAGTAATTGCCCAGTAGTATTATCCGGTGTCATAACTGGGGTGACCACCGGATTCGGTTTATCAAAGTGTACCGTACGTTCAAGCAAAGTTTGCATGGCCAATGCCAATTGGTCTAGGCGTTGCTCGTGAACGTCCATCCTCCAGTGGAGGTTCTGTGTATTACTGTCACTTTTCCCATCTGAGGTCATGGCCCTTTCGTACTGTTATGGTTTTCTGACACACAGACCAGGTTATGAAGTAAAAACACAGTTTTATTGAACAGGATTGTAAAATAGTGCCCCTAAGGGCCAGTACAAGAATAACAGTAATAGTAAAACTGACAAGTGAATGCACACAATGATATAATGGGGAATAACCCCTAAGGGTTAATAGGTGCACAACAGAGGAATAGGATCTGGATTGGCCAACGCCCAGGATATATCGAACAGTCTCTAGCAAGCGATGGTTGAAAAAGTGTCTGTACTGAATACACTCTCATGTAGAAATAGGACTGCGCCCTTATGACCAAAGCTGAACCAATACCACCTCCGTGGGCTGACTGGGAACACTACTGCCAGTGCTGGAAACCAGAACCATAAACGCCCTTAACTAGTTTTCGGAATAACCCTGCGAGTGCCAAACGGATGGGGCCTGGACACCCCTTGGATGCCACAGTGAAGGTTACTGCACAAGCTGTATGGAGCCGGCGCACTGGAAGTGCGGCTGAAAGCGTACCCTCTATCGTGAGTAGTCCGGAGCCAGAGCACCCCTCCGGTGCAGCTACAAATGTAGCGAGCAGACAAACAGACACCGAGCACCGGACGTCGGTGCACAGAGGGAGCTCATAAGATACAGAGAGGTACACAGATAAGTGGCTCAGCAGTTAACCATATGCTTGGATATTTCGGAAGGCACCCCACAGAGACTAATGGCACCGCACGGGTTAATTGGTTCGGTATGAGAAGGAGTGACAACAACCAGCATAAGGCAGAGTACCCTAGGTCACAGCTTACTGCTAGAGAGAGTAACAGTGAGTCCCTATACAGTTCAGAATGTCGCCGGAGCGACTGCAGAGTACTGGAACACCGGAACAGGAACCGGACGGCAGCAGACTTCACAAACGTAGAAGCAGGTCAATCACGGAGCAGAGTCAGCAGCCAGCAACGGGTCAGATCACAAAGTCGGGTCCTCAGCCAGGATCGGGTCAGATCACGGAGCAGGGTCGTCAGCCAGAATCGGGTCAGATCACGGAGCAGGGTCGTCAGCCAGAATCGAGTCAGATCACGGAGCAGGAACAACAGAGTAGTCAGGCAAGCCGGGTCGGTACACAGGAGATACTGGAACTAGCAACGAAGCGTAGGAACAGGAACACCACGAAAGGGCAACTGACAAGTGCCCAACCTCCAGCATATAAAGGAACATCCTGGGCGGGCCAATCAGCTTCCTCCAATGCATAGGTATACAGCCAAGATTGACAGCGAAAAACACGGGGACCGTGATAAGGTCACAGTTCGTGTGAATCAGTGAGACAACGATAGGAAGGTGCTACTAGGCCGGGAGGCTGATAGGCCCTAATAGCGGAAGGCCCAAGGAACACTCTCTACGCAGAGAGTGATACAATAATGACTAGCCACAATGAGTGAGCGAGGCCCTGAATGAGTAACGGACTACCGGACAACACTGGGTGACTGCAACCCGTGGTGCAGTGTAACGCCAAACCGAAACTGCAGTAACTGGGACCCAAGGACAATGGCACCAGACTGCAAGGGTCAACGTACGCTCAGGCGTGATGGCAACTGCCATGTAGTAGAGACAAACTGAGGTGCCCAGGAGACCAACCTCAGTAGAGGAGCAGTGACAGGCCAAGCGTATAGTGTGTAACCAGGAATAGCTCCTACCCTGGGGTATGGAGATGCAAGGCACAATAGTGAGATTGGGTCGCAGTAGCTGAACGGCTAGAGCAGCAATCGAGGCAATCAAAAGGGTCTATGCAAGAACTGGACAGAGCACCAGAGAGATTCCCCAACCAGATAACCGGACGGAGTAGTGAACCGGGCCTGAGTGATACACAGGACAGGAGTCTCAGCCAATCTGGGTCGAAACCCAGAGCAGGAACGTCCTCCAAACCGGGTCGGTACACAAAGCAGGAATGTCAGCCAATCCGGGTCGATACACAGAGCAGGAACGTCAGCCAGGCCGGGTTGGTACACAAAGCAGGAATGTCAGCCAATCCGGGTCGATACACAGAGCAGGAATGTCAGCCAATCCGGGTCGATACACAGAGCAGGAACGTCAGCCAGGCCGGGTTGGTACACAAAGCAGGAATGTCAGCCAATCCGGGTCGATACACAGAGCAGGAACGTCAGCCAGGCCGGGTTGGTACACAAAGCAGGAACGTCATCCAATCCGGGTCGATACACCGAGCAGGAACGTCAGCCAGGCCGGGTCGGTACACAGAGCAGGAACATCAGTCAATCCGGGTCGGTACACAGAGCAGGAACGTAATCAGGCAGAGTAGTCAGGCAGTCCGGGTCATACACAAGATTCACGCGATATATAGAGCAAGCACTAAGCAACGGGAACACCAAGAAAGGGCCCTGCAGAAGTGACACGGCTCAGTACTTAAAGGTTAACACTGGGTGGAGCAACATCACGTTTGCCAATATAAAGGTATCAGGAAATAATACTGTCAAAATGTTGCCAGCAATACACGGGCACCGTGATACATCCTTGAAGGGAATCCAACTGAGATCATAGAGGGCTTCTTGAAATTGCGGACCCAACCATAGAGCACCAGATTGTGGGTGCACTCTTGTATATGGATTGCCAAAATTTCATCTGAAGGGGCCTTGATCAGAAGATCATCTAGATATGGAGTCAGAGAGATGCCTGACTGTCAAAGCTGCCATGATCTTCGTGATGTTTCTTAGTGCTGAAGCCAGGTCAATGGGTAATGCAGTGCAATGGTACTGGCTGTATGCGAAAGAAAAACAAAGGAAACGTTGGTGGTCTGGATGGATCAGGATATGCAGGGAGGCATCATGTAGATCCAGAGAAGCCAGTAACTCACCTGGACACATTGCTGAGATGACAGCGTGCAAAGATTACATCTTGAAGCACATAGCATCCACATATTTGTTGAGGCATTTCAAATCCAGAATGGGTAGGCCATCCTTGGGAACTAAAAAAAGGTTGGAATAAAAACCTGAAATGTGCTCTTGGGCTGGGACCGGAGCCAGGACCCGCTTGTCTAGCAGAACGGCGAAGGCATCTATACAGAGATATGTTCTCTCTGGGTTCCGAGGAATCTTTGACAGTAAGAAGCGATGAGCCAGATAAGATTTGATATCACTGTGGTACCCTTCCGAAACAGCCCACAAACCCACTGGTCTGTCATGGAAGATGTCCAGGTGTCTTGAAAAAGGCGAAGAACTCCTATAGGCAATGACGGACCAGAACTACAAGACTCATGCGGAGGATGTCTTGTTTTGGAGCAGTGTTCTATCTCTGCTAACTCTGGTGCACGGAGTCCACCTGGGAGACCTGGGGGGCTTGAACCCTCTCCTCCCTGAACTGGTGGGGAGCAAAATCCAAGTGCCTTCCTTGCAAAATAAGAACACGTAGAAGGAAGTGGGGGGCATGAAAGTACTATTGCCTCCAGTGGCATCACTAATGACCTTGCTTAGGTAAGGTCCAAATAGAGTCTTGCCCACAAAGGGGAGGGAGACCAATGATTTCATAAAAGATAGGTATGCATACTAAATCATGAGGTGCAGTGCACAGCAACAGATAAGGCTAAGGATTTACCAGAAAACCTGGCAGCATCAAAGGAAGCTTTTGAAAGGTATGTACTAGCTTACATTATATTGGCAAGCATAGTGAACAAGTCTACCTTATGGATATTAGAGTAAATGGCTTCAGAAAGCTGTTTACTCCAGATTACTATAGCCCTATAATCCCAGGCAGAAACAAAAATGGGCCAGAGAGTTGTCCCTGTGGCCACAAAATTAGCCTTTAGAAGAGATAGTAAAGGCGCTTGTCAGCCTGATCCTTAGACTAGCTGTGTTTGCCAATGGAAGAGCAGTATTTTTGAATAAGCATGATATAGGGGGGGTCAATAGCAGAAGGAGAGGCCCGATGTGCTAGAGCCTCAGCCATAGAGGGGTAAAGTTTAGAGACACTCTTATTAAGAAAAAGTTTCTTATGTACAGTATTCCACTCTTCTAGTAGGACCTGGTCTAGGGTGCTGCTAGAGAAAACGGAAGATATCCAGAGAGGCAGATTCTGCATCAGAGGCCTTAGAGCCCTGAAGGATCTCCAAAACCACTCTAATGAGCCCCTCTACAGAGGGGATAGGGTCAGCCTCATAGGGATCCTCAAAAATCAAGGAAGAGTCCATGTCTGCTTCCACTGAATTAATCTCATCATCAGATGTTTCCCCCACCAATTTGAGAATGTCCACTAAAAACAGGATCAACTTGTCTGATGGGGGGCATGGGTCATGAAGAGTGGAGGATACCCTGGATGGATGAGGGAATAGATGCCACTGGAGACATCAGGGTTTTAACGTAAGCTGGCTCTTTATTAGTGCTGGATGGCCTTGGGGTTGTAGTAGGGGTCACAGCACAAGAGGGTCATAAGGACCCAGAATATTGCCCTAGAAGCCCAACATGGCATGAGGAACAATGAGTGAGGGGGTTAGGGAAGCCCCTGAATCCTTCAGTTTGGTTTTCCCCATATGCCCCTTGGGGTCAGACATGTCCAAATAAAGTAGTAAAAACTAGATGAAAACTAGTTAAAACTATCACCAGTCTAAAACAAATCCTTCAGAATGGACTTATCTGGCATGCAAAGGGTTAAACTGAAGAGTAGAGTCAAACAAAAGGTCCCCCCCATTATGCTGACTAAGCAAGGAGCATGGCAAAACTCACACCACTGTACAGTCAGGGTACTGATCATGCTGTAGAGTATGATCAGAGGAGATCAAAGAGCCCACTCTGACCCATATAGCATAAATGGATGCAGAGATGTTCCACATAACTTTTTCCATGAAAATCTATGAGGCAAAGATGGCCACTGTGCAGGCTCCTGTTCTTTAAGGGGCCATGCCCCAAAAAACAAACTTCTTAAAAGTACCATCAAAAGTTCCAAAACCCCCTTGGTACAACTGAGAGAGGGTACAAATAAAGTTTACAGAGACTCTGAGGGTTTGATTCAGTTGTGTCCGGTAAACATTCAGTAAGGAAAAATTGGCTACAGACTGACAAACAAAAATGTCTAACTCTGTATTGAGTTGTCCTACCATCTGAAACCACAATGGGCATTGGGCCACAGAAACTGACTTGTGACCAAATGTTCATTTTGTGTGTTAAGTTCCCAAAACGTACGCTAAATAGCTTGAAAAATGGGAACGTCAAAGGAAAAGAGCTAATGACACATTGTCAAGCACCAACTGTTAGCTTAAACACAATGTCACCTCCCAAACACTAACCCTACTCTACCCCTAACAGAAAAGTGTAACATTAGCCTTAAACCCAGATCTGTAATACTTACCTGTCATTGACTGTCCGTCTAATTCTTCAATCTTCCTTCTGCTGTTCTCTGTAATCTTCTTTCTTTTTATATTCTTTTTCATTTGTATATAAAATTAAAAAATACATTCAATAAAAGAAGTTATCAAAAAACTACCCCCAAGATTTTCTTATTAACCCTTTGAGTGCCAGAGGGGTACCCCTCCAGCACTCAAAGGGTTAAATACAGTCTGGCATATCTCTTTAAACTAATATGCTGCCATTCAGATTTAAAACAAGAAGTCAATCTTTTATCTAATAAAGAAAACCCCTTCCAATGGTTAACAATATCTCCGCTGCTGCCGCCTCCGCTGGCAGCAGCAGGAATGCATACTGCCACAGGACCCCCCCCCTCCATAATGATGATGACCAAACCTACCAGAAGCTGATTGGCTAGCAGGTGTATAAGCAGACATCCCAGCCAATTATAGGCTGCATTCCATTTTGAACAGAGACTGGCCATATAAAAAGCCGGTATCTGTTCAAACTTCTCTCATTTGTACTCGGGTATAGCTTGGAGAACAGTTTAATAAGGAAAAGCCTCTTATTTGGAGTTTTTCATTCTTCCGTAAGGATCTGATCAACGGCTTATTCCAATATCCACTGTTAAAAAAAAATAGCCAACAGTAGTTCTGGCAAAGCAAAGTAAGCCATCCAATAAACAGTGCTGCGAACCGCTAACTTGCAAGCACAACATCCTGAGGCAAAGAATACTATATATTTACCACTTTTTCTCTAAAAAATCCTTGCCTTTGTTTATATCAAAAGCACCTTTCCTCTAGTCGTAATGTATGACCTCTCGTTCTTAGCTCAGCTCTTTGCATAAATAATTAATTGAATAGTATTGACTTTGAATATATTTGTAAATGTTAATCATATCACCCTTATACACCTCTGCTCTAAACACAGTTTGGCTAGTAGTTCTCTATAATTCAGATCCTCCAATCCCTTTATCAGTTATGTTGTAGTTTTCTGCACTTTTTCCAGTTCAATACTGTATTTTTTAAGAACCGGTGCCCAAAACTGTACTCAATATTCTAGATGAGGCCTGACCAGGAATTTATATAGAGGTAGACTTATATTAGCATCCCTTGCATCTATGCCTCTTTTTATGCAGGCTAGTACCCTATTTGCTCTTGCAGCAGCTGAGTGACTCTGCACACTGCTGTGAAGTCTATCATCTATCAGTACTCCTACATCTTTCTCTTCTGAGGTTTCCCCAGGTTGTTTCCCATTTAGTGTACATGTAGCATGTTTGTTTCTACAGCCCAAATGCATAACCTTACATTTATCTACATTAAAGGGCTATTAATGTTTCACAAAAACAGCAGCTCCAATTAATCTTCATAGTATTTGAGCCATAGAGAGTGTTATTTCAATACTGTCAGAGTTGTAGTTCAAGAGTAATTGAATGATAAAGTACCCCCTTCCACCCCTTTTACCTAGTGTAAGCCACCTCCCCTCAGATATAGAATATGGTCCACAGACCAGACAGCTCATAGCAAGGGACAATCTTCTTATTGTGAGAACAATGAAAACCCTGCCCCCGTTTACAGGTGTTTCAGGTTTTCCCTTATGTTAATTGAAGATTGTACCTCTCTGCAAAAAACTTAGATACCACCCTGCTGCTCTGAGCTGAGCAGTGTTAAATCCATACAAGGGGCAGGAGGGGGATACTTTATCATTCAATTACTCTTGAACTACAACTCTTGACAGTACTGAAATAACACTCTCCATGGCCCAAATACTATGAAGATTAATTGGAGCTGCTTTTATTATGAAACATTAATATCCCTTTAAATGTCATCTGCCACTTTTCTGCCCATTCACTCAGTTTACCTAAATCCTTCTGCAGAGAAAAAAACATCCAGCCCTCTATGCATTACCTTACACAACATTGTGTCATCAGGAAAGATTGATACAGTACTTTCAGTTCTCACTTCTAGATCATTAATAAAATAAAAAGGATTGGGCCCCGTACTGGACCCTGTGGCACCCCACTTAGAAATTTAGACCAACTTGAAAAGGTTAAATTTACAACAACTCTCTGCCATCTATCATTTAACCAGTTCTCAATCCATGTACATATATCACCTCCCAAACCGAAGCTTTTTAATTTATGCAGTAACCTGTTGTAAGGCACTGTATCAAAGACTTTTGCAAAATCCAAGTATACTACATCAGAAGCAATGTCCTTGTCCACATTACTACTTACTTTTGTAAAATGCAAGTAAATGCCATGATATGATCTATCATTCCTCATAAAACCATGCTGACTTCACATAGTTCTGAATGCTGCCAGTTAGTAACCCTTCTAATATCTTACCCACTATGAAGTCAAGCTCACAGGTCTATAATTTCCTGGCTTGGATCTTGCCACCTTTGGAACTATATCAGCTTTCCTCAAATCACAGAGCACTATGCCTGATGAAAGTGAATCAATAAATATTGAGTATAATGGTCCTGCTATTACTGAACTAAGGGCTTGATCCAAATGTTGGAGTTAAAACCAACGTGAAGGAAAAAAATGTCGTTGCGAGTTAACCAAGACCATGTAACGACAGATTCAAATCTTCCTTATCCAGAAAGGTTAACGTGAGACGGCCTACAAAACACACAAAAACTACAAAACTGGAGTCGCCAAAAATCTGACATCATCAAAGTCGCAAAACACACGATAAACAACGTGAGAAACATCCCAATAAAAGAAACAAGCGAAACATCTGTGTTTGTTGGTGTGCTTGGTGTGTCTGTTACTGCTGCTGACATCATTGATTGGACTCTGTGGTCACTGGTCATTACTGGTGCATTTCTGTGTTGAGAGGTCATAGTGTGTTTGCTGTTGAGGCCTAAGTGTATGACATGCAATAGGTTTGTGTCACTCAAGGTGTGATGGTTCAGGTTTGGTCACCACATGGATTCTGATGAATGGGGATAGCAAGGAGGTATGCCTTGCCATCCACACTGCTCAGGATACACATGATGACCAAAAGCTACACCACTGTAGCTTGGTAAGATCAATGTATGGTATCATGTGAAGGTTAGCACTGTGTGTCAGGATGGTAACCAATGCATTGCAAAGCAATGGATTCCATCCTGTCACTCAACAGTTCACATGTCAATGTAGTAGTCTTGCAGCATGCTTGTCATAGCTCACATCACTCATTACATCATGTCATTTGTCCACACAGCACACATGCTATCCCTTGTGGAGGACTCTGGGGAAACCTCCTCTGAGGAGCCTACCACCTCCAGGGTGCTACCATCACTACGACCACCACAGCAGCAGCAGTGGCCTCATCATGGCCTCCAGGGCCCATTGTCACCACAACAGCAGCAGTGACCTCATCATGCCCCCCAGGGCCCAATGCCAACACAGCAGCAGTAGTACACGATACTCCAGGATGCCCCACCAGCCACACCATGGGACAGTGCGGGCAACCAATAGACCACAGCCACAGGGCAGTAGCCTGTGGCCAATGGATTATAAGCACCTTGGGATAATTGGCCAGCAACAATGCCCCCAGGCTCTGAAGGTGTTCACCCCCACCATCACCACCCCAAACCACAACACCTCCACCATCTGTGCCAGCCACACAGTCAGAGGGTGGGATATCACCAGGAAGTGTTCCTGGATCAGGAGTGTGTGGCACTACAAAGGAGGCAACTACGGGTGGGCCCGGAGGTGTGCACGGTCCCTCAACAGCCTGGAGCAGCATATTGCACATATCCTGGTTAGCATGAGATTAATGGAGGCCCAGCAGCTGACTCTGACTAACCACCTGGTCACCTACACCAACAGAATGTCAGATGTGATGGACCAGGTGGTAGTTGAGATGAGGGAACGGAACAGGCTGGACACCCTACGCCAGGCCCAGGCCTCCAGTTCCAGTGCCACTACCCCTGCCAGGACTTCACCACCACCTCCCACAGACTCCAGACACACTACGGCCTCACGGCGTAGAGTACAGGAGGCTACCCCTGCAGCCCCGCCCAAAGCACCCCCCAAGAAAAAAAAATAGGAGTCAATTGTTTCTTCTACACATGCCCATGTTTGTTTTTTATCAGAACCGGTTAGTGGCAGACTTGTCTCCAATGCATTGCAAAGCTATGCAGTGAACACAGCTCATGCACGATGGATGGCGTCCCAAGCTTTTACAGCAGGGGTGAGCACACACATCACATACAGAAACGTTTGTACAAGTTCAACTCACAGACTACATATGAAAGCCAAACAACATCAGGGTGTTGTTCCATGATGTGACTTGAACTTGAACAACATGAACACATTAGATATATCAACAGATCAACAACATGATCACAATTAAGGGGCTAGTAATGCTTAGAATGTGTGAACAAATATGTTTTAGGGTTCATTCCCCCGAATAAAACAAAGGAACTCCCACTGCTGAAGAATGTTTCATTCACAGGTTACTTCAGGTCACAGTTGATTTTTAAATATGAAAATCACATTGGCCTGAAATTGTCAAGTGGTGCTGTTGCTACACCATCTTATGGAGATTCATGATGCTGGGACCAGAGCTGTCCATGGGATGGTGTAGCAACAGTGCCATTGTACAATTTCAGGCCACTGTGATATTCTATCGATGAAATTCAACTTTGAGCTGAAATAACTTTAGAATGAAACACCTTTCAGCAGTGGGGGTTCCCTTGTTTTACTCAGGGGGATGAACCCTACTACATATATTTTTAAAATATATTCAGTATTACTATCCCTTTAAAACCCTGACAAGGGAGAGGTGATCAATGACACAAGATAGTCATATGTGATCATATGTGTAATTGACATGGACACTAACAGATGACCCTCATGGACATGGATTCAAGGTGTCACTAGAACGAACTTCTGGACCATGAGGGGTCATGCCATGGATGCCTGCAGAGAGTGAAAACAAGATTGGAAGGTGCACTATGAACACAAAAGTCATGCTATTGCTGACCCATCATCATACCCTTGAGTGCCAGAGGTGTACACAACACATTGCTCAGCAATGCTTTGGAGACCTTACTGGCACTCCACGGGTATATCTTGGTTATTTGACATGGAGTGAACAATCCATTGCTTGTCAAGGTGTTGTCTAGCCATCAAGACCTTATGGGGTTTGTATCACGGGTATGGCAAGCAGACATATGTATATGTGAGTGGACACACATCAGTGTGTAAACCAAGACCCATGAAACAGAGGAGCTATTTCATGGATCTCGAAATACATACTGATGAGGTGTGTGCTCAGGGTCCGCGTCACACACATACATATGTCTGCTTACCATCCCCTTGATGGACTCCTCACATGGTCCTGACACCTAGACAAGACATTGACAAGCAATGGAGTGGCATATTCACTGTGCCACAAACACACACACACAAACAAGTCAGCATAGCAGGCCTTCAGCCGGAGTACGAACAGTTGCAGCAGGTGACAGCTGTTGGACAGAGGTGCTTGGAGGAGGATGGTGAGCCCTAGCCCTCTCACGCCTTCGCCTCCATTGTCGTCTTAGGTACAAGCGTGTGTACATACTGCTTTTGGTCTGTCTCTCTGTCAGTGTCTCTCTCACACTACATCTGAGGAGGGTGGGCTGTCACTTTTAAACAGCTGTAAGGTGGTGTTCATGTGGTCATAATGGACTAATGGTAAGGTGTGTGTTATCCAGGTAATTGTTTGCTGGTGTGTCTGTGGTTAGCGGTGTGATTGTTTATAATTGGTATGCACCTGTCAGGTGTGTGTTTTGTCTTCATGGACTTCTGAGGTTACATAGGTGAGCATGGTTTATTCTTGGAGTGACAGGTGTTCATGTTCTGTTGTGGGTTAACCCCTGCTGTTCAAAGTTCTGGTGGGATGGCTTATGTTGTGCTGCATTGTGTTCCCTTGCCCCTGTGGGGTTGCTGCATTCTTGTTGTTTGTCTGTGACTTGTTTATATGGTTTAGGCCGGTGTTTGACAGTCATTGTGCCGTAGCTCTTTAGTGTGCTATGAGTGCAAGCTCAGGGTGCCTGACTATTCTTATACAGGTTACAACTGCTTTATAGACATGTGTTCTGTGATGTATGTTTCTAGTGGTCATTCTGCTCAATTATCTCTTTCTTGTCACGCCGCTGTGAGACCTACTAATAACTATGTATACATTGATTGTTCCTTTCACTGAGCCCTTTCTAACAACTTCAGGGGGTGCCCTGGAACATCCAAATTGCATGATAGGGATGGTTGGATGGAAGGATTGTGAATCAGTGTTGTAGGCCTTGTTGTTGTATTTGCTAGGCATTGCAGTGGTTAATATTTGACCTCCGTATGCTTGGGTTGTGTACTTGAATGTCCTGCTTCTCTGTTTTGTTTTCCTCAACGGTGGTTTTTACTTTGAGTTTTGTGGTGTATGGCTAAAAAAATGGGTGTTAGATTTCTGGAGGAAAATGTTGCTATTTAACTCACGTTATCCAACATTTTGAATGGCTCTGAGCTTAGCTTTTACATTGTCCTCAATGGGTGATATTTTGATATATTGGCGACGAGCGTCGTGTTTTCAAAACTGCCGTTATTTCTTACTTGTGGGAACATTTGCATCACATACTTAAAGGGATAGTAATACTTCATTTTAACTTTATTTTATTTTGTAGGCATTAAAAAAACATGAAGAATGATATAAGTCTTATCTCTGAAACCTTTATGGTTTAAGAGATATTCACAAACAAAGTATCCCCCCCCCTGTTCAACCAGATCAGAAGGGAGATGCCCAGGTAGACTGCAGAGAGGGACAATCTTCAATTAAGATAATGGAAAAAGCTGAAAAACTTGTCAAGGGGGGAAGGGCTTTCATTGTTTTCATACAAAGAAAATTGTCCCCTTCTGTTATCTGTACTGTCATACAACCAGACTGACATCTGAGAAGAGATGGCTTACACTAGGTAAAAGGGGCGGGGAGGGGAACTTTGCTTGTGAATATCTCATAAACCATAAAGGTTTGAGAGATAAGACTTCTATCATTCTTCATGTTTTTTTAATGCCTACAAAATAAAATAAAGTTAAAACGAAGTATTACTATCCCTTTAAAAAACCACCTTCACCAGTTTTTTCTGCCGATGCCAACATTTGGATCAAGCCCTAAGTTCATTAAGTACCCTTGAGTGTACACCATCAGGTCTAGGTGCTTTATTCACCATAACATTTTCCAGTCTCTTTTGGACTTTGTCCTGAGTAAGCCATATACATAATGGAGGAAAGTCTGTGGTTTTGTCTGTTTGTGATTCACAAATTCATTCTGCACTAACACCTGAAGCAGATCACAGTTAAAATCAACCTCAAGTTTATTCTATATATATAAAAAACACTGTATACTTATCCATGTCAATGGCTCACAACAGATCAACAACAGATATTAAGAGGCGTATGGAAACATCAACGTGTTTCGTGTATACATCGCTTAATCATGTGTTCATGTGTTCATTGAATAGCTTTGCAATGCATTGAAGACATCTGTGCCACTGACCTTGTTAGATACCTGAAGGAATTACAGACATGACTGGGATCAATAAATGTTTTTTATTTAGGGAAAACATGAAACATTTTTTTTTTATTTTTGGGAGGTTTAGAAGGGGTTACAGAGGTGAATTCCCTCATTGACTGTTTGGTGACTATTGTGGATCTTGGGGTTGTTGTGGGTGGAACATTTGAGGGGGGGGAGGTTGTTGCAGTTGACCCCTCAATTGACTGTTGAGCAGCCTCCGGATTACATTTTGCTCTCGCATCTTAATGAACATCTGGCCAAACAGTCCAAAAATGAATATTTCTGTTTGTAGGAGGGCTTGCTAGGATTCAGTATCACTGGCAGTGGCTGCAGTTCTGTCCATGTTGCACAGACAGCTCCTGGAGAAGTGCCTGGCTCCCTCAATAGCCTCCACTGGATGTGGATGTATTCCTCATCCATCCTGCAGGTTAAGGTTCCTGTGGCACATGGGTCATTCTGCTGACAGGGGCCACAGTCTTGGAAAAGTCCTTTATGAAGTGCCTATAGAAATTTGCTATGCCAGTGGATTTTTGGATGGCTTTTAGTCCTTGAAGAAGTGGCCAGTTCTTGACTGCTTCATCCCTCACAGAATCCACTTCAAGACAATCAGTTGAGATAATGTGACCCAAGAAAGGAAAATGAGACTTCTTAGATTAATATTTTTCTAGCTTATGGTATAGATCATGATTATGTAAGAGTTATAGAACCGAGGCTATATGGGTACAGTTTTCTTGCAGTACCTTAGAAAAGATCACAATATCGTCCAGGTACACAACAAAGCAGGACTGAAGCATGACACGGAATATGTCACTGACAAAAAACTGGGACAGTGATAGGTCATTGCAGATCCCAAATGGCATCAGCAGGTATTCATGTCCTGAATGGGAATTGAAGGTTGTTTTCCAATTATCCCCCTCTCGAATGTAGATCAAATTGTAAGCTCAGGGAAGGTCTAGCTTAATGAATACTATAGATCCTTGAAGCCCGTCAAATATTTCAGAGATGAAGGGGAGAGGATAACTGTTTCCCTTGGTAATACTGTTTAAACCCCTGTAATCAATGCAGGGATCCATCTTTCTTTTGAACCAAAAAGAACCCTGCTCCAGACAGAAAATAGGAAGGTCCGATAAAACTTGCCAAATTGTCCTGGATATACTCTTCCATAGCTATGGTTTCAGGTACTGAAACAGGGTAGGAGTGAACCATAGAAAGAGATACAGTAGGCAGAAAATCAATGGTACAGACATAGGGTTTGTGGGGAGGTAAAGTCTTATTCAGGGTGATAAACCCTACAACATATTTTTTTCCAGTTTAATTATTACTATCCCTTTAAGTTACAAAAGTAACAAAACACATGAATATATGGTATAAGAAATAAAACCTAAAGAAAAAAAGCCAACAAAATAAACAGTAACTGGTAACTCGTACAAGGATATTTCTGTTGATGTAGTACACTTAGATTTTGATATTGTACCTCACAAAAGGTTGTGGCATAAATTAAAAAGCTTCAGCTTGGGAGGTGATAGCAGTACATTTATAGAAAACTGGTGAAATTATATAAAGCAGAGCGTTGTTGTAAATGAAACCTTTTCAAGCTAGTGGAAAGTTGTGAATGGAGTGCGACAGAATCAAGTCCTGGGCCCAGTGCTTTTCATTTTGTTTATTAATGGTCTTTAAGTGGGTATTACAGAGTAACATAGTAACTGTGATGAACAGGACTGTCACAGGTCACATAGTGCAAGAGGCGGAGCCTGTCCTCCCCCAACTGGGATCATGTGGACACTAATACTGAATGGTATAGAGAGAATAGGTAGGGATTTTCATGGAAGGCTGCTCCAACCTTCCCCCACCCAGACTCAAAGGCAGATGACTATCAGCTGAGATTGATGGTTTTATGGAGGGAACAGCTATTCATTACAAATGTATACAGGGTTGCTGTTCGTGCTAATTCCCCTCCCCCCTTGGGGATTTCTACAGGAGGTGATTAGAGCCTTGTGTCCGCCTCCCCCTTTTAGTAACTTTTGTCTGATGTTAAACCCAGCGTGTCATATTTTGTCCATGAGATGACTTTTCTCTGAACTGTATTAAAATGCTGTGTTGGTTGAAAATAAAGTAGTTTGTGACTTACCAAGAAGGAGCATGTCTGTGTCTCTCCCTGAAGTATCCAGGTATATTGTTGCTTGTCGTCCACTATAGAGCAGTTACTCATAGAGAAGTGCCAGGGGACTAGATAGATAGAATATCCTTTACGAACCGGAGCTATCAGTGCAGTATATACTGTATTGCTGGTGGACACACAAATCAAAGTACCGGGTCTTAGTGCTTAGTATAGTGGTTAGCTGTGCAGATTAATGGAAGAAACTCATGGAAGATAATGTGTCTGAACTGCTATAACTTCCATGGCAGAGAGTCCAAGGCCGTATAGTCACAAACTGGTGGTTGTGGTGGGATAACCTGCATTACAGAGACCCCCAGATCCTAAGATGATCGGTGATAAACACCAGGGCACAGAGCGATGCAGAGGAATGAGCCATGGCCAAGCCTCCGGGTCCACCATCGCACCCCTATCCCAAGCAGCCAGGCTGGCTCTCAAGGTCCAAGAGTACAGAAAGGTGACAGGCAGATTAGAGAGTGAGCTGGACCTGACTGAAAAAGCAGACGCTGCCCTTGACCAAGAGGACTTTGAGCGGCAGTGTGCAATGAATTGCCTACCACCCGAGGACTGAATGGGAGGCTGAGGCTGACAGGATGTGCGCTTGAGTTTTGTCGAGCGATTCTCCACAAGGAATGGGGTGACTATCAGGTCATGAAGCGAGCTGTGCTGGCCAGGTACTCGGTTACCCCTGAGTCCTATCGGCTGAAGTTCTGACAGCTACAACCCACTCCAGATGGCACCATCCCAGAGTATGTCTGGAAGATTGGACATGCACTGGAGGGGTGGTTGGAGCAACTGTATGCCGTCCTGCCCTCGGAGGTGCGAGTGTGGACCCAAGATTGCCATCCCACCACAGCAGCAGCAGCTGCGGATTCGGAGCAACACTTCGGCGAGACCCGCAGACGGGGTCACGGCATCGATACACTACCCGAGACCCCTACAGTCCCACTGATTGTACCTGCATCATGAATGGCGCCAACATCGCATTCAGCTGCTTCAACCTGACTGGCAGGCCCCAGGAACATACCACAGCCAGGCTGGACTGCGTACCCCAGCTAGTCTGTCTCCCGACCGACGTACTATCACGGTGCCTGTGATTGCTGCCTTTTCCTGTCAGTTATCTGATTGGGCTCTCAATTGGCTGCCTGTCTTCAGCCCGCCCTGTATTGCCTATTTAGACTGGGCTTGGGCACCCTTTGGTTGCTCTTTCGTGGTGTCTCTATGTCACTAGCACCTACACTGTTTTCCTGAGCTTCCTGTGCCGTGACTGATTCTACTACGCTCCAGAGATTGCCTGTGTACCTGCCTGACAGCTTCCTCGGGTTCTTGGTTCCTGCCTCCGTTCCCGATCCGGTCTAGGCTGTTGTTCCTGCTGCCGTTCCTGATCCGGTTGGCTGCCGTTACTGTTCCTGTTTCCTGTCCTGACCTGGCTGTGTTCCTGCTCCTGGATCGCGTGTCTCCTCCTTCATGTCGCCTTGGGCGACATTCTTATCATTCAGTGACTTGTGTAGTCCAGTACGCGGGTACTGGTTCGCTCCATACATAACTGGTTGCTTGCTGTGTTCCATACAGCACTGGTAGAGTCTTGTGTAGTCCAGTACGCGGGTACTGGTTCGCTCCATGTATAACCGGTGGCTTGCTGCGTTCCATACAGCACCGGTAGAGTTCTGTGTAATCCAGTACGCGGGTACTGGTCCGCTACATGTATAACTGGTTGCTTGCTGCATTCCATACAGCACTAGTAGAGTCTTGTGTAATCCAGTACGCGGGTACTGGTCCGCTCCACGCATAACCGGTTGCTTGCTGCGTTCCATACAGCACCGGTAGAGTTTTGGGTAATCCAGTACGCGGGTACTGGTTCGTTCCTTGTATAACTGGTTGCTTGCTGCATTCCATACAGCACCAGTAGAGTCTTGTGTAGTCCAGTACGCGGGTACTGGTTCGCTCCATATATACCGGTTGCTTGCTGCATTCCATTCAGCACCGGCAGAGTCTTGTATAATCCAGTACGTGGGTACTGGTTCGCTCCATGTATAATCGGTTGCTTGCTGAGTTCCATACAGCACCGGTAGAGTCTTGTGTAGTCCAGTACGCAGGTACTGGTTCACTCCACATATAACTGGTTGCTCTCAGTATCCATATAGCACCGGCAGTGTCATATTTGGTCCAGTACGCGGGTACTGATTTGCTCCATCATTACCGGGTGCTGGTTGACACCTATACAGCCCCGGCAAGGCCTCTGTGTGCTCAGTATAGATGACTGGTTTACTCCACCAATATTCTAGTCGCTAAGACCTTCTCCGCTTATGCACCAGTACTTGCAGTTCCCTGGGTCTAGCGAGGCTGCCTTGCCCGGTATATTGGCAAGGCCGGTAGAGTCTCCTCTCTCGTTGTACCAGTTCCACAGCTGCCTTGCCCGGTATATTGGCAAGGCCGGTAGAGCCTCCTCTCTCATTGTGCCAGTCTAAAGGCTGCCTTGCCTGGTATATTGGCAGGGCCGGTAGAGCCTCCTCTCTCTTTGTGTCAGTCTCAAGGCTGCCTTGCCAGGTATATTGGCAGGACCGGTAGAGCCTCCTCTCTCATTGTGCCAGTCTCAAGGCTGCCTTGCCTGGTATATTGGCAGGGCCGGTAGAGCGTCCTCTTTTGTTATGCAAGCCTCCAGGCTGCCTTGCCCGTTATATTGGTAAGGCCGGTAGAACCTATTTCCATATTGTGCCAGTCTTAAGGTTGCCTTACCCGGTATTGGCAAGGCCGGTAGAGCCTTTCTATTATTCACTGTACCACTATTCACTATTGCATTGTACAAATTATGTGTTGTTATATGTGTATGCCAAACCCGCGAGGGTTTTCTTTAAACTTTCAGTAAAGTTGTGTTTTTATCTTAACTCTGTGTCTGAGAGTCAAAACAAACCATGACACGTACCCTATCAATGTTCCCAGTCAGAGACCGATGCCAGGGCCAGCTTTCCAGAAAGGTAGGAATGGGGCCACTGGGCCCACCCAGAGTCCAGGGGCGAGGCACCAGCTTGTTTGCCAGACAAGCTGGTTCCAGTGCCCGGGCCATTTTGTGAGGGATTGTCCCTCCCGAGCCTGCGGCCCTATTGCTGCTGTCAGGCCTGTCCAGCTTGTTGGGGAGTGGGATGAGGTGGAGAATGTTGGGGATGAAGGAGAAGTGGAGGTAGACCAGTATAAGGACTGCTTGGACTGGCCTACCTGGCCCCTGGGAGTGATGCTGGTGATGACTGTGCAGTGGCCCAGAGATGACCCAAGCCTGCCACTGCCAGCAGGTGCTAGTCAGTGGCAGCCCCGCGGAAGGGCTGCGGGACACAGGGTTCTCACCACTTGAGCTCCTCTTTGGTCGGCTGGTGCGGGAGCCCCTGGACCTGCTGTGGAAATTCTGGGAGGGGGATTATGACCAACAAGGAGGTGCCCATAGTCCCCTATGTGTTAGAATTGAGGGAAAGGCTGGAGGCTCTCACCAGGCTAGTCCAGCAGAACCTGTCCATCGCTCAGACCAAACAGAGCCCCTGGGCATCGCCTGTAGTGCTGGTCCCCAAGAAAGACAGCAGCACTTGCTTTTGCGTGGACTATAGGCAACAGAACAAGAAGATGGTGACAGACTCCTACCCCATGCCCCGTATTGACACATTACTGGACAGATTATTGGGGGCTAAGTACTTGTTGACATTAGATTTGGCCAGGGGCTATTGGCAAATTCCTCTGGAAGAGGAGGCGAAGGAGAAGTCTGGCTTCATCACTCCGTTCAGCCTTTACCAGTTTTCGGTAATGCCGTTCAAAATGAAGAATGCACCCGCCACCTTACAATGGTTGGTTGATCAGCTCCTCTGGGATTGTCACAATTTTGCGTGTGCATCCCTGAGCGATATCGCTATTTATAGAGCATCGTGGATGGATCATATACACCAAGTGGTGGTTGTGCTTGACAGAATAGGGAGAGCAGGGCTGACCATCAAGCCAGATAAGTGCAGCCTTGCTATGGCAGAGGTCCAGTATCTAGGCCACTGGGTAGGGGAAGGGTAATTGAGGCCAGACATTGTCAAAGTGGAAGCAATTAGTCAGTGGCATGTTCCCCAGACAAAGAAGCAAGTCGTAGCCTTCCTGGGTACCGCGAGGTACTATAGAACGTTTGTACCCCAGTATAGCGCCATCGCCAAGCCCCTGACAGACTTGACAAAAAAAGAAAGAGCCTAGTCTGGTGTAACGGTTTGTACGACACTCAGACACAGTAGGTTAGAATAAAACACAGTTTTATTAAGACACAATAAAAAATACCCTCAGCGGGCTATAGCGTATCACAGTGGAATAGACAGGAAAATATAGGTCATAGACATATGCCCACAAAGGCCCAGTATACAATGAGTAGGATAGTACAGATACTGTCACAGGTCAGGCATAACAAGGCAACCACAGCACAGCATGGGTTAAAGTCCAATGATAGAATCAGTCTCTGATGTGGTGTGTTTCGCAATGCCCAGTATGATGGTAACGGCTATCAGGAGACTGTGGTGCGAGAATGGAGACCAGCACCTAGATCTGCAAAGCAGAGCTGAGACTTAAACCTTCTGTCGTAGCAGTAACGGAGGCCACAATACTCTGCTAGAGCTGAACGGGCTTGAGCCGCGGGCACCCGACATGTGCAGTAACGGAAGCAACAGTACTCTGCAAGAGCTAGTTAAGTTGAGCCAATTACAATTAACTATATCTCAAATAGCTGAGTTAAGAATGAAAGGTCATCCATTAAGACTAGAGTAAAGGCACTTTCGACTAAAACAAAGACTGGAATTTTTTACAGTAAGGGTGGAAAAGCTATGCAATTCTGTGCTTGCAGATACTGTAACTGCTTTCAAAAAAGTAATGGATACTTATCTAGCACAGAACAATATTAAAGCGGATCTATCACTCAAATCAAAGTGTGCCCCAGATCATTTTGCATATAGCGATACACAAATCCATTAGTATTACCCTGAATAAGTCTGGTGTTATTGAGAAATCCAACTCCTTCCGAGATGCACAGGCAGGCATTTTGCTGTCCCGGCATCTGTGCTCCTGCGCTGTCAGTCTCATCCTGTACCTTAAGGTACAATACAACTCCTCATAGAGTAGACCGGGATAGACCGCACAGGCACAGAGATGTCTCTTTGGAAAGATGTCTACGCTGGTGCCTGCATGTTCATCTCAGAACTAGTTGGATTTCTCAATAATGCAGGACTTATTCAGAATAATACTAGTACGGATATGAATATCGCTATATCCATACTGATTTGAGGGGCACTTTAATTTGAGTGATACTTCCTCTTTAAGAATTTTGACAGTTCGCTTCAAAGCAGATAGGTTATTGATGCAGGGAACTATCTGACTGCAGAAAGTAATTTTTTTTTTACCCACCTCCGTTACTGCTGAGCCTCCCGTTAACTCTTGCAGAGCACTGTTGCCTCCGTTACCACTGAGCCTTCCGTTAACTCTTGCAGAGCACTGTTGCCTCCGTTACCACTGAGCCTTCCGTTAACTCCTGCAGAGCACTGTTGCCTCCGTTACCACTGAGCCTTCCATTAACTCTTGCAGAGCACTGTTGCCTCCGTTGCCACTGAGCCTTCCGTTTATTCCTGCAGAGCTATTGTTGCCTCCGTTACTGCTCCGGCAGTGTGCCTGTGGTTGCGTTCCGTTCAGCTCTTGCAGAATACTGTTGCCTACGTTACTGCACCGGTCGGGTGCCATTGGCTCATTTCCATCAGCTCTCACAGAGTACTGTTGCCTCCGTTACGGCACAGGTCGGGTGCCACTGGCTCAACTTAACTAGCTCTTGCAGAGTACTGTTGCCTCCATTACTGCACCGGTCGGGTGCCCGTGGATCATGTCCGTTCAGCTCTTGCAGAGTATTGTGTGGCCTCCGTTACTGCTAGGGCAGAGGGTATAAGTCTCAGCTCTGCTCTGCAGATCTAGGTTCTTGTCTCCATTCTCGCACCACAGTCTCCTGATAGCTGTTATCCATCATACTGAGCGTTACTGAACACACCACATCAGAGACTGATTATATCATTGGACTTTAACCCATGCTGTGCTGAGTTTGCCTTGTTATGCCTGACCTGTGACAGTATCTGTACCATCCTACTCATTGTATACTGGGCCTGAGTGGGCATATGTCTATGACCTATATTTTCCTGTGATACACTATAGCCCGCTAAGGGTATTTTCATTGTGTCTTAATAAAATTGTGTTTTATTCTAACCTACTGTGTCTGAGTGTCGTACAAACCGTTACAGTACGAAAGGGCCATGACCTCAGACAGTAAAGGTGAAGGTAATTCACAGAACATCCACTGGAGGATGGTTGTGCATGAGCAGGGCCTGGACCAGTTGGCACTGGCCTTGCAGACATTACTTGAGCGTACGGTACACCTTGATAAACCCAGTCAGAATCTGGTGGTCCCCCCAGTTTTGACACCGGAGAATCATTCCGTGATTTCCACTACACCGACTAGAGGATTAACAGTGGCGGCGCCGTTACCGCTCAGATATGATGGCGAACCTACCCTATGCAGAGGGTTTATTAATCAATTAGAGATATTCTTGGAACTAACGCCTCATGCCTTCCCAAACGACCGGAGCAAGGTCGGGTTCATGATATCATTGCTAAAGAGCAGAGCCCTGGCTTGGGCCAATCCTCTGTGGGAGAATACCAAACCCTGGACTCAGGACTTCAGGGAGTTTGTACGAATGTTCCGAAGAGTGTTTGAGGTCCCTGGTAGAGCCGCCTCTGCTGCCAAGAGATTGATGGAGGCACAGCAGGGTAATCATACCGTGGGCGATTATGCCATAGAATTTTGTACATTGGCAGCAGAGGTAGGATGGAATAACGAGGCGTTAGTGGCAGCTTTTGCCCAAGGTCTGGCTGACCATATCATAAATGAAATAGCTGCGAGAGATGTACCCAATGACTTGGACGAATACATTGATTATGTCATGCTAATTGATTTTCGTATTAGTGAAAGACGCATGGCCAAAGATTGTAGGCCGAGGTCTAGAAACTATGGGCAAAGCAGCCTTTTGAACCCACCCATGCCTCCCTAGCCTCCCATGCCTCCTGACCGTCTACCCGAGTCCAGCGAACCAATGCAACTCGGGTTCACCAAACTCACAAGGGAGGAACGGGCACACCGCAGGAGGCAGGGTCTATGTTTATACTGTGGCAAGGCTGGGCACCTACTACGCACTTGTCCTGTACGGCCGGGAAACGAACACACCTAGGGTACCTTGGGGGACAGGCCCTAGGTGGTGTACAGCAGTCCCTATATCCAAGTACACAGAAACCCACTATCCAGGTGATATTTTCATGGGCAGAACAGCCAGTTGAGGTTCTGGCCCTGGTTGATTCTGGCGCAGCCGGTTACTTCATGTATTGTTCATTTGCCGAGTTACATAAAATTCCTTTGGTCAAAAGGGATTCCCCCTTAGCCATTGAAGCCATTGACGGCAGACCATTGGAACCAGCGCTGATTACTATGTCTATTGGGGCCCTCCACAAGGAGGAATTGCGTTTCCAGATAATTCATTTCCCTCATCATGCGGTCATTCTGGGGTTCCCATGGTTACATCTGCATAATCCTCAGTTTGACTGGCAGAGATGTGAGGTCAGATCGTGGTCTGAGTATTGTATGTAGCACTGTTTGTTGCACCCAATTAAGATTTTATGTACCTCTCCCTCCGTGCCAGCTGAATACCGTGAATTCAGTGACGTATTCAGTAAGGGAAAGGCTAGCGCATTGCCTCAGCACAGAACTTATAATTGCGCTATTGATTTGCCTCCGGGCGTGGTGCCTCCCAGGGGTTGCATGTACCCACTGTCGTGCGATGAGAATAAGGGTATGGAGGACTACATCGATGACGCCCTTAAAAGAGGGATTATACGCAAGTCTACTTCTCCGGCTGGCGTCAGTTTCTTTTTTGTGAAAAAGAAAAATGGTGAATTAAGACCTTATATTGATTACCGCGGGCTGAATAAACTCATGTCTAAGAATGCCTACCCCATACTACTTATTACGGAATTATTTGACAGGTTAAAAGGTTCCTCCATCTTTACGAAACTTGATCTACGGGCCGCTTATAACCTGATCAGAATTAAGACTGGGGATGAGTGGAAAACGCCATTTAATACCAGGTCTGGGCATTATGAATACCTAGTTATGCCTTTTGGCCTCTGTAACGCACCTGCGGTATTTCAAGAGTTTATCAGTGACATCCTCCGTGACATGCTTCAGTCGTGTGTTGTCGTGTACCTTGATGACATACTTATACATTCTGCTAATCTAGCCCAACACATCAAGGATGTGTCCGAGGTCTTGCTTCGTTTACGCAAAAAGAAACTATTTTGTAAATTGGAAAAATGCGAGTTTCACAGGTCCAAAGTGCCTTTCCTGGGTTTAGTGATCTCTAAAGATGGAATTGCCATGGACCAGGAGAAACTCACAGCTGTGTTGCAATAGCCACGTCCCAAGGGGTTAAAAGCTATTCAACGCTTTCTTGGCTTTGCCAATTATTATAGGAAATTTATCCAGAACTTTTCCATGATTGTCAAGCCTCTGTCTGACCTTACGCACAAGGGTGCTAATCCATCTCAATGGTCTGAGGCAGCTGAAAACCCTTTTGAGACATTGAAGTCTGCTTTTACATCTGCTCCTGTACTGTCCCACTCCAACCCTGCTCTGCCGTTTACATTGGAAGTTGATGCCTCCGAAATAGGGGTAGGGGCAGTACTGTCCCAGCGCCCAGTTGCGGGTGGCACCTTGAGACCTTGTAGGTTCTTCTCAAAGAAACTTTTGAGTGCCCAAAGCCATTATGAAATTGGTGACAGAGAACTCCTGGCTATTATTCTTGCGTTGAAGGAATGGCGTCACCTACTGGAGGGCACTAGAACTCCTGTGTTAATTTTAACTGACCACAAGAATCTGACCTATCTCTCAGAAGCGAAAAGGTTGTTCTCCCTCCAGGCTAGATGGCACTGTTTCTATCCCGATTTAATTTTGTTGTATCCTACCTGCCGGGCTATAAAAACGTTAGGGCGGATACCCTGTCTAGACAATTCGGGCCAGAGGTAGAGAAGGAGGAGCCTCCCGTGCCTCTCATTCAGCCTGATTGTATTCTGTCTACTGTACGTACTAGTATCACTTCACCACTGGGGGAAAAGATTTTGGCTACCCAGGCTATGGCGCCTACAGAAACCCCATTTGGCAAGTGTTTTGTGGATGAGCCATTCCGTACCCGTCTGCTTGAGACATATCACTCGTCTAACGCTGCTGGGCATATTGGGAGGGATCAATTAATATGGTCTCTCTCACAAGTATTTTGGTGGCCCTCCCTTAGAGCCGATTGCTCCACATTCACTGTAGCCTGTGCCACCTGTGCTCATGCCAAAACCTCCAGACACCTCCCAGTGGGCTTACTTCAACCTGTACCTAATGGCAAATGCCCATGGTCCCACATATCCATTTATTTCCTGGGAGAACTGCCAGTGTCCAGGGGGTATACATTTATCTTGATGGTGGTTGACAGATTCTCTAAGATGGCTCATTTCGTGCCCCTTTCTGGTCTTCCTTCAGCCCAGGAACTGGCAGCGGTTTTTGCTAGAGAAGTGTTCTGCCTGCATGGGGTTCCCAGAGTTGTGGTGTCTGACCGGGGGAGCCAATTCGTGTCTAGGTTTTGGAGGGCATTCTGTAGCCAGATGGGCATCCAATTGTCCTTTTCCTCCTCCTACCATCCCCAGACCAATGGGGCCGCTGAGCGTGCCAATCAGGGACTGGAGCAGTTCCTGCACTGTTTTGTGACTGATCATCATGACAATTGGGCTGACCTGTTGCCGTGGGCAGAGTTCGCCAGGAATTGTGCAGTTAATTCATCGTCCGGGAGCTCCCCGTTTCTTATCCACTACGGGTTTCAGCCATGCCTGCTCCCGGGCTCATTCCAGTTGCAGCAGATTCCAGCTCTGGAGGAGCATATTGAGCAACTCTGCTCCACTTGGGCACAGGTTCAAAGGACTCTCAGACAGTCATTTCAACGACATCAGCGACATGCCAATTGTAGACGGCTGCCAGCGGTCTCCTTCCAGGTTGGGGACAGGGTATGGCTCTCCTCCAGAAACCTTAAGTTGCAAGTTCCATCCAACAAGCTGGCTCCCCGGTTCATTGGTCCCTTCAGGGTGATCCGCAAAGTTAATCCTGTTTCTTATGCATTGGAACTCCCAGCATCTATGCATATTTATTTATTTTTTATATAGCGCACACAGATTACGCAGCGCTTTACACTCATATTGGTATTGGTCCCTGTCCCCATTGGGGCTCACAATCTAAATTCCCCTATCAGTATGTTTTTTTGGAGTGTGGGAGGAAACTGGAGTACCCGAAGGAAACCCACGCAAACACGTTGAGAACATACAAACTCATTGCAGATGTTGTCCTTGGTGGGATTTGAACCCAGGTGTTACGATTTTCTGACACTCAGACACTGGTATAGTAAAAAACACAGTTTTATTGAAAATAAAATGAATGAACAGCGCCCCTGGGGGCCAAGAATGGTAACTGTGAGATACAGGCCCAAATGTGTCTAACAGAGTAATCAGCACAGATAAGCAATTACACAGGGTTAAATGTGGAGAAAATGAACTTGTTTAGTAAACTGATTGGCCAACACCCAGAAATAGATATCAGTCTCTTGATGGTGAAGAGAAGGGTGTATTGTGTCACCGAACTAATCACTCTCAGATACCTTTGCAAATGAACGCCCAGATAGACCAACAAATGCCCAGGACCGAGCCTATACCACCTTAGTGGAATAATCTGGAGTAGAGCCACTGCGAGAGTAGATGGACCAGAATCGGAATCGCCCTTAACCTTGTCACGGATATAACCCTGCGTATGCCAACTGGAGAAGAGCCGTACGCACCCCTTGGGTGCCAGAGCGGATGAATCACTGCACAAGCGATAATGAGCCAACGGAATAGTGATAAGGTAGCAACACAATGAGCGCTTAAGTGACCTGGACCGGAACACCTCACCGGTGTCCAGCAGAGCACATACAGCAAGAGCAAACGGAGGTACCAACACCAGCCTGCGTGGTTGCGGTGCTAACGGCACCGGAAAGACTACAGCTCTGCTAGTGCTAATAGGTAGGCACGGTCAGGAAGGCACAGGCTCACTCAGTGTTAACAGGCTCGAATGGAATACACTGGCTTGGCAAGTGAAAGAGAACAGGCTCAGATATCGGAGGCAACCGGCACAGCAAGGGTTAATACTGGTTTTACAAGGGTACTTGTTATGGACACAGGTATGTTGCTTCAGAATTTGCGACAAAAACTGCGTCCATTACATGGATATGTTCCCCTGTCATAAAATCACATTTAGTGTTTTAGACACCATTTTCCTTTGTTGTCTCCCTGGTCTGTTTGGGCGGGAAAATGACAAAGGAGGACAACCTGCTCTTTTGTTTCTCTTCCTTCTAGGAGAAGGGGAGGAGGGGTGTGTCAATCAGGTAAAGTGGGCTGGAGATGGGTGGGGCTTGCCAACAATAAGAGAGGTGTGCAGAGAGTCAAAGGGGCAGTCTTGGCAGGTCTTTTGGGGGAAGAAGGGTCTTGGAGCAGGAGAGCTATGGAGAGGGAGATGTGACCAGCAGCAAGGGGGCCATGCCTTGCCTAGGCCCCAAGAACTGTTCCAGGATCCTGGCCTGTTTTTCCCCTGTGGCACCATCCTCATTGTTCCAGATAGATGAGTATAGAAACTAAGTATCTCTCTATTATTTTCATACTATCTATAATATTTCTAGGAAAAATACCTTAGTAACCAACGTATAGTGTTTTCTACTATAATTGTTGTATTATGTGTTTTATTTGCACTGCAGTAAGTAATTGTCTAGTTAATATTATTAGATGTTTTAGCTAGAATATATTTGATAATATACAGTGTATTGTTAATATTATTGTTTGTTATTAAATATTATTGCTTACTGCTAGTACTGGGGTGTTATTGTGTTAATTGTGGTATTGGTCATTAGGACAAATTTCTCTGGATATATCCTTTAATTAAAGGGTTGGCTTTTTGGGTGTGGGCAAATTCATATTGCTTCTAATAGCTGTGTTGGGGTTTGCGTGGTGTGAGCAAGTTGTAGGCCCTGGCCTTGCTCATAGATTTTATCTCAGAGCAAACACATGGTCTGACTCCATCTTGCTAGGCCCCAGCCTGTCTCCACATGGTTGAGGACGCCATTTTGTAAAAAGCACATGGTGTGAGTTTGCAGTTTCTTCACAACTACATTGATTTTAACACAGCTGCTATTGTGCAACCTTTTGCGCCAAATTAATTCACCCAAAGCCACGAACTTAAAACAAATGGCGTAGTTGGCAGGATATTCGCAGAAATTATTAATATTAATGATTAATAACCATTATTGACATATTTCCTAGACATTAATATTTTGTTAAAAAATACATTTTTTAATAATTTTTTAATTAATATTTTTTCCTGGGCAATTTAGTCAGTAAGCCTCCCAAGTTATTTTTGTGTGCCAGTACCACACTGCGACAAGAGTGGTGGGTTTTAGTATTGTCACATTGCAAGGGGCTTATTCACTAAAAGAGGATTTGTGTGCTGGAATACTCTTGAATTGTAATAAGTGTACTTTTATGCTTTGATTATAGCCTTGTGGGGCCCTCATAGAGGAGTTTCAAACTTCGAAGTGTATAGATAAGTGCTCATATTACAGTTACCTGTATTGTCTGTATTACATATATGCATACGTGTGTGTATACATGCATGGGTATTGTGTATGTGTATGGGTATAGATATATACAGAGGCAAGAGGGAACGTTTACAGTTACACTGCTTCAATTAACCCTTGTGTGCTCTCATTAGAGGAGTGCTAACTTTGAGGCATTTTAATTGTAACCGTTCAGGTCAAGGTTCTGCAATTGCCGGACGTGATATTTCTAGTGTGGCTAGATTTATTGCGCATATGCATATCTCTGTACTGTCAAGATTTCCTATTAAAGGGACTTTAATTAACTCTTGTGTGCTCTCTGTAGAGTGTAACTAACTCTGAAGTCCTACTTCAGTTAAATCCTTGTGTGCCTCTGCAGAGAAGTTGCTAACTTTAAAGTCACGCTTCAATTATAGACTTGTGTGCTTTCCATAAAGGGTAACTACATTGGACAATTGACTAGTCACTAGCACTTGTACCTAGACAGGTGACTTGAACGCCTGAGGCAGGTGACTAACTAGCATTTGTACCATTTGCCTTTGTGGAGATGTCACTAACTTTGAAGTAGTGCTTCAATTATAAAACTTGTGTGCCCTTTCATTGGGAGAACTAACTTTGAAGCCTAATAGGAAGTCACCTGACGTGCAGGTGTGTGTATATGAGTTTGTTTGTTTTCTTCAAAGGCATAAAAACATTCAACAGTTTGTGTGTTCTGTAACTTTCATAGTGGTTTGCGTGTTTTCTCCCTGTGTGAAAGTAAAAACATACGTGTGCCTGCTAACCTGTGTTCAGGTACTTGGTTAAACACGCATATCTGTTCTGCTGTTAAAGTGCTTTAATTAGAAACACTTGTGTATTGCTTACAATACTAACTTTAAAGTGTATTTAACGGAGAGCATGAATTTCCTGAGAGCATGAATTACTGAGTGCTTTGATGGGGGATTAATTCTACACTGCCCAAAGTAATATGTCTGGATAAACTGGATTATTACCTACATAACATTGTACTGTATCAGGTGACTTTGAGCGCTTGTTCCCTAGGCAGGTGACTAACTAGCATTGTACCATTGCAGTGGACAATTGACTAGTCACTAGCACTTGTACCTAGACCGGTGACTTCAAATACTTGTACTAAAATTCCCAAGACTGATGTATGTGTTATGTATGAGTTTGTTTGTTTTCTAGAAGGGCAGGAAAAAACATTCAACAGTTTGTGTGTTCTGTGACTTTCACTGTTAGTTTGAGTGTTTTCCCAAGAGTGAAAATAAAAACACATAAGTGCGGCCTGTGTGTGTGTGTGTGTTAGTGGTATACACATACTAGTAAGGCTCACTACAAACACGTGATTGTCCTACCGTCTGATTGCGCTTGAGATTCTGACTGAGAGAATGGGATTCTTTAAGAAGAAGTTGAGTGCATTGATTGGGGGCAAAAGACCCAAATTTGGGGCTGTACCACATTGGGCTACTGCTATGGGTAGATGGAATGCCATAGCAGATGAGCTAGTACGTCACAGTGCTCCAGTGTACCCAGAGGTTGGCGAAGAGATAGGAGGTATGGCACTTAAGCTTGATTTAGGGGTCTATTCTAAACATGAGAGCAGAGCTGCAGCAGAAGTGGGGTGGATTATTTTACATGCCTTAAAAAATGAGGTAGTAAAGAGACAAGCCCTAGAAAGAGATTTAGCTGATGTAAAACAAAAATTGTTAATATCAAATGAATGTTTGGAAAATAACAATGCCCGTAAGACTGAATTACAGGAGACTAATACTCGGCTAATCAATAAACTTGACCGTTGTCGCTCTCACAGGAGTGAAGTGCCATACACCACCAGAAAGGTGAGAACCCTGACTACAGGGCCCTGCAGGGACCCAGAGTCACTCTTCTCATCCTCCTCTGAAGAAAAGGAGTACTCAAAATACTCATATGTTTCCTCCTCTGATGATGACAAAAAGGTGGACAGCTTCAAAGCTCGCCCACTCATCACCCAGCAGAGAAAACAAAGGGTACACAGGGACTGTGATAGACATGAGTCTGTAAATGCTAAAAGAGGGTCCCTTTTGTCAATGATAAATGGTACAGCAGAAAATTGTCAGATTTTTGTGAGTACAAAAAGGTTAGCAGAATTGGAGAAATACAAAACAGAGGAAAAGGTTAATCAGAAAAGGGGTGTCTCCATGGCTAGCAAGCCAGAAAGGAAGGATGAAGGGATACCACCTATTGATAAACCTAAGAGGAATAATAAACAGGATGCTTCCACACACACAAAGGTGTCAAGGAAAGAAATGAT
This sequence comes from Rhinophrynus dorsalis, assembly GCA_037306005.1. Classification (NCBI taxonomy): domain Eukaryota; kingdom Metazoa; phylum Chordata; class Amphibia; order Anura; family Rhinophrynidae; genus Rhinophrynus; species Rhinophrynus dorsalis. Next base: position 308,004,588 of record CM074724.1, read on the forward strand.
GGTAGATCTTGTTAAAGCTGGTGTCAATGTAGATGAGCTAAAAAAAAGGTCAAATCATGTCTTGTTCAAAAGGTGGAAAGCTTTTAAGAGAAAGGTACATATTAATGTACCTATTTCTAAAACTCTCACTAATGAAGCAAATCTGATATACATACCATCTGAATTTAATATTCCTGTTGCTAATTCCTGTCCTCCTGTTCCCCATCCTAGGAAAACAAAATCCCTGTACCCATTATGTGCCATAGCGGACAATGACGGAATGGACCCATGGTACGGCCAATCCCCAGCACAATGTTACCCATCAAGGCTGGTGATCGACAGCCCCATGTTCCTTTGACTGTAGGGTGGGGAAAGGAAACCAACCACACCTAGGTTTTAGCCTTAGTATACACTGGGGCCGAGGTAACAGTGTTACAGGTAACCCTTCCAAACCTGTAGGCCCCATCATTTCACAGAGAGGGTCTAGGGGAAAGAGTAACTAAGGCTATACAAACCACAGTCACATATTCCATAAACAAAGGGCCCCTGGGTTTATGGATAATATTTTGAGTTTCCAATTTCCTGACAATATCTTGGGGGTAGATATATTGTTAGGACACATAATAGAGATGCAGTTGAGAGGTGTTCAGATTTTGGCTTTCCTCACAAACCCTCTTATGTTCATGCGGCATGGGAGGTGGTGAGAGGAAATACAAACTGGACACCTGTTGTCCTTCTCCCTCCCTGTAGTCCAACAAGGGCTACCAGGAGGGTTGAAAGAAATCAGATTAGTCCGTTTTAGTTCATCCTGCAATTTTGCTCTTTAAACACTCCTGTGATTCCTGTTAAGAAACCAGAAGGTTTCTTGGTGTGGAACGATAGATTATAGGGGACTCAATAGAGTGGCACCGCCATTGAGCGCTGCAGTCCCCAGTATCGTCCCTGTCATTTATGACAGCCAAACAGACACAGGGGTGGCATGCAGCGATTGAAATAGTGGATACTTTCTTTTCCAATTCTCATTGCACCTGAGTCACAAAATTCCATTTGCATTCACTTGGGAAGGAAGCTAATATACCTTTGATGTCCCAACACTATCTACACTCCCCCGCCACATGCCATGATCCGGTTGCCAGAGAATCAAGCCAACTTCCAATACCTTTTAGAGACTGTGACATTAAAGGCCCCAACCACTTGGGGTGAAGAGGCCTACCTATCCGTGCAGAGGTGGGCCAGGAGTCCAGCTCTCATGAAGTGGAAAATGGTACGCACAAGAGCAAGGTGGATTAACAAAGCTTCAATGGTCTCGCGACATATGAATTCTTGCCACATCCAAATACTTGGAAGATACTTGCATTACAGCTTTCTCCAATCAAGTCAACTTTGCCATATGAGGAATTATACCCTGCAAAGAACAAAAGACGCTGGACTGTTGTAACATGCAATCCGTATGGAGAGGTGGTGATACAAGAGCAAGATATAGGTGATTCAAATTACCAGAAGTATGCCGATATAAAGAGACTACCTTTGGTTTATTACATGGAACATTAGTGTGGGGAGGTAGAGAACTTTGGGAGAAGATTTGGACAGCCGCCTGAACAAGACTAATGCCAAGAGTTGTGAGGGAAATGAACCTCAATAAAACTACGGAAGAATTGACTCAAATAAGGAACCTGAAGACCATAATGAAGAGGTCCCATAGATCCAGTTTTCAAAACAGACACCGGTACTCGCTTTGCTGGTCAGTCCAACAATGGGCGCAGGCTATCCCATATCACCCCAAGCCTCGGGTTGATTAAAAGGTGCAATGGGCTTTTGAAAGGACAGATTCATACACTATCCCCAAGTATGTCATAGAAGGGGTTGGGAGAGAACTTTACACAGGCCTTTAGGATTTTACATGACTGACCAACAGAACTTATCTCTATATGCCCGGCTTACATGTAATGACAATCCATTTGTTAGTTTGCGGGTTGACATGTACTGGTAGCCACCCCATATTTCAATTTAAACTAACATTTTATTTTATTTTTTCTCTTGGTAGTGGGAGAGGTTAACAGAAGTTAGTCTTTCCCATAGGAGGCAATATGCCTCCAGGAACAAGAGGTAACCTTAGTGCTCACTAAAAAACTGACCAAAGAGGGTTGGAGCACAACAGGGAGTGTGAGTGTGGATGGATGAATGCATCACTGTCTAGGAATGACCCAAGTAGGTTAATTGCTGGTACAATCCTAGGAGAGGTGGCAGCCTGGGTACCCCATAAAATCTTGTTATCCTGGGATGAGGATAAACAAGTGCTCATGGGGTCCAAAGTGTGGGTGTTACCGCGATCCACTGATCAGCACAGGCAGAAAGGAGAGGTTATTTCAGATGGTCCTGGCAATACTAAAGTTGTATTATGAAATGGTGATTCTGTACCTGTCTTCTTTCTCTCAAATAGATTGGTGGCCGGCTAGCTCCTCTGAATCCTTGATCGTCCAACACATTCATGAACCCCTTGGCCAGCTATACAAGAGTGGACAACTCCTCTGACTGTTGCGGCACCATCCCCGTCAGTGAGGAAGGAGGGTACCCGTTCCTTGGAGTCCCGTGGGCACAGCGAGAAATGAGACAACTCTCTGGACACAACACTGGACTCTACTACCAAACTGTCTTATGAGCAGCTACAAATCAGGGCGGTAGCTCTCCAAAATCGCCTAGCCCTGGACTTTTCTTACTGCCAAAGTAGGAGTTTGCTGGCTGGTAGGAAAATAATGCTGCAGTTATATTGTGAACTATGAAGGCGAATTTATTTATGATCCATCAAAACTGACAACTATAATAGACAAACTCCAGGAAACATCAGACGTTGGACTATTTGGGTGATTTGGGAAGTCAGTGACCTACCTATCCAGTGAGCGACTTTAGTGTGGTTTATGACATGGGACCAAGAGGTGGAATGTTATGGACACAGGTATGTTGCTTCAGAATTTGCGACAAAAACTGCGTCCATTACATGGATATGTTCCCCTGTCATAAAATCACATTTAGTGTTTTAGACACCATTTTCCTTTGTTGTCTCCCTGGTCTGTTTGGGCGGGAAAATGACAAAGGAGGACAACCTGCTCTTTTGTTTCTCTTCCTTCTAGGAGAAGGGGAGGAGGGGTGTGTCAATCAGGTAAAGTGGGCTGGAGATGGGTGGGGCTTGCCAACAATAAGAGAGGTGTGCAGAGAGTCAAAGGGGCAGTCTTGGCAGGTCTTTTGGGGGAAGAAGGGTCTTGGAGCAGGAGAGCTATGGAGAGGGAGATGTGACCAGCAGCAAGGGGGCCATGCCTTGCCTAGGCCCCAAGAACTGTTCCAGGATCCTGGCCTGTTTTTCCCCTGTGGCACCATCCTCATTGTTCCAGATAGATGAGTATAGAAACTAAGTATCTCTCTATTATTTTCATACTATCTATAATATTTCTAGGAAAAATACCTTAGTAACCAACGTATAGTGTTTTCTACTATAATTGTTGTATTATGTGTTTTATTTGCACTGCAGTAAGTAATTGTCTAGTTAATATTATTAGATGTTTTAGCTAGAATATATTTGATAATATACAGTGTATTGTTAATATTATTGTTTGTTATTAAATATTATTGCTTACTGCTAGTACTGGGGTGTTATTGTGTTAATTGTGGTATTGGTCATTAGGACAAATTTCTCTGGATATATCCTTTAATTAAAGGGTTGGCTTTTTGGGTGTGGGCAAATTCATATTGCTTCTAATAGCTGTGTTGGGGTTTGTGTGGTGTGAGCAAGTTGTAGGCCCTGGCCTTGCTCATAGATTTTATCTCAGAGCAAACACATGGTCTGACTCCATCTTGCTAGGCCCCAGCCTGTCTCCACATGGTTGAGGACGCCATTTTGTAAAAAGCACATGGTGTGAGTTTGCAGTTTCTTCACAACTACATTGATTTTAACACAGCTGCTATTGTGCAACCTTTTGCGCCAAATTAATTCACCCAAAGCCACGAACTTAAAACAGTACTTTAGCTCAGCGGTGCTATGGAGCAGGATCAGGCAACGGTCCAGTAACCAAGAGAGGATTAGTCAGAGCAACACAAACACAGTTCAGAATGTCGCCAGCCGGCGACCAGGAACACGCAGGAACACAGGAACAAACACAGCACTGGATCCCAACCGGAACCGGATCGGTACTCGGAGCTTGAACGTCAGCCAGAGCCGGGTCAATCACGGAGCAGGAACGTCAGCCAGAGCCGGGTCAATCACAGAGCAGGAACGTCAGCCAGAGCCGGGTCAATCAAGGAGCAGGAACATCAGCCAGAGCCGGGTCAATCACGGAGCAGGAACAATGGGATGGTCAGACTAGCCGAGTCGGTAAACCGGAGAGCAGAAACACAGCAACAAGGCGCAGGCTCAGGAACACCACGAAAGGGCAGCTGACAAGTGCCCAAAACCCAGTATATAAAGGAACATCCTGGGCGGGCCAATCAGCTTCCTCCAATGCACAGGTAACCCAGCAAAGATTGACAGGGAAGCGCGGGAACTGTGATACCAGGACCCCAGCGCTGCAAGGCAACAGTGCTAACCACTGAGCCACCGTGCTGCCCCACCGTGTTCCATGTGTCCCTGTTAAAACCTTTGGTATGCAACCGCTACACTACCACTCCGGTGGTTCCTGGGCTTGTGAATGTTCAAGGCCAAGAGGAGTACGAAGTTCAAAGCATAATTGATTCGCGGAGATTTAGAGGAAAATTGCAATATTTGGTCCATTGGAAGGGCTATGGCCTTGAAGAGCATTCATGGGTCGATCAGAAGGACCTTCATGCCCCTAGGTTATTGCGCAATTTTCACTCTAAATATCCCCAGAAACCAGGACCCTCTGCCAGGAGAGGGGGTCTTTGAGAGGGGGGTACTATCACGGTGCCTGTGCTTTTTCCTGTCAGTCTCTGTGTGTTGCTCTCCCATTGGCTGAGCTTGGTTTGGCCCGCCCAGTATGGCCTTTTTATACTGGGCCTCTGGCACCTGTCTGGTGCCCTTTCATGGTGTTCTTGTACCAGTGCTTACTTGTGTTGCTGTGTTCCCATGTACCGACTTGGCCTGTCTGACTACTCCGCTTCTGGTTCCTGCTCCGTGATTCGACCCGGCCTGTCTGACGTTCCTGCTCCGTGATTCGACCCGGTATGGCTGATGTTCCTGCTCAGTGACCTGACCCGGCTTGTCTGACGTTCCTGCTCCGTGATTCGACCCGGTATGGCTGATGTTCCTGCTCAGTGACCTGACCCGGCTTGTCTGACGTTCCTGCTCTGTGATCCGGCCCAGCTCTCCAGTTCCTGCTCATCGTGTCACCTGGGCAATATTCTGACTTCCGCTTAGTCTGGGCCTGCCAAACAGAGTGCTATTGTTGCCTCCGTTACTGCTGAGCCTTCCACTAACTCTTGCAGAGCTATTGTGGCCTCCGTTACTGCTGAGCCTTCCATTAACTCTTGCAGAGCTATTGTTGCCTCCGTTACTGCTGAGCCTTCCGTTAACTCTTGCAGAGCTATTGTTGCCTCAGTTACTGCTCCGGCAGTGTGCCCGTAGTTGCGTTCCATTCAGCTCTTGCAGAGTACTGTTGCCAACGTTACTGCACCGGCAGGGTGCCATTGGCTCATTTCTATCTGCTCTCGCAGAGTACTGTTGCCTCCGTGACGGCACCGATCGGATGTCATTGGCTCAACCTAGCTAATCTCGTGCAGAGGACTGTTGCCTCCGTGACAGCACCGGTTGGGTGCCTTTGGCTCAACTTAACTAGCTCTTGCAGAGTACTGTTGCCTCCATTACTGCACCGGTCGGGTGCTCGTGGCTCAAGTCCGTTCAGCTCTTGCAGAGTATTGTGTGGCCTCCGTTACTGCTAGGGCAGAGGGTATAAGTCTCAGCTCTGCTCTGCAGATCTAGGTGCTTGTCTCCATTCTCGCACCACAGTCTCCTGATAGCTGTTATCCATCATACTGGGCGTTACTGAACACACCACATCAGAAACTGACTATACCATTGGACTTTAACCCATGCTATGCTGAGTTTGCCTTGTTATGCCTGACCTGTGACAGTATCTGTACCATCCTACTCATTGTATACTGGGCCTGAGTGGGCATATGTCTATGACCTATATTTTCCTGTGATACACTATAGCCCACTAAGGGTATTTTCATTGTGTCTTAATAAAACTGTGTTTTATTCTAACCTACTGTGTCTGAGTGTCGTACAAACCGTTACACTATGGTCTGCTTATCTCTTATAGCGCAAGGTGGAACACTGAAGGGATCTCTGAACCTGTACCCATGTGGAGCGGACTGCCCTCAAGTGCTCCTCCAGAGCAGGAATATTTTGTGCCTCGAAGGACTCAGGCAGGAGAGAAGGTTGGAACCCAGAATTAATCAGAAAGGCAGAGTTCCAAGAGGAGGAATAGCACTATTTCTGGCAAGCTCTGCCCACGGTAACAGGTTCGCCCAATTGTCATGATGGTCGGAGATAAAACAACGGAGAAACTGTTCCAGCAGCTGATTAGACCTCTCTGCAGCACCGTTAGACGGTAAGCGGAGGAGAATAAGAGCTGGATCCCCATCTGACCGCAAAAGGCTATCCAAAAACAAGATACAAACTGGCTCCCACAATCTGAGACCACCACTTTGGAGATACCATGGAGACGAACCACCTCCTTAGCAAAGATTTCGTCCAACTCCTTGGAGGAGGGGAGTCCCTTCAGTGGCACAAAATGGGCCGTCTTGGAAAATCTATCCTCAATCATGAGGATAATAGTGTAACCATTTGAGACAGGCAATTCTACAATAAAATCAATAGATAAGTGAGACAATGTACGCTCCTCATTAGGGATGGGTTTCTGGAGACCAACCGGAAGATGTCTAGGAGTTTCGTCCGTACAACCGCGGACTTTCTCAAGGCCTTGTGATTGTGGTTTTGTGTCTTGAGAAAGTCCGCGGTTGTACGGACGAAACGCGTTGGCGATGTCATGTGAGCATGGATGCCGTTATTATTAAGGAAGTGGCCGGCCATGGGCTGAAAATGTTATTTACATGCACTAAAGTGGAATAAAGAAAATAATTACTTTAATGGATATGATTGATATGAGACCAATACAGTTTGGAAGTGAAGGGTGGAAAGATATTAATCGCTGATGGAAAGAGAAGTATTGTTTAGTCACCTTGAAAATATGCATCGGAGAAAGGTATGAGCACGCTTGCAGCACGGAACGAAGCGACTTGTGAGTGGCAGTGGGCTCCAACATAGAAGCAGGAAGGTATTTGGGACGGCTATATCATCTGTACTGACTACATGGTCAGTTTTGTTCCCTTTACACTTCTTTATGTTTTGCTATCTACCTGCCAGACTCAGTCACATCTGTATGTGTACCATCTATACTGTTCATGCTGTTTTATAACAAGCTGAGTACGTACTAACAATGTATTCATATCCATCATGACTATTGATGTTGCGTTTATGACTGAATACTCCAGTGAATATGGTGGCTACAATTGACTTTTGACGTGATCATTATCATCTCATTTCTCATTTATTCATCATTCATCATTTCATGTTGTCATCCTGCGCTTTCAGACTTGCACTATTTTTTCTTTTTTCCTTTTTCTTTTTCTTTTTCTGGCCGAGCTCTATGTATATTATCTATTTTTTTGGCGCCATTGTTCTGTATGTATGTTCGTACATTTTTATCTGGGGATATGTGGATGTGGGATGGTCTGTATCTGTCTGGTGTAGACATAGGTGCTTCATATTGTTATTATAGGGCTTTAACATGTTTGGCTTATTCTTTTTGAAATGTCAATATTGGATACTGAATGAATAAATATTTTTTATATTTGTGTATGGTAGTAATTATTTTGTGATGTGGGTTTGAGTGCCTCATAATATCCTACTTTTTGTTCTCATTCTTTTGGTAAGTTATATATGGATTAAGGCACCCCATGTATGGTATACATGGCTATACCCTATTAAAAGTACATAAGAGTTGTGCTCCTTCTAAATATATCTATATTTTCCTGCTCAGTAACGTGTAGTAGAGAAGAGAGCCTATTGCACTCCTCCTCCCTGAAACGTTTCATCCGTGAGGCCGTAGCAATAAGTTTGCCCCTCATAACTGCTTTGTGCTCTGTCCACAAGGTGCCAATGGCAACATCAGGCGTCGCGTTAAGTATTCTTCCAAAGCTGAGAGCAAGTCTGGGCGGATCATCGAATCCAGTAACAAGGAGTGGTTAAACCTCCAGGAGGACGAGCTAGTAGAATGAGAGAGACCTGAAAAAGAGCATTCTACAATGGCGTGGTCAGACCAAATTAGGTTATGAATCTTGGCTGATTGCAGCCCGTCAGTCAGAGTCTGATTAGCGAACATATTGTGAATCCTAGAATAATGCCCGTGGGGGTGTGAAAAAAATGTATAATCTCTGGCCCCGGGGTGGAGCAAATGCCGACAGTCATACAGTTTCTGAGACCCCACCAAAGTCGTGAGAAGTCTAGATATCGGGGGTAGACCACACCCCTGGGGAGGAGCAGATCGGTCCAGCACTAAATCCAACAGCGCATTAAAATCACCTCCAACCAAGAGAGAGAAAGTTGGGACTTGGTCCAAAAGAGTAGAAACTGTGGAATAAAATCGAGCATCGGGGTCAGTGGGGGCATAAATGTTCAGAAGGGTCAAAGGGGCACCCTGAATATCATCCTGCACCAAAAGACACCGACCTGCAGAGTCACACAACACCTGAGTAACCTAAAAGCCTACCGAATTACGAATCAGAATGGAGACCCCATTTTTCTTACAAGAACCCGAGCAATGGAAGTACATATGGAAGCGTTTATCCCAGTTCTTAGGAATAGCCGTGGAACGAAAGTGCGTTTCCTTAAGAAAGATAATATCCGCCTGGAGAGAAATATAGTTTCTCATAGTCATTCAGCGCTTTGTGGTGTGTAAAGGCCTTTAACATTGTGGGACACTACCTTCAGAGTAGAAATCGAAGATAGTGGTGGCCCTGACTCCCCCGGGAGGGGATGAATACTAGACAGGAAGCCCGGCCCAGCCATAGAAATTTGACACAATGGGAAAGGCCCAAGACACAAGTATTAGGTGGGAGAGGCCCGGCTCAATAGAAAGCGAGGATGGGGGAGGGAAAAAAAAAACAAAAAGGGGGAGCAGGGGGGGACAAAAGAAGCACAAGAGGGAGGAAGGGGCAGAGGAAGAGAAAAAGAAAGGAATCGGACAAGAGGAGGCAGAAAAGAGGGAAAAACAGAGGTATTGGGAAGGAGATCTCAAGGCAGGGGGACACCAAGAGGCATTAAGGTGATCATCCACCAAAACAAGCACTGGGAAGAGGCCTACAGCAAAGAGGTCAGGCACCCCATCCCAGCAGCCCAGAACAGATCAGAGGAAAAGAAAAAACAAACCCTTCAAGAAACAGTACCAAGTGAGGCTAAGCACAGTCAGAATGGTATTGTAATGGCAACATAAAGCAGTACATTCCCACTAGTATCAGCCCCAAAAGAGCCCCCCGGGTTTCCCTGCGTGGTAACCCTGGGACCCCAAGTAGGCAACAACAGCGGGGACATTTACCTTCAGCACAGAGGTGAAGAAGGTTATAAGAGAACCCTACATTCTACTCCTCCCACACTATCCCAATTTAACACCCATCTGTTGTGGGTCTCTCTAAACAGCACCAATGGGACCATCTCCCGGAGTAGTAGGGAGATACAAACCCAGAGAGCCCCGAGCACCACGCGGGTAACCTGAACCCACAGTAAACAACCCCACAATACCCACCCCAGCAGCCAGATCATCCAGCAAAGAGCAAACAGCACACAGTATACAGGGTACCCAGGCAGCAAATAGTAAACATAACCTCCCCCTGCAAACAGCCCAGCATAATAACCATCCCCATACTAAAACAGGTGACAAGGAACAGAAAACCCCATTTAACACATAAAAAGATGCAGGTGATCTAAACCCCCCTCCCCCCAGACTCAAGGCTGACCACAGGAATGACGTGAGGCCAAGGAACACGGGACCAGGGGCCCCCACAAAACAGGACAAATCCCTGGTACTCTCACAGAGAGAAACTGTAAGGAAAGGGATACAGGGACTAAAGAGAAAAGAGAGGCACGGTAAGGGGGAGAGGAAAAGGAGCCAGAGGCCACCCAGAAGCCACATGCAGCCCACAGCCCCAGGAAAAGTAAAGGAAGACTATGAGGTGGCCCTATAGGTAGTAGATCCCCACTAAACAATATTAACCAGGGTGGGGTGGGCGATATACCAAAAGCTGGAACACCAAAAGGGGCAACCCGACCTAGGAGAGTGGACACCCCTAAGGGATCAATGGGCCCCAAATAGGGGTGGTAAGAGCAAAGGGGAGACACTACATGAGCTCCAGTACAGCAGCAGGAGGAGAAATGTTGGAGAGCTCAGCAGCCCAGTATGTCCCTGACAAATAGAAGGGAAGCGGGCGGGGCAGTAGGAGGAAAAAGGGAACAAAATCAAGGAAAACCCCCACTCCCACAGCACCATTAAAATAAGAAGGGGCTAACTAATGGGAGGCATAGGGCTATATACGGGGTATGGCAATAACGGGGAGCAAAGTAATGCCCAAATAGTAGATGCACAAAATGAGCATTCATAGATACTTATAAACAAACATATAGCAGTAGTAAACATAAATAAGTACTACAAAACTAGCAAATTACAGAATAACTAGTTGAAGATCCCGTGTACACGGGCAACAGTGCTGGCCGGTCGTGGCTCAGTAGAGACTGCCCGTGATGCGGCTGATATGGAGCGGGGCTCTCCGAATTCAGACCGCAGTCCTCTCTGCGCACCAAAACCACTGTCTGAATTCTGAGAGCCCTGCTCCATATCATTCGCGTCACGGGTAGTCTCTACTGAGCATGACTGCAGCATGAGTAGCAGTCTCTACTACGCATGACTGCGTATTTACAAACTTTTAGCTAATTATTATATAGGATGGGTGCGCAGCACCAGTACCGTCTCTGGAGGTGACTGGGAAGCAGGCAGGAGCTAAGTAACATTCGAGCCCAGTGGGATCAAAGATTTCCAGGGCAAACAGAGATACCTAGCCAGAGCGGAATGGAAACCAAGTACCCAAGCCGTGTGGGTAAGAAGAGAGAGCAATGTCCTCTGGAAAGTGTTCAGTGCGGCCACCAGTGGAGGCTGAATCCACTGCGATCAACAGACTGTAAGTCCCAAAACAGTAGGCTATATTTGTAGTCAAATAAGGGCCTCCAGACCAGGGGGAGAGAACTCATCATATAGGGCCGGCACCTTCAGCGACATCTCCAGACCCAGCTTATGTTGGAACAAGTTGCACTTTGAAGGATCCCTCATCGTAGCCAATACACCGTTCCTGGAAACCACCAACTGTAATGGAAAGCCCCAACGGTAGGCGACCTCCTGATCTCGGAGAAAGGCCATCAAGGGGTGCAGAGTTGTAATGGTTTTATTGACATACAGACTCGGGAGGTTATGGTAAAACACAGTTTATTAATAATACAAGAAATAAAGTAACCCGCTCGGGTCCAGTAGATACAAATGATACAATACTGACACAGGTCAGGTTACAATAGTATACAGTAACCCACACGGGTCCAGTAGATACAAATGATACAATACTGACACAGGTCAGGTTAACAGTTCGTGTGAATCCTTGACAAGACAGAGGAGCGGAGGAAACCACTAGGCCAAGGGATGACAGCAGGCCCTAGTAGTACTGAGGACAGCAGACACTCTCCACATAGACAGTGAACCCAGGATAAGACAATTGAGGTGGCGGAGTATGAGGACACTCCTATCCCCAATACTTAGGGTAGTCTGGAGAGACTAGGCAAGCGGAGACAATCGAAGGCCCTGGACAAGAGACAAATGGACAGAGACCCTAGACAACCCAATCAGAGACACAGGACTGTAGGGTTCTGATGGCAACGACAGAGGGTCTGCCCAACGTATAGGCACACGGTACTGCCAAGCAGTATCAGAAAGGTGTTCCCAGACTGCCAGGACCAACTGAGGGTAACTGAGCAGCAGACTTTCATGGTGTACCGCCCACCAGTGACAGATAATGACTGTGACCCTGAAGCGCAACAGCACCAACCCGCAAGAGGTTAAACGAACGTTCAGACCTGGAATCGGCTGCAAGCCGTAGAGCCTAACCGAGGCGCCCAGAGATGAAACTGACCAATTTGCAAAAATGTGAGGAGTAATCCCATCCATGGAAGGGGCCTCTCTCCGGACCGCCTTCTAACTTCCTTAGTAGTGTAGAATGTAAAATGCACAATAACATCACGCGGAGGGTCAGTAGAAGTGGGTTTCGGTGGGCACGGTCTAATGCCAACATTGAAGCAAGTACATCAGGTAAAAGATGAGTAAAGTAGTTATGAAGAAAACTAGATAGGTCAGTAATGGACTCGGGTATATCACGTATTCGTAAGTTTGACCTGTGTGATCTGTTATCTTGATCTTCGATAGCGTTGTGCAACCTGTGGTTTTTGGCCTTAAGATGACCCACTTCGTCCACTAGATTCGACTGGGACACAGTAGTCAGTTGTGTCTCCAAGGCATCGGTTCGGTCGGCAATATGCTGTATTTCAGCCTTGAGGAGGGAGATACTGGTCTGAATCTCTTCTGATAAGTCTTGTTTCACTGTTAGGAATAGGTCCTTAAGGGAATCCATATCCTGCTTTGTTAATAGCGGGAGCAAGTCAGGTCTGGCCCACAATGTGTTTGGTGCCAAAGTCCTGTTTCTGGAATACATCTGCCGAGTGCAACATTTTGTTAGATCGCTTTGCCATTTTAGAGGGTTACCACAATATTATGCCAGCCAAAGCAGCAAAAATCCCGGGGCAGTTGCTAAAATACGCTGACCCCGGCAACCCTAGGGCAGGAGCCTCAGAGAGTCACGTCCATACTCTCTCGGCGGCAGGACACCCCCCCCCGTAGCATGTTTGTTTCTACAGCCCAAATGTACAGCCTTACACTTATCTACATTAAATGTCATCTGCCACTTTTCTGCCCATTCATTCAGTTTATTTAAATCCTTCTGCAGAGAAAAAAACATCCAACTCTGTATGTATTTCCTTACACAGCTCATCAGCAAAGATTGATACAATACTTTGAATTCCCACTTCTAGATCATTAATAAGCAGTATCAAAAGCATTGGGTCCTGGACTGAACCCTGTGACACCCTGCTTACAACTTTAGACCAACTGGAAAAGGTTCTATTTACAACAACAAATCCATATTTTTTTTATATATATATAGATAGATATATATGTATGGTCACAGATATAGCAGCAGATAAAGAGTTCCCTGCTGACATCACTGGTGTGATCTGTACAGCTCAGGGCCAAAGAGCTGTCAATCATTTCTGCCCCTCATCCCCTGTTGTGCCTTATTCCCTCTTCCTTCACAAACTCCCAAATCTTCATGTGACCTGGCGCGGTCTTCCAAATGCTTGTCCAGGTCACGTGGTCACCTCTCTAGCTCCCAGGAGATGAGACCCCATTTCAATCAACCAGGATATTTATTTATTAATTAGATGCACAATCTATGCACAATCCACTAATGTCAGTCTTCTGATGAGCCTTCTCACATCTGTAATTAATCCTTTAAAGCGTCACTAATGTCCCATCAAAAATTATACTTGTTTTGTGGAGGTTTAAAAAATAAGTTATTTGGTACAAATCCTATATCAAACCTTTATGGTTTGAGAGATAGTCGTATGTAAAGTTCCTCCCTCCCCTTCTCCTGACGTCAGCATCTAGCTGACAGCAGGAGATCCCGGTCTGGGGACCAGCTGGCTGCTCTGCAGCAGAGCAGAAATCACATTATTTAAAAAGAATTACTTAATTGGAAAGGTCTACAAAGTGTGCCTGATTTGCAAGCACACTTTGTAGACCGTTCCAATTAAGTAGCTCTTTTAAAATAATACAATTTCGGCTCTGCTGAAGAGCCTCCTCGAGTCACACAACTCGAATCCCCTGCTGCCAGCTTTACAGAGAGAGTGTTTGTGAATACACCCAGACTGAATACCAACCCAAAGGGAAAATGTATACTGCAGGAAAGACTGGTGATATACATGGTTAGCAATTTGAAAATAATCATCCTTTATGTCTAAGAAGCCAAAAATTCCCTGGACACATGTCTTTTTTTTGGGGGAACTATGAAAAGATTTCAGTAGAATCCTGTGAATCTTTCCCTAGAAGGTCCTGGTATCAACAACCGCATTGTAACAGGTTATACCTTTCTTCACATATAAAGACTCGGTACAAGTTCATTCATTCTGCAAATGTCCTTACATCTGGTATAATATATGTGGAATTGTCTCACAATTCATTAGAGAATATAGTGAGTACAATAAAGAAATTAGCAAGCGTTTCAAATATACTTTAATAGATATATATTTATTATTCCTATATCATAAATTGTACAGAGATAATAAAAAAAAAGTATATTATTGGTAACAATCTATATCATTAGTAAATCCAGTAAGACTAGCAAGGAATAATTAAAAAATAAGCTTGCAATAATAAAAGTATTATATACCATTAGTTTTATATATAGATAGTCTCTCTCTCTCTCTCTCTCTCTCTCTCTCTCTCTCTTTCTCTCTCTCTGTCCAAAAAATAAATCACGCATATAGTCTTATACAAGGAAAATTATCAATACACTGTACTATGCCTTTTCTCTTGTGTCACCACACTACATTAATTTATGGATATCTTATGGACATCTATGCTTATATAGAACACCACCTATATAATTTATAACTAGACTTACAGGCTTAAACAGGGTTAAAACCATTTTATAGCATTAAGCATGCGGTCACATAAAAGATGATTTATTAACACATTGCAGTTTAGGCAGGAGATGTTCTATAAACAAAAATATATATGATAAGTTTTCTAGACCAGGCTAGACACTACATGCCCTTGGTACAGATTGTGTATGCAACAAATTCTGGAAATGAACTTTTGTACACACAATTATATAAGAAAATCAGTATTTTAAACTGCATAATGTGTTTACTATTGCATAACAAGAATTTATTAGATTGATCATAAATAGTATTGATTTCCCATGACACCCTCTCCTTCAAATGCAGAAAGGCTCTCAAACATAAAAAGTATGAAGTCCATATGGAGGAAAAAATAATAGGAGTCTTCACAGTTACATAAACAGCAGAGATATAGGGTCATTGGTGTATCAAGGGATTCATGCTGATGGTTTAGCAAAACAATGATAGAAAACTTCAGAAGTATGAGTACAATCAAATGTTTATGTCTCTGACATAGCTTGTACTTGAGGAAGCTAAAGAAACACTTTTTCAAGCTTGGAATGGCTTGAATCTATTTTCCTTAAACAAAACAAAACAGCACTTAGTGTTAATGTATAGAGTATCAAGGTCTCTTTTGTTTGTTAGGAATAATACTTTCAAAACCTAAGAGCTTTTGAAACACAAAAGGGTTATTAGGGTCTTCAAATACTTGTTTGCATTCCTTACACTTGAAATATAGGAAATTTGATAAGTATAAGGTGACTAATTTTAAAAACATTATTAGTGAATATTTCCTGACCATCTTCCTTATGGATGACAAGTTAATGCTATGGACATAGCATGTTGTAGTAAGAGAGCGTTTACGCATTCTGTAGTCCTCTTCTTTCCCTTAGGAAAAAAGACTAAACTTGCCTGATAATCACAATTTTATACCAATTACAGCAAGCATTATAGGTTTAAGGTATACTAGGAAACTAAATGCACTACCTACCCCACTCAAAATTCCTCCTTCTATACTTCATAACCCTTGACCCATGGATGTAATCAATTCCCCATAGTTGGTAAGACATTTTCAAGGGAAATCAACTGCAAGCAAAACTGCATATAACCTTTGCACTAATATATCCACTGCTTCATGGGTGAAGCTTAGAATAATCATGTTTTTTAACTTGCTTAAATATATTTTTATGAAGGGTAGCTGTAATGCAAAATTTGGGATATGAATTTTTAAGCTGTCTTTGGAAAGGGTTTTCTTTTAGCAAAGATGGGGTTTTAATTACACCATAATATTCAGTAGATTGGTTCACAGTAGTAACAACAAAAGGTTGCATAGATGGAATATTGCAATCAATCACATTACTGTTAACTGTATATGAACCATTGTCCAAAGAGTCTAAATGTAAGGCATTTGCTCAGGGGTTGCTGTAAAAGTGCACTCAGAACCTTGACCAGTGAGGCTACATGGTAAATGGGAAGTTACTTCATCGCACACCAGATTTGCTAAATCATGACAATTACTGACCCTAAGATATGACCATTCTCCAGATGTTTCTGGGATATACTGGTAGGGTTGTTGGACTTAACTTAGGGCCAAGTGTCCAGCTGATTGAATAGATGGCCAATATCCCAAATATATATCATGGCTTTAGAGACATATTCAGGGATAGGTGCCTTCTTATCCATTCAATTAATAACAATGAGGTGTCTCTTTTACCCAACTGTAAAGTTAATCTCATAGCTGTAAGTTCATTTAATAATACAACTGCCTTGTGTTCCTTGAGTGCAGTGATATCTTTTATTGCTGCAGACATTAGAGTTACCATATGACCTCTTAACTATAAATATATTTCTTTTAAGTGTTTCATCATTTGAGTCTGAATGTGGCTATTAATAGATACAGCATCACTTAATATGTGGCATATATTAATTAAGATTTCAGCATTACTTAACAATTATCTGCCATCTATTTTTTTTTATCTTTTTCGCATTAATTAACATTAGTAACTGTTTAAAACACGTTAAATTACAAAAAGTGTTATTGGTTCTGCAAATTGCCTTGAAAGTAAACCAGCAATAGTTTGTGTAGCACAATCTACATACTCACAGGGGACGTCATCTGGACTTATAACATTTATTTGGTCACAAATACCTCTGATTATAGAATGCACTTTATGAGCTTCACTGTCAGATGAACATTTCTGGAACAGGGAGTAGATACTATAATAGGATTTTAGCATTCTTACCTGTTAAATCCTTTTCTCTGCAGTCCTCATGGAACATATGTACCATGGGGTTGAGACCCTCTTTGGAGGGCAGGACACATCTCAAAAGGACAGAGTCTTGTGGGTGGAGACTCCCAGCGACTCCTTTAGCTCAACCCTCCCTCTCTGCATCTCCAGTTATGATGTGACCGAAACTACACCAACAAGGCAAGCAGGAAAAGAAGAAGAAAGCTTGTGTGAGAATAAAGACTCTAAACAAGAACTCCCATGTCCAGACAGGCAAGACCAACAGAGGACCCTTTCGCTGGGAGGGAGACCTGTATTCCATATGGACTATAGAGAAAAGTATTTAACAGGTAAGAACACTAAAATCCTATTTTCTCTTTCGTCCAATATGGAACACAGGTATCATGGGGATATACCAACACTAAGCTCCCAGAGGTGGGAAGAGGGAGAAAGGAAACCTGTTCCCATGATACCAGAGTTCCCTAGGACTACCCAGATCCGGAACAGCCCAAACAGAACCAAGTGTCAACGAACGCAAAACTTGCACAGCACACAAGAACAAGAGTAAACGGGGTTCAAACAGCTGAACATCACTAAAAAACAGGTCCCTAGACAGGCAGGACCACCTGAAAGACTTTCCGGCCAAAGATGGTTTCAGCTGAAGCCAGAGCATTAACACGATAGTGTTTAGCAAAGGAATGAAAGAAGGACCAAGTTGCTGCCTTGCACAACTGCTCAGCCAAGGCATGATTCTTGTAAGCCCAGGAGGACCCCACAAACCTAGTGGAATGAGCTGTGACTTTGAAGGGAACAGGTTTGTTTCTGAGCTTGTATGTCTGACTTATTTTAGACTTAATCCAAGAGGCCACAGTGACCTTGGAAGCAGCCTGACCTGCCCTGGGACCCTGCACCACATCCGTTATTCAGTCTTCAAGCTTCTTGATAAACGAGAGCTTCAGAGAAGCTATGAGGAAACAGGCTGAAAAAAAACATCTTCCATAGACTCAAGTTCTGAAAGCCTGTCCACTGGTCAATCTATCCAAAGGAGGCCAGGAGTAAGAGCCAACATAATAGGGGATTATGCAGCCTCAGAGCCTACAGCCTAAAATAAGAAAAGACAGCTAACTAAGAGAGACTCTTTATCCAACTCACTTGCACAGGGTTAAACAAAAATCCCCTGGAATGATATTCCCATTACAATCCACCCCTAGGCTTGCTCCTTATTTCAAGTAATTGTATAGGGGTAGAAGTAGGCCATACTGATCTTGTAGGAGCCAAATAAATAAAATAAATCGAAAGTTTCATTCTTAAGATAGACTATCATCTTCAGGTAGTCGTCGTCTTGGTTTCTCTTATTTGATTAGACGAAGGGAGTTGGGGGGGGGGGTTGGCCTCCCGGATCTTGAAGCTTATTATAAAGCCACCATACTAGTGAGAATTGTGGAGCTGTCCAGCTCTGAGGATAAACTGTGGATTCCACTGGAGCAGGAGTCCCTGTTGGTCCCTGCCAAGGTAGGGGCTTGGGTGGCACCAGGTCAGAGGGTGCACTCAGACCCTTCCCATCCCACTATTCCGTCTACTCTTAGGGTTTGGAAGCAGCTTTCGTCACTACCTGGCCTATTGCACAACCCTTCCCCTCTTCTCTCTTTGACTCATAACTCAGACTTCCCCCGGGTGTTCGTGGGGATGCCTTCCGTGGGTTGCTCCCACCGGAGATTCAGTTCCCTAGACTCTGTGATGTCATGCAGGGGAGCCGGGCCCGGTCTCTAGCGGTTCTGTTGGGGGATCGTCCTATCCACCCTTCTGTGCCATTTTTCTATGCCCAGCTTTGCCACTATATCCGATCTTTGGCTATAGATCCAGTTGATGGTGTTGGTCAGACCTCTTTTGAGACTTTATGTCTCACTCAGGCACCTCCCTGAAAACTTATCTCTACTTTGCATGCCCTTCTCTCGTCTCGCTCTCATTCTTCCAAACCTCACTTCATTCGTAGCTGAGAGACTGACTGTAGGGTGACTCTCTCGGATGTGCAATGGTCTAAGATTTCGATTTTAGCCCATAAATGTTCTGTGTCTTCCCGTATTCAGGAAAATGCTTTTAAATCTTGACACGTTGGTACAGAGTTCCGTCCCGAATTCATATGCTATATCGCAATGTCTCGAACGCCTGTTGGAGATGTAGGAATCAGGTGGGAAACTTTTTACACATCTCGTGGTCTTTTCCACTTCTACAGCCCTTCAGGACGGAAGTGGCATAGGTCATTTGGGAGGTTTCGGACCCCCACATCTCCCACCATCCTTTGACCTTTTTACTTCATCATAACACTCACCCTATCTCTAAGTACACACACTTTGACAATTCACTTGATTAATGCCGCAAAGGTGGTTATCCCTCGCTTCTGGAAGCAAACGTTTGCTCCTTCCTTTAGGGACTGGGTAACCTCGGTAGAGGCAATTTGTTCAGCTGAAGACTTGTATCATTCAGCAGCGGGTAGAGGTCTGGCACACGCGACTCGCTGGTTGCCCTGGGCTGAATACTTGGAAGGGGAATCATTCCGCAATAGAATGGGGGCTATTTCTGCACCATAATGTAAACGGTTTATTTTCCAGCATTATTCTGCTGATCATGTTAGTGCCGTTAAGGGGTTGGGATGCCTTGGCTGTGCCCACTCACACGAGGTCTTTTCCTTTCCTCTCCTTCCCCCTCCTTTCCCCTTCGCCCCCTGTTCCTTTCCCTTTTCTCTGACTCTTCCTGCTTTACGCTCTTTATATAACTGGCGGGCTCAGCCTCTCCTTGGACTGGGTGTCCTTTCGACGGCGGTGTGGGTTCCGACCCAAATTAGCTATATTGTTAACTATGCGAGTTTGCTATGTCTGCATTGTTGTACTGTTATATATTGTCGTATAAGCGTACCTTGTATTTGTGCGTATCACATTTTAGCCACTTGATTTTCTTTTCTCTTTTTGTCCTTTGTTTTACTTTCTCATTTGAAAATTCAATAAACAAATATTAAAAAAAAAAAAAAAAAAAAAAAAAAAAAAGGTAGACTATCATCAGGAATATGTAATGAATAGACAAGTGGTTCTCAACCAGGACACCATAGCACTTTGGTGTGTCAACAACATCTACTTATGGTAGCTGCTTGTTTTGTATAAAGCCTTTCAAAAATTGGGAATATTGAGTTTTAAATGTATATTTATAGAAACTATTCTTCTCAATACCTTGTTTTTGTTACTCTAATTTTGAGACGTAAGAATAACTAAACATTATGTATCTCTACCTTTCATTATGCCCATACCTGGGAACTTTTTGTTGAGAACTTCTGGAGAGGGGAGTCTTGTGGTGCTGCTGGGGGAGAAAAAGTATGCAAATTGCATAAAAAAGGGGTGGGGCTTAATCGTGAGTTGGGACAGAGCTTACAAAACAAAAAAAAGTATACTGAATAAGCTGAGGAATGAGGAGAAGAAGTCAGGGAGTGGGAGGAACACAATGGAAGGAGCGGAGGTGTGCAGAGTTTCATTAGAAACTCCCCACATCCGGAGAATCAACCTCTGCCCCGGAGACCCGGTAATTAGAAGCTAAAACTGGAGTCTCTGGGGCAAATCTGGAGAGTTCCCAGCTATGATTATGCCCTTGACAAAGGACTTGAAATGTTAGAGGCGTCACAAAAATTTAAGATTGCATGTTAAGGGTTCGATGAAGAGAAAAAGAATGAGAACCACTGTAATAGACATTGGGAGATTTAGTCATAACCAGAGTGCATCCCATAATGTTGTTGACAGCTGCTGAAGATAAAAAAAAAACTGAAACATATGGATGACATTCTAATAGCAAACATGAATTTTGACCAATAAAGTAAAAAATACAGACCATTGGGGTATATGCATAACAGACAAAGTGGAGCAATTCAGGGCAAACCAGCTATAGGGAACAAACAAATGTTCCAGTTGCTATAAATGGATCTTTTAACCCCTGAATGTGAGGAAATGCATTGGATGCCTATCTAATAATCAAGGGGTTCAAAGCCCCATTTAAATCAATAGTCTTTATTCCCTATCATACAGCTAGTTTATTCCATAGTTGTTTACCTTTTATATTGATGCCTAATAAGGTTACCGAGCTGGATATATTGTTAATATAGGTGCATATGGATCAAGGATTGTAAATTGTACATTGAGTACAACTCTCTTTTGGAGAGATGCTACTCCTTTTCTCCTCCTCTTGAATTAAGTGGTATGAATTCAATTAGAATACATGTCAGGTTATTGATTGTGTGTTTCCTGATATTAAAGTGTCTTGAAACAGGAGACTGGTTCCTGTCCTTGTTGTTTAATTTATTTTCAAGTATCCTTTTAACAGCAGAGCTTTAGTCCCTCATTCTCTATTGGAAAGATATTGTGGTCTTCCCCCGTAAGGTTATCCATATGAACAGAATAATAAATATACTGTGTACAATGTGGCACAACAAATACTGACCTTGAAATGAATGTTTTAATCAACATTAGGCACTCTATAAGCTGTGCCTGTGTACATATTTGTTTATCTATACTTTGAGGTAAAGGAAAAAAGCTAAATGAAACATCCTTTTCTAATTGTAATAAAATTGGTTCTACATTATATAAAAATAGACTAGCAATAATGACTTACTGAGCATGTCCAGATATAGGGTACAAAAAGGGCAGTGAATATTCACACTACATATTCTTTCCTGTAGTTTTTAAAGGAGCAGAAATCCTATTATGGAAAAAAAGGGTTTGCAACACCTTCATGAGGAATTCACGGCTCTGATAAAAGTGTTCTGTTGAACCAATATGTTGACCTTGGAAAATAAAGCAATTATTACATTTTACATACAAGTCCTGATGTGCTGTGGATTTTTTTTAATCTCTACAGAGCACACATTATCACTCTATCACAGGGGTGTCCATGTCCAGTCCTCTAGGGCATTTAACCATTTGGCTGCTAAGGATGATATAGGTGCAGTGTTTTTAGCCGACCCTCCAAAACTTCTAAGGACATTGCCCATGATGTCCTCAGCAGTAAGAAGCATGGGGGCACAGAGGGTTACTTGCCAGGACCACTGGTGAAAGATCTCTTCAACCCCACCAGTGGATCTGATGGTCCTACTAATATCATTGTGCTCATACTAGATGATGTCACAGAAGATCCTTTTTCTCCACTACAGATCAGTGCCTGGAGCCATGGGATGCACTGAAAGAGGTCATGTACCTGCTGTGTCCTACTTCCTAGAAACTTGAAAGCATAATTGTCAGAAAAGCAAGATTTTCAACTTTTCAACAACAATTTAACACTTTGAGTGTCAGAAGGGTACAGAACACATTTAACCCTTTGAGTGCCAGATGGGTACGGTATAGAATGCCAGGAGATCATGTGATCACCTAGCATTATTTAAAAAAAGGAGTTTTGAATAGGTGCTTGAGGGGAGCTCAGGCTATCCCAGTGCCCCCAGCTCCTATCAAGGCATTCCAAAGACTGCATTTATCATGTACTGATTGTGATCTATATCTTTGTTTAACTTTAGCGCTGAACAATCATTTTCTGAGCTTTTTAAAAGTTTATCATTCTCTTGCTTTTTCTGCTATTTCTCTCTGCTTCACTAGTTTTACTCTCTGCTGTTATATTGGTCACTATATTTTAGATTATTTTTATATTGTTACCTCTTTTATATAAAATTGGTTCCATATTTCAATGTCACATAATTTTATATATTAAGGCTTCGATTTAAATGTCCCCAACACAAAAAAACCCCCACTGGTGTTTTTTAAAGCAGAGTAAGCCATTCAATTACCTGTGCTATGAAGAAATTCCGGCAGAAAAATAAGCACCTTGGGTGCTAAACATATTGCCCATCTGACATCATAGAAACACACTACAAAACAAAGGACTTTGCCATTCAATTGACTGTGTTAGCGGTAAGATGCGCTAAGGCGACCAATTTAATGTGGAAAAATCTGCACCCAGTTTTTGTGGGCATGGAGTCCCTTACGTATCTTTAAATAGCCGATGCATCAATTGAATGTGCTAAAAAGTGAAAAAAAAAAAAAGTCATCAGTGAATGTATTGATATGGGGCCCCATATCAATACATGCAACGCACACCCAAAATGTGTCCAATTTTAGTAGAATTAACCCTATGACTGCCAGTGAGGTAATTTTACAAAGCAACAGCACCTGAAAAGTAACACTTACCAGTAATCCTGATGTCCAACAGAGTTTTCAGCACCCTGGTCAAATACTGACCTTCTTCTTCTTCTCTCTTCTTTCTTCTTCTGTTCCATCGTCTTTCTTCCATCTGACATTAGTAGTCCTGCAAAATAAAGAAAGAGTAATATTAATGATGTGCCACAAAATGAACTTGCACATATGTGCAATGATTATAATGAAAATAGTAGCAGATACTAAATGATCCAAAAATATTTCCCCATTTTTCTGCTGAGAAATAATATTTGTTTTGTATTAGAAAAATTAACTTGTGGACGAAAGCCGAATAATTATTTAAATGTCCCTTCTTTTCTTCTACGTTTGTTTGAGTTCTTTTTGTGGCACATCATTAATATTTCTCTTTCTTTATTTTACAGGACTGTGAATGTCAGACAGAAGAAAGAGGACTGAACAGAAAAAGAAAAAAGATGTAGAGAAAGAATAGAGAAGATTACAGAAAAAAGAAGGAAGATAGAAGAAGACAGACAGTGGATGACAGGTAAGTGTAACATAAATGTTGGTGTTAGGACAGTGTTAGGGGTAGTCTTGATGCACTTTACTATTAGGGGTATTGTAGGGTTAATGTAGGGAGGATGACTGTATCTGAACTATCTGTAGCTTTTTTTTCCCTTTGATGTTCCCATTATTGCCACTATTTTGCTGAGTTTTGGGAACTTAACATACAAAACGGATATTTGGCTACAAGTTATTTTCTTTATCCCAGTGTCTGTTGTGCTTTCAGCTGGGAGGGCAATTGGATACCGACTTAGACATTTGTTTTGTCGGCAGCCAATATTGCCCTACCGGCTGTTTTAGCGGGGACATTTAAATCTAGGCCTAAGTGTCTTATTCCATATTGTAATACATTCATCCTATATAATAATTCGCTAAGTTGTGTGTAACGCCGGACATGCGCAGTAGACACTGCTGCACGTGCGGCAGTTATGCGCAGTACAGACTGCCCGCGCCGCGGCTGATACAGAGCTGGGCGCTCTGAAGGAGCGTCCAGCTCTGTATCAGCAGTGGCGCGGGCAGTCTCTGCTGCGCGTGACTGCCCTGCGACCGGCTGCCAGAGGCACTGTGGCCCATGTAACGGGCTGTTCAACTAGTATTTTAATATTATAATATACTAGAAGGCAAAGTTTGCAGGACCAAAACAGCTATCGTAGGGGATGAAGTGGATCTACGAATACACAATACACTTTGCGGCAATTATTCCCCCCCACACCATATTGTACACTTCATGCCGGGTCTTTCCCCGCCACCTGTGAGAACATTTGGTTCCAGTTCAGTGTTACTAACTGCCTCCTCAAACACTGCTCTTAGTTTTGTGCCACTCCATGAGGTTTCACACATTGGGATCCAGACTGTACATCGCTCTGGGAGTCTATAACTGCGGTCATTATTGAGTTTGCTGCCACAGCATCACATCAATAATAGACTCTAGTAGATATCATCTTGAATCACCTTACAAAGAACTTGGAACTTCGGCAGATAACCAAGTGCAGCACATCAGCCGGCAGATAACCAACTATAACACATCAGTCTTCTGGAGACAGAACTCAGTAATGTGCTGATTAAGGGGTAAGGACCCCATAGATGCTTAAAGCCCAAGATGGCCGTTGTGATTATTTTATTTTACTATTAAACTATACACTTAGAAGATTTCCTTTCTCCTTTATTCCTAGTTGTTGTGCTCTATATTTCCAGATACATATTTTAATATTACACTTAGAGAGTTACACCTGTGGACTGTCTCTCCCTCTGCCCTCTATTGTGTTCTCCATCTGAGACATCTCTATAGACCAGCAGCATTGGAGATGATATAATGTGATTTTTTTTACTATTACATTTCTATAAAAAATGTGTACAAGTTTCATTTCATCTATTTTCTAGCCTCCTTTTCTCTGTCCCTTCCCACCATTCACTTGGTAAATCGGGAAGAGCAATATAGGTACTGGTATCTTGCACTATACTTCTGGAAACAGAAGTGCTTCTGGCAACCTCTCTATTATATCAGCCCTTAACAATGGGGTGTTATTTATCTTGGTAGATACTAATGAATACATTAGGAATGTCCATAGTTTTCAAAGATTTCAGTACCTTTTGTATTGATAGAATTTTTAAAATTTTTCCCTTTATTTCCACCTTATATAAACATTTATGCACACCAGGCTAATGGTAGAAAGGCAACTGAAGCTTCATTTGATGCAGAGGGGTCACACATAGAAGACTGGTGAATAACCCTTTGAGTGTCATCTGTGTCCCACTACTATTTAATCTCCACATCATTTGGTGAATATGTACTCATTCTTCACTGTATTTCCTTTCCCATATGTGTATGAGTATTAGAAATGTCTGCTTTGCTTGATTTCTCCAAATGTAACCCTTTCAGTGCCAGTTAGTCCCATTAGGTGGATTACCATTACTGGCTTCCCCTGGTGGATTGCCCAGGTTACAGGCACTGTTTGTGGACCTTTCCAGCCCTTGCAGAGAACCATGCAACCCATGTCTCTCTCTCTCCAGAGGGAGCCTCTCTGAGGCTTTTTCCTTGCAATGGTAATCTGAAGAAAGAAGACCAGCAAAAAAAGGTAGCAACCCTTTGAGTGCCATAGTCCACTTGTCCCACAGTTCTCTTCCGCACAAGGATTTTCTTAGTTCATTGTAACTCCTGCACTCATGCTGGGTATTATTCATTCCTGTTCTGGAATGCATTGGAGCATTTTGTGTTGTTTTGTGGTAAGTAACCCCTTCCATGCCAGCCTTGGTTCATTGAAGGGGGGAACTTTCACTCACTTTTTATAGTTTATTTTATATTTATTTCTGTTTTATGTATGTTTCTACACCTTCTAAACACTTTTTATTTTACACATTAATTTTGAATTCTGCGCCTTTAACATCATGCTTTACCGCATACCGCAATGCTCCATTGATCTCTATGGGGACAGACGTTTTGGGACATATCTCTGCAACTGTTCTATGTTCCAAGTTGAGAGACGGCTTAATCTTCTTATCTTCCCTTGCCTAGCTATTCTGTGGAAATTCTCAGTGTCTGGGGGGCTTTGGAGGGATTCATTTCTGCTTTTGGTACTCTGTATTGGGAAAGCTTATTTTCCCTTAAAAACCCACTTTGCAGGCCGTTTTCTGATTGGTTCCCTGTGCTGTGGCCATTTTGTTTTCTCGCTGCATGAGTATCATACGCAGGGCTTTGTCTCCTCAGCTCTCCTCCTCAGGTTGACCTTCACTTGCCAGATAACTGTATTTTAGGTTTTCTGTGGTGAAATATTTAATCCGGGTGACAGTATTTTTGTCTTCCTTTACTGTATTGACACTTTTACTCCTGTAGAATGTCGGATCCACTAGGACAAGGGGCTAGGCCAAAGGCCAAGGACTCAGGAGTGTCTTTGACCCCCCTCACGTATTTCCTCATGCCAATCGGTGCCTCCCATGGGCTACACTGGTCACTTATGCTCCTCATGCGCTGTGGTCCCTGGGTCTCCGCCTGGGACTTCCAGCCATGATCAAGAGCCATCTTGGGTCAAAGACTTAGAGTCCTCTATGGCACAGTTTCTTCTTTCTCTTCAGGGGGTTCTTCACTCATGGAGACCCCCCCACTTCCTTCAGGCTTGTGGCCCCTAAGGCCCCTGGTATTCCTGATCTATCTGATTCCTCTTTAGGGGATTCAGATGAGGATTCTGAGAATGGTGTGTGTTCTGATGGGGATTCTTTCCAGTTTCATGGTGATCCCTTTGAGGCTGACCCTGAACCCTCTGCCGAGGGTCTTATTAGGGTGGTTTTCACCACTTTAAACATTCCCTCTACTCCTGTAGAGTCTCAGGCTACTTCTGACTTCTTCCAGAGGCGTAAGAAGGCCTGTACTGTTTTTCCACCTAATACCACTCTGAATCAAATTATTCTCGATGAGTGGAAGACTCCGGACAAGCTTCTAGATTTGTCTAAAATATTTTCTAAGTTGTATCCCTTTTCTGAAGCTGCCTTGGCTCAATGGCTACTACTACTCAGGTTGTTTCTCCCATTTTCAGGCTTTCTAAGTCCACTACCTTGGCAGTTGCAGATGCTTCAGCTCTTAAGGACCTGACTGACAGAAAATTTGAAGCTGTTATGAAGGCTAATTTCACTGCAATTGGTGTGTTCATGAGACCCACCTTGGCTTCTGCATGGGTCAATAGGGCCATTGCTGTGGTTTACTATCGATATGTCGCCCGCCGAATAGCGCGTCTTGATTAGCGCGACATAAGAAATGCGGCATACAGTGACTTTGGCTTTTCAATTGGGTGGTCCAGTCTCCCTTGTACTAGAGGGTTCTGGCACTGGTTCCACAGCAGGAGAGAGACTCATGCTTTTATTCCAACCTCTTTGTAGTCCCCAAGAAGGATGCTGGCTACCGCCCTATCCTGGGCCTCAAGGCTCTCAACAAGTTTGTGGTCAAGATCCACTACAAGATGGAGTCCTTACATTCTGTCATCGCAGCGAAGTCAATGGGAATTTCTGGCATCCTTGGATCTTCAGGATGTGTACCTACATATTCCTGTCCATCCAGACAGTCAGCAGTACCTCAGGTTTGCCTGAGAAATGGGATATTTCCAGTTCATTGCTCTCTCCTTCGGGCTCACAACAACTCCTCAGGTGTTCAACCGAGTTATGGGTGCATTGATTGCCTTACTGCACACCAAGGGGATTCAGGTGACACCTTACATGGACGACCTTCTCCTCAAGGAGAGTATGGTTTATCTGACAAAGGATTTGATTCAACAGATCACCTACAAGGTGAATTCTGCCCTGTCATGGATATTATCTCCAGAAAGGAAATTAATCTGTCTGGTGTGAGAGATGATATCCACCATAGAGGTGGTGCCATTTGCCATGGCCCATGCCAGAGAGCTTCAGAGGTGTGTGATCCATGTTTGCAAGGGGACCTTGGATCTTCTGGATCATCCTGTCTCATCCTGGATCATCCTGTCTCCCTGCCTGCTAGTTGGACCTCTCCAATCTGGGGAAAGGGAGGCCATGATGGTCCATCGTGACGACAGACACCAGCTTACTCGGTTGGGGTGCTGTCTTGGGTCACCTGAGTGTTCAGGGTCGTTGAGACACTTCTTCCCATCAGCATCTTGGTGCTCAGGGTGACTTACCATGCTCTGAGGTTTTGGTCCTCTCATCTAATGGGGTGTCCGGTCCGAGTCCAGTCCAACAATGCCATGGCCATGGCTTACATCAACAAACAAGGAGGTACAAGAAGCCCCACAGCTTGGTTCAAGGTCAAAACTATTTTGGCTTTGGCAGAAGACAATGTGCCTGCTATCTCCATTGCACACATCCCAGGTGTAGAAAATGTCCTTGCAGACTTCCTCAGTCAACACACAGTGAATCTTGGGGAGTGGGAACTTTACCCCAGAAGTGTTCAACCTCCTAGTGCAGATGTCTTCCTTGTATAGACCTGATGGCCATAAGAAACAACTGGAAACTCCAGATGTTCAGCTCACTTTGGAGGGATCCTCTAGCCTTATCAGTGGGCACTTTGTCAATTCCATGGAGATTTTGTCTGGCTTACATCTTTCCTCCAATTCCTCTACTGCCCAGGGTGCTACGGAAGCTTCGGATGGAAGGGACATTGGTCATCCTGATTGCACCTTATTGGCCCAGACAGCCTTGGTTTCCGGAACTACTAGCCTTGTCTGTTCAAGAACCATTTCCACTGCCACGCAGACCAGATCTCCTACTTCAGGGGTACCTGTGGAAGGAGGATGTGGACCATCTGGCTTTGACAGCATGGCTGTTGAGGCCTCCATCCTGAAGAAGAAGAGCTACTCTTCTGAAGTGGTTTCTACTATGATTCAGGCTCAAAAACCAGTTTCTTCCAAATTCTATCATAGGGTTTGGTCTATCTTCCATGCTTGTTGTGTGAACAGGAATGTGTCCTCACAGGAGTTTGATCTTCCAGCTACCCTGTCCTTTTTGCAAGATGGAGGGAACAAAGGCCTTAGACTTAGTTCATTGAACTGTCTTTTTTCAGAGATGCATTGCCATTTTACCTGATGTTAAGGTCTTCTTTCAGGGCATTGCTCATGCTTTCCTTGCTTATAAGGCTCCCATCCGTCAGTGGGACCTTAATCTTGTTTTGGGAGTCTTGCAGTGGCCTCCTTTTGAGTCCTTGGCTACCATTCTTTTACATATTTTGACATGGAAAATGGCTTTTCTTTTGGCAGTAGTCTCTGTCGGCAGAGTTGCTGAGTTGCAGGCTTTGCCATGCAAACCGCCTTTCCTGGGGTTCCACAAGGATAAGGCTGTTCTTCATACCTCCCAGGAATTTCTTCCTGGTGATCTCTGAGTTCCACATCAATCAGGAGATTGTTGTGGCTTCCTTTTGTCCTGACCCTAAATCTGACAAGAAGAGGGATCTCCACTTGTTGGGTGTTGTGCATCAGACTGATGTCCTGTTCGTCATCCCAGAGGGTCCTAAGGTGGGTAAGGCGGTGTCCAAGATGACCATTGCATCCTGGATTAAGTCCACTATCTGCAAGGTATATGAACTCAGGAAGAAAACTGTTCCCTTTCGCATCACAGCGCATTCCGCTAGGTCTTTTGGGCCCTACAAGAATCAGGCCTCTGCTGAACAGTAGTGCAAGGCGGCCACTTGGTTCTCAGTGCACACTTTCGGCAAACACTACCGTGTTGATGTACTAGCTTTGGCTGAAGCCAGCTGTGGTAGGAACGTAATGGAGACAGTCTTTCCTGTCCAGGACTTTACTTTTCTGTGACTTATAGTTCTTTATCCTTTTGAGCCCGTTGGCTCTTGTTTTGTGTGCTGTGTTACAGTTATTCAGTGTCCTTGGCACTTTGTTAGTTTGGGCTATTCTCTTGGGGCAGTTCTCCTATAGAGACCAATGGCGTTTTGCCAACACTTGTTTACAGACCTCGTGTTGAGATGATCTGTAAACATCATTGGTCTCTATAGGAGAACTGCCCCAAGAGACCATTACACCAAGGACACATATACCTGACCGGATCGGTTCTACAATACAATATCATCATCTATACTTCAACCAATTCGTGAGATTGCATTCTGGGTTGGCAGGAGGTCAGAGTGGACACAGTTCGTTTTGGCTACAAGGGAAAGGACCTGCTATATGCCTTTAGCCCAAGAAGGGCTTTTGTAAGTGCAACCATTTGTTTTTATATTTATTATTCTAATAAATACTACACTTAAATCTTCTCTCCTTCTCTGTCTTTGTTATGTGCGCTGTTTTTGAGGCTCTCCTAGACCAAGTTTTCTCCTAAAGTGGACAAGGCCACTTTGTACCTCATCCTGCAGCATTGTTCCTAGACAGTCCAAGGATACCATAATCATCAACTCCATGGTTTCATATTCATTTTATTTCATCTTCATCTCATACTAACATTAAGAATTCTTCTCATCTTTTCCACACATTGGAACTACAACCAAGGACTTGTAACTGTACTAACAACTAACTTTCTGTTTGTACTATATTAATATCATTATCATTTAACATTTTCATTATACACCAGAACCACTAACCAGGACTGGTAACGGTGTTTTCATCAACATCTAACTATTTGTTTACATTTTATCACTTTTATTATCACTTGGATTCCATGAGCATGAACTGCATCTAGTTTTACCACTTTTTATTTATATTAATCTTTTTTGTATATTAATTGTGGTATTATACTATATTACTAACATTTTGTTGTGTTACACTATATTACCAATATTTTATTTTCCTTTTTTTTATTATATACCTTTTTATACATCTATACTCAGCAACTTTATATTAGAGCGCTCAAATCACAGAATATTCTTTTCCACATATCTCACATAAATTATTGTTCCCAATTTGAAGAAAATCCACCTGTTGTGTGCTGCGTTTCGAGAGAGAGAGCTGCCATCTTGAAGACATGTAGAATGATTGGCAGTGCTCTCCCTCTGTGGATCTGCCTATTCTCCTCCCTAAGCCCACCCCCAGTTTTGTCTGTATCGGGAACACTCACTGCAGAGCCCTGAGAAATGAATCTGACAATCTGGTGTGTGTGCATATACAAGTCCCCGCAGTGATGTGGAAGTCTTATTTGAAATAAAAGATTTCACATTTCTGGCACTCAAATTGATAAGAGCTAATTTCACACAATTATATGAATAAATGGTGTTTAACCCTTTGAGTGCCAGGAGGTATGCACTGCATTGTATACCCCTCTGGCACTAAAAGGGTTAAGAGTCATATGATCAAATCAAAGGGTTAAGCTCATAATCATCATTGTTGTTGTTCCCCACATCCCAGTGCAGGAGGATCCTCACCTTATGTTCCCCATTCAGTTTAGAACCTGTGGCGAAGTCAGGTCGGCATTCACTATGCAGCATGAACTGTGACATATAGAGACTTCCAACTGGACCGATAGAATGTGGAAGTCCTGTTTGAAATAACAAATTGTCACATTTCTGACACTCAAAGCAATAGCAGCTCCTTTCAGACAATTATATGAATCGTGGGAGTGTTGCATACCCCCTTTGGCAATCTAAGGTTTAAATCCCATGCTCGGTAGTCACTGTTATAGCAATCGCATGATACCCAGTTAGCCAGTGTTTTCTATAGGTGGCAGCCATGGACTGGGGGGCCAGAAACACGTGTTGGTTTGAGAGGCACATTCATAAGTGTCACACTGACAGAACACTGCTCAGCAGCATTGACAACAGCAAGTGAGGACAGGCCATAGTTGGAAGTAAGGCAGGATCCTGATAGACTGATATAAAATTGTGTGAAAGGAGCTCATATCGCTTAGAGGCCAGAAACGTGGGAAACTTTTATTTCAAATAAAACTTCCACATTCTATCAGTCTGGTTGGAAGTTTCTATCTGTCACAGTGCATGCAATTAATCATACTCGTGAAGGGAAGCATGAACGCGCAATCTGTGCTAAACAGTGGGGCAGACTTTAGGGAGCAACACAAGCGAGGATGGCTGCAAATGGCGCACAGCAGGTATGGAAATTAGCTGGGCAGGCTTGGGGAGTTCAATCTAATGCTGAGGAGGGATTTTACAGTGCTCTGATCGGCACTGCTAGTACCGCACAGTGTGACTAGATAACATCATGTGCTTACTTTATAGTCAAATATCTTCTGTTTTATAAAGGTTTAAAAAAAAATATATACATCACGATGATCCTTTCAAAATAACTAATACAGTGACATGAAGTCATAAGAGGGGGAAAGTTCCCCTTTAATGTTGGTACATCCCCATGGTACCTGTAAGCTATATTGGACGATAGAGAAAATAGGATTTTACTCTTACCTGTTAAATCCGTTTCTCTTAGTCCATATAACTTACAGGTCTTCCACCCAGTGAAAGTGACCATGTCTGGTTCATGTGGCTGGACCTGGGAGTTCCACTGGGTCCGTGCTCAGAGGAGTTTTCCTCTTATTCGTCTCGCTGTCTAGCTCAGTAGGTTTAGTGTCACAAATCTAACTGGAGAGGGGAATGGCTAGGTAGGCTGCTATGGAGGAGAGGGATGCTCCACCCCTGCACTTCTTTGAAGAATTGTTCCAGCCTACTGGGAGGAGCTGTGGCCTCCCCGTGGTACCTGTAAGCTATATGGACTAAGAGAAAAGGATTTAACAGGTAAGACTAAAATCCTATTTTCTTCTAAGCATTTATTTTTTGCAAGGAAAGTATGTGGCTTTTGTTTCCCCCCCACCACCACCAGTATGGAGAGCAGACTGTTCAAGTGCCTCAGGTCTCCCAGGTGCATCCAGCCTCAAAGTCCAAACAAACTTTGCAGAACAAGAAGTTTTCTCCAAAACCTAACTCTGACAAGCCATCTTCCGTATGACTTACAGAATCCTGGCCCAGTCATTTTCTTTAAGGGGTCACCTCTTTTTCAAGATGCCTGGACATCTTCAGTGATGGACCAGTGGGCTTTGCAGTTTGTTTTGGAATGGTACCGCATAGATTTCAAGTTCCTTCTTCCTCATCTCTTGTTTTGGTCATGGGTTCCTTGGGACCCAGAGCAAGCACATCTCTTTATAGAGAACATATCCTCTGTGATGGACAAGCAGGACCTGGTTCCTGTCCCAGCCCAAGAGGTTTTCAATCCAACCTTTCTGTAGTTCCCAAGAAAGACTGCATGTTGTTATTACTGACTTTGCACCAGCCTTTGGCCTGGCCTCAGCTACAAGAATCTTCAGGAATATCAAGGCAGCTTTGGCCACATACAAACACTCACAAGGCATCTCACTGATCCCATATCTGGACAACCTTCTGATCAAGGCTCATTGAGTGTGCC
The DNA here is from genome assembly GCA_037306005.1 of Rhinophrynus dorsalis. NCBI lineage: Eukaryota > Metazoa > Chordata > Amphibia > Anura > Rhinophrynidae > Rhinophrynus > Rhinophrynus dorsalis. The sequence goes on from CM074724.1 coordinate 308,038,162, forward strand.
CACATTGTGGTGCACCAGGGTTGGGTTCACAGTCTCAAGAAGACATCTCTGATCCATCCCAGGTCCTGTCTTTCTGGTGATGAAGTTTAACATGCTTCAAGGACGAGTGTTCTTACCAGAGGATAAGATCCTGATCCAGTTCCACTGCCATGGCCCTCAGAAACATAATGGATTCCATGATGATCCTGGGGCAGATAGTGCTTGCCTGGAAGCAGTCCCTTACGCTCACTTCCACGTGTGGACATTCTTATAAACTGGTCCTGGCAGCGTTCTCACCTGTCTATCTTCATAACCATATCCCCATGAATGAGGGAGTTTCTAGGTTGGTGTCTGCATCACCCACATCTGACTCAGCGATGTCCCTTTGTAATTTCAAAATGGAGTTTGGTCACAACAGACATCAGCCTGGGAGGAGGGATCACAACCCTGGGTTCCCTGACAGCTCAGGGACAGTGGACTTGAGAGGAATGACTCCTATCAATCAACATCCTAGAAATCCATGTCATCTGCCTGGCACTCCTTCATGGATCTCAAGTACTGAAGTGGACACCAGTGCGGATTCATTTAGACATCTTAACAGCAGTGGCTTATATCAATCTCCAAGGAGGAACTCGAAGCACATCAGCCTGGAAGGAGATGTGAGAGCTCCTTCAATGGGAAGAAATTCATGTTCCAGCCATTTCAGCAATCCACATGCCAACAGTAGAAAACGTGGTTGCAGACTTTCTCAGCCATCAAAGCATGTACTCGGGCAACTGGTACCTAAACTATGAAGTGTTTGAACAGAAAGTACAACGATGGGGTCTCTCATAGGTGGATCTGATGGCCTCCTACAAAAACGTGAATGTCCCTCTGTGCTGCACAAAGGCAAAGGATCCATTCCATGGAACTTTCACCTATCAAATGTGTTTCCTCCAATTACTCTAATTTCCATGGTGATACAAAAGGTCAGGACATCTTGATTGCTCCATTCTGGCCCCGTCAGTTTTGGTTCACAGACCTTCTCATTGTGTCCATCCAGGAACCACTGCATCGTCCTCTGAGACCTGATTACCTGATCCAGGATCCCGTCTAGTTCCAGGATGTGGAAAGGTTGGATTTGATGGCATGGCTCTTGAAGACACCATCTTGAGGAATAAAGGTTTCTCAGACAATGTCATTTCCACCATGGTACAGGTTAGAATGCATATGTCTTCCAAAATATTCAGATCTCAGCCTTTTCTGTCCTCTTCCAGAGGCATATTGCTATTCTGATGGATGTTAAGACCCTCGTTCAAGCAGTTGCTCATGCCTTCCCTTCCTTCAGGGATCCCACGCCACCATGGGATCTTAACATGGTCCTGAGTATCCTTCAGAGACCTCCTTTTGAACCTCTTTCCTTGGTCTCCTTAAGTTTTCTGATGCTTATGATGGCTTTCCTCCTAGCCATTGTCTCCGTAATGAGTCCTGTCTTGTAAAACTATTTCGCTGGTATTTCATCACGACATGGTGCTACTTTGTACCTCTCAAGAGTTTTTACCCAAGGTTGTATCAGATTTTCAGATCAATCAGGTAATCATTCTGCCTTAATTTTGTCCTTACCCTTCCTCAAAGCAGGAGAAGGATAGTCTCCATATGGTGCGATGCCTTAAGTATGTGCATCATACACAGTCTTTCTGCAAGGCTGATTCTCTCTTTGCCATTCCTGATGGCCGCACCCAAAGTCTTTAGACTAAGGCAGCCATATGCCAAATGTATGTGATCAGGAAGAGACCTTTTCCTTTCATGGTCTGAGGGTGCTTCCTGGGCTTACAAAAAACAGGCATCTGCTGAACAGCTGTGTGCAAGGTTGCTACATGGTCCTCCTTGCACACATTCAACAAATTCTACTGTGTCAATGTTTTAACCTCAGCTTTGGCTGGAAGGTCCTTCAGGCAAAAGTGCCTAGAACTATTTTTTCAATAATTCCACATTTCTTTCAGTAGCTGAAGCCTATCTGGTTATTGTTTGTTTTGTTTGCTTTGATAGCTTGGTGTCTGTTGACACCTGAGGTTATATAGATCTAGTTTAGTATTGGTATCCCCTGGAAGCTATGCGGTGGGTTGGTATATCCCCCTGGTTCCTGTGTTCCATATTGTATGTAAAAGAGTATAAGATTTTAGTGAACTTACAGTTAAATCTTTTTCTCTTTAGTCTATATGAAAGACAGGAATCCCACCCAGAGAATAAAAACTAACCACCTAACTAACTACCTCTGGCAGAAGAGTTCTTTTAGGGGGCTTTCTGTTCTTCCTGCTTTTGGTCCACTTCTGTGGTATTTGTTACACATGAGTCTGTGCTATGACAGCGGTAGAGCTGGAGGAGGGGTCTCCACCTAAAAGAACCTGTCTTTTTTGAAGTGCCATGCCCTCTTTAGGAAGTAGCACAACCTCCTCATAGTTTCTGTGTTCCATACAGTCTAAAGAGAAAAGGATTTAGGCCTTAATTCAATTGTGGACAGTAATACAGCCGGTAGGGCAAAAAATGTCTACTGACCATTACACACACACACACTGTGTCACTGGAGGTATTCAATTGCTCTACACACAGAAACCACAGTGAATGTTGGGGTAAAGAACCTGACTTTTGGCCAAATGTTCATTGTGCGTTTTAAGTTCCCAAAATCCATACTAAATAGCGTGAGAAATGGGAACATCAAAGGAAAATGTTTAACGCACTGTCAAGCTCTGAGCATGAACTCAACATACAGTCACCCTCCCAAACACTAACCCTACACTATCCTTAACAATAAAGTTAAACAATACTAGCCCCAACACTATCCTAATACCCATACATATCCCAGAGCTGTAACACTTACCTGTCATCCACAGTCAGTCTTCATCTGTCATCTTCTCTCTTCTTAGATTGATTTCTTGGACTGCCAGCATCTTTCTTTTTATTGGTCTGCAATCATGTATTGTTATCTTGGACAGCTAGCATCATTTGAATGCCAGAAGGGAACTTAAGCATTGCTCTGCAATGCATTGCACTAGGGCTGCAACAATTAATCAATTAAATTGATAAAAATCGATAATGAGAATCGTTGCCAACCGTGACCGTATGTGAGGACAGGATGGCTGGTGGTTATAATGAATAGTAGAAGGGGTGCTAGTAGATCCTGTGGATAAGTGAATGGAAAAGTGAGTGGAGTAAAGTGATGGGAGGTGGTTTGAGGGATACATATAGAGAAGGAAGGATGGAGGGATACAGTGAGGGGGCTGTTGTTATGCAATCCACAGAGTAAGGGAAGGGTTGTTTGGAGATACTATGAGTGAGAGAAAGGATGCTGTTTAATTTAGTAATTGAATGGTGGAATGCTGAGAGTTTTACAGTTGGTGATAGAAGGTGTGAAAGTTTACATCAGGATGGAGTGCTGAGGGCTACAGTTAGTGAAAGAAGGGCAGAAGGTTTGTATAGTGATTGAGGGATGGAGTGCTAAAGCTTAATGTTAGTGAGAGAAGGGGGTGATTTTTTTATATAGAGACTGAGGGACGGTGTTGATGGTTACAGTTGGTGAGAGAAGGGGTGATGGTTTAAACAGTGACTGAGGAAATGCTGAGGGCTACAATTAGTGATAGAAGGGGCAAAGGTTTATTTAGCAATTGAGGGATGGGTTGCTGAAGTTTAGTTTGTGAGAGAAGGGGGTGATGGTTTATATAGTGATTGAGGGATGGAGTGCTGTCCTCTCTCGGCCAACACGGAATTGCAACAGCAGTAATAGAAACTCAGGTTAGTAGTGTGTACAATGTACCTCTCCTCATGTGCTTTGTCCATAGAGTGATGGTGTACAGAGACAGATGGTCATGTGCTAAGGTCAGGCGTTTACTGCTGTCACCGTTTCTTAATGCTGCATCAGAAACTTGCTGACACATTTCAATGGGGGTGCATTTCCTTATAGAAAAGCAGGGAGGGGAAAACAGCACAATGTACATGCCTTCATTTCATCAATATTAAAGTCTGTATCCTCTTTGTACTCTGTGATGCTTTGATTGGTTGTCAACTTGTGTTCCACATCATTATAATGAATTTAAGGTACAGTATGTACTGTATATTTGTTCAGTACAGCTTGCATCCATTTTTTTAGCTTGTATGTTAAAAACACTAACTGTAATTTAAACTTAATATTGACTGGATTGATCTGTATTGTCTAAGTCTTGACCAACAGGTATTTTTTTGATAGAATATTAAGTATGTACTTAAATGTTTTTGTGATACAGTTTTTAGTGGCCATTGAAATGCTCCTGTGTTTTATTTACCAAAGATGTTAAAGTACCCTTAGGCGTAGTAGATTAAATCAAGACAAAGGCACCTAATATGTTTATCCATAAGTGGAATTACTGTTCGTCATTCAGTTATGCTACTTTGCTTTTATACTTTGTTTATTTTTTTTTAGACTGAATAACCCCATAATCTGAAACCCAAAGAATTTTGGGATACATAGCACAGGTTCTGTGATTGTGGCTCCAGCCCAAGAAAAACACTAGCCAACCATCTTTAACCTTTGTACTGTCAATTTAAACATATTTTTAGTGTTAAAACTTTTTATGGAGTGGGAAAAAAAGAGGGATATGGTGGGATAACCATGTCAACATGACTACAATTCCCTCTGTTAAAAAGAATTTATATTTACCAATGAACTAAGCCAAACAGTTTTTGTGGGGGGTTATCCATCTATGAGTGTCTATTTCATTTCTAGACCTTTAAGAAGTAATGAATAAGTATGGTTCAAACCACTGTTTGGGCTACTACTGTGCTTCCACAGTGCTTTGTGAGAACTGAGCTCCTGGCACCCGGTACCTGTAACGAGGAGCCTGAAGCTCAACTTTGTGGGGTTCTGCCCTTTTTGTGGCTCCTCCCTTTTATGGCTCCTCCCTCAGCGACCCACAACTATGGCTGTTATTGTTTTGAGGGAAAGGTGGCATCCCTAGCTGGTTGGCTGCAGTGAGTGAAGGTGCTTGGGAGTCTCGGGCGCACAACCAGGGACAGATTTATAATTAGGCAGATGAGGCACGTGCCTAAGGTGCCATATTTGAAGGGTGCCTGGCAATGGCCCTGTCACGCCCACTGGCCCTTCCACCAGCCCATTTGGGGATTGTGCCTCCAGAAACAATGCAATGCAGTACCTCTGAGGGTCAGACACTTCATTTTAGTGCCACCGCGCCATCCCAAGTGAGTCTTATACACAGCTCCCATCCCTCAGCTCCATTGCTCAGGTAACAGCAAGAAGGTCAAAATTGAACCATGCATGCGCACGCACGCAGCCTACACTGTAATATTTCCTCCTAAATTGTCCCCCATTGGTACTAGCAGCAGTAGCGTACTAAGGGGGGGGGCGGTCTGCCCCAGGTGGCAGGCATTAAAGGAGTGCAGGACTTTGCCCTTAGTTCCAAAGCAGCAGCAGTACCGGCTGGCAGCTGCTGCCTGGAAGGAAGAATCCGGAAGTCAGTGCTGTACCTTTTGTGTGTTCGTGCCGCCCGTTGTGATTGGAGGAGCCGGATTCGGAGAGATGCCTTATGCCCTCATAGGACTGGAGCGTCACCTACCTGGTTTGTCACAAGGGGAGCACCGCAGTGACCCAGGCACGCAACGCAAAACAGTGGAGGCAGAGCCCGTTATTGTGCGCTAACAGACAAGTTGCTGGCTTGCTGTTACGTAAGTGTATGTGTATCTCCTGTAGCTATTACTGTCTAACAAGATCTGAATGTAGTTGCAGCAGAAGCTTATGGACAAAATTCTCATTGTGTTAAATGGGGCTATCAACCCCTTGAACTTCTAGAGAGGTCTACCATGGAAAGCAATGCTTTAGGGCCTATCTAGGATTCGAGAGGTTAAACCCTTTGAGCGCCAGAGAGGTGTCCAACGCATTGCTTTGCAATGCACTGGATACCATATGGCACTCAAAGGCTTAAACCAATGATAATTTGTATCCCACAAATCACCTATGTGCAGCAGATTTGCTCCAGCATTATTCATTATGTGCATTCTGCTCACAACTATGGGTGTTGTGCAGAAATGTTTAACTGGAAATGGTGGACTTTTTTGCCTCCTGTGATACACAACTCATACACAGACACTCTGGCTTACAAACACACATACATACAGACACACATGCACATACAGGCACACATGAACACACACAAACACAGACACTCACACACACACATACACAGGCACTCAGGCTCATTGTGCAGGGACAAACCTGGTGAGTTTGCTTATTGGGGGAAACTCACCAGGTTTGTCCCTGCACAATGTATAGATAAATTGGTGAGATAAAATGTACATCTCACCTCATCTCACCTTTTAGTGAATAGACCCCATAGTAAATGTTTTTAATACTCAGTTTGTTCATTAAATCATTTTAACCCCTTAAGGACCGGCGGTCCTGGGACATTTCCGTCCCATAATGACCGCATAGGAGCACTTGGACGCGCCAGTACACGTGACCTGTCGCGTGTATCGGCGCGTCATTATGGGGCCCGATAGAGATCGCTCCAATCTTGGAGCGGTCAATTTCAGGCCCTATTTTTACTTACAGCGCTCCCTGTAGAACACTGTAAGTAAAAAGTACGTGACGTACTATGACCGTCATCGGTCCTTGAGTATTTCAAGGACCGTGACGGTCCTGGTACGTCAAGGGTCCTTAAGGAGTTAAATAATGAAAAATTAGCATATTGGTTTTTTTTATCCGATTAAATGAAAAAATAATTGGCCAACTAATCGATTATCAAAATAATCTTTAGTTGCAGCTCTGGCATTCCAAGGGTTAAGACCTGCATTTCTTTAAAGCATTATTTTGGGGGCATGTTTAATTGGACATATTTTTCCCTTACACAGACATCCTTTTGGACAAAGTAGAGGATTAGAAGAAAGAAAATCAGGAGCATGAAGATGAAGAGATAGAAGGTGACAGAAGAAGACTAGCAGTAGCTGGCCAGGGTGCTGAGGACCACGCTGGACATCATTACACACATGTTTTCAGTACTTTGGATGAATTGATATGTAGCTTAGGGCCATATAATACCAAATATGAAAGAGAAGAAAAAAGTAGATTGCTTACAGGCACTCAACTCCTCAAAAATAAAACCACTATATTCCAATAATAACAAAAAATAGTATCAAAAATCATTATTTTTACTAAACCTTAAATAACATACATCTGTTGGAGCAAGGGAATACTCCAAAATGCACTAGTGACGATCTCTACAAGAGATTCCCCCAAGTTGCAATAAAAGATATACAACATAATATTAAAACCTAAAAACACATACTAAACCCTACCTACCACCCTCTAATTGCCGGTATCTGGCTTAGGACACCTGAATAACAACTTGAAAGTCCCAAGCCAGTGAATAAAGAACTGCGCAGTATAGGATGCCCAGCCTCATATATAACTGCCATATAAATGCACCAAAAATCTACATCCGAAGTTGAATCTTAATATTCCTGTTTAGTTCAGTGTTTGCCATATCAGCTTATAGCATTACTATGCATATAGAAGGCGTGTTCTCATTCAGTCACTTTATAATTAGGATCATCATTGCGGCTCCATCCATATACGTTCCTATTTCATGCTTATTCTGCCATAAATCACACTGGGATCATTGACTTCATAGGTGTCTACAAGTGTTCACAATTAAGAACGATCTCACCCTCTCACAGTGATCCGCTCCAATTCAATATATCAACGATCCTCCAGATATATGTGATCCGCCCCAGATATATGTGATCCGCATCTTCCAATACACATGTGCAATATAAGGCTTAACATTAAAACTTAATACAAAGTTTTCTTCAATCGGAATTCAATTCGTAACTCCAACAATGTCACAATGTGTCGCATCTTAAAGTGACTTAGCCTTCCATTGGCGTGTTACTCGGCGTCCTCTTTAATCTCGGATGTAGATCGTTTAACGTAGCCATTAGACATTCATCTCCTCCATTCTTCCGGACAGGTAGTGAGCAGGGACAAACTACCTACGCGTTTCATCCTACTGCTAGGACTTTTTCAAGGTAAGTGTGTGAATTACCCATAATACTCTACTTAAATACCTTTCTATGGTAATTCTCAAATTTTCTTCCAATTATTTTAAACTTTGGGTGTCCAATCAACATTAAATGATTACTAACACCAAATTAACCCCCACATGTCCACTTCTCGTAGCTCCACATAGTTTCGATCAAATATAAACAAAATTCCATTGATCTTATCCTTTACGATCCGGATATAAAGGATCTAAACACCACATATACTGGGAATTAACTAACACATTTCTGTACTCCAGAATTAATCTCTGCAACACTTTCATAGAGGCCTCTATTAAAAAACAATGTGTATTTATACCCAATCCCTTTTATTCCCATTCAAATGCCTCTTAAAGAAACATTTACTTCAATTTCCTAGAAACCATGAAAAGAGCTATCCACAACTCTCAATATCATTATTCATTATACAAATTCCAATTTCTATGTTCCAAACTATTTTACATGTGTGGTTTAATGTAGTATATAAACATCCTTATTTTCCAATGATTACCTCTTACCACTAAAACAAATACTCTAACAAGAAATTACTAAAATAGATGAATAAAACGGGATCTACAGAAACATATTAAATTTAATTTCATCATTGAGGCCCTGCGGCTCTAATGCCCCTAAGTTATATATCCAACGGGATTATTATTTTAATAAGATCTTATCTCTGTTTCCTCTTCTTAAATCTTTTTTAAGAGAGGAAATCGCCATCACCCTACGTTCATTCGGGGTCCCCCCATGTTTATCTTTAAAATGTCTTGCAATAGGACTTTCCAATCTTTGATGTAATATATCCCCCACATGTTCCAAAATGTGGACTTTTAATTTCCTTTTAGTTTTACCTATATAAATCCTTTCACATGGACATGTGAGTTAATAAATTACCTCTTCTGAATTACAATTCAAAAATTCCTTCAGAGTATACTTTTTACTTTTGTTATAATTATAAAAATTCTTACTTACATTGATGTACCTGCATGCCTTACATCCCCCACATCTGAACATGTCATTTATTTCAGATCTATTTAACCAATTTTTTGTCTCTTTTTGTGTCTTATTAAATTCAGATCGAACCAAGCGATCCCTCAAATTTGGGGAACTTCTTACCACCATAGATGGCTTCTCACCAATAACCTCCCCAATTATAGGTTTGTTGATCAGAACATGCCAATGTTTTAGTAAAAATTTCCTAAATATTTCCCATTGATTTCCATAGGTTGCTATAAATCTGACATTGTCATTCATTGATTCAGTTCTCTTATTTTTCTGAAATAGTAAGGTTTCTCTATTACATTTGAATGCTCTTTTATAGCACCACATAACAGGGGATACCCCCTCTCTTGAAACCTATTTATCAGTTATTGCACCGTAATTTAAAATCCTCAATTTTAGTACAATTCCTTCTCAGGCGCAGGAACTGACCCCAAGGAATTCCACGTTTTTGTGAGTACAAATGATGACTCGGATAATGAAGGAGTGTATTACAAGCTGTAGTCTTTCTAAACGTCTTTGTTTTAATAATGTTATCCTCTTTAAATATCCGTAAATCTAGAAATTCTACTTCACTTGAACTAACATGTTGTATGAGTCATATATTCATAGAATTATCATTCAATCTCCCAAAAAATTGTGTGAGTTCTGTTCTCGTCCCATTACAAATCATAAAGATGTCATCAATATAACAGATCCACAGAGCCACGTGCGCCTCAAACCCAACATCGCAATATTACCTCATGTTGCTCCCACCAACCGAAGTGTAAGCATGCATAGGTCGGGGCGCAGGTGGCTCCCATCGCAACTCCTCTGCATTGCAAATAAAATCTTCCATCAAACATAAAATAGTACCTTGTTAATACAAATTCCAACAAATCTAATAGAAACTCATTTTGAGAAGAAAAATCAGTTTCCTTCATATCTAGAAAGTACTTACATGCTTTCAAACCACACCGATTGGGAAAAACACCTCCATATCAACCAACTGGCACAGTACATCTCTAGTGTCCTGCACAAAAGATGGAAGGGACAGAACAAACAGCTTCAACTTTTGATCTATATACAGACTCACATTTTCAGTAATTCCTCCCATACCAGATACCACCGATCTCCCTGGGGGGGATTTTAAGGACTTGTGAACCTTAGGCAATATATATATAGTTTGGTACCTTTGGAGTCAAATTAACATATAATCACATTCTCGTTTATTGATTATTTTTTCTTCTAATGCATATGTAAGTTTAGTTCTTAATTCACCCTGAATATATAGAGTTGGATCATATTCAAGTTGGCTATAACATTCTTTATCTTGTAGTTGTCTCTTAACTTCTCTCATATATAGCTCTTCAGACATCAATATTACATTTCCTCCCTTATCTGAGGGTTTTATGATAATCTCCTTATGATTATATAGGATAAATATATTTATATTGGGGTTTAGGCTAAGAAGGGGCATATTAGTTTTTACTAAATTGGTGGAACATGAGATAGCAACTATAGTACCAACTAGTCCTAGGGATGGAAATTTAATGAGGGAGGAGTATGAGGCTTTAAAATATCTGTTTTGCCTTGCCTCTGGTATACCCTGCGGTAGGATATAGTTGTGCTATTAGTCACCTGCCTGGTGTGACTGAGGAAGTGCCACGCATTGTCTTCCCATCTAGTCTGTGAAGGTTACCAAGGGCCGTTCAGATACTAGCTACACCTGCCTAGTGAAAGGTTGAGGAAGTGTCTTGCACTGTCTTCACACCTGGCCTTGAGAGGATGGTGGAGTTAGAGTCACTACTGTGTTGCTCCAGTGTTATTGAGTTACTCGCTCCTGTTGCCTGGGTACTCTAGCGTTAGGGTACAGACTTGGGTCTATCACTTGCTTAGTGAAGGGTGAAGAAAGTGTGTGCGCTGTTCTTCCCTGGCCTTGTGAAAGTGTATTATTTTTTGCTGCTACTATTGTGTATAAAATAAAGTTTATTTTAATTTTATCTGTACTTGTCAAGTGTCGTTATTTTCCTAGTCACTCCGTGACAGGGAGAAATATGAGGTGTATTGCAATGTTGGGTTTGAGGCACACGTGACTCTGTGGATCCGTTATATTGATGACATCTTTATGATTTGGACTGGGATGAGAACAGAACTCACACAATTTGTTGGGAGATTGAATGATAACTCTATGAATATATGACTCACACAACATGTTAGTTCAAGTGAAGTAGAATTTCTAGATTCACTGATATTTAAAGAGGAGAACATTATTAAAACAAAGACGTATAGAAAGACTACAGCTTGTAATACACTCCTTCATTATCAGAATCATCATTTGTACTCACAAAAAAGTGGAATTCCATGGGGTCAGTTCATCCGCCTGAGAAGGAATAGTACTAAAATTGAGGATTTTAAATTACAGGCACATGAACTGATAAATAGGTTTCAAGAGAGGGGGTATCCCAAAAAACATCTTATGCGGTGCTATAAAAGAGCATTCAAATGTAATAGAGAAACCTTAATATTTCAGAAAAATAAGAGAAGAAATGAATCAATGAATGACAATGTCAGATTTATAGTGACCTATGGAAATCAATGGGAAATGTTGAGGAAATTTTTACTAAAACATTGGCATGTTCTGATCAACAAACCTATAATTGGGGAGGTTATTGGTGAGAAGCCATCTATGGTGACAAGACGTTCCCCAAATTTGAGGGATCGCTTGGTTCGATCTGAATTTAATAAGACACAAAAAGAGACAAAAAATTGGTTAAATAGATCTGAAATATATGCATGTTCAGATGTGGGGGATGTAAGGCGTGCAGGTATATCAATGTGAGTAAGAATTTTTATAATTATAACAAAAATAAAAAGTATACTGTGAAGGAATTTTTGAATTGTAATTCAGAAGAGGTAATTTATCAACTCACATGTCCATGTGAAAAGATTTATATAGGTAAAACTAAAAGGAAATTAAAAGTCCGCATTTTGGAACATGTGGGGGATATAATACATCAAAGATTGGAAAGTCCTATTGCAAGACATTTTAAAGATAAACATGGGGGGACCCCAAATGAACTTAGGGTGATGGCGATTTCCTCTCTTAAAAAAAATTTACGAAGAGGAAACAGAGATAAGATCTTATTAATACAAGAAGTATGGAGCGGGTAGTCAGCCAGAGCCAGGAGTGAAACCGGAGCGGGTAGTCAGCCAGAGCCAGGAGTCAAAGCGGAGAGGGTATTCAGCCAGAGCCAGGAGTTAAACCGGAGTGGATAGTCAGCCAGAGCCAGGAGTCAAACCGGAGCGGGAAGTCAGCCAGAGCCAGAAGTCAACCTGAGTGGGTAGCAGTCAGGGATCAAATGGAGCCGAAGTCAAAACAAGCCAGGAGTCATACACAGGAATCGAGCATCAGAATCACAAGAGCTATAGCGCACAGGTACACCATGAGAGGGCAAATGAGCACAGGCAGGCTGAGGCCTATAAGGCCTAGCAGATAGGTGAAGACTTAGTCTGGCAATTAACGGTGGCCAATAAGAATAGCGAATGTGCTTCAGCGTGACAACCAGGAAGTACAGCAATGTCGTCTGCAAGTACAGCATCGCTAGAGGCAACCAGGAGCACCGTGATAGTAATTGAATGGCTTACTGTGCTTGAAAAAATATTGTTGACTATTTTTTTGGCCAACGGGGCCAATTGAATCGAGCCCTGTATTGTAAGTTCACTAAAATCCTAGTATTATCCAGAAAATCACCTCTCTCCACCTACTTAGGCTGATAGATTCTTTCAGTTTTCACCACAGGGATGGAATAAAGTAATGGCAGGAATAATCATGAAAATCATTTCAAAATGGAAGGTGATGGTCTTCTTTAATTCAGTAAGTTTACCAAGCAATATGGTTCTTAAAAAGTCAGAAGTGTTGTAGTAAGTTCACAGATCATAAAAATGGCAACAAAACATTGATTCAATGTCATATCCATGATGCTGTGTGTTTGTATACATTGTGGATAATTTCTGAAGAAAGTATGTCTTTGGAAAAGGTTAGGATGGCTTGAATTGAAGGTTATAGTGTAAATTCCATGTATTGAGTCCGTGGTTCAAATAATTAGTGCCTTTCGGTCATTATTGGTTTGTCAGGAGAAGAAATCAAGTCCTCATGCAACTTTTAGCACATACAGCCTTTACATTCTCTCAAAAGAAAAATATTCCACTTCCTCTTTCCTTACTAAAAATCACAACTGGAAACACCCCATGGATTTAAGTCTCCAATGCATTGTGAAGAACTCTCTGAGATTGAAGGTTAATCCCTAATAACTGGAGGTACTGGGTTCAGAGATAGTAGTATACACATTTCTACCACTCTCAACAACATTTTCAAGAACCAGCAGGTGAGTGACAGTCCATACAAGAGTGATTTGGAATTGACAGAAATATCAGTCTTTTTAGAGACTGTAATTTTTATTGATTATGGAAGAAAGTAATTTATGGTAATTTGACCATTTGGGTAAGGCTGTTAGATGGTTATTTCCATGTGTGTCCTCTACACATACACTTCAGTATGTGTGTGTCCTCTGTATGCGCACTTATGTCCATGCTTCACTGTGTGTGTGTGTGTGTGTGTGTGTGTGCCCTCGACATGCCCACTTGTTTGTCTGTGTTTAGTAGGTTTTATGAAGACTTCTGTGTGTGTATGCATATAGAGATGTCTACAAACATATGTCCGTACATATGTGTTTTCCATATGCACAATTCCTGGTTCACTATTGAAATTTCACCATCTGTTGGGTGACTGTCGATATGGCAAGTTAAAAATGTCGCCAAAATCAAAACAGCAACATCAGAATGTTGAGGAAATCAAAAGATCAACATTCTGATGTTGCTTGCTTAATGGCCGCCAAATAGAGTGCAACATTCAGTGTACACGTATGTCTCCATCTGTGTTTTAACCCATTGAGTGCCATAGAGGTCCACAATGCATTGCAAAGTGTTGTGGACTCCTCTGGCACTGAAAGGGTATATGAGTAAGAAATGTGCAAGCATTACAATGACATTTTGTTTCTCTTTAATTTTTAATCCTTTGAGCACCACAGAGGTGTGCAACGCAATGCCAAGTAATGCTGGCACTCACAAGGTTACATCGATAGGTGCCTTTGCCTCTTACTGACTCCCCTTTGCCTCTTACTGTCTACTTTTTAATCAGTTTCTGCTCCCCATGACAATTACCACTCCCCATTAGTCTCTTATTGTTCCTCCCTTTGTTTCTTACTGTTCTTTCTTTTGCCTCTGTTTGGACCCCCCTTTCTTCTTTCTGCACCCCCTTTTACCACTTACTGCCCCAATGCCTCTTACTGATTTCCCCTTGCCTCTTATGCCTCCCGGCTTGCCTCCTTTCTCCCCATGCTGTGCTCTTCCTCCTCTCAGCGCAAGACAAGCAGACCTGAGAGGCAGATCTGGGATGAGACTGAGATCTGTTGTCCACATCCCAGGCAGATCTCAGTCTCCTCTCTGGTCCGCCTCTCATCCTCTTGCACTGAGAGTAGGAAGAGCGCCAAAACACATAGGTCTAGATTTTTGGTGATAAGCTGTTGTCCATGTTTCTGCCTAACGCATGGAATTGAATGGGGAAAATTAAAATATAGGCAATAGGTGTAACTAGAAGCCTCCGGGCCCTGGTACAAGAAGTGCCACGGGCCCCCCCTGACCACATTGACCCCCTCCACAATGCCCCCATCTCCTAACTGGAGCTCCCGCATGGTCCTCTTAGTAATGCAAAGTGCTGGGAGATGATGTAATCTCCCAGCGCTCTGCATTACTAGACCGCCAGCGTGAGATTGTGAGCGCCAGGTGGAGAGATCGTAGGGGGAGGCCAGGCCCCTGGAGTGCACGGGCCCGGTCGCAGGTGCGACCCCTATAGTTACGCCACTGAATGAGGCATTCTGGTGAAAACAAGTCTCTCAATAGGGGAGAAATAAAAGTCATATTGATTTAAATAGTATTTAAATAATTGAGACTTTTGGGTATGTTTACATTTTTCCTTTTGGTTCAATTAGTGTGCCCCAGAATTCATCCACCTTTCTTTTGAACATACAGCTGTATATATCCTCTTCATGCACACTTTTCTACATGTGTGTATTCTCTATATGTATACTTCCATGTATGTGCCCTTTATATGGATAATTGCTTATGTGTGTCCTCTATATCCACACATCCCTGTGCGTACTCTGTATGGACATTTCCTACTGTCTGTGCCCTCTATATGCATACCTCCCTGTGGCCTTGATCGTATTATCTCCGCACCAAAAAAACAACGGCGTTTTTTAAACATAGTAAGTCATTCAATTAGCCGTCTCAGCAACACATAACAGCATCTTTAAATAATAATATTACGCCCATTGAAAACAATGGAACAGCTATTCAATCCTGTGCATCCAGTTTTTATGGATGTACAGCACACAACAGAGAAAAAACACTGTTGGCCAAAACAAAGCAGGGAAACATCAGCTCACATAATAGCACATAACACAAGCACACCAACTCCAACATTAACCCCTGCAAAGTGAGCCAAACTCACAAACAATGCCCCTGCTCTAAAAACAAGTCCTGGACAAACTAAAAACCTATCAGCCCTCCAGGGACAATGGGTTCACAAAGCAGCATAACGTAATCCCACACACCATACCCTGGAGCAACAGGGGTTAACACATAACAACACATATGTACACTCTACACAAGACTCACACTTGTCAATCCCAAAGCAACTCAAGTTGACCTGTGCAACATCATCAGCCAATGGAGACCAAGGGCTAGATTTAAAGGTTCACGTTAAACAAATCGCTAACCAGCCGCAAATAACACATGATTTATATCATATTTAAAAGTAAGTGTACAAGAATAGCTAACGAGAATAGGCACAACAAAAACACGTAACACAAAAACCTGCACCTGTTTTCGCATCACTGTGCGTCCCAAACACCAGTTAAAACACAACTTAAGTCAAACTATAACATTGCGGCTTCTATTGTCTAGCATCCCTGATAGATGCACAAACAAAATTCAAACGTACAGCCAATCCCAAGGCCCCAAAGTAGCAAAATAGTGTCAAGAGCGAGGGCTAGAGGAGCTGTCATTGGAGGTAGAAAGAGTTTTTGGAGAGGAGAGAGATTTGGAGTTGCACCAAAATATACACATAGCACACTTTTGAACATATCACATAGACCCATACAAACACTAACACATACACACATGGTCTTTTTTTTTATAACACCTAACAAATTTTGTAAACTTTATTTTCTCAGTATGAATCTGCGAGTGAAAGAGTGTGACAAAGAGTGAGTGGGATCTAGTGTCTCTGTGAGGGCCTGTGGGAGTGTCTGGGTGTGAGTGGGTGAGTGATGGTGAGGAGAGGAGGACAGGAGAGAGGGATGGGGGAAGTAGTTGAGGAGGAGGAAGGAGAGCAGGACTTCCCTGTTGAGAGTAGGGGTGGGAGAGGGAGATCCACAGGGTGGAGGGGGACCAGGCCCAGAAGAGCAGACACACAGAGGACAGGGACAGAACCTGAAGAGAGACGAGGGGTACTATGGTGGGGACCACCATACACAGGCAGGGGCAGCAAAGTCAGGGTAGTCTGGTTCCGACTCCTCGCATGCCGGAGCTGAGGAAGAGAGGATCAGGAATCACCGTTATACAGAGGAGGAGAATAGGGCCCTCATAGAGGCTGTGCTGGAGAGGGAGACAATCCTCTTCCTGAGGGAGAAGGTCCCTGGCCTGTCTGCGAGGAGGAAGGTAGCTTGGAACCAGATCTGCAGCTGGGTGAACACTGTGACCATATGCAGAAGGGACGTGGACTCTGTAAAGAAAAGATGGGGCGACTGCAAGTGGGTGGTCAAAAATAAGTTGGCCGAAATCTCCAGGCACGTCCTGTCCCAATCACCGCCTTTGGATGGGAGGAGATGGTGCAGCAGAACATGTCCGCCACACTCATTGAGGGGGTCCCTGGAGGATCGGACACTGGGGAAGAGAGGAGCCACCACACTACCGGTAAGTGCAGCATCACATAACCAGACATCATATCAAACCACACAACCATTACACACAAACACAGTCACATCCCAACACATGCCCATCATTCATCCACACAACTGCACCAACACAGTACCCTCAGGGTTAAAATAGGACGCAAGACAAGGACAAATGTCAAGGTTCAACAAGGCCCAAACCTGTCCAACTCCCTGGTTAACCCTCATGTTGCTGTGCTGATCACACAAAATACACACAAACCTTGCTCATAAAAGTGCTGTATTTTCAACATCAGAACTGCTCCAACACAATATCACCCATGTACCCACAGGGAAACCAGAACATAACCCCTTGAGTGCTAGAGGGATTATCAATGTGTCGCTAAACGATGCATTGGCAACCCCTCCAGTACTCAAAGGGTTATCCAGAAAAAAAACACAAGTTGATAGGTTAACGATTGCATGCTACACAGGGGACATTCACTAAGCGGTGAAAAAGAGATGATGGAGAGAAATGAACAATTACATGCCCTCACTTCACCAATCCCAATGTTAGTCTATGGAGAATATTCAATAACATGAATCAAATTGCTAATGTTCCATTGTATCAACCCTATAGAAAACATTGCAAAGGGGGAAATGGGATCACTGGAAAAGTTATCATCATGTTCAGTTCATCAAGCCTACTTCACTGCTTATGTATCACAAAAAGGATGGATCAGGTCACACATCACAGTGCCACTGAGAATAACTGGTTGTTTGTGCAACACACAGGCCTAAAACTATGCCACAGAATTAAAGGTGAAAAAGTAGGCCTTGGTATTGTGTATGCAATTATTTACTCTAACTTGAAATGACATATCTCACATGTGATTCCCACATGGATCCTCAGCAGTGCTGATGCCATGGATGGATGGTACACCAGCCACTATTTGCAGGATACACATGGGAACCAAATATGAACCATTGTAGTTTGGCCAACAACAGGCCATGAATGATGGATGTCTAATTGAGTACGGCTGCCTCACTCAGAAGGATGGATGGGCTCATCCAGAAAAAAAACATAGGCCTCAATCAAAGATATCCTTCAATTCTGGCTAGATTGTTGCCCTTCAGAATTCAACTGGAACATGGACAAGTTCCTGTCAAGTACATCAATCTCTGATTGCCAGGGTGGTATGCCATGCATCACAATGTAATGCATAGGATACCATTATGACAACCAGAGAGTGTAAAATAATACAAAATATTGCATTGTACGGGATAAACTGATAACATAGGGATGAATCCCACTTGAATCCCACTGCAGATCTGTTCAAAAAAGATATGTACACAAAGAAAAATGTTTAGATATGTATGTGGATATGTACCTTTAAAATAGGTACAAATATGTCCCAACAAGATGTGAACCCAGAGATCAGTTTAGTATGTGTGATTGCCTTACTGGCCATACATGTGCATCCATCACAAACTAACTGTTATTGATATCATCAAAATACACATACCTAGTATATCCCACCTTACTTACATGGGATATACGAGGTATGTTTTCATATATGATATCAATAAAAGTTAGTTTGTGATAGTAAGGCAGTCACATGTACTGAACTGGTCTCTAGGTTTATATCTTGTAAGGATATGTTTGTACCCATATGAAAGGTACATAGCCGCATACATATCAGACTATTTTTACTTCTGTGTACCTTGGACGGGATAGCAATGTTTAATTTCACCTTGATGTAATATTGTAGGCATTGGAAAAAGATGTGGATCGATGTTAGTCCTATCCCTCAAACCCTCATGGTTAGACAGATATTGCTGTATGTGACAGATAGAGATTTCACACAGATAGAGATTTGACCACACAGAGGCTCTTCAGCAGAGCCAAAATTGTATCATTTAGAGATAAATACTTTACTGGAATGGTCTAATAAGTGTGCCTGGTTTGCAAGCCCAATCTGTGGGACATCCCAATGAAGTATTAATCTTTAAATGGCGCATTTTTTGATGCAGCTGAAGAGCCTCTGTGTGGTCAAATGAGTGATATCTCTATCTGTCCCATAGAGCAATATCTGTCTAACCATGAGGGTTGAAGGTGAAATTAACCATCACTATCCCGTTAAAGGGATAGTAATACTTCAAATGTAAAAAGAAACATATTTTGTAGGGTTCATCCCCTTGAGTAAAAGAAGGGTATTCCAACTGCTGAAAGTTTTTTCATTCCAAATTTCTTACAGCTGAAAATTGAATTTCATTGGTGCAATCTCATAGTGGCCTGAAATTGTACAGTGGGGCTGTTGATACACCATCCCATGGACACCTATGGTGTCGGGATCATTAATCTCCATAGGATGTTGTAGCAACAGCGCCACTATACAATTTCCAGCCACTGTGATATTGCAACTAAAAAATTCAAATTTCAGCTGTAATAACTTTGGGATAAAACACCTTTCAGCAGTGGTAGTACCCTAGTTTTATTCAGGGGAATAAATCCTCCAAAAAATATTTTTCTTCTTACATTTGAATTATTATTATCCCTTTAATCCTATCATGGCTATGTTTATTAATCACACCATCTCATTCTCCACACAGCTTACGGGCCTCCAGCACAGCGGGAGCCCATGGAGGAGGCTATATCACCACCCAGTGAGGAGTACACAGAGGAGGGGACCAGCCGTTGGTCACCATACCCACCATCATCATCTCCTCCAACACAGTCTGCACCACCACTCTCTGCACCACCACAGGCTGCTCCACCACTGGCTGCACCACTACAGGCTGCTCCATCATTGGCTGAACCACTACAGGCTGCTTCACCACTGGCTGCACCACCACAGACTGCTCCACCACTGGCTGTACCACTACAGGCTGCTTCACCACTGGCTGCACCACCCCATCACAGTGCCTGGATGCAACAGGAGGAGAGGTGGCTGCATCCCACCACCTTCAGGAGTTATTACCCTCCAGCAGCAGCACCACCATCACCAGGGAGGCAATGGCTTCCAGGGACAGTGGCCAGCCAGCATTATGACACATATGGAGAACAGAGGGACATACCCTTACGGATGGCTCCCCAGCATGGCCCCAGGTATGATCCAAGGTGGGGGCCAAGCACCTACTAGTGGGCAAGATATGACCCTTGGCCACTGAACTACTAACACCTGGGCCTGATTGGGGAGCCCCAGCACCCTCTACCCAGGGACGACATCACTCCACCACCTCCAACAGCACAGACATCAGTGGGCAGCTGTGGGTCACTTGATGTGGTGGGTCTATACTAGTGATGAGCGAGCATGCTCGGCCGAAGCTCGGTTCGGCTCGAGCATCGCTCTGCTCGGCACATGGCGGTACTCGTACGAGTACCGCATGTGCTCGCCCGCCATGTTCGGGTCTCCTCCCCGCACGTTTCGCGGCTGCTGCGCAGCCAATAAACGTGCGGGGAGGCTCTGACATCAGTGTAATGCCAGCAGCCATGTTGGCTGCTGGCATTACACTGATTGGCTGGCCAGAACCCGTGATCGGGTGCTGTATAGCACCCGACGCGCGAGTTCGGCTCATTCTTAGCCAGGGAGAGATGCGCTTAGGCAGGGAAAGTCAGTGTAGGGAGAACAAAATTGTTGAAACTCTTTCAAGACCCAAAAGTCCTTTTTAGGACTGTTGTGTGTGGGGGCAGCATTTATATTTTGTTTGGGGGGGCACAATTTCCTTTTTTTTGTGGGGGGGATATTTGAAAGGTGACATATAATACTAGATGCACAGGAAGTCAGTGTAGGGAGAATAAAATTGTTGAAACTCTTTTAAGACCCAAAAGTCCTTTTTAGGACTGTTGTGTGTGGGGGCAGCATTTATATTTTGTTTGGGGGGGGGGCACAATTTCCTTTTTTTTGTGGGGGGGATATTTGAAAGGTGACATATAATACTAGATGCACAGGAAGTCAGTGTAGGGAGAATAAAATTGTTGAAACTCTTTCAAGACCCAAAAGTCCTTTTTAGGACTGTTGTGTGTGGGGGCAGCATTTAATTTTTTTTGGGGGTGGCAGAATTTCATTTTTTTGTGGGGGGGGACATGTTCTAAGGTGACATTGTACTAGGTGCACAGGGACAAATATTTCACAGTGCAGTGACAAGCTGACATATTCTGTTAGGTGCACAGGGCCAATGATTTTACAACGCAGCGACAAAAAGGGCCATTTTAAACGTGTGCCTAGCCATAGATTATTGTCACATTCTGTTTAGTGTGCAAATTCACAAATTAACGTCACATATTCCGTTCACTGTGCCTAGCCGCAGATTAGCGTCACATTCTGTTTTGTGTGCCTAGCCGCAGATTAGCGTCACATTCTGTTTCGTGTGCCTAGCCGCAGATTAGCGTCACATATTGTTTAGTGTGCCTAGCCGCAGATTAACGTCACATATTGTTTAGTGTGCCTAGCCGCAGATTAACGTCACATATTGTTTAGTGTGCCTAGCCGCAGATTAGCGTCACATATTGTTTAGTGTGCCTAGCCGCAGATTAGTTTTTATCTTCCTTTTTGTGTGTTTTACGGTCAGTCTGTAAAAATGGCGTACTACGGGCGAAACATCGTTCCCAGCAGCGACATTGGAGTCCAAGATGCATCCAGACATCCTCCCTATGCTGTCCCTGAACCATTTCTGTGGTGTTTCCATCATTTTCTGACCTTTTCTTATGAACCAGGCACCCTCCCCTCATCAGAGCAGGGGGTGCCTGGTGTAATGCTCGAGTCCTCCCATTGACTTCAATGGGGCTCGGGTGCTCGGCCGAGCACTCGAGCCTCCGGGGGCGCTCGGCCAGAGCACCCGAACACCCGAGCATCGGGGTGCTCGATCATCACTAGTCTATACCCATCATCTGCATGCATCTTTGGAATTAATAGACTCTGGTGCGGCTGGTTATTTTATGGACACCGTTTTTGCTGAGCAAAATGGTATTCCCCTACAGTCACGTGCCTCTCCTTTGGCTGTTGAGGCCATTGATGGCAGACCCTTACTGCCATCACATATTACTCATGAGACGTCTCCGTTAACCCTGAAAGTGGGAGCCCTCCATAATGAAACCCTGAAGTTTCAGGTTATCAACTCACCTCATTATGTTATCGTCCTAGGGTATCCTTGGTTGCAGGCATATAACCCTAGGATTGATTGGAGTCCTTGTGAGATACTCTCTTGGGGCCCGCACTGTGATGAGCCCTGTCTATCACTCCCCATTAGACTGGTGTGTGCCAAGTCTGCTGGCCTTCCGGAGGCCTATTCTCAGTTCATTGATGTGTTTAAGTCCAGGCCAGAGCATTACCTCCTCATAGGCCTTATGATTGTTTGATAGACTTACTACCTGGTACTACCCCTCCCAGGGGCCGTGTATACCCTCTGTCTGTGGAGGAAAACAAGGCTATGGAGAACTATGTTGCCGATGCTCTGGAGAGAGGCATCATTCGCAAATCCACATCCCCTGCTTTGTGCTGCAAAAGAAAGACAGAAGAGTTGCGTCCATGTATTGATTACCTGTCACGGATACCCAGAAAAGTTCAGGAGTCAGTACGGTATAGTTAATGCAATTTATTGACAAAAAGAGATAAAGATAATATATACATAAATATACAAAAGCACAAGCAAAGGGTTCTAGCCAGCAAGCCTATATCAGGAATAGTAAGATGCAAGGCTAAACCCCAGTGCTAGAGACTAGGCCTTAGCCACTGGTAGTCTCCGTAGGTCTCAGGAACAGAAGCAGGAACAGGCATCCAGGATCTTGATCCGACGAGTACTGCGTACAGGCACAATCCTGCAGACAATCAGGAAAGATCACCAACTCACGCCTGCAGTCCGTTGGGAATAACTCTGACTCGCCTGCAGTCAGTTGGGAATAACTCTGACTCACGCCTGCAGTCAGTGTGCTAGTCTGCCAAAGCCCCAGGTCTGCACTAGATTGGGTGTCTGCTCTATATGAGGACAAACTTAAGATTAGTCAGACAGAGCCACAAGTCAGCACCAGAGAGGGTAGTCAGACAAGCCGGGTAATACACAGTTCTAGTAGTCATCCAGAGCCACAGATCTGCACCAGGCTGGGTGTCCACTATTAGGGGAACAGCAAAAGAATAGTCAGACAGAGCTCTGCACCAGGTTGGGTGTCCACTATTAGGGGAACAGCAAAAGAATAGTCAGACAGAGCCACAGGTCAGCACCAGGATGGATGGAAGACTAGCCAGGTCATACACGGAGCCCAAGGTAACAGAACTACTATGAACAACGCAAGGGTGACTGGTGAATCTGCAGTCTGCCCTTAACACGGGCAACTGTTAAAGTACCGGTGCGGTGGCTAATTGAGCTGACCGTGGCTTCCTCCAGCAGCTCCAGCCACAGTGTTACCCGGCAGCTTCAGCCGCACTGCTGTTTTGTGACTCCAACATCATGTGGATTGGCGGTCCGGTTGCTTCCCAGGAGCTGGGTTCCGGCGCAGGTCTGAAAGCTAATGGGCGCATGTCCAAGGGCTTGGACGTGCTCTCCATTTAAAGGGACAGTGGCACAATTGCTGACTCCTCCTTTTCCTGGTTCCTAACCTCAAATACTGCCTGGACACTATGCTCATTCGCCCTTTCGAGGTGTCCAGTGCAGTTGGTTTGAGTTTGTCTGACTACCAGCTTTGTGTGTGACCCCGGCTTAGTCTGACTTTCCTTCTGGTGTGGACCTGCGGCTCTGGTAGAGTACCACCTCTGTGTATGACCTTTGGCCTGGCTGTCTATGTGTTCTGGTGCTGACCTGCGGCTCTGTCCAACTACATGCTCCTTGTTTGACCCTGGCTAGTCTGATAACCAATCTGGTGCAGACCTGCAGCTCTGGTTTATGATTTGCTCCATGTATGTTCCGGCTTGTCTGACTACCCACTTTGGCGTTACCTGGGGCTGTCCACTGTGCACCCAGCATACCAGTGCTCCAGTGGATAACCTGTAAGGTGCTCTGAGTGGTTCTGGCAGACTTCTCCTTGCTTCTGTCCATTTACTGGTGCGTTCAGGTGCGGACCTGTAGCACAGTTAACCTTACTCAGGAACGTTGTCTGAACAGGTGCAGACCTGTAGTAGACTGCTCAGGTGCGGACCTGAGGCAGCTCCTTCTGCTTGCCTTCTGGGGTTCAGTTCGGTACCACTACAGCAGCACTATCCTTCCTGACATGACCTATATTGTACTGTGTACTTGCTGTTGCCGAATCATTCTGTAAGTTGTGTATCTTAACCCCTTAAGGACCGGGAAAATCTGAGGTCGTTTTCCCTTAAGGACCGGAGCAATTCTGACCTTTTTGACTATGTCTTTGTTCAACAGTGTTTTCCCTCTTAGGCTTTTATTCCACCCCCATAAATTATATACTGTTTTTTTAAGCATAAATAGGGCTTTCATTTGATACCCTATTTATATGGATAACCCACCATTCACTTTATTAAAATAAAAAAAAAGGTAAAAAAATTTAAAAAAAACACCATTTTTGATTTTTCTCTTAGGATCAATTGGCCACAAAGGGTTAAATTTTTATGGAGACTGCATGAAAGGTATGACCGGTCAGTCATACCTACAAAATGCGCAGTTTAAAGTGGCCACTGTCCCCCCTGGGTGAAAATCCCCATGTCACTTTTTCCCACCCTATTTTGACACTTTTTTGTCCCTGGCATTTGGTGGTGTATATATGTGTATTACATGGCTCCACAACAATCACACTTGTAATATTGTTTAATTATATATATTTTTTTTAAATAAAAATGTTTTTGTAAAAAAAAAAAAAAAAGTGTGTTGTGTTTAAAAAAAAAAAAAAAAAAAGTCTAAAATTGCAGGTCAAAAATTGACCTGCATTTAGCCAGCCTCCTTCACCAGCAGTGAAGGGGTTAATACCCCCAACTGCTGTATTTTTTTCAACCACTATGTGTCTCCCGTCTACTTCTGTCTCCCTTACTTTGAGAGCAAGGGAGACAGAGGCAGACGAGACAGGCACAGACAGCATGCTTTGCATGCTGCCTCTGTCTGTCACTATGCCGATACATGTGATTGCTGATACGGCGATCACATGAACCGGAGGAAGGAAGAAGGGCTGAGACTCAATGCCCCGGTCTTGGAGCGCTCAGTCTCAGCCTGGATTTAATGATAGCAGCGAGCACGGAGGCACGCTGCTATCATTTAAGCCATGACGGTCCTGGACCGTCATGGGTCGTTAAGGGTATAACAACCCATGACGGTGCAGGACCGTCATGGGTCCTTAAGGGGTTAATAAAGATTGTGTTACCTACAGTACTGGTCCAGTTCTCGTTCTTAGAGTCCGTGACAGCGATATTGTGAACCACAACCAGCAGTCTGACCAGGACTACAGCGGGATGCTCGGAACGCTACACCCACTGTAGCCTGGAGAATCTGGATCCAGCGGCGGTAGGAGTGCCCCGCTGGTAACTAGGTACCGTAACATTACCCCCCCTTTAAAGACCCCTCCTCCATGGGGCCAACCGGAGCTTATCGGGAAACCTCGCATGGAACCTGCGTATCAGAACAGGAGTGTGTACATCATCCACTGGGACCTAAGAGCATTCCTCTGGACCATAACCCTTCCACTGAATGAAGTACTGTAGGAGCCATTGAACCAATCTGGAGTCCAAAATGTTCTGGGCTTCCTACTCCTCATGATCTGCAACTCTAACGGGAGCAGGGCGGACAAGAGCAGAGGTATACCGGTTACAGACCAATGGTTTCAGTAGGGAAACATGGAACACATTATGTATGCACATATTGGCTGGAAGTTCCAATGCATAAGCCACTAGATTAATCTTGCTCAACACTTGGAAAGGACCAATGAATCGAGGGGCAAATTTGCCACAGGGAATCTGGAGGTGCAAGTTACAGGATGACAACCACACTCTGTCTCCTACTTGAAAGTTAGGTGCCGGCAGTCATCTACAGTCAGTCTGCCTCTTTTGTCTCAGTACCGACTCACGTAGGGTATGCTGTACCTGTACCCATGAGGAACGGAGCACCCTTAAATGCTCATCCAAAGCCGGAATTTCTTGTGCTTGGAAGTTCTCAGAGAGTGTTGAGGGTTGGAACCCATAGATGACTAAAAACGGGGAACTCTTAGTGGAAGAGTTAACAGCACTATTCCGGGCAAACTCTGCCCAAAGTAACAGGGTAGCCCAGTTATTGTGACTGTCAGAGATATAGCAGCAGAGGAACTGCTCCATGGCTTGATTAGACCTTTCTGCCGCACCATTGGACTGTGGATAACTCATCTGCCCTTACATTCTTAGAGCCCGGAAGATATGAAACCACAAAATTGAAGCGGGACAAAAACAGTGCCCATTTGACCTGTCTGGGAGACAACCTCAGAAAGGTAGATGAGGTTTTTGTGGTCCGTTAGAATCAATATCAGCACCTTAGACCCCTCAAGCAAATCAAGGCCAAGACTATGGCCAGTAACTCTCTGTCACCAATTTGATAAAGCATTTCTGCTTTGGACAAATTTCGGGAAAAGAACCCACACGGCCATGGGGACTCGCCCGGGGAAGTGCGCTGGGACAACAGGGCGCCCACTCCGATCTCTGATGCATCCACCTCCAAGGTAAAGGCAGGGAGGGATTTGGATGCGCCAGTATGGGCCCTGCAGCAAAAGCTGCCTTAAGATTCTCAAAAGCCAGAATAGCTGGTTGTGACCATTCAGAAGGATTGGCCCCTTTCCGTGTCATGTCAGTCAGAGGTTTGACAATAGTTGAACAATTCTTGATGAATTTACGGTAGTAATTCGTAAAACCTTGAAACCTTTGGAGAGCTTTGAGTCCCTTAGGACATGGCCAATCAACAATCGCAGGCAATTTTTTGGGGTCCATGGCAAATCCAGCAGCGGAAATTATATATCCTAGGAATGTCGCTTGCGATTTGTGGAACTCGCACTTTTCAAGTTTACAGAACAACTTATTCTCCCGTAGTAGGCTAAGAACCCTTGAAATGTCCGCATGATGAGTCTCCAATGTAGGAGAGTGGATAAGGATATCATCCAAATATACCACCACACAACTTTGAAGGAGTTCTCTTAACACATCATTTATGAACTCCTGGAAGACAGCCGGAGCATTACACAATCTGAAGGGCATGACCAAGTACTCATAATGCCCACTCCGGGTATTAAAGGCTGTCTTCCATCCGTGTACCTCTTTAATCCGTACTAAATTGGACGAAGTTTGGTGAAAATCTTTGAACCCTTGACTCGGTCAAAGAGTTCTGTGATCAAGGGACTAGGATAAGCATTCTTGACCAAAATCTTATTCAACCCACGAAAATCAATACATGGACGAAGCTCCCCGTCCTTCTTTTTGACAAAGAAAAATCCAGCACCAGCGGAACATGTGGATTTACATATGATGCCTCTAGCCATCGCATCAGTCACATTTTCCTCCATAGCCTTATTCTCCTCCACAGATAGACCCAAAGGGATAGACCCAAAGCCTCAGGGGTGTCATCCCAGGAAGTAATTGCAATGTACAATCATAGGGGCTATGAGGTGGCAGGAGCTACTTGGCTTTCACTATATACGTCTATAAAAGACATGTACTCCACTGGAAGGAGGGAAGTTGATACCTGCATAACTCTTACTGGGCATGATAGACAAGACTTTTTACATAGTGGGGACCAATCCACCACCTCACATATGTGCCAGTCTATCCTGGGGTTAGATTTCTGGATCCAAGGGAACCCCAGGACCATGGCATGGTGAGGAGAGTTAATTACCTGAAACTTCAGGGTTTCCGTATGTAGGTCTCCCACTCTCAAGGTTAACAAGGCGGTCTCATGTGTAATGTGAGAGGGTTGTAGTGGTTTGCCATCAACGGCTTCCATGGCCAATGGAGAGGCAAGAGGCAACAATGGAATGTTTTTACTGGCAGAGAATCCGCATCCATAAAGCAGCCAGTTGCCCCATTATCCAGTAATGCTGAAACTGAGGTGAATTGATTAACCCAATAAATACAAGCCGTCAACACAGGCTTATCCAAAGGGAGCACTGGAGACACAGAAATACACCCTATCATCTGTCTCCGGCCCATCTTAGCATTCAGGTGTCTCTGCGGAGGAATGGGACAAGACCGTAACAAATGACCCACCTTACCACAGTACAAGCACAAGCCTTCCCTTCTCCTAAAGGCTCTCTCCTCCCTAGAAAGCCGAGTGACACCCACCAGCCTGGGTTCACCTCTCTCAGAGACCAAATCCGGAGGCATGGGAGGAGAGGGAGGATAGGGGGGTCAGAAACCTGAGGGGATAATTCATTCTGCGGCCTCCGCAGGCCTTCAGGAACCGGGGGCCTCCCCCTGACAATGGCATCCACCTGCGTAGGCTCGGTATCGTTATATACAAGTCCCGGAGGACTGGGAAGGGGGGATAGTACGATGGACCAGAATAATTAGCCGACCCGCTGTTTGAGGACCTCCGCAGGTACTCCTTAAAAGAGGGCCACTCTCTAATTCTGGTGTCTACCAGAATACAGAATTCAATCAGTAAGTCCAAATTGTTGTCGCCTGCCGCAATCTCATCGTTCATGGTGTCGCCAAGCCCCTGAAAAAAACAGCCATCAGGGCCTCATTATTCCAATCTACCTTGGCGGCATGGGTACGGAACTCAATGGCATAGTCGCTCACCGTGCGATTACCCTGGTGCAGGGTCATGAGATGCTTGGATGCCAAGGCCATGCAGCCTGGCCTATCAAAGACTTGTCTGAATGATTTCACAAAGTCCGAGAAATTGTGAACGATGGGTTTATTAGTCTCCCATAGCGGATTGGACCATGCCAGTGCTCTGCCCGTGAGGAGGGAGATAAGGAAACCAACTTTACTCCACTCATTGGGAAAGGCATATGGTACCAATTCAAAATATATGCCTAGCTGGTTCAGGAAACCACAACACCATACCGCTGTGGGAGCTGAGCAGAGCACGTCAACCTCTTGACCATACCTGCATCAGGAGGGTTAGGAACCAATGGTGCCTGGGAAGTCTCGGAGGGGGCCAGCAATTGGGTACAAATTTGCTCAAGATGAGCAGTGCCCTGCAAAACCGTCTGTATGGCCAAAGACAACTGATCCAGTGTCACGGTTTGTTAAGACTCTCAGACCCAAAGTTAGGTAAAAACACAACTTTATTGAAAAGTTTAAAGGGATAGTAATACTTAAAATGTAAAAAAATATATGTTGTAGGGTTTATTCCCCTGAGTAAAACAAGGGAACTCCCACTGCTGAAAGGTGTTTCATTCAAAAGTTATTAATTTTCAAAGTTGAATTTTTTAGGTGCAATATCACAGTGGCCTGAAATTGTACAGTGGCGCTGTTGCTACATGATCCTATGGACAGCTCTGGTCAATTGACCATGAATCTCCATAGGATGGTGTAGCAACAGCACCACTGTACAATTTCAGGCCACTGTGATATTGCACCTAAAAAATTCAACTTTGAAAATTAATAACTTTTGAATGAAACACCTTTCAGCAGTGGGAGTTCCCTTGTTTTACTCAGGGGAATAAACCCTACAAAATATATTTTTTTACATTTTAAGTATTACTATCCCTTTAAGACAACCCCATAGGGTATCATACACGTACATACATACATATTGAAATGATAGGAAAAGCAGTAATAATAGTGAATAGGCTCTACCGGCCTTGCCAATATACCGGGCAAGGCAGCCAGGACTAATGTACGAAGAATTTAGTAGGCTCTACCGGCCCTGCCAATATACCGGGCAAGGCAGCTTGGACTGGCACACACAGGATAGTTGGCTCTACCGACCCTGCCAATATACCGCGCAAGTCAGCCTAGCGGAACACAATAAGTATACAGGCTCTACCGGCCCTGCCAATATACCGGGCAAGGCAGTCTAACGGAATACCACAAGTATACAGGCTCTACCGGCCCTGCCAATATACCAGGCAAGGCAGCCTAACGGAATACAGCTAGATAAAGGCTCTACCAGCCCTGCCAATACCGGGTAAGGCAACCCAAGATGGTAACTAAAGAAAGGTTCTACCGGCCTTACCAATATACCGGGCAAGGCAGCCTTATACGGAGAAGCTGGCAACCACTGAGGCCTCAGTGACCGTCTAGATGACAACGACAGTCACTTGGATGACATGCAGAGGCTAAATGGGCTCAAGTGGCAAGCCAAGGAATAGCAGGGAACCACCAGTACCCGCGTACTGGGGAGCCAATGTAGCTGCCTATGACTTGACAGCTCTAACCAGCATGGAGCGAACCAGTACACGCGTCTCTTTTCCGGTGCACCGCAACCGGTGACCTATGTAAGCAAACCAGTACCGGTATACTGGAAGCATTAAATGCAAGTAGCAACAAGAGCCGGGTGGATAAGGAGCAAACCAGTACCCGCGTACTGGGAGTACAAAACACAATGTTGCAACAGCAGCCGGGTGGCTGAGGAGCTAACCAGTACCCAAGTACTGGGAACACAGTACTACCATGCAGTATCAGCCAGATGGCTGTGGAACGAACCAGTACCCGCGCACTGGGAATCAAATCACAAAGACATAACAACAGCTGGGTGGCCGTGGAGAGAACCAGTACCTGCGTACTGGGAATCAATAGAATCGAGGCAACAGTAGCCGTGAGGCTGGGGAGCGAACCAGTACCCACGTACTGGGAACCCAAATCAGTATCGAGGCAACAGTAGCCGTGAGGCTGGGGAGCGAACCAGTACCTGCATACTGGGATTCAATACAGTATCGAGGCAACAGTAGCCGTGAGGCTGGGGAGCGAACCAGTACCCACTTACTGGGAACCCAAATCAGTAACGAGGCAACAGTAGCTGTGGAGTTGTGGAGCGAACCAGTACCCGCGTACCGGGAACCTAATCAGTATCGAGGCAGCATAGCCGTGAGGCTGTGGAGCGAACCAGTACCCGTGTACTGGGAACACTAATAGTATCGAGGCAGCAGTAGCCGTGAGGCTGTGGAGCGAACCAGTACCCGCGTACTGGATAAACCAGCAAGAGTGGAAATGTCACCTAAGCGACCAGGGAGCAATAGCTGACCCAAGTGAACTGGAAAATGAACACAGCAGGTGAAATAGGAACCAGCATTCTCAGACGGTAAACCAGATCAGGAATGGCAGCGGGGACTGGCAGCAGGAAGCAGCGAAATAGGGCAACTCCAACCGGATCAGGAACGGAAACAGGAACCGCTGAACTGGAAACTCAGGAACTAGACGATCTCAGGTTAGCAGGAACACAGCAAGGGCCCAGGAAGCTCAGGAACATGATGAAAATGCAAGCAGCATAGAGACAACACGAAAGGGCAACCAAGGGGTGCCCAGGCTCAGTCTAAATAGGCAATACAGGGCGGGCTGAAGGCAGACAGCCAATGGGGAGCCCCCTACAGGTAACTGACACAAAAAGGCAGCAATCACGGGCACCGTGATATCCAGCCGCTGACTCAGTGTCTCCATCCTTTCTAGGATGCTTTGGAAAACTGCATTGCCATCACTGTCTGAACTCATGGCCCTTGTGTACTGTCACGGATGCCCAGAAAAGTTCAGGAGTCAGTACGGTATAGTTAATGCAATTTATTGACAAAAAGAGATAAAGATAATATATACATAAATATACAAAAGCACAAGCAAAGGGTTCTAGCCAGCAAGCCTATATCAGGAATAGTAGGATGCAAGGCTCAACCCCAGTGCTAGAGACTAGGCCTTATCCATTGGTAGTCTCCGTAGGTCTCAGGAACAGAAGCAGGATCAGGCACCCAGGATTTTGATCTGATGAGTACTGCGTACAGGCACAAGCCTGCAGACAATCAGGAAAGATCACTGACTCACTCCTGCAGTCAGTTGGGAATAACTCTGACTCATGCCTGCAGTCAGTCGTGAATAACTCTGACTTACGCCTGCAGTCAGTTAGGAATAACTCTGACTCAAGCCTGCAGTCAGAGTGCTAGCTGCCAGAACCCCAGGTCTGCACTAGATTGGGTGTCTGCTCTATAGGATGACAATCATAAGATTAGTCAGACATAGCCACAAGTCAGCACCAGAGAGTGCAGTCAGACAAGCCGGGTCATACACAGTTCTAGTAGTCAGCCAGAGCCACAGGTCTGCACCAGGTTGGGTGTCCACTATTAGGGGAACAGCAAAAGAATAGTCAGACAGAGCCACAGGTCAGCACCAGGATGGATGGAAGACTAGCCAGGTCATACATGGAGCCCAAGGTAACAAAACTGCTATGAACAACAATGCAAGGGCAACTGGTGAATCTGCAGTCTGCCCTTAAAAACCCTATAACAGGAAGTAGTAAGGAGGAGCCACATGGAAAAAGGCATAAAGACAGGTCTGCGTCATTTTGGAGTCAAACTCCCGTGATTTGACGCATCAATGCGTCCTGCATCAATCTGAGCGACAAGACCTCGCAAATTACACATCTTGGCGATGTGCCCAAGTCTCGTGTCAAGATCTGGATCCAGCGGCGGCAGGAGCACCCCGCTGGTAACTACGTACCGTCACATTACAGTGGCTTAAACAAATTAATGGTTAAGAAAGCTTATCCGATACCACTGATTACGGAACTATTTGACCGTCTCAAAGATTCTAAAATTTTCATGAAACTTGACTTAAGGGCGGCCTACAATCTGGTCAGAATAAAGGAGGGCCACGAAAGGAAGACAGCATTTAACACCCGGAGCGGGCATTATGAATATCTTGTCATGCCCTTTGGTCTTTACAATGCTCCTGCGGTCTTCCAGGAATTTATCAGTGATGAACTGAGAGACCTATTGCAAAGTTGTGTTGTGGTCTGTCTGTATGACATCCTCATTCTCTCTCCTACGTTGGAGACTCATCATTCGGATTTATCTAGAGTCCTAAGTTTGTTAAAATAAAAAAACTTGTTTTGCAAGTTGTAGAAATGCGAGTTTCACAAGCCCCAGGTTAGCTTTCTGGGCTATATCATTTCCTCTTCTGGGTTGGCCATGGACCCCCAGAAACTGACTGCTGTGCAGCAATGGCCTCGTCCTGAGGGTCTCGAATCTATTCAAAGATTCCTGGGCTTCATTAATTATTACCGAAGGTTTATTAAGAATTTCTCGTCTATTGTCAAACCTATCACCGATATGACCCATAAGGGTGCTAAAGTTTCAGAATGGTCCCCCAGTGTGTTATGTGCCTTCGAAGACCTCAAGGCAGCATTTGCAGCAGCTCCTATTTTGGTACATCCCAATCCCACCCTGCCCTTCACACTGGAGGTTGATGCGTCTGAGATTGGAGTAAGCTCCCTCTTTTCTCAACGCTCGGCTCCAGGGGAGGCCCCACGCCCTTACAGGTATTTCTCGAAGAAACTGTCTAAGGCAGAGACGGTATACCAGATTGGGGACAGAGAGTTATTGACTATTATTTTGGCACTGAAAGAATGGCGACACCTCCTGGAGGGTACTAGTTCTCATATCTTGATTCTTACTGATCATAAGAATCTCACTTACTTGTCTGAGGCTAAACGCCTGTCGCCCCGCCAAGCTAGATGGACCTTGTTCCTATCAAGGTTCAATTTTGTGATTTCATACGTTCCGGGTTCTAAGAATGTGAAGGCGGATGCCCTATCAAGCCAATGTTGTAAGTTATCCAAGGAGGAGGTCCCTCCCACGCTGATTATTCCGGCTGATCGAATTCTGGCCAAGATACGTACATGTATTACTTCTCCATTGGGAGAACAAATATTGGCCGCTCAGACATCCGCTCCGACGGAGAGACCTAGCGGGAAATGCTTTGTCCCTGCTCATTTGAGCATAAAACTGTTTGAGACTTACCATTCCTCCAAAATTGCTGGCCACATCGGGCGAGACCTTGTCTAGACTGTTCTGGTGGCAGAGCCTTCAATCCAATTGTGCTGCTTTTACCGCAGCATGAACCACGTGTGCTCAAAATAAATCGCCTCGACATTTGTCTGTCAGTCTTCTTTAACCGGTGGCCAACGGAGAATGACCGTGGTCCCATCTGTCCATAGATTTTATGGTTGATCTACCAGCATCCTCTGGTTTCCCGGTCGTCCTAATGATCGTAGACAAATTTTCTAAGATGGCTCATTTTGTACCACTCAAAAGCCTACCATCTGAGCAGGAATTGGCGGTGGTTTTCGCTAAAGAGGTCCTTTGACTCCATGGCATACCTAGAGTTATTGTCTCAGATAAAGGTAGCCAGTTCGTGTCTTAGTTCTGGAGATGCTTTTGTGCTCAAATGGGGATTCAGTTAGCATTCTCCTTCGCCTACCACCACAGTCGAATGGTGCGGCTGAACAGTCCAACCAAGCCCTATAACAGTTTCACCATTGTTATATCTCTGACCACCACGATGATTGGGCTACCCTGTTACCTTGGGTGGAGTTTCCCCAGAATTGTGCCATGAACTCTTCCTCACAGATTTCTCCATTCATGATTAATTATGGGTTCCAGCCTTCTGTTCTTCCCGAGGTTTTTCAGGCACAGGAGATTCCAGCTCTTGATGAGCATTTGAGGGAGCTCCGTTCCTCTCTGGTTCGGGTACAGCATACCCCACGTGGTTCCATACAGCGACAGAAAAGGCAGGCTGACCGTAGACGTTTGCCTGAACCTACCTTCCAGGTGGGAGAGAGGGTGTGGCTGTCATCCCAAAATCTGAACCTCCAGGTGCCGTGTAATAAGCTGGCTCCTCGATTTGTTGGTCCATTCCATGTGTTGTGCAAAATTAACCCTGTGGCGTATGCTCTGGAACTTCCCGCTTCTATGCTCATCCACAATGTGTTTCACGTTTCCTTGCTCAAACCACTGGTTTGTAACCGATATACCACCAGTACGGTTCGGCCAGCTCCAGTGAAGGTTGGCAATCATAAAGAATTTGTGTTACAGAGCATTCTGTACTCCAGATGGGTCAGAGGGCGTCTTCAGTATCTAATTCACTGGAAAGGGTATGGTCCTGAGGAACGCTCCTGGACACCTGCCAGTGATGTGCACACTCCTAGGTTGGTGTTCAAGTTTCATGCCCGCTTTCCTGACAAACCTTGGGTAGACCCTCGGAGGAGGGGTCTTTAAAGGGGGGGTTCTGTCACAGTGCCTTACCTTGCCCTGCACCATTCGGCTGGGAGCAGGGTTGTGGACTGACGCTCCGGGGTCACTAGCTACGTCCCTCTTTGCCCGCGGCCTGGTCACATATCTTTCCTTGATACTGGCATCATGAATCAGGCACTTGCCTGGACGCCTGTTATAGGCCCAGCCTGGGGTACCTAATTGGTCCCACCTTCTCCTACTTCTTCATAAACCTCTCTGGGCCTGTGTATCATTACCCGTACGTTGATGTTCAGTGCAGTTCTAGTTCCTGTTGCTCCTGTATCCCGGCTTGTCTGACTATCCATTCTGGTGCTGAACTGTGAGTCTGTCTGACCATTCTACCTGTGCGCTCCTTTGGCTTTAGACATCCAATCTGGTGCAGACCTGTGGCTCTGGCTGACTACCCACTCCGTGTATGATCATGGCTTGTCTAACTATCCAACCTGGTGCTGACCTGGGGCTCTGTCCAACTATCCTCCCAGTGTTGCCTACTACTATTGGACATCCTATCTGGTGCAGACCTGTGGCTCTAGCTGACTAACTGCTCCTTGTATGAACCTGGCCTGTATGACCATCCTAGCTGGTTCTGACCTGTGGCTCTGTCTGTTCACTCATCTGTGTGGCTCCATTCCCCACAGACATCCATCCTGGTGCAGACCTGGGGCTCTGGAAGACTATCACCTTACTGACTGCAGGCGTGAGTCAGTAGTCTCCATTGTAGCCATCCTTATTGGAGATGAGCTCTTCCTTAATGACTGCAGGTGTGAGTCAGTAGTCTTCCTTGTTGCTATATTTCGGGAGACTGTAGGTCCTGTGTGCGTTTCACATATTACTCCGAGACTACCAGTTGGCTTCTGCCTAGTCTCCTGCAGACGTGGTTGACCCGTTGGTAGGCTCCTATTTCTGATAGAGTCGCTAGCCTCTCCAGTCACCCTCTGCTTATAATATATTAATTTATTGCATATTGTTTATTATCCAAAATAAAGGTGATTTTAACTATACCGTCTGACTCCTTGTCTTGCTTGAGAACCATGAGAACCATAACAAACACCTCAAGGATAGAGAATCGCATACATGCCCTGGAGGTTGAACTGACCAGGATCAACACACAACTCCATCAGTACCACACGGGGATGATGGACATGATTGGCCAGGTGCTGGTGGAGTTGATAGACCACAATCGCAGGGAGAACCTAAGGGTTGAGAGGGAGCAGCGGTCTACAGAGGGGTCCAATGCACCCACCACTCCCTCCAGTGTGACCGCTGAAGCTACACCTAGGGGGAAAAGGGTGACCAAGCAGTCAGCCAGGGCATCAACATCTGGCACCCAGTCAAAAGTCCCCCCAAGAAAAAGAAATAAACAGCCCAAGTTGTTCTTTTCCCCATAAATAAAATAACTGTGCTTTGGAATCCTGTCTGATCTGCTTTGTGTTTAGTGATAGATTGGTTGGCAGAGTTGTCTCCAATGCAGTGGCAAGCAATGAAGTGATGCAGTGAACTTCTGCCTAGGTAACATGTTTGTAGGATGTTACAACATGGGTTCACACACACACACACCATTGTACAAATTCAACTGGCAATCCATCCCTGAAGCCATATAACATGACAGTGTTATATGTAAATGATGTGGGTTGAATGTGAACAACAAAACATACCCCTTAGCACAACAACTGGTGCAACACTGAACATTTGTCTGCATCAATTGTTGTGTTTAAGGGGTTAACCAAACAAACAGCTATTTGACAAGCAGGACAGATGGAACATGCAGCAAAATAGTCTTTGATTCACACTGTTATGGTGAAACTGACTTAGTGGAGAACCCAATGTTCACCCTAGGATTTAAATGTGTAGCACCAGGCGCCCCCTCGATTGTCCCCAGCACCTCCATTTTCTCGGCCAGTCCCAAGATCCACCTTGTGCCTTTCTAGTGCGGATCGTTGGAGCTCCTCCGGGGAGCCTGGCCCCCTGGAATGGCCAGCTCTCCGGGAAGTTCAATCCTTACCCGGCTAACATTGCGAGTGGGGAACGTACCTAGAGTTAGCCATGGTGCAATATGATGGCTCAGACCACCGGCAGCAGCACTTGCAGCCGGTTCTCATCAATGGCATCCCGGCTACAGGAATGCGGGACACTGGAGCTACCATTACCTTAGTTCAGCCCTCTTGTGTATCCCCTTGCTAAAAGTCCAAGCAAGTTGTGGAAGTTCGGGTAGCAGGGGGGAAGATTTACCAGTTACCAATGGCCCATGTCCACCTGAACTGGGGGGTGGGCCAAGAAGACCATCTTGTAGGAATTATGCCTGACCTTCCTGCCGACAACCTACTGGGGCTACGCTCCCACCAGAGCCGCTGAGGATTGTCATGTGATCACAAGAGCGGCCGCACCGCGACAGAGGGTAAGCCCATCCCCCCTGCTACTCCCAGCCCTTCAGACCCCCCCATATCGTGGTTACCACCCCTAGAATTCAGTAAGGCCCTACTAGAAGGTGCCACCTTGGCGGGGTACAGCCGTAGAGCAGAGACAGGGGAAACCGAGCGGAGAGGGCAGAGTTTCCTCTGGGAAAACAGGTTACTCTACCGGAGCATGCAGACTCGCTGCCAGGTTGTCACACAGGTCACCCGTACCCAACTGCTAGTGTCCCTCCAACACAGGACCGCCCTCCTGTCCCTAGCCCATGATATGCTGTTAGCAGGGCACCTGGGAGTTGGGTGCACTGAGCAGCGTATAACCAGGGCCTTCTTTTGACCAAACTTATCTCGAGATGTAAGATGCTTCTGCCGG
The DNA here is from genome assembly GCA_037306005.1 of Rhinophrynus dorsalis. NCBI lineage: Eukaryota > Metazoa > Chordata > Amphibia > Anura > Rhinophrynidae > Rhinophrynus > Rhinophrynus dorsalis. Next base: position 308,076,067 of record CM074724.1, read on the forward strand.
ACCTGTGACTTTTGTCAGTGGGTCAGCAAAAGGGGAAATCATCCGCCCGCTGCTGCCTCTCATAGGGGAACCCTTCAAGCAAATAGCCATAGATATCATAGGACCCCTAGCTAGGCCCAGCCGCACTGGGAAGAAATTTATTCTTACCATTGTGGACTTCGCTACGCGGTACCCAGAGGTGGCAGCTCTTTCCACCATCATGGCAGAGAGTGTCGCTGAAGCACTTATCAAAGTTTTTTCCCGACTTGGCTTTACCGCCGAGATCCTGTACGATCAAGGCACGCAATTCACCTCTGAGGTTCTACACCAAGTGTGGAAACTCTGTGGGGTAACTCCTATAAAAGAATGCTGTGGGTCTCAATAAAGTGTGTTCGTGTAGAGCAAGCAGTCTCCATATGTCGTGCTAGCCTGTATGGTTTAAAGGGTCCACTCTGACTCCGATCTTCTGAGGCATACAAGAGCTATTCATCACTTTTGTTCCCGTTGTTCTCGCTTTCGACCGACGTGCTCCTCGACTCTCGACCAGCGGTGCTCAACTCGGACTCGAAGACTGAGACAGCCTGCCATTCGACCTGCCCGACTCAGTGACGGAGGAAGTGGGAAGCAACTACCGGGTAGTGGGTTGACCTTGCGATTCCCTGTACGACCGGGCAGTTCGACAAGTGTTAGCCGACCTTAAGAGCAGAGAAACCGGATACGACGGCCCAACTTCTTGGGTTCACGTTATAGTGTGGTTACGCATTGACACGTGTAATCCAACATTTCTTCATACAGACGCAGATTGAATAGTGATGGTTCTTCTTTATTGTGTCTCAAAGTACATTAGAACGTACATGTGTTTTCTGGGTATGTTGCTTATTGCATTAGACACACTAAATGTACTTTGAAACTAAATCTTAATACTTTAGAAACACTACTGTCCTGCTAATGTGTTGACAACTCTGTAGATGAGCATTCTAACTGTACAGGTTTGATATCTGGATGTTAGTACACATATGAATCAGTGTTTTCTGTGTCTATATGAGAATGTTCCAGTAGAGGTATCACGGTGCCCGTGTTTTTTGGTGACATTTTGACACAAGATGCCTGATGCTTTCTTATTGGCTAAGTGTTATGGCTCCACCCAGTGGTAGCCTTTAAGTACTGTTCTCTGTCACTCATGCAGGGCCCTTTCGTGGTGTTCCCATTGCTTTGTGCTTGCTGCCGTTATCGTGTGATTTCCAGTGTATGACCCAGACTGCCTGACTATTCTCTCTCTGATCCTGTTCCTGCTCCGTGTACCGACCTGGCCTGGCTGACGTTCCTGCTCCGTGCTTCGACTTGGATTGGCTGACGTTCCTGCTCCGTGTACAGACCCGGCATGGCTGACATTCCTGCTCTGTGAATCGACTTGGATTGGCTGACGTTCCTGCTCCGTGGACCGACCCGGCCTGGCTGACGTTCCTGCTCCTGTGTATCCAGTCCGTTGTACTACCGTATCCAGCAGTGAGTTACTACTGTGCTCTGCCTTGAGAGTACTGGCCCAGTTGGTTGCCTCGTGTACTGCATTACCGTTCCGTGACTGCGACCCATTAAGTGCCTTGCTACCTCTTTGCTCCATACCCAGGGTTACGCTCAGCTCGTTGCACCCTATACGCTCGGCTTGTTATCAGTTGTCACTGGGGTTGGTGTCCCCAGCACCTCAGTTAGTCTCCGCTCCTGTTTACAGTTTAACAGCCAAGCGCCCATTACCTGGGCCTCCCGGAACTCACCCGGGTAGGAGCTTTACTATTGGCACTGTATACACTGGCTTGTCAATCCACCATCTCGAGGTTGGTCTCTTTGGCACCTCAGTTGGCTCTGTCACCCGGCAGTTGCCATCAAGCCTGGCGTATCAACATCATTGTCCAGTACCGTTACCGTGGGTCGCAGTGTGTGTATATACAGGACGTTCCGTTGTTCCTCCGGTTGCAGTATCACTATAATCTATGTTCCCTCCAGGGCCTCGTTCAACCTTCCTGGGCTAGTCGCTATTTTGGCACTTATCAGCATTTCATTGCTTCCTGGTATTAGGGCCTCCCAGTCTCCTGGCCTAATAGCATTAACCATTTGTGTATCACTGATTCACACGAACTGTTCCCGACCTGTGTCAGTATATTTACTACTTGTTATATATGTATACTGGACCCGTGTGGGCTATTGTGATTTAGTAACCTGTCCTGTGTCAGTTCCATTTGTACTGTTACTGGACCCGCGAGGGTTACTTTATTTTGCTAATTCAATAAAACTGTGTTTTACCAAATGTACTGAAAACCGTTACAAGAGATTTCTGTGAACATCAGGTCAAACATTGCATCACCAACACAAACACATGGAACACCAAGGGGTTAGCTTCATAGAAGTGTTGTCAAGACATTAGTCCAGTCACATGGAAGATATTCTGTCCAAGGATGGATCATGCTATGGATGCTTGTAGGACAAGAGGACAGGATTTGGAGCAGCACCCTTGAACTGATCATCATGCAAAAACTTCAACTTCCTAATCCCCTCAATCTTTTTCGTTGCAGGTGAGTACACAAACCATTGCTTTGTCATGTGTTGTGTACTCGTCTGTAACCCATTATGTAGAGAACTAAGGAAATGTGAGGCAGCCCTAGGGATATGTGCCACTGACATGAATACACACACCAATAAGTATGTTCTGAGAGCTCCATTAAACTAATGTGTTTGGGCTGCCACTGTGAGGGTGACAGTGGCAGCACAATTGTATTTGTTTCATGGAACTATTAGGACATATTTGTTGATGTGTGTATTCATGTCAGGGCCACATATCACTAAACACTCACAGGTCAGCATGGTGTTCCTGGAGATCTGATCCACATTTCATGACCTCTATGTTGTGTAACAATACCACTGTAGATCCATCCCTCTGCGGCTCTTCTCAGCTCTAGCAATCTACAGGTCCCATGTTGACTCTAATGGCCCTTTAACCCCTGATGTGACAGAGTGTTATCCAATGCATTGCATTGGATAACACTTTTTCGCTACAAGGCTATCATGGTTGCTCTGGCTACGGTCATGGCAAATCACGTTAGTTGCTGTCAATCAAGCCCTGTATGATGCTGAACATGGGTTATGTGTTGTACCTTGTTTCTCCTGGGGGTGTGCGTGATATCCTTGAGGTATCAATGTCAACGTGGAGAAGGGAATGGAAGATGGTTTTGGAATCCCTACACACAATATGCCACGTCCATGGTATGCATGATGTTTGGGACCATACTGCCGCCAGTGCAGTGCTGTGTCAATGATCCTGTGGGGTGAAACAGAACATCATGTGCTGTGTGGTTAGTGTGTTGGCACTAATTCACAGGACTGATGGAGGACTTGCATGGATTGTTTGAATGCCTGAGTTATATGCTAAAGTGGTCCGTGATGAGCATGTCTCTGATCTGCGCCCCTCTCAGGGTCTCCTCAACATGGCTGATGTCCACTGGCACTTCAGGTATGGGGGGAACTGGATATCATCCACCAGCCTGATGTCCACTGCGATGTTGTGCAGTATTGCACACACCATTATGATGTCACACACTTTTCCAGGTGCACACAGCAGTGCTCCCCCCGAGTGGTCCAGACATTGGAATCGAGACTTCAGGAGGCCAAAGGTAGCCAGGATTTGCATCCATAGCCAGCATCACCTGTGTAATGTGAGTGACATGGTGAGACAGGGAGCACATGTTGTGTGAATGATGTTTTGTGTGCTGGAGATACTAGCTGTCAGGAGCATGCTGAGCAGTGTTGTGTGTACATCTGTGGATGTGGAGTGATGTAGTATTGTGAACTCACCCAGAAGCCATCCTCCTGTATAAGTTCCATTCTCAAAGTCTCTGTGTACTGTGGAGCTTTGGACAATGTACGAATCATGAGAGCTGCACAGATATTCATAATCCTCATGTTGCTGTCACACACCATCTGCACGTTCATGGAGTGAAAGTTCTTCCTGTTGATGAATAGCAGTGCATCACGTGCAATCTATAGCATGGGGCATGCCTCCCCTTGCGTAAAAGCTCTGCTTGAGATGTATCCAGTCCATGTCGGTGGTGGGGAAATGTATGTAGGTACTGGCCTTGCTTTTGAGGGATTGCAAGACCTGGGCCAGCACTCTGGAGAATGTGGCCTGTGACATGCCAGATGCGTAACCCTCAGTAGACTAGAAGGTGCCACTTGCCATGAAGTTTATGGCACACAGGAGTTTTTGCAGGCCAGATAGGGCATGGTTGTGGATGTAGATGGGATCTACCTGATCCTTGATGACCTCATACAAAGCAATGATGCTGTGTGGCCTTAACTTGTAGCGATCAATCACCTCATCATCGGTCATTCCAAAGATGGTGATCCTTGGGCGGTATACCCTGGGCCTTGGTGGTCATCTATACATCCTCCGCTGCTGCAGGGGTCCCTGTGGCAGCTGGGGAGCATCCTGTTGCTGTGGAGCATCCTGTTGCTGCAGCTGTGCATCTGCAGGCAGGTGCTGTCCTCCAAGTGGGGATGGGCTCCTGTGTGGCTGTTGAGCCAGAGCCTCCTCACTTGCAGCAGGTGAGGCTGTTGATCAGGTGTGCCTGGGGCTTCCTGGTGTTCCCTAGCTCTCGCCCTTGCACGCCTTCTCTGCAGTCTTCTCATCAATAAGTATCCCAACATACTTATTGTTCTCTCTCTCTATCTCTATCTATCTCTCTCTCTCCCTGAGTGGAAAACAAGCCACAAGTGAGTGTGGTGAGCTGTCCCTTTAAGTACCTGGTAGGGCGTTGTGTAGGTGTGGTGATGAGGTGAGTGCTGACCAATGGGAAGGTGATTGTTGTCCAGGTAAGTGTTTGCAGGTGTGTCTGTGTTTTAAAATGTGGTGTGTTCTGATTGGTGTGTCTCTGTCAGTTGCGGGTATCAAGTTGTGGGGTGCAAGTTGCGTCTGGATCGTGTGGTGATGTTGCACATATGAGCTTGTTTTGTATTGGCAGATGTCCGTGTTGTGTGGTAAGCCGCATTGTTTTGTGCCATGTTGTGTTGGTGTTTTTTTAGGGTCCTTGTCCCTATGGTGTTGCTTGTTGATGTCATCTCCCAGCGCTCTGTATTACTAGAGCGGCGCACCCAGTGGGAGATCAGCTGAGGACTGCTGCGGGCGAGGGGGTCGCAGGGGGTGGCCGGGCCCCTTGAGTGACAGGCCCGGTCGCAGGTGCGACCGCTACGACCCCTATTGTTACACCACTGAGCATGACAAACATGCACCCCCCAAATACCAGTTATTTAAACGGGGGTTTTACCTCCTTGAATGCGAAAGAGACCTCCAATGCAATGTGAAGCAATTCATTGGAGAACTCCTTTTCATTCAAGGGGTTAAAAGCCCGGAATACACCAATGATAACTAAGAGTCATATACACAAGAAAAATGGATCAAGTCTGAGGCAAACGGATCTCCCCACAGGAGACAATATACAATTCATTTGATGTAAATGCTTTGATCTCCTTAGTAGCATGTAAAGTGTTAATAGGGCTGATTAGAAAGGGTTGAAGTTCCATGAAGCTCATCTCTTGCTGTTCTCAGTTGCTGGTGTTTATTCAATGTGAAACTAAGTTGTTAGCAAACACTACAAAACCTTTTGCATATTACACAACTGCTCAAGTATATGTGTATGAGTTGCCTAAGATCTTAGAGGAAAAACCTGACCAGCACTCCTGCTCTTCTTCAGAGTTCAAATACCTTTTGGAGAACCTGTGAATAGCTCAACATTGTTTTTTTAAAGCGGAACTTTCATCCGCTATAAAGTCGCCCTTCTATAATTAAGCAGGTAGCGATTATGTTCTGAATGTATAGTTTACCTTTCACAAGTAGCTCGATCTGAAGAAATCCATAATTGAAGGAGACTGACAGCTGGGTTAGCACAGTCTGCACGCCTGCGCCGTTAGTCCCTTCCGGTAACCATATGGGGCACTGCAGTCTACACAATGGAGACCGGGACTGACGGAGCAGGCATGCAGACAAGATGTAGCCTGGGTTCCAGTCTCCTTCAATGATGGATTTCTTCAGATCGGGTTACTTGTGAAAGGTAAACTACGTATTCAGAAGCTAGTCGTTAACTGCTTAACCCCTTAACGACCCTTGACGGTCATAGTACGTCAAGGGTCGATTTGACTTAACGACCGATGACGTACTATGACCGTCATCGAGTTCCGGGCTCCCCCCGCGGCTGCACGCCGTTCGGGGAGTTCGGAACGCAACGGAGCAATAAAAAAAATTGCTCCGTGGTCGTTAAGTCACGTCCGCTTCCGGATTCCCTGGTCATTAAGGGGTTAATTATAGCAGGGCGACTTTACAGCGGATTAAAGTTCTGCTTTAAGTAATGATTTGTTATGTTTAAGGTACCCTTTAGTTGCTTTTAGAAGTCTTCCAGGAATTTCTGTACAATACATACATGTTTGTGCTCTAATGCATTGTTAAACATATTAAAAGAAGCCTAACAAAGGAACTGGGGAAATAATATTACTGGAGAAGTCATCTACACCTTATAAACTCTTTACCACACCTTAGTGGATAACCCCCAATGTACTCCCTGTATAGTGTAATCTTTTGACCCGACTAGTGGCTTCTTTATGCTCTTGTCCTGTAGCCAAACACAACATTGATCTACATAATTAACCCAATATTACTAGGTATGTGATGGATTATTCCTCATCAGATTGTGAATCCCAACAAATGTTTTACTAATCTATCCTGCCAGTGAAGAATTTAACCTAAATACATGGTTAACTAACATCTTAATAACCACAGCAGTGGATGACACTAAATGGGGACAGTCTGGCACACAGTATGTTGGGGGGGGGGGTAAGTGTCAGTTGTTCAAGTTCAACTCACATCATGGCCAAACAACACCTTTATGTTGTTTTGCTTTGCTAGGTGGATTATGAGTTGAAATTGGACAACAGTGTATGTGCTGTGTGTGTGTTTGTGCTTACCCATGGTACAACACCTTAAAACCAAGTAATATTGCAAGAGTTGTGTTTACAGCTTGGCAATGCATTGGCGACATCTCTGCCACTTAACCATAAACATTCACACATCACAAAATGGATGAAGAAGTACTTCTTTATTTTGGGAAAACATCACAAATGGGGCTTTATTTCTTTTTTTTAGGGGGGGGGACTTTGAAAGGGGCTGCAGAGGTTAATGCCCTCATAGACTGTCTTGTAACTCTGGGGATTCTGAGGTTGGTGTAGGGGTCACACTGGAGGGGGAGTTGGTTGCAGTGGACCCCTCCATGGATTGATGTTCCCTCTCCCTGTGATTGTGTTCCCACATTTCTATGAGCATCAGGACCATCATGTCCATTATTACTGTGCGAAATTTCTGGATCTCCATGGTCAGAATTGCCTGCTGGTATTCAAAGGTACAGAGGGTGACTGTGTTCCTCTGATATCCCTTTGCAACCTCCTCAGGTATCTGCTCATTCGCCTGGACTCCCTGAGCTGCCTCCTCTGAATGCCCAGGCACTTTGTCTCCATTCCATGCTTTGTCTGCTGCTGGACTGGGATGTGGCCAGATATGTTGGACTATCATGGGCTGGTGGTGGCTCCAAAACATCTTCTGCCTCTTCTCTGCTGGCCATTGGTTACCTCCACCTCCTCTTTGGGTTCCGCTGGTGGTGGTGGTGAGGTGAGTTGAGGGGCTGTTGGCAGGGGCCCAGCATGTGTGGAGCCTGAGGATGGCTGTGACCCCACCACATCTATGGACTCTGAACTTGCCACTGAAGGCTGGCCTTCTGTTTGCAGATGGGGATGTGAATTCCTCCTGCTGTTGAGGGCTGTGGCTCCCCGATAAGGCCCAAATGTTCACAATCCAGTGGCCATGGGTCATACCATGGCCACTGGTATCCTGCTCCTTCCCAGCTAGGTGTGGAGTCATAGATGATTTACTGCTGTGGCTGCACCCACATGGGTGGCTGTGGTCTTGCAGTGGGGCCATATTCCCCATAATGTGGTGTCACCATAGTGGGCATTCAGTGCCTTCCCAGTGGTGATGGTTGGGCCATCCAATATTGGCCAGAGGTGGAGAGCAGCATCCATTTCCCAGGAGGCATCCAGTCGGGATGGTGGGTGGTGGCAGTCTATAGTCGGAGGCTGGTGGTAGCCGATACTCAGATGCTGATGGTGGTGGTAGCGTAGACTCAGAGGGTGGCGGTGATGGTGCCCTACTGCTTGTCCCCTCTTCTGGCTCCTCAATGTGTAAGTCACTGGGGAGGATGACATATGACTCCTCCTCACTGTTGTCCTGCTGTGCTGCAGGCATGGATGCTGTGTGGGGAAATGAGAGTGTGATTAGTCTCCTGAGCTATGAGCAGAGAGATTCAAGACATTGACACTGACATGTGAATCCTTGAGTGCCAGGATGTTATCCAATTCATTGCGTTGCAATGCATGTGATAATACCCTGGCAATCAATGAATGATGAGCTTGACAGGATCCTGTACATTGATGTACGCAACCTACAGTAGTTGAGCTTTGGTTATCATATGTGTCCTGAAGAGTGTGTATGGAAAAAAATAGCTTCTTGCCATACACACTCTTCAGGATACATCTGATAACCAAAGCCTAACCATCACAGTTCTACTGAGACAAACTGATTGCATGAAAACACATAGGCCTTGATCGCAAAAACACTAGAGCCTCTGAATATACCATTTCCCCGCCTTGCCATCCCCACTCCTCAGAATACATATGATAACCAAGACATTGTTTCTGTTTAGTTGTCATTGTTTTCAATGGTCCATTACTTTGCTTTGCAGCCCTAATATTTATGTGTTAGAGGCCTATGTGTTGTATATAATCAGTTTGTCTCAGTAAAACTGTGATGTTTGAGCTGACCCCTGTGTACCAGTGCAATGTTACCCTGTTGTATTGTGTTTATCCTCTCTTAAGCTTTTGAGTGCCAATGGGGTACGGAACGCATTGCAGAGCAATATGTTCCGAAAACCCTCTGCACTCAAAGGGTTAACCCTTGGAGTGCAAGAGGGGTACCCAACACATTTAGGAACAATGCTTTGCTTCCCTCTAGCACTCAAGGGGTTAGGTGCTCACCTCTCTATGGGTACATGTTTAACATTGTGGAGGCATATGACAGAGCTTCATGTGATAATGTGATGGCAGGCATTGTTTGTGTGGAGTGGGTATGATGATCAACACAACAATGAACTGCTTAAACCATTAATTGGACAGGATTTGTCCTGCTGAACCCTTCCATATCTTCTGGGATTATCCAATATTGTGTCTTTGTTTGAACTCTCTCAGCTCTGTGTTGGAGAAGTTGTGTGAATGAATTCTGGTCATTATGTTCAGGTTTCACTGTATTGGGCTGTGGTTGAGGGTTTGTGTGGCGTCTAGTTAGGGAATTATGCATTTACTGGTGGTGTGGAGTGTGCTGTCCTCCTCATTGTCAGATCCCCTAGGGACCCCCTCAACAGCCGTTGTAGACAGAGTGCCTTAGCATCTCCTCCCATGGGTTAATGGTGATGTCGACAGGGGGACCAAGTCTGGTGCCTCAGGCACGCATAGCAGCTTCCCCCGTCTTAAAATCACCCCATATTTTTTGATGGACTTGAAGGCCCGCTTGCAGCTAGAGATGGCATTCACTCTGCTGAGGACCTGACTCCAGGTGACCTTCTTCTTAGCCAAACCACTCACTCTTTCTTTCAGATAAAGGATGCTTTCTCTGTCAACAATACTCTGGATGAGGACCCTATTCTCCTCATAGGAGTACTCATCATCAGCCCCAGCCTGGGATGTTTTGGAGCTGTAGCTTTCATGGCCTGCCTGTGCTGACCCTCACTGTGTGTGGTGCTCCTCAGGATCTCCCAGTCTTTCCACTGTGACAGCTGTCCCTGGCCTCTGTGTGCCTTCCTCGGGTACCACTCCTCTGAACTGGTCTTCCTCTCTCACTCCTTACCTGACCAGGGATGCCCTGCTCAGCTTTCTTCACTCCTCCTCCTCCTCTCTCCACCCCCCTCTCCTCCTCTCCCTGACATCTTGCCCCAACTCACACTCAGGCACTCCCGCAGGCCCTCACAGACACACTCGATCAGACTTTCTGTCACTCCCTTGTACTCACTATTTCACACTGTCAAAATAAAAGCTAAAGTTGTTTAATGTGCTGTAAACAAAAAAGATATGTGTGTTTGTATGTGTGTATAGCAAATGTGCAAAGGTTTATTAAGTGTAGCTATAGGTATGCCAAGTCTCTCCACTCTCAACTCTTTCTACCTAGCTCAAATGAATGTTCCTATCTCTCTGTCTATTTATATATATATATATATATATATATATATATATATATATATATATATATATATATCACTAGCTTGATAAAACTCGAAAGAAAGACAAGGTATGTCCATTGTATTGGGGTATACATTGGTGTATTTGAATGTATTTGATACTTTGGTGTGTTGTGGTTGGCTGTGAGTTTGAACACATCTTGATAAAGTTCAGCTTTGCTAGATTATGTTGACCGTTATCGTTTTCCTTTACATTAGACATATTGTATGTTAATTATCATTTAATTGGGATGCATGGCAAGGTGAGAAAAAGGTGCAACTCTGGTTTTTGAGCTACGTACATTTTTTGGGCCTATGCTCATCAACCATTCTGATCGACTACTTATTGAATGCTACTCAAACATGGCTAACGTCCCTTGGCCTTTTGAAATAACGGCAGTGTTACTGTACTTCATTGGATCAAGGCCTGTGTGTATTTGTATACCTCTATATGCATACTTCCCAGTGTGTGTTTGTGTGTCTACGTTCACACCCCTTTGTGTATGTCCTTCTGCATGTACGCTTACCTGTGCCCTCTATGCACACATATCTATATGTGTATATATAAAGGTACATGGGTGTGTGTGTTTGTGCTTACATAGGCCTGAGTATCAACAATGTGCACACTTCCCTGTGTGTATATCATCTGCATGCATCCTACCCTGTGTGTATATCCTCTATATGCACACATTTCCCTATGTGTGTCCTTTACATGTACATCTGTGTGTTTCTGTGTATTTCCACTGTATCAATCCAACCCTGCATGTGGCCTCTATATGCACATTTACATATGAGTGTGTCCTTTTCATGCACAATTCAGCGTGTGTGTGTGTGTTTGTGTGTTCTCTACATGGACACTTCCAGGTTTTGTCCTCTAAATACACACCTATGTGTGTTTGTGTGTGATTTTCAAGCTCACATGTATGTGTATGTTTCCTCTGCAAATACATTTCTGTGAGTGTGTGTGTGTGTGAGAGAGAGAGAGCTAGATGTACAAGCACATTTCCCTATATGTTTTTTTGGGGGGGGAGTGGGGGGGTCCTATGTGTATATGCTCTGCATATACACATGTGAACTACCTGTACATGTTCTGTCCTTGTGTGCGTATCCTCTGCATGCATGTAGATAAGCGTATGTATTTTCTGCAGCACACTGTGTGTGTTTTTGTATTCTCTGCATATATTTGTGTAAGTATATTCTCTGATTGCATTTTTCCATGTGTGTGGATGTGTATAGTCGCTGCATGTATGTACTATGCATTTACATTTCTCTGTGTACTCTCTGCATATATACTTATTTATTCTCTGAATATACACATTTTTGTATTCTCTATTTGTATGTTTGTGATTTCTTTGCATGTACATATCTGTGGGCATTCTGAACATATACATATTTGTGTTTTTATGCATGTACACGTGTGTGTGTATGTGTGTTCTTTGTGTGTACACATGTGTATTTTTTGTACATGTGTGTATATTCCCCGCATGTACTGTACATTTGTATGTGGGTATTCCCTAATTGTACAATTCTGTGTGTTCTCTGTACATATTCGTGTGTATGTGTGTATTATCTGCATATACATGTCTGTTTGTAAATACTCTGTTTGTACACTCCTATGTGTGAGTATTACCTGCATATGCACTTGTGTGTATACGTGTGTGTGTGTTTTCTACTCTCTGCTTGTACACTTTTTTGTGTGTATTTTCTCTGGTTGCACACCTCCCTTTGTGTGTACATTCCCTTTCTTTTTAATCTGTGTATATGCTATGTTGACATGCCTACCATTGTGTGTGTGTATTATTTATTTAAGGATTAATATTTCCAAACATATATATATATATATATATAATATATATATATCCTGTGTGTCTCTCTGCCCATGATCACTCAGGAAACTCTCCCCCCACTCCCCTCCTCACTGCCATTTCCTCGGTGTCTTTACGGCCGCCCGGACTCCGCTCTCTGCCAGAACCGATCGATAAGGGAAAAAAAAAAAACAATTATTTTGTAATAATGAAATGTCCTGGGTATTCGGTTGCCGTGACAACAGCACTCTCTGCCTCTCTCGCTTCGTCAGTCAGCCAGTGACAACACTGGCTGGGCTGACCCCTGACCTCCCTCAGCCAGTGGTACCCCCGCACAATGGGGGGGGGAAGGCTAGCAAATGCCACAAACCCTGATGCACAATATCTTCTTAAAGAAGACACACACACATTTCCTTAACCCCTTTGATGTTACAGGGGATTGAAACAGATTGTAGACTCTGAGTGAAAAGTGGTTAACACATTTAAACATATTCATAAGGTGTACATCCATTAACCCTTTGCATGCTAGAGGGCTCTTCAACCCAGTGCGCAGCAATGTATTGCAAACCCCTTTGGCATCCAAAGGGTTAATCTTATCAACTCTGTTTAACCCTTTTTCTGTCAAGTCTTATTTGTACAGAAGCTAATATGAATTAGTTAATTGCTCTAGGAAATTGGCGACAGGAAGAGACTGGGACAGCGAATTAACAGGACAAAAGGGGTTGATCAAGAAGACGGACAAGATTGCAATGAGACTGCAGGAGTCCCAGCACGGCCAGCACTATATTGTGAATTTAATTTCCACACTTTATGAGCTGACATTGAAGGACCAGCACCATCACCTTAACTCGTACATCACCGAAGAAGAATGTTTAATTTTTTTCTTGAGACTAAACTATGTCCCCCAATGATCCGATCCAGAATCTTAAGCAGTTAATATTATATGGGTTCTTCGTATAAACACAGTGGTTGTGTACTAGATTTTACCTAGTGTTGCCACACAGATGGTATTTTACCAGGAAGCTTGTCAAAATTGATATGATAATAATAATAATGATAATATACCAGCAGGAAGATGGCAGCTGCTTATTTTGTGCATGGGTGTCTACCTACCTAAGAAATGTGTTTGTCCTAAGACATGAAGCTATAGTAGACTTTACAGGGATACGTTAGACGTAGTAGGACAGGGGCAGCTCTAGGTTTTTTGGGGCCTTAAATGAAAAATTCACATGAGGCCCTCATGTTGGTATTTCTAATAAGATATTGCCATCTGATTTTGTTTACATGCAATGGTAGTACTGTATAAGCACTGTGGGGCCCACTGACCAAGTGGGGGACCTAAGCAGCCACTTAATCTGCTTATATTGGACCACCACCACTGCAGTAGGAGGAGTTATAGGGAGAGGTTATATGGAGCAATAAGAGAGTTATAAGGAGATAATATATCTTTAAGCCTGTACGGCGGGGATAGTCGATTGTCAATCCTCTAGCTGTTGGGGACTACAATTCATCAGATAATGAGAGACATTTTTGTACCTCCTGTTATTGGGAACAATTGTCTACCCCTGTTGAATGGACTGGGGTTGACTCCTTTGCTGGAAAAAATACTGACCATCCCATTTTGGTATATCATTATGATTGGCTCCAAGTCCAAATTTTACTGTCCTTTTTGTAAAGTACCATCAAGCTTAGGAGTGAGTAACCTGAAGTCCTCCAGCTTTTTTGGCGTACAACAGACATCATCCTTAGATGGTCAACATGCAGCTGAGGCTGATGGGAGTTGTAGTCCAACAACAGCTGAATGTCTGCAGGTTGCCCACCCCTTGTCCAGGTGGCTACCAGTGCATGGACACAGTTATGTTAGAGAATGACTTTGTACTGGAGCAGCTTCTTCAATATAGTGGCCTTACAAGACTGAAGCCGTTCACCCCTGCCTTGCCTGTTTATTGCCCTTTCTTTCCAAAATGATGTCAGTAACTGAAATTAAAATTTCTTCTGATCCCATCTGCCATATTGTTCTATCTTCAGGCAACAAGTATAAGGTATTTATGTGGAAGAATGAAAAAACATGTTTGGCCTTTTTTCTAATAAAGGTGATTGTACAGTACCAGGCTAGCATTGTTTTCTTTTGTAGCACTCACAGGGTTAATATACACATGTCACATGCAGTAAGACCTGACATGGCTCAATGTGTGCACATTATCATCTCTAAGCAGAGAAAAATAATCACCAGTTTTGCAACAGTGCCCCCTGCTGAAACAATGAAGTACTGCATAAACCTTTGTGCCCTACCAACGGGAAAAATAGTCAGATGAACTAAGTATATTATTATTATTATTATTATTATTATTATTAATTTATGTAGTGCCAACTAATTCCGCAGCGCTGTACAATTGGGATAGAAGCAATGCTGGAGCAAACCAGATTCACTGTATAGAACAAATAAACATTGTACAGTTTCCCCAATGGGGTTTTAATCAATATAACAGTAGAGAGGTCTTTAAGATATTGGTTGGTAATGAGTTCAAGACCTATATTGCATTAACAGGTTTAACAACCAAATGAAATGGGAATTTTTATTTGTTTCCTACTTGAACTTGGACCTCGACAGAATTACTCTAGTTCTTCATAGAAAATCACACTAACGACATGTTAACCCCTTAAGGACCAGATGTGCAACAAACACATTGCTTAGAAATGTGTTGCACATACCTCTGATTCTTAAGGGGTTATATAAGTGACTTCAGACGTAGTTTATTATCAAAGCAAAAATATGCATATAGGAAAAAGCAATTAATTTACAATTTTGTTAATCAGAACCTTCAGGTAGTTATTAATGATTAGCATATTTACAGCCATTTGCTAGTTGGGGATGATGGGAGTTGTAGCCTAGAGCAGCTGAAGAGTCAAAGGTTGAATAACCCTGATCTAAAGAATAAAATGGCTACCCGTACAGAGCTAACAATGTTCTGAGAAAATGGTAGTGTGTTACTACTTTGTAATGTATATTTGTTACATAGCTGTTCATGATAAGCACAGGTTTGAAATTAAGCATTTGAAAACTAGGGTGTATGCCACGCAACACTTTACATTGTGTGATGTAACTTGCAAACCCTACTGGCATTCATATAGGTAGAGGAACAATAAATACTAAACTATAAGTTATATTAAAGGATGAGCTGTAATATTCCCAATATATAATACAGTGGTCTAGATTCACTAAAGGTGTATGCTGTGGCAATATGATTTTGTTGATTTTGTTAATGTGTTCAAAATACTTGCCATTTCCATGTACACACACATCAATGCAAGGAGAGGGGTGGAAAAGGTCCCTCTTAGCATACAGGATTGTTGAAGTGCTGTCAATGTGGATGGGATGTCCTCCCTCACACATCACCAACACTATGACAGTTCTGAAATTGAAGATCATTCTCTCTGCTTCCCACTTGGCCAGTAGGGGAGTGGAGAGGATACTTTCAGCGCCATAGACAGCATCACTCCCTTATACTTTTGAGTACCATAGGGATGTGCATTGTTCACCTCTGTGGCACTCAAGGGGTTAAAAATAATACAAGCACTATACAATTATCTTCTTATCATATATGATACATGCTGTGCAATCCCAAGGGAACAAGGCTGGGGGCCAGGCAGCATCTATAGGTATTTGTGGTTATCAATTGCGCCTCAGACTTATTCCCTTGCCCACTGGTAGCCACAGATCCTCATGGGCACTGCCTGGGCAATGGAAGAAGGCTGGGGGTGTCAGGTAGTGTATATGGGGCTAACATAAAATGTATTGTTCCCCATGCTTACAAACATTCTACACATCCAACATGCTGCCCCCCCCCCTTGCTCTATCTGACATGTATTGCTCCCCACACAGTTAACCCTTTGGGTACCAGGGAGGTACAATGCATTGCTTTGCAATGCGTTTATGCACCCCTCTAGCACTCCACGGGTTAATAGGCAACATATGCATCTGCTTAACATTTGCCTATATTTGTAAAAAAAAATACGCACTTGTTTAAAATATAAATTAGACCTTGCAGGGGGCATCGGGACCTCTCCTATTGCTCCCCAGCATTGATCAACTATCCAGTAGGAAAGGTGATCAATGTAGCGACCAAAAAGGAGATCACCCCATTCCCTACTACCTCCTACTCATGCGTTCCAGGCATTCTATGAATGACTGGGTTGACTACGAGGATCTTCAAGACCCACTCGCATCACGAGGATCTCCTACTCAAAACCGGTCATTCATAGAACGCCTGGTTGAGTAGGACATAGTAGGGGAAGAAGGTGATCTTCTTCCTGGTCGCTGCATTGATCATCTATCATATTGGATAGGTGACCCATGCCAGGGGGACATCAGGAGGGGTCCTGATGCCCCCTGGGAGGTCTGATTTTCTTTCAAAACAAAATGATGCATAATGCAGGATTAGCGATCCTGCACTATGTGTATCTTTTTAAAATATATATTGGGCAGCATATGTCAGATATTAACCCTTTTAGTGCCAGAGGGGCATGCAACGCATTGTACTCAAAGTGTTAAGTTTGGGGGGGAATTTTACTTGTGGGGGCAACATATGTCAAATTTTACTGGAAGGGCAGCATATGCTGAATTTTATCTGTGGGGCAGCATGTCGAACATAAGTATTGTGGGACAATATTGGGAACATCCCCATTGTGTGATATCCCCACATATACTGCCTGACACCCCCAGCCTTGTTCCCTTGCCCAGGCGGTGCCCATGGGGATTTATGGCTACCAGTAAGAAAGGGAACAAGGCTGATGGGGGTCAGAGAGTGTACATGGGGGTCTGTGGCTACCAATGGGCAAGAAACAAGTCTGGGGACCAAACAGTGTACATGGGGTTCTATGGTTAGGGAACTAGGCTGGGGATTGGCTGATAGTCACAAATCCCCATGGATGCTGCCAGACCCCCAGCCTTGTGCACAACATGTATTAAATATGATATAGAGCTAAGGGGATGATTATGTACTACTTGGTGTACTTTTTAACCCTTTGAGTGCCACAGAGGTGTGCAATGCCCATTCCTATGGCACTCAAAGGGTTAAGGGAGTGATGCTGTTCATGGTGCTGAAACTACTGAGCAAGTGGGGAAGCACAGGGAATGCTCTCAGACTTCAAGGTTGTCTGCTGCTGGTGATGTGTGGGGGAGAGCATCTCTTTCACAGTGCCAGCAGTTTGACAACCCCCCCATGCTTATGATTGATTGAGGGCTGTTACTGCATAGGAAACTACAGGGAAATCCTAACTTCGTCAGCCTCGGGTAGGCAAAGTTGAGACTGTGAACTCAGTGCCTGTGGTGAAATTCCACAGTAACATATAAATACCCCCCCCCCCCATGAACACGATAATGGATCATTGTGGTCAAGTTGATCTGTGGATGTGAGAGTGCTAAATCGGATGATGTGTGCTCTTATCTGACGTGAGGTAATGGCCTAAGAGAGGGCCTACCTTGAAGAGTGTGATGAGGTATGAGCTGATATTGTTGGGCCAGGGTTATGGGTGGGTTTCTCGACCACCCCTTGCAGCAGCGTCTATGCCTGCCTCTGATGCTGCTATTTATGCCCTCCCACAATTCCAGGCTAAGAGTAGCCTTATATTTGTGGTCAGGCTGATCTGTGGATGTGAGAGTGCTAAGTTGGATGATGTGTGCTCTTATCCGATGTGAGGTAATGGCCTAGGAGAGGGCAAAAATATATATGACAAACTGCATGATAATGCAACACCTTTAATGACACTAACTCGGGTTATACATACATATTTTCGCTGGAGGAATTATAGCATCAGAACCTGAAAAGCTTGTCTGACTTCTGTCACTGGTGAAGGTATGTAGGTAGTGTAGCAGGAAGATTTCCAGTGACCTAGTTTCTTAATGATGTGTGCGGGAATGTTGTGTTTGGAGGCTGTGGAGGCTGCCGCAATGTGAAAAGAATGTCCTGAATATGCCTTGGGATTGAGGCCTAGCTGTGTGATGAGTATGCGTATGTTGTGTGTAAATTTGGTCATGGTATTCAGTTTCCCATGGTATGGTTATAATGGGTTAGACTTTGCTGTGTTTCCCAATGATTGTAAATAGGAGTCCAGGAAATTTACTGGACACCAAGCATTATAAGTGGGGTAGTAATGTACGTGTAATGATCGTTGAGGCGTATCAAGTCTGAAATACGCAACTACGTTGTGGGGTGACTATTAACCCAAATGGAGCAGCTTTAAGTAATCTACACAATTGCTGGAATAGTCTTCCGTCTATTGGTTATCGTGACACAGATTTCTCAGGGGCTGTCTTCTCTATATCACGAATGGGATGGTGTGATAGTAGTGGGGAGAAGTTAGGATGATTAATCTGGCAAAAATATTGAATGCCTACCACATATAACTTAATGGTACTGAAAGCGAATTTCAGTGAGAAATGACAGTAGGAAATGAATGCTAGTATGATCTCTATGGAAAGTGATTGACTAGGACAATAGAGCCTCGAAAACTTCTGAAATAAACCCCAGGCTCCATTGTATGCTCTACGAGTATTGGCTGAGAGGGCCTTGTCCATCATTTCTAGCAACCTGCAGGAAATGGTTTAATCCAACATCAATGATTGAACTGGAGGTGCTGGGGTAGGGTGAGGATCTGCTGATGGTTGGAGTCTGCGAAATTCTTGAAAATTAAAGCGAGACAGGGCATCACCTTTGAGATTGACCTTACCTGGCAAGTACCTACATTCCATGAAGAACTTAAAGTAAAGTGATAACCATGTGAGTTTCCTCACAAATGGCATGATGGTACTAGCCAAGGATCTAGCTTTGTTGACTATGTAAGCTGTCGCTTGGTTGTCAGTGCTAAATATAACAGTATGTCCTGTCCTCAGTTGCCCCCAAGTAGCAGCTGCTGCTTTGATAGGGTATAATTCGAACAGTGCCGAGGTAAGGTCGAATTTAGGGATCTGAAATACCTCTGGTGGCCATACTTCTGCCATCCAGTGATCTAAGTGTATGGCTGCGAATCCCCTCAGTGCTGCCACATCTGTGGTGACTGAGGGAGATGTGAAGGAGGCTCGTGGAATAAACATGGAACGGACATTCCAAGTTCTCAAGAAAAGTGTCCACATGGTGAAATAGGATGTAATCGTAGAGTCTAGAGATATGTTAGAGTGACATCTATGTATATGGATGACAGACATTATTATCATGATGTGTTCAGTGACACAGAGAAAGAGGAAGTCACCCATTGATAATGGCAAGTTTGATAGCAGGGGACCCTAAGTCACACTTGTCATCCCCAAGCAGTCTCACTACCACACTGAAGCTAGAGACTGATGAGGGTGAGGATGGGGATGGTGGAGCAGCTAGTGGGATTAGCTCTATGGACCCTAATGCTGATGGGGAAGGTGAAGTGACCGGAAAGTCACCAGTGGCATTTGCCAATGGCCACCATACAATGAACTGCTGGCACTAGGCCATCTTTTTTTTTGTCTCCGGGCTTGTTTTTGGCAAGCTCAAGGACTCTACAAGCCAATTTTTTTCTAGGCTTTTGATCAACAAGCCTAAATCCTACAAATCAATTTTTTCTTAGGGCTTGTGTTTGGCTAACAGTGCACACACAAATATTTTTTCTGTCTTTTTGTTAGCCTGCTGTTATGCTGCCTAGCCATTGTTTATAAAGAGAGAGAGAAAAAAGGGTGATTTTTGCAATCCACAATGAATGTGGCAGATGTGTATGATGGTGGATGTCTTGTGTATATCTCTCTATATATATTTATAGATTTATATATTCAACATGATTCCTACAGCAATTATTACTGTTATCATCTTTGAGTCTAATGTAAGCTATCATTACTCTCAGATCATTGACACACATTAATCAGTATTCATAGCAGTGATCCCATAGTGGTAGATGGTAGCAACCCTTCACATCCCTCCTCATTGTCATCTTCCTCATTCTTTGTGCTGCTATTAATGATACATGTGGCCTGGCTTTCCCTGTCTTGTGTGGTTGTGTCCACTTCTGCTACCTGATACTCAGATGGTATTAGATGGTTCATTTTTAAAAATTAAATTTTCTCAACACTGCTGCTTGATAGCCGTGTCCAATGGTCATTTAAAATGTAACCAGCTGCACTAAAACCATGCTCTGACTCAACACTTGTTGTTTGTGAAACTAAGGGTTTCCACTGTGGTACATGTCAGTGCTGGCAACACACATTGTTTTGTTTGCCAGTAGTCCATTGGTTGCTTCTGTCCAGGACGTAGCTATACCACAAGTAAGCTGAAAATATCTCACATGCTGTGGGACCACATCCAGGAGCTACACAGTTCCTGTGTCAGTTACCAACCCAGCGAGCAAGTCCCATATAGATGTGCCATCACCAGTGCCACCACCAATGGTGGATATTTGCCACCCCGAGACCCGTGAATCACCCTGTGTTCAGTATGGGAATGGTATGTTCTGGTTGATGTAGCTGCTCCTTCTGGTATAAACCCTTTGGTGCCTTCTTTTTCACTATGCTTTCTAGACGTTGTTTTGACCCTAACTTCCCCCCTCTCATCCTCTATAATGCAACCCTCCTCTAAATCAATAAGCATATCTTTATATTCCGCGATAGAATCCGATTCCTCAGAGAGATGCTTCTGATCATCATGACTCCTTGTTTTGACAAATTGATCACACTTTGGCAGAAATTCTGAAAATGTGTGTTTAAACCGAGGGGGAGGCCAGCAAAGTGGCAATATCATATTCCTCATTGCTTTTAATGGACACTATGCAAGGATCTTGCTCAAATAACGCTAACGTCCTTTAGCAGCTGGTATAAAAAAGAAAAAAAGAAACAAGGGGGCACCTATAATGCCTTATCACAAGAGGCTAAAATGTACATAAAATCTATATAAATATACTCACATGTATTCAGTGCCATGTCATATAATATAATATACACAGCTGTATTGCTTGCAGAGAAATTCCTACCATTTCTGCTCAGTATTAGGCAACTGGAGTCTCTCCTTATCTCAGAAAAGAACACAAAGCATGCCAAGGGCATGCAAGAATTACAGTCGCTATTGCACTTCTTAAGTCTAAAAATAATCCTGACAAGCACTCACCCAGTCAGTTAGGGGCTTGGCAGGCCTGGTGCTGCCCCCAACAATCACAGTAAACCAATTCAACACGCGGAGACAACAGGATGGGAGCTCTCACAGGATTACTAATAAAGCTTCAGTCATTCCAGAATTGTAAAAGATTCTCATACTTTATTTTTACAAAATGAAGAAAACAGCCTATGATTAAGTGAAAGACATACTCACAAAACACGTAAGGTGGGTGCATCTACCTGTATGTCCATGTTTTTATGAAGCTGAATTTTGTTGATTTTTTAATTTTGTAAAAATAAAGTATGAGACTCTTTTACAATTCTG
Source organism: Rhinophrynus dorsalis (assembly GCA_037306005.1). Taxonomy (NCBI): domain Eukaryota; kingdom Metazoa; phylum Chordata; class Amphibia; order Anura; family Rhinophrynidae; genus Rhinophrynus; species Rhinophrynus dorsalis. Next base: position 308,097,634 of record CM074724.1, read on the forward strand.
GAATGACTGAAGCTTTGTTGGTGGTCCCGTGAGCACTACCATCTTGTTGTCTCCTTATCTCAGCACAGAACTGCTCCATGAACACACCTCATCTCTAAATAAATTGACTTTTATTAAAATGTTCAATAAAATATATGTATATACAGACCTGTGCCTGTGTTTTTGATAAATTAGTGTGTAACGCTACAAAATGCATTGATGTGCAGGTAGCAGAGATTGTCTGTATATTTTAATAAAAGTCATTTATTTGGAGACGAGGTGTGTTCGTGGAGCAGTTCTGTGCTGAGATAAGGAGAGACTCCAGTTGCCTTATTCTTAGCAGAAAAGGTAGCAATTTCTCTGCATGTGATATAGCTGAGTATATTATATTATACTAGTTGAACAGCCCGTTACACGGGCCACAGTGCCTCTGGCAGCCAGTTGCAGGGCAGTCACACACAGTGGAGACTGCCCGTGCCTCGGCTGATACAGAGCCTCTGGCAGCCGGCCGCGGGGCAGTCACACGCAGTGGAGACTGCCCGCGCCTCGGCTGATACAGAGCTGGACGCTCCTTCGGAGCGCCCAGCTCTGTATCAGCCGCGGCGCGGGCAGTCTCTACTGCGCATGACTGCCTCACGTGCAGCAGTGTCTACTGCGCATGTCGGGCGTTACACACAACTTGGCGAATTATTATATTGGATGATGACACAGCATTGAATAAATGTGGGTGTATTTATATAGATTTTATGTACATTCTAGCCTCTTTTGATAAGGCATTATTGGAGCCCCCTTGTTTCTTTGTTTTCTTTTATATATATTGTACTTCCTGAGAGGAGGATTGGGGATACACAGCCTACCAATCTCACCTAATACTTGAAATATCGGAGTGAGCTGTTGGAAGGAGTAGCTATACCAGTTCCCAGAGCCTTTTAGTTGGCACACACACACACACACACATATATATATATATATATATATATATATATATATATATATATATATATATATATGTCTCCGGCCGGCCACTAATTTTGTGAGTAGTGTTACGGTGTTGGTGGTGGGATAGTGATACACATAATAATTTGAAAATACCACACAGGAGGCACCTTCTTTCTATTTTGTATCTTTACCGGCTGGTGCATGACTGTATTAAATAAGAATATCAGTGGAAGAATTTCACTAATTCCTTCCCCTATGCGACTAACCAGCATAGTTGTCTCCTCAAAAGGTTTCAGCAGCTCACATACATTGCAGATTAGTTGCCATTGGCCAGGTGACAAAGAGGCTCTCTCTCCGAAGCCATCCAGGTTTGCACTGTGTACTGGCAAATGGCCTTATTCTGCTCGTACAATCACTGTAGCAAGTGGAAAATGGCAGGGACCTCCATTTCCATCTGGTGGGTCAATTTGTTAAGCTCTTGCAGGGAATAGCAAGAGTTGTATTTACTGTAGGAGCAGCTAAAATGGACACAGATTTTGTGGAGTATATTCACCATCTCTCTGAGGGTTTAGGATTCTGCCAAGAATCTGGTCAGAACTAAATTTGGCACATGGCAAAGCAGGGTACATGCATATTATCATCTATTCTGTGTGCAGCTATTATATTGGAGTATTTATCAGCAGATAAACCATCTTAAAGAGATAGTAATACTTCGTTTTATCTTTATTTTATTTTGTAGGCATTAAAAAAACATGAAGAACGATATAAGTCTCATCTCTCAAACCTTTATGGTATAAGAGATATTCACAAGCAAAGTATCCCCCCCCCGTTCAGCCAGATCAGAAGGGAGGTGCCCAGGTAGACTGCAGAGAGGGACAATCTTCAATTAAGATAAGGGAAAAAGCTGAAAAACTTGTCAAGGGGGGAAGGGCTTTCATTGTTTTCATTGTAAGAAGAATGTCCCCTTCTGTTATCTGTCTGGTCTTACAACCAGATTCACATCTGAGAAGAGATGGCTTACACTAGGTAAAAGGGGCGGGAAGGGAACTTTGCTTGTGAATAGCTCTTAAACCATAGGATTTTTTAATGCCTACAAAATAAAATAAAGCTAAAACGAAGTATTACTATCCCTTTAAGGGGCAGGGTCATATAGTCTGTGCTCTGTCCACTTGTCCACACATCTGTTGTCAGCTGTATTTTCTTGCTGTATGAGCTTTCCAGTCCCTTGTCCACCACAATAACCACCTGCTTGTACAATTATCGCACAGCCGTCCTGGAAAAATAACTGCAGCTTGGGATATGCCAGTGAGGAGCACTCATCAAAGCTATGGTTTTGGATGTAGATAAACTGTGTTGTTGCTGCTGGTTACTCAATACTAGTGTGTATGACTGAGTAGCTCTTGAACTTGGAAGTGGTGACAATGTTGATGATGACTGACAGGATGACTGTGTATTGTTTGGGCATCTTTGCTTCTCTAGGGTCAGACTTTCTAAATGTTTTCTAAAACAGTTTATAGAAAGGCACAGTGCTCTTTTCGGTGGTAGAAGATTGAAACTGCCTTTCATCCAACTTCCTGGCCATGTCATCATCTATTTCACTCTCAAGTTTATCTGTATCTGAAGAAGGTGAGGATGCCAGAGGGACACCTTCTAGATCTATATCAACATCAGTCATTAGGTCATCCTCCGCATCACCTGCTACTTCTTACCCACTACTTTTATATTGCACTAGGCTTTTAGAGGTCTCAAACTATTTATGTTTACTTTTAATTTCACAATGTTCACTACTACTTTCAAGACACATGCTTTTTGTGCTTGTCTCACTGTCAGATGCAGCAGTTGGTTGAGCTGATACGCCTTATTCTATTAACCCAACACTAGAATGTGACTCACTTTTGTCTTCAGTGGTCTTAGATTTTTTTAACCCTTTGAGTGCCAGAGGGATTCGCAATGCATTGCTTTGCAATGTGTTGCATACCCCACTGGAACTCAGAGGGTTAATAGTGATGGTGCTGGAACTTTGACAGTCTGTATCCTTCTCGGGAGGAAAGGGATCACTATCATTTATTGTACAAACTGCAGCAACCATGGCTACAGTGAGTTTCAGGACTACCACTTTACTCACATGTCCCTGCACTGCTCCTAATCCTTTCACCCTACCCAGTGTGAGTTTGCTGGACATTTCTTAACTACTAGGCTTGTGAGATTCGGTTCATCAACATTCATAATTCGACAAAAAGAAGTCATTCGGCGTCATTCGGCCGTCCGTCAGGCAAGGTCTGACGTAAAAAATAATTACGAATTCGACTATCTCCGTGCGTGATACTTTCCCTCCATACTTTCTCCTGCCACCACTGTCACTGCCACTGACAGCATATCTTATCCAGAAAAGGTTATTGAGGGAGATAGTTTACCATTTCCCGGTAGCCACCAGGCAGAAAAGAAAATTGAGCAGGTCTCCCCAAAATCTGCTGCTGCTGCTTGTGATGATTTTTTTTCCAGTCTAAACCTACAAGAGATAGAATGGGATGGCATGTATGCTGTGTGGGGAAATAACATGATGTAATTAGTTATGTGAGCTATGACAGGCGTGCTGCAAGACTGTTACATTGACATGTGAAGTGATGAGTGGCTGGATGGTATCCATTACATTGCATATCAGTGAGCTTGACATGATCCCATGCATTCATTCTACTGACCTACAGTGGTGTAGCTTGGTCATCATGTGTATCCTGAATGGTTAGGATGGCAAGGCATACCTCCTCGCTATCCCCAATCATCAGGATCCATGTGGTGAATAAAACTGAAGCATCACACCTTCAGTGACACTAACCCATTGCTTGTCCAACATCTAGGCCTCAATATCAAACACACTAGGGCCTCTGAACACATCAATACACCAGTGATGACCAATGACTATGGAGTACAACCAATGATATCAGCAACAATAACAGACACAGCAAGCTCACAAACATGAACTGTGGAACCCAACAACCCAATCAGCTGGAGGATACATCAAAACAAACCCCAGGACAGCTGAAATCCAAACACACAGTAAACATAGGCAGGGTTATTCAACACTATTGAGATTACTTCTCCTTTTTCCTGTGTTATGCTATGGAGCCTAAGCACTGATATGTCCCAGGTTGTTCACATCTCAGTGCATTGGCTCCACAGACTAACACAGGGATTTCAAACATGATTACACTGCAGTTGTCATGTACACATTGTTACCTCTTTCTTACCCCCTAGTGAATGTCCCCATGGCATGATTGACCCTTGTGAATCACATGTGTCCTGCAGAGTGGTAATGGCGGTGAATGCCCCCTAGCCATCCAAACTCTGCAGGCTACATATGATGCAGAAAGCTGTACCTTGACTATATTCCACTTGGACTAACTACCTACACATACAACGCCTAGGCCTGACATGCCGTAACAATACTCCAGAACACATGTCATTTCCTCTCCTTGCTATCTTCTATAACCCTCTGGGTGCCATGGGACTAGCAAATGTATTGTCAAACAATGCTTTGCTTATCCCTCTGACACTCAAGGGGTTACATGCTGACCTCTTTTTCACTCGATTTATGACATTGTGATACACATAACAATCATATCTTTGCCTCAGACATGATGGTGTGCATTGTTTATGTGCTGTGCATAATGTTGTTATAGACAGCATGAAGGGGGTTAAACAGGGACTTGACCATTACCATTCAGGCTGGGTTTGTCAAGTATTCTGTTCTTGTTTGACGTCCCTCCAAGCTGTGTTGCTGAATTGTGGTGTGGAATGCTGTCCATGTGTTCAGGTGTCACTGTGTTGGCCTCTGTTTGGTGGGTGTCAAGATTTGTGTGATGTGTGTAGGTCTTTATGCACTTACCGGTGGACTGGAGGTTCCTTTCATCATCTGTGTCACTCCATCTAGGGAACCCCTGCACCGATGTAGCAGATATAGTCCTGTGCACAGCATCCTCCTATTCGCTGTAGTCCATGCGCAGGGGCAGACCACCCCCTGTGCCGGCAGCATGCAAGGCCTCCTGTCCCATCTTCCTCTTTACCTTGGCCTTACAGTCAGTCCATATTTTTTTATGTAATCCAGTGACCGGCTGCAACTGGACACGGCATTAACAGCAGCAAGCACCTCCCTCCATGTCACTTTCTTTTTTGGCCCCCATGCCAGCTACCTTCCCCCTGGGGCACAGGATCCTCAATCTATGGATGACAGCCTCCACCAGAACCAGGTTCTCCTCCTCCGTATATTTTGGGTCTCTCACCCTGTCCTCCTCACCCCCAGAGGTTCTTTGGGAGCCCTGGCTTTGGCTCTCAGGCCCTGCCTGTGCTGGACCTGGCTACGTTGGGTGCTCCCCCTGACGTAGTCCTCGTCCCACTGCCAGCTCTAGCCCTGCTCTCTGTGTGCCTACTCTAGCATGGCTCCCAATCCTCCTACTCTCCTCACCCCTCTCTCCTCTCCGTTCCTCTCACCCACTCACACCCAGGCACTCACTCAGGCCCTCACACACTCACTCTCTGTCATTCACTTGCATTCACAGACTCACACTGTCAAAAAAAAAGATAAATGTGCATGTGTTTTAATAACAAATAAAAAATATGGGCTATGTGTGTGTGTGTGTGTATATATGTGTTTGAATGCGCGTATTTGGTATGTACAAAAGTGTATTATGTGTCGCTATTAGTGTTGAGCGAGCATGCTCGGCCGATGCTCGGATCGGCTCGAGCATCGCTCTGCTCGGCACATGGCGGTACTCGTACGAATACCGCATGTGCTCGCCCGCCATGTTCGGGTCTCCTCCCCGCACGTTTTGCGGCTGCTGCGCAGCCAATAAACGTGCAGGGAAGCTCTGACATCGGTGTAATGCCAGCAGCCATGTTGGCTGCTGGCATTACACTGATTGGCTGGCCAGAACCCGTGGTCGGGTGCTGTATAGCACCTGACCATCGAGTTCGGCTCAGTCTGAGCCAGGGAGAGCTGAGGATAGGAAGGGAAAGGCAGTGTAGGGAGGAAAAAAAAAAAATTGTGAAAACAAAGAACCAAAAGTCCTTTTTAGGACTACTGTGTGTGGGGGCAGCAGGTTATTTTGTGGGGGGGGGAAAAAACAAAAAAAAAAAAAAAAAAAATATTCTGTTTAGTGTGAAAAGTTGCAGATTAGAGCACATTCTGTTTAGTGTGCACAGTTGCAGATTAGAGCACATTCTGTTTAGTGTGCAAAGTTGCAGATTAGAGCACATTCTGTTTAGTGTGCAAAGTTGCAGATTAGAGCACATTCTGTTTAGTGTGCAAAGTTGCAGATTAGAGCACATTCTGTTAAGTCTTCAAACTAAAATATCAAAGTCACATATTCCATTCAGTGTGCGTCGCCGCAGTTTAGCAGCACATTCTGTGTACTGTGCAGAGTTGCAGAATAGGAAGAAATACTGTTAAGTCTTCAAACTAAAATATCAAAGTCACATATTCCATTCAGTGTGCTTCGCCGCAGTTTAGCAGCACATTCTGTGTACTGTGCAGAGTTGCAGAATAGGAAGAAATACTGTTAAGTTTTCAAACTCAAATATTAAAGTCACATATTCCATTCAGTGTGCTTCGCCGCAGTTTAGCAGCACATTCTGTGTACTGTGCAGAGTTGCAGAATAGGAAGAAATACTGTTAAGTTTTCAAACTCAAATATTAAAGTCACATATTCCATTCAGTGTGCTTCGCCGCAGTTTAGCAGCACATTCTGTGTACTCTGCAGAGTTGCAGAATAGTAAGAAATACTGTTAAGTTTTCAAACTCAAATATCAAAGTCACATATTCCATTCAGTGTGTATCACCGCCGTTTAGCAGCCTATTCTGTGTACTCTGAACAGTTGCAGAATAGTAAGAAATACTGTTAAGTTTTCAAACTCAAATATTAAAGTCACATATTCCATTCAGTGTGTATCACCGCCGTTTAGCAGCCTATTCTGTGTACTCTGCAGAGTTGCAGAATAGTAAGAAATACTGTTAAGTTTTCAAACTCAAATATTAAAGTCACATATTCCATTCAGTGTGTATCACCGCCGTTTAGCAGCCTATTCTGTGTACTCTGCAGAGTTGCAGAATAGTAAGAAATAGTGTTAAGTTTTCAAACTCAAATATCAAAGTCACATATTCCATTCAGTGTGTATCACCGCCGTTTAGCAGCCTATTCTGTGTACTCTGAACAGTTGCAGAATAGTAAGAAATACTGTTAAGTTTTCAAACTCAAATATTAAAGTCACATATTCCATTCAGTGTGTATCACCGCCGTTTAGCAGCCTATTCTGTGTACTCTGCAGAGTTGCAGAATAGTAAGAAATACTGTTAAGTTTTCAAACTCAAATATCAAAGTCACATATTCCATTCAGTGTGTATCACCGCCGTTTAGCAGCCTATTCTGTGTACTCTGAACAGTTGCAGAATAGTAAGAAATACTGTTAAGTTTTCAAACTCAAATATCAAAGTCACATATTCCATTCAGTGTGTATCACCGCCGTTTAGCAGCCTATTCTGTGTACTCTGAACAGTTGCAGAATAGTAAGAAATACTGTTAAGTTTTCAAACTCAAATATTAAAGTCACATATTCCATTCAGTGTGTATCACCGCCGTTTAGCAGCCTATTCTGTGTACTCTGCAGAGTTGCAGAATAGTAAGAAATACTGTTAAGTTTTCAAACTCAAATATTAAAGTCACATATTCCATTCAGTGTGTATCACCGCCGTTTAGCAGCCTATTCTGTGTACTCTGAACAGTTGCAGAATAGTAAGAAATACTGTTAAGTTTTCAAACTCAAATATCAAAGTCACATATTCCATTCAGTGTGTATCACCGCCGTTTAGCAGCCTATTCTGTGTACTCTGAACAGTTGCAGAATAATAAGAAATACTGTTAAGTTTTCAAACTCAAATATTAAAGTCACATATTCCATTCAGTGTGTATCACCGCCGTTTAGCAGCCTATTCTGTGTACTCTGCAGAGTTGCAGAATAGTAAGAAATACTGTTAAGTTTTCAAACTCAAATATTAAAGTCACATATTCCATTCAGTGTGTATCACCGCCGTTTAGCAGCCTATTCTGTGTACTCTGAAGAGATGCAGAATAGTAAGAAATACTGTTAAGTTTTCAAACTCAAATATTAAAGTCACATATTCCATTCAGTGTGTTTCACCGCCGTTTAGCAGCCTATTCTGTGTACTCTGCACAGTTGCAGAATAATAAGAAATACTGTTAAGTTTTCAAACTCAAATATTAAAGTCACATATTCCATTCAGTGTGTATCACCGCCGTTTAGCAGCCTATTCTGTGTACTCTGCAGAGTTGCAGAATAGTAAGAAATACTGTTAAGTTTTCAAACTCAAATATTAAAGTCACATATTCCATTCAGTGTGTTTCACCGCCGTTTAGCAGCCTATTCTGTGTACTCTGCACAGTTGCAGAATAATAAGAAATAGTGTTAAGTTTTCAAACTCAAATATTAAAGTCACATATTCTGTGTAAGATGAAGAAGGCGGGTAAAAAGGGACGGGGAAGTGGACGTGATCCTGAAAGTTCAGGGCGCGGGTCAGGACGCGGAGAAACTGTGCCTGGTGCCAGAGCACAAGAAAGAAAGACATCCACCATACCTAGCTTCATGTCTAATTTTACAGGGCGTCGCAGGACATCACTCTCGAGGTCCGACCACTGCGAACAGGTGGTCGGTTGGATGACAGCTGATACTGCTTCCAGCCGGTTAAGCACCACCCTGTCTTCCACCAAGTCCACTCTCAGTAGCCAAGAGTCTGGTCAACATAATCCTCACTCTGATCATCCTTCCTCCCACCATACACGGTCTGGTCAAAGAAGTGATCCCACACTGGGATATAGTGAGGAGCTCGTCTCATCACCAATCCTTCATTTGACCCTCTCTCCAAGCACGCTTGCAGAGGAACATGACATCTTGTGCCCTGATTCACAACCTCTAGAGGCTACCCAATCACAAGAAGATGACAGATGTGAACGGCATTTAAGGTCAAAGGAAGTAGTGGATGATGATGATGATGATGAGACACAGTTGCCATTAAATCAACCATTATTTCCGTCTCAAGACCTTGTTGAGGAGAATGTTATACAGTTGTCAATGACTGAGTATGTGGTGGGATCAAGACTTGAGGAGGATGATCAGAGTGAGGAAGTGGAGGAGGACTTGGTGGACGATGAGGTGACTGACCCCACCTGGGAAGGTGTAGAGCCGAGCGATGTCAGCAGTCCTGAGGGTGAGCCATCTGCAGCACCGCAACAGGCTGGAAGAGGCAGTGGTGTGGCTACAGAAAGAAGGCGGACCGCACCAAACCGGCCCGCAAATGTTCCACGGAGCACCCCCTTGCGTAAATCTACCTTGCCAAGGGGTAGGTGTTCCGCGGTATGGCGTTTTTTTAAGGAAAGTGCGGACGACAAAAGAATTGTAGTTTGCAACCTGTGCCACACCAGAATGAGCCGAGGCATGAACACTAGAAACCTCACCACCACCAGCATGATCCGACACATGGCATCCAAGCACCGTAGTAAGTGGGAGGAACGCCTGGATCGCCCATCTGTGTCTGCAGGCCACACCACTGCCTCCTCTTCCCCTGTTTTCGGTGCCGGCCAATCGCCTGTCGAAGGCGCAGGCCCGCATACCTCCCGCCCTGCACCTGTACCATCTGAAGCACCATCAGCGACCACATCCACTTCCCTGTCCCAGCACAGCGTCCAAATGTCGTTACCCCAGGCATTTGAGCGCAAGAGAAAGTACCCAGCCACCCACCCACAGGCCATAGCACTAACCTCACACCTTTCCAAATTACTGGCCATCGAAATGCTGCCATTTAGGCTTGTGGACACTGAGTCCTTCCGCAGCCTGATGGCAGCAGCTGTCCCTCGGTACGCGGTCCCCAGCCGCCACTACTTTTCCCGGTGTGCCATCCCCGCATTACACCACCATGTGTCCCGTAACATCACCCGTGCCCTGACCAACGCAGTTACTGGGAAGGTCCACTTAACGACTGACACATGGACAAGTGCTTGTGGCCAGGGACGCTACATTTCCCTGACGGCACACTGGGTGAATGTCGTGGAGACTGGGAGCGACTCGGACCCTGGGATGGCACGGGTGCTACCCACGCCGAGGATTGCGGGCCCTACCTCCATCAGGGTTTCCACCAGCACCTACGTTATTGGCTCCTCCTCCTCCGTTTCCACCTCCGAATTCTCTACACGCAGCGCCACTCCCCCATCAGCCAGTAGCTGGAAGCAGTGTAGCACTGCAGTGGGGAAGCGTCAACAGGCCGTGCTGAAGCTGATCTGCCTTGGGGACAAACAGCACACGGCCTCAGAGCTGTTGCAGGGGATTAGTCACCAGACCGAGCAGTGGCTCTCGCCACTCAACCTGCAACCAGGCATGGTTGTGTGTGATAATGGGCGTAACTTGGTGGCGGCTTTGGAGCTCGGCAAGCTCACACACGTACCATGCCTAGCGCATGTATTTAATTTAGTGGTGCAGCGATTTCTAAAAACCTACCCCAATGTGCATGATCTCTTGACCAAGGTGCGCCGCGTGTGTGCACATTTCCGTAAGTCATCTACAGCTTCGGCCGGCCTGTTGAAGCTGCAGCAGCGCTTACAATTGCAGGCTCACCGGCTGCTGTGTGACGTGAGCACGCGCTGGAACTCCACCTTCCACATGTTGGCCCGGCTTTGTGAGCAGCAGAGGGCAGTAGTGGAGTACCAGCTGTTACACGGTCGTCGCCTCTCCGTTCAACTTCCTGTAATCAGAAGTGAGGAGTGGGAATGGATGTCAGACCTCTGCGAGGTTTTACGCAATTTTGAGGAATCGACACAGATGGTGAGCGGCGATAACGCTATTATCAGTGTAACCATCCCACTTCTGTGTCTACTGAAACGCTCGCTGCTCACAATTAAAACCGACGCTTTGCATGTGGAAGAGGTGGAAATGGGGGAGGAAGAGCTTACACAAGGTGATAGCCAGAGCACCCTCACTTCGTCTTCTCAGCGACAATTGGAGGAGGCGGAGGAGGAGGAGGAGGAGGAGGAGGAGGAGGAAGACACTGTTGCCTCCGCTACAGAGGGTAGCCATGGAACTTTAGTTCCATCTCTTCAGCGTGGGTGGGCAGAAGAGGAGGAAGAGGATGAGGAGATTGAGAGTCATCCTCCTGGTGAGGACAGCGAAATCTTGACTGTTGGTACTCTGGCACACATGGCTGACTTTATGTTAGGCTGCCTTTCCCGTGACCCACGCGTTATACGCATTTTAGACAACACGGATTACTGGGTGTTCACCCTTCTGGACCCCCGCTACAAAGAGAATTTCTCATCTCTCATTCCTCCGGTGGAGAGGACAAGCAAAATGGTGCAATACCAGAAGGTTCTTGTTGAAAAATTGCTCCAAAATTTTCCATCTGACAACGCTGGCGGCAGAGTACGTGCTACCTTGGCCAACCGAGAAGGGGAGAAAAGGGGAGCACACAGCAGTTCCGAGAAAGGCAGGGCAACACTCTCCAAGGCGTGGGACACCTTCATGACACCCCGCCAGCACCCTCACCCTGATGCGCAGCCTAGTGTCACAAGGAGGGAAAAGTTTTGGAAGATGGTGAAGGAGTACGTAGCAGACCGTGTCAGCGTCCTCAATGATCCCTCTGTGCCTTACAACTACTGGGTGTCCAAGCTGGACACGTGGTATGAACTGGCACTCTACGCCTTGGAGGTGCTGGCCTGCCCTGCCGCCAGCGTTCTGTCTGAGCGGGTATTTAGTGCTGCTGGTGGCATCATAACAGATAAGCGTATCCGCCTTTCCACCGACAATGCTGATAGGTTGACACTTATAAAAATGAACAAGGCCTGGATTTCCCCTGACTTCTCCACTCCACTGGAGGAAAGCCCCGGGGGAACATAAACTCACTTTATATATGTTATTTACAATGATGGGAATACTCTGTATTCCTATTCACCCCTTCCACCCAAAAAACGGGTATATGGTTGACTCTTAATCTTCTCATCCTCCTCCTCCTCTTCCATATGCCCTGTGATATAATTTTTATATAGGGCCAGCTCACCAGCGGGCCCTGTGATATAATTTTTATATAGGGCCAGCTCACCAGCGGGCCCTGTTTGACAATTTTTATATAGGTCAGCTCACCAGCGGGCCTTCTCATATAATGTTTTATTGGGTCAGCTCTCTAGCGGGCCCTCTCATATAATGTTTGATAGCGTCAGCTCACTAGCGGGCCTTCGCATATAATGTTTAGGATGGTCAGCTCTGCAGCAGACCCTCACCCATAATGTTTTAGATCAGCTCAGCGCACGTTTCCCTCTTAATCATGGCCTCAGTTCTGAAAATCAAGGAAATTTTTGGGAGAATTTGCCTCTGCGCACGTTTCCCTCTTAATCATGGCCTCAGTTCTGAAAATCAAGGAAATTTTTGGGAGAATTTGCCTCTGCGCACGTTTCACTCTTAATCATGGCCTCAGTTCTGAAAATCAAGGAAATTTTTGGGAGAATTTGCAGATGATATACAAGTAAATATACAGCAAATACTGTTTGGTAACAATTTTTCGCCTAAAGTCGTTTTTATTTTCCTTTTTGTGTGTTTTATGGTCAGTCTGTAAAAATGGCGTACTACGGGCGAAAGATCGTTCCCAGCTGCGATGTTGGAGTCCAAGATGCATCCAGACATCCTCCCTATGCTGTCCCTGAACCATTTCTGTGGTGTTTCCATCCTTTTCTGCCCTTTTCCTATGGACCAGGCACCCTCCCCTCATCAGAGCAGGGGGTGCCTGGTGTAATGCTCGAGTCCTCCCATTGACTTCAATGGGGCTCGGGTGCTCGGCCGAGCACTCGAGCCTCAGGGGGTGCTCGGTCAGAGCACCCGAACACCCGAGCATTGGGGTGCTCGCTCATCACTAGTCGCTATGTGTGCTGTCAGTCTCTCCAACTCCTTCTACCTGTATGTGGGCGCCTAAACTCCCTTTCTCTAGACTCCGCTCCTGGGTCCTGAGATCTAGCTCGTGGAACTTGAAATCAGACAAAGGAGCTTCGGTTATTTTGGGTCTATATATAGTTTATTCAACTGAACTTGATACTTTGGGGTGCTGTGATTGGCTGGGGCACTAGGTGACATCGGACGTTCGCTGGTTTTTTTAATTGGGACATTTCTCACGTTATTTATCGTGTGTTTTTTGATGGCGATGAGGTCAGCTTTTAGGTGACTCCAGTTTTGTAGTTTTCGTGTGTTTTGTAGGCCGTCGCACGTTAACCTTTCCAGGTAAAGAAGATTTGAATCTCACGTTACCCGGTTTTGGTTAACTCACAAAAGCAGTTTTTTTCTTCACTTTGGTTTTAACTCCAACATTTGCATCAAGTTCGTAATCATCAGTCTTTCTTCTGTACAAAGAAGATACCAGCCCCAGCCAAGGACGTAGAAGGAATGTATAAAGCTCTGACTTTGGCTTTCGGCAATGTATTCTTTTAGATGTTGTGCCTCCAGGCTGGATAGCAGATAGATGTGATCGTACCGTGTAGCAGACCCAGGAATGAGGTTTATCGGGCAGTTATACGGCCGGTGAGGCGGTAAGATGGTCACCCTACGCTTCGGACATCGGCGTAGGACTGGTACTGAGTAGGCAGGGTTGACATATCAGGAAGGGACAACAAAGGTGATGCCTTTGGAGGTAGACAGTGGTCTTTACAGTAAACAGACGGAAAGCTAACAGAGGCAGAAGACCAGATTGTAATGGAAGCCCAAAATGCTGGGAAGTCTTGGGCCGTCGTTCCAGGTCTCTCCCTCCTCGATGCGGCTACACGTGGGTAGCCTGGCCGGTGAAGCAAGATGAAAGCTGGCTGGAACTCTGTAGCTGAATGCAGAAGGCTGGAAACTGTACCCCCAAGATCTGGGATCACAGTTATTGGAAGGCAGACTGAAAGCATTCACTGGAAACAACTGGAACACAGGCAATCTGTCCACTGGAACCTCAGATACCGGAATGTGGGACAGAGGGTTCCCGTTAAACCATTCAGACTAAGGACACTGGACACTGGAACATCAGCTGCCTGAAATGCAAAGGGGCCCCTTTCTACCATTCAGAATAAAGACTCTGTACTCCTTCTTAGTTCAGAATAAATAACTCAACTTTATTTGAAACCACATCTTATTTATATAACACAATAGGCATATTTATAGGGATAATGTAATCACAACACCTAAAAGGAACCAACAACAGATGGCTCAGGGATACACAATAAGGCAGACATGATTACATTAATGCACAAAGGGCTTGGGCTAGGGTAGGCAGTAACCAAAAAGGCTTGAGGGGCTGAAATACACATTCTAGGGAAAATGTATTGTGCAGTCCCCTTGAACCCGTGGCTACTCTACGAATCTCTAATGCTCCTAAAACAGGGCAGTTCTGTGGATTTAGTCCTTATTGCCACCCCTGCCTACCGACATAATGTCTTAAAAGTTCTTCTAGTCTGTGATAAGGGACTGTACATACGTACACCCGGGGAAAGCTTCCAGTAATGGACTATGGTCAGTTACATTTCTCCCCCTTTTCAGTACCAAGCCAGCTGCAGCTTGGTTGAACGCTGGCTTGGGGAGTTCAGGAAATCCTTGCTTATAACTATCACAGTGCCTATGATTCCAGCGACATTTTGACAGGCTTATTTCCTGGTGTCTTTTCATTGGCTGCGCTGTACAGCTCCTCCCAGTGACAGCCTTTATATACCCTGGGCTGTCACTTGTGGGTTGCCCTTTCGTGGTGTACCTGATGCCTAGCGCTTGTTCCTGTCACCACGCGGGGGGTAGGAACCCTCGTGGCCTTGGAACTGGTAGCTGCTTGAGTTCGACGCTTGGGAGCGATGCTCGGGTGCGTTGACGGTGTGCCAGGTACTCCCTTGCTGCAGCCGAAGCTGAGTAAAGGTGCTGGTCATGAAACCAGATTGTTCCACCCCAGCTGAGCCGGGGTGCAACCATGATGAGAGTACCCGGGATCCGTGTAGCCAGAACCAAAAGTCAACTGAGGGTGAACAGGATGGTAATGAGGAACTAGAAGGCCGGGAGCAGTCAGACAAGCCAGGTCAGGATACCAGAGAGCCAGGAATGGTCGGACAAGCCGGGTCAGGATACCAGAGAGTCAGGAATGGTCAGACAAGCCGGGTCAAGATACCAGAGAGCCAGGAATGGTCAGACAAGCCAGGTCAGTATACCAGAGGGTCAGGAAAGATCAGATAAACTTGGTAGCTAAACACAGAAAGCTCGTGGAACGGGCAAGGACTGAAGGGACAACTGGTTGTTTAAATAACTAGACTGACCAATGGGAACAAGGAGGCAGACCTGAATCCCATTGGACAACAAAGCCCAAAGGAAACAGAGATCTGCCAAAAACCCAAATGGACTTATGAAATGTCCAATGGGTGAGCAGGAATCTATCCTCTCCTGCTGGGCATAGGACAATGCCCAATGAAGGAGAGGAGGACAAACTGACAGATGGTGCTGCTAGTCAGCAGCACCGGACAAAACCACTGGCGCATGCGCATCGGCTGGGACAGCCAACAGAGCCAGCGCATGCGCAGAAGCAGAACCCCGGCAGTGGATCCGTACACAGAGGCGGTGGCCGCGGGAGGAGACAGGCACATCACCAGGAGTCTGACGATGGACCTGCACACAGCGGCGGCGGCCGTGAAAGGTGACAGTTCCGTTATTTTGATACCAGTGTATGACCCGGACTGCCTGACTACGCTATTTGTTACTGTTCCTGCTTCTGTGTACCTATTTGGATTGGCTGACGTTCCCGCATCCCATTCTGACCCGGCCTGGCTGACGTTCCTGCTCCGTGTACTGACCCGGCGAGACCAATGACCCTGCTCAGTGTACTGACCCGGCTTGGCAGACGTTCCTGCTCCGTGTACCGAATTGGTTTGGCTGAAGTTCCTGCTCCTCCCGCGCCCGGCAGGGTGAAGATCCTGTTGTTCCAGTTGCTGTCCTTGCTCTGTGCACTGTCACTCACGTTATCGTGCACCACAGAGCTATGGTACTCCGTTACCGCCTGTAGTTCACTCCATGGGTTCGAGTCTCATTGTGCCAGTTATCCTCCACACTGTTCACTTGATCGCTTGGTCTTTCGCTCTTGGGTTCCGTTGGGCGCATCCGGTTGCCTTCCATATTCAGACCATAGCGTTCATTAACCCCTCCTGGGGTGGTGCCTTGTGCCGCTGCTTGTTCCACCACTGTCATCCTCATTACCGGTATACTTGATCACTTGGTCTTCCGCTCCTATGTTCAGTTGGGCGCTTCCGGTTGCCTTCCACATTCAGACCATAGCTTTCATTAACCCCTCCGGGGGTGGCACGGGCACACGGTGGTGGATAGTCTCAGTTGGGCGTACATTCCTGGCACGAGCACTGACTCACTCTGTTGTAGTCTCCGGTGGGCGTCCACCGTTGCAACCTCCCGCTCAGGTGATCCTTGCCTGCTCTCTGCTGACATCCTGTCACTGTCGCTATCTCTGCCTAGGCGACATTGGGCCTCCTCTTATCTGGGCAAACTGAATCAGTGGCTCCACTGGTATCTCTGGACTCTCTTACACTGTATCAATCATAATTTACCTGACCTGTGTCAGTATTGTATTCTGTTGTACATACTGGACCTGTGTGGGTTAAATTTGCTAATGTAACCTGTCCTGTGTCAGTTATTTACTGGTATATGCTGGACTCGTGAGGGTTACGTTATTCCTTGTGTGCTTTAAATAAAATTGTGTTTTTTACCAACATCTACCGTTTCTGAGTGTACTGAACCGTAACAATAGCCCCTTGTCCTGGGACAGGAGTAAACATTAGCCCCTTGTCCTGGGCTAGTAATGAAATGTTAGCCTCTTGTCTTGGGCCAGGACACAAATTGTTAGCCCCTTGTCCTGGGCCAGGAGGCGGTGATGAAAGTCCTGTATTTGGATCTGTCACCGTCAAAGCGTTCTGGAAGCAGAATCCTCGGCTCAATGGGATGAGAGCCTTCACCACTCAGGGCCAGAGGCCCTGAGGGGCTAGGTGTGGTAGGAGGGGAAGAGGCATTAGGTTGCATCTCTTGAAGCTGTTGCTGCATACATGTTTGATTCACTTGTAGGTCCTGCACTGAGTGAGTGAGAGCAGAGATACGACTGCTCAGGGTGCTTAAGGCTTCCATCAGATTCTCAGGGTCCATCTTCTGGCTCTTTTGTTCTGTTAGTTGCCTGAATACTCCCTCTGAGCAGAGTGCATAGCACAGAGAATAGCAAGCAGCTGGTTAATATAAAAACTGTAGAAGACTAGAGAACGATGGGAACAGACACACACAAAGAAAAATGCACTAACGACAAGGAGAAACCGGAAACAGAGTGGTCGAGAGGAATAGCCAAAGTCAGGGGCTGGTGGATATGGGTCGTAAGCGGTAAGACAAGCCAAGGGTCTGAGGCAGGCTGAAGCAGTTCGTAAGCGAAGAGATAGGCCAAGGGTCTGGGGCAGGCGGCAGTAGTTCTTAATCGGAGAGACAAGCCAAAGGTCAAGGGTACCGAGGAGACAAGCCTAATCTTTAATGGAACGGGAAAGGAGGGGTCAGAAACACGTCCAGCACTACAGCTCAACAAAAGAGCACTGGGGCCTGCATTGGGAAGAGTTTATATAGGCCCCAGTGTGACTGCCTAGACAGCTGGCATCTGACGTCACACGCTAGACACTACCCGACAAAAACCTGGAAGAGGCAGAGGAACAGACCGCTAACATGTGCCCTGAAAGAAAACAAGGCTGGTACGCCACATAACCTGATCCAGAGAAGAGCCGACAGCCGGGCAGGTAGGCACGTCGCTCGGTGCCCTAGGTCACCATATGTATGTGTGTGTGTATATGTGTCTGGATGTATGTGTGTGTGGCTATGTCTATATATATATATATATATATATATATATAGATATATAAATATACTAGTTGAACAGCCCGTTACACGGGCCACAGTGCCTCTGGCAGCCGGTCGCGGGGCAGTCACACGCAGTGGAGACTTCCCACGCCTTGGCTGATACAGAGCCTCTGGCAGCCGGTCGCGGGGCAGTCACAGGCAGTGGAGACTGCCCGCGCCTCGGTTGATACAGAGCTGGACGCTCCTTCGGAGCGCCCAGCTCTGTATCAGCCGCGGTGCGGGCAGTCTCTGCTGCGCATGACTGCCGCACGTGCAGCAGTGTCTACTGCGCATGTCGGGCGTTACACACAACTTGGAGAATTATTATATAGGATGTGTTGTGTGTGTGTTAGCCTATACATGTGTCTGTACATTTGTGTCCATGTGAATGTGTGTGTCTGTATGTGGGTGTCTATGTGCATGTAAGTGCGTGTGTGTGTATGTGTGTGTGTGTGTATATATATATATATATATATATATGTGTGTGTGTGTATGTCGTGTGTACATGCATGTACATGTGCTTGTGTGTGCCTGTATATGCGTTTATGTCTGTGGTGTTTGTCAGCATCATGCACATTGAGTGGTTCTCCCCCTTTTGTGGCTCCACCCTCACCAAACCACAACTATGTCCAGTATGTTTTTGAGGAAAAGGTGGCAACCCTAATTATGCGGAAGTGCACAACACAGAACATTAAATATCTTTATAAGTACTTACATTAAAAAACACAACTAGCTTTCCTATAACAACTTTATTAACAGAAGCTATTGTAAAAAAAATTGTATAAGGTGATACATCCCCTTTAAGGTTCAGAAACACTAAATTTGAGTAAATCACAAAATTCTAAATACTAGCAGAGGGAGAGCTCAATTATACTGCATGACACCAAAGAGTATCCACAGGGTAATTTTTTTGTATTGTAAGGTTTCATGGTACTTGTAAGCCATATTATTGTAGCCCTTCGCAAGCGTCACTTTCTGTCCTAGACAGCTGTCAATTTCCATTTTTCCCTCTAGCGTTTAGAAAAGCATAGCTGACGTCCAGACTGCCAAAATCAGCCGACGTCATCTGCCGTCTTCGGTTTGTCGCTTTCTATTGGCCAGACTCGTTCTGGCTGAAACAACGTCATATGAAAGTCCTCTATGCCTTATGTTTGCGAGCTGTCATGAGATTGGCTGAGTGTCCACAGCCAGTAAAGTTGTAGAACGTTGGGTAGTGCTCGTGGATGCAGCAGCTGAAGAGAAAGCGGAGCAAAACGTGAGTTCCAGGGGCTCCTGGGGAGGGCGCTGAGAAGTACTGAATTTTATGAATAGTCAGCAGAGAAGGGGGAGACATATTCCGGTCACTGACTGACGGCGGGATTGAGACGGGATTGGTGTAAGAGTGAGAGATACTGTTGCGTTAGGGCAAACATGGACAAGGTGAGGATATTCAGCTGTTGTTGGACTACAGATCCCACACCCATCACTATTTCCCTGCAGATGATGGGTGCTGTAGTTACCAACAGCTATATAGCCACAGTTTGCCCATCCTTCATCAAGAGTGTGAAAATAAAGTAGCAAGAAGTTCAAATAATTCATTTATAACACATTATATTCATGTGCACTGTTTCATACGAGCAAGTAAGCTTGAGTAGAGCAGAGAAGACCAGCCTGCGAGACTACAGCTTCTATAAACCCGTCCAATAACAGCTCGAAAGCCTCAGGTTTTAACCTTATGGGTTAGAATCAGTGACTGAAAGGGAGGCCTGGAGTTAGTTATTTTACTGCAGTGAGGTACGGCCACAGACTTGGAGTGACAGTTATGGGTGAGCTGGATGAAATAAGGCTATATGAGGAGAGTGCTATAGGCAGTTCAATTGGAAATAATTGGCTACTAGTCAGGGCAATGACCAAGCTGCAGAGACTCCATGACTGAAATTCATGAAAGGGTCAAGTGGAGAAGCACATCTGATAAGAGCTGTTTATTGCCTGCAATCAGAGGATTGTTTTAGTGTGTGTGTATCAGTGTTCAGTAATATGAACAAAATTTGGCATAAATGCCACCGTAACCATGGTCCCTACACCATATGTGTATTCTTATGACCCTCTTATAGGTTTATATGCCATCACTACCCTGAACCTGGCATGTGGAAATGGTATATCTTCACAGTACTCGCTCATTGATGAATGCTCTGGTACAAAGCACTATGCGCTATTGATCAATATACAGATGGGGAATATACAAGCAAATTAGATAATATCCTTGCATATGTAGCCATTCACCTTTTGGTGAATTTAGGACCATGTGTAAGTGGTTGCACAATGTAGAGATGTATCACTTTGCAAGAGAGTGACACAGCAGGGGTAGTAAATTGTTGGACCTTCAGCTGTTGGAAGCTTCAACTTCTGTCATCCCCAACTAGCTGTGATCTGTTGTAATTCTCAAACGTAAAAGGTCCAACCAGGGCTTATAATTTGAAGTCCTTTGCTACTAGCCAGACTTGAAAAGTTACTCGCCACTGCAAGCCATAACATACCCACCAGGGATGAATTTCTATTCGCCAGGGCTAAATTTTCACTCGCCATTGGCTAGTGGCGAGTGGAAATTTTGAGCCCTGGTCCAACAATTGACTACTACAGCTCTACAGTAACAGAGTTTCCCTATTCCTGTGCTGCACTATAAAGCCACTCTGGCAAGAAGTTTCAAGCCCTGTGTTAAAGTTACTCAATAGAAGACCATGAATAGGAAAGCTCACTTATTGAAGAGGTATCTCGCTGCTTGGATTATATCTCATATTGTGTGTGACAAAACAGAAGAACTATGTAAACCAGAACTGTCACTGACCGTTTTCTAACCCAGTGTAAATGGGGTAGGCTGATTCTGACTTGGTGATAGAGACAAAAGGGCACCAGATCATCTTATGATTAGTTATTTTGTTGGTTGTGAGTATGGTAGATGCATCCTGTCATTATTTATGACTGGACTTTGACCCTTTACACATTAGAGTATGGTCCAGTGCATTGCTTTACAATGCATTGGACATATACTGGTGCTGAAATGGTTCATTCTTGGACCTTGGGTTCTGCTAACAGTCTTCACTTTAAGTATATCCTTGCTGGCGTACAAATGGAGTTATCATTTGAACAGTCGTTTTACTTTACATATGTTCAAGGTGGAATGCCCTTTGGTTATTATGCACAAAAGAAAAGTGCAGCAATTCTGCAGTATACCAACTGAACTACAGCGGACAAATAGTCCTTCCAATTTGTTTAAATGGAGCTTTTAACCCCTTAAATGATTGAGGAGTTAATTGTGCCTTTGAAAGTTTTGGAACCCTCTAGCATTGAAAGGGTTAAGTACAATTAAAATCTGAATACCTTTTGTGGAACCTTGTTTGTTCCATATGTTGCTGTTGGTTTGCTTCCAAATTGCTGCTTTTTTTTTTTTCTATTGCACATAAGGTTCTTTGCCTGTTCTGACATCTGAACACCTGTAAATTCTTTCTATGAAATCAGTTAGTTTGATATACATTTTATATTTTCTTTAGTTTGGATTTATGTTTACCACTTTTTCTTGCCCTCTCAATTTTTGCCGTGCTGACTGCCTCTACTTTCTATTTTGCCTTAAAACTATCTTCTCCACTCTCACTTTTTTTTTTCTTTTCTTCCTTAGCCAGGAAACAGCAGAACTGGAATTTTTCCCATCATGGCAGAGGATGTTCAGACTCCTGTTGTGTATGAGCACCAATATATGTGTTCCGAGTGTGGACTTCTGTACAACACACTGGAGGATGTCCTGGTTCACCAACAGAACCACATGAGTGGAGGGAGGCAGGCTACGCTGTCCCAAGATGTTTCTCTGGAGCTGACTGAGCT
Organism: Rhinophrynus dorsalis; assembly: GCA_037306005.1. NCBI lineage: Eukaryota > Metazoa > Chordata > Amphibia > Anura > Rhinophrynidae > Rhinophrynus > Rhinophrynus dorsalis. Next base: position 308,119,375 of record CM074724.1, read on the forward strand.
TCAGGGCTTGGTTCAAGATAGCCAGTATCAATGCTTGGAGTGTGGTCAAGTCCTTATGACACCTGAAGAGCTACTACATCACCAAGAGATGCACATGAGGGAACTGCCCCAGGCTCCTACCTCACCTTCCTCTCTTGGGAGCAGTCAGATACACTACCAGTGCTGTGAGTGCAAGGAGCTTTTTATATCTCCTGAACTATGGCTAGCTCACCGCAGGAAACATGAAAAACAGGAGGAACTATCTCAGCAGAGTGTGGTGCTACAAACTAGTTCTGGAATCCAGGCGCTGCTCAGCCTGCAGAATGTCCTTTTAGATGAACGGACTTTAAACGGCTGGGGGGTGGAGATGCCAGCTGTGGTGGCAAGTACAGATGAAACAGTTGTTGTGCCCACCACATGCCCCTCAACTTCATCTGAAAGAGGCACTGTGCAGGAAGAGCTTGCTCAACTCCCAGAAATGCATCCCTATGAATGCTCTGAGTGTGTTCAGGTGTTTCACACCCCTGAGGAATTTCTTGAACACCAGGGTCGGCACTTTATGGTTTCTGAGAAAGAGAGTACAGTATCACCCTCACATGGAAATGCAGAGAATGTTGCACCTCTGTCTGCTATTTTTGAGAGGCTGCGCAAAGACTGGCTGCAGGAAGAGAAAGAAGAAGACTTCGGGGAAGAATGTGGAGTGTCACAGCGTGTCTACAGGTGCCAAGAATGCAAGAAGGAGTGTGCCACCCCAGATGAGTTACGTAAGCATCGTAAGGATCACCATACAGAGGAATTCCCCTGTCCAGACTGTGATCGCCACTTTACGTCTGCCAACAGACTACAGTCACATCGTCGTGTGCATGTGGAAGGCACTTTGCAGTGCCCAAACTGCTACAAGGTGTTCAAGAAGGAAGCATCTTTGGAACAGCACATGAGAGTGCATCGGGGAGAGGCTTTGTATTTGTGTGTTGACTGTGGCCTGGGATTTGGCACAGAGATCACCCTGGTGCTGCATCGGAAAAGCCACACTGCAGATCCTTTGCACCGCTGCCAGTGTGGCAAAACATTCAGCAACATGACTAAGTTTCTATACCACCGAAGGACACATGCTGGCAAGAGTGGATTCCCTGTACCTAAATCTAACAGCATCAATGTCACAGATAAGGAGAGACTTGTGTCGTTGACAAACCTGTCCCTGACTGCTCCTGTTACTTCTCCTCCTGTGACTTCCCCAGCACCAGAGCTATCTCCCATGGATGCAGGGAATAAAAACATTCCAGAGAATTCAAGATTGCAAGAGAACAGTTCCTGCACTAATATTCCAGCAGCAGAGCCACAGACAAATCCAGCATGCCCAACACAGACCTTTCAGTGCCCACAATGTAGCAAACAATTCTCTTCCCGTCTGAGGATGGTACGTCACAAACGTGTAGTTCACGCAATGGAGCGGAAGCACAAATGCAGTGTTTGTGGGAAACACTTCAAAAAGCAAGTGCATGTTCAGAATCACATGCGTACTCACACAGGTGAGCGCCCATTCCAGTGCACAGATTGTGGAAAGACCTTTGGCTCGCTAGCAAATCTGACACGCCACAACCTCATACACACTGGAGAGAAGCCATACAGGTGTGAAGTGTGTGGACGTAGTTTCACACAGAGTTCTAATCTTCAGCAGCACCAGGCATGGCATACTGTTGCTAGACCTTTTTCCTGTAAAATGTGTGGGTTGGAATTCAACAGAGCTTCCAAGTTGGCACTGCACATCTATGAACACACTGGGGTCCTACCTTATAAGTGTGCAGAGTGTGGCAAGTCCTTCATGCGCAAGAAGTTGATGGAGCTGCACCAACTTGGGCACCAGGGGAAAGAGCCCATTCACTGCAAGGACTGTGGAGTGGTTTTTGTAGAGGAGTCTCGGCTTGCAGAACACAAGTGCCACAGTAGCAGGAGTGGTCATATGTGTCCAACCTGTGGCAAAAAGCTGAATTCCAAAACAAGCCTCAACCTCCATTTGTTGGCACATGCTGGGCAGCGACCCTACAAGTGTCAAGTCTGTAGCAAATGTTTTACCAGCCAGAGTGGCTTAAACCGGCATCAGAGATGGCACTCTGGCATCCGACCTCACAAGTGTGGCATATGTGGCAAAGCTTTTGTGGCAACCTTTAGTTTGCATCTTCACCAACGCATTCACACAGGGGAACGTCCTTTTCCTTGTCAGGACTGTGGAAAAGCCTTTCGACAAGCTGCTCATCTGCGGGAGCATCGTCATCTGCACTCAGGGGAGAGGCCCTACCACTGTCAGGACTGTGGCAAGACCTTCATTCAATCTGTGCACCTGGCAGACCACCGGAACACACACACGGGGGAACGGCCACACTCATGCTCTGATTGTGGAAAGAACTTCAAGACCGTCTCCAACCTGCGAAGCCATTGCAAGAGACATAAGGACCCAATGGTGCAACCTCAGCAGACAATCATGTGCTCAGAGCTGGGAGAGACTGTAGCAATTATAGAGAGTGTAGAGCCACTCCCCCTTGTAGAGACCATAGAAATTTACCAAGCTGCATTGCAGGGGAATTTACAGGCTGAAAATGTAACTGTATAGGGAAGTATCTCATACAATAAGACTTCTCAGCTTCTCTCTAAATAAAACTTTCCTGTTTTGATAAATGGTAAAAAATATATTTTTTTATGTCCTTTAATATATATTTTTTTTTTTTACCAGTATTTTGGTGTACTATTACAAGAGATAAACACAAAATAATTAGCATTTTCTCTTTCCGAGGAACTAACTTTGACTTAAATTACGAAGTCCTACTGGTTTCTCTGACATTTTAAAAGATTATTGAATACGTTTGCTACTGCTGCCTCTTTCAATAGCTGAAAACATACATAAGTGGTGGGCAGCCTGTTGCGTTCTAGCTATTGTTGGGTTGCAGCTGCCTTTATTCTGCCCACCAAAGCTTGGCGGGAGATGATGGAAGTTTTAGCACAACAATAGCTGGAGAGAAGACACCATATATAGTGTGACACTTTTTGGCTGAGTTTCTTTTTCCTAAAATGTGAATTCAACATTTCTGCCCATATTTCTAAGAATTCTTAGTTTCCACAGTTGGATCCTTATCCACAAAAGAGTAGAGGCACAATTCTGGGGCAAACTAATTTAAAGGAATAGAAATGTTTCAAAATAAATGCAGCTCCAATTATTCTTTATAGGTTTTGGATCATGTAGAGCGGTATTATAATTTTCTACCATGTGTAGCTCCATAGTAATTGAATTATAAAGTGTCCCCCTCCTGCCTCTTTTACTTATTGTAAGCCACCTCCCCTCAGATGTGGAATGTCGTAGCTTGACAAGACAGCTCGCAGTGAGGGACAGTCTTCTGGCTGTGAACATAAGGAGAACCCTGCCCCCCCCCCCCCCTTGAAGAGGAGGGTAGGTTTTTCCTTCTATTAACAGAAGATTGTCCCTTTCTGTGTTCCATCCAGACTGTCTTGTTTTGCAGCTTTACATAGGTAAAAGGGGCGGGAGGGGGACACTTTATGATTAAATTACTCTGGAACTACACATCATAGAGAATAATAATACTGTTCTATGTGGCCCAAAAACTATAAGTAATAATAGGAGCTGCATTTATTCTGAAACATTACTATCCCTTTACCGAGTGGAAAAATCCTGCAAGCCTGGGCTCTGAAAATTTTTTTTATTTCTGTATATTTTAAAAACATTAACATTGTTTCAACCCTTCACTGGCTCTTAACCCCTTAACAACAAGCCACTCAGCTGGCTGATAAAGTCCATGCGTTTTTTAAATGTTTGTTTTGTTGTTCAATTCTGATTCGGGTGTCTCCAAGCAGCATGCAGCAGCACTGGGACCCCTGAATTCCATGAAGTGCCAGGACTGTCACTGATCCATAACGCAAGTTTACCCATGAGGGTCCCGATGCATCATGGGTCCTTAAGAGGTTAAAACTCCTAGCTGGGGCCTAAAAAGTATTTGACTCGAGCCTGCTTGAACTTCACCATAGGGGACAAATGCGAATTCCACAAATTCTCTAACCTTTTAAGGGATGCAAATCATTGCACACCCCTCTGACCCTTAAAGGGTTAAATGGAGTAAACAACACACTGAATTCTAGAGATTTGTTCTAAACATTGCAAAGTGTTCAAAGGATTAAAAGACCCATGTACATCAATGGGATTTTTTACTTCTCCATAAATATGGATGAGTTGTGTCTGCCGGTACTGTGAAATTCTATTATTTTGTTAACCTCTACAGTGGGTTTGCGTAAAGGGTTAGTAATATCATTTTACTGTAGGGTCAAGTATTTATATATATCTATATATATATATAAAAGAAGACTTTGTGCCTGCCAAAACACACCCAGGGGAGGCATAAAGCAGGAGTTACTATTCCTATTGGGTGATTCAGTCATGCAGGGAGTTGGCCCGCCCCCACTATGCAGCCCGCCCACCACTATCAAAGTCAGAAAAAAACAATATGGCCGCCACTTGCTCCTACACCACAGACAAACACACATGCCCCACTCACACAGCACCAAACAAACACTCACATGCCCCACTCACACACACAGAGCACCACACACACACATGCCCCACTCACACACAGCACCACATACACACACAAAGCCAGAAATATGGCTCACACACACACAGTCACTCACCCTGACTCCCAGTGGCCTCAGCAGGACCTGTAGTGCAGCACCAGGGGAACAAAATGGCACTCAAAGGGTTAAGGTAGGCCCTATGCTGAATTATTTCTTCACTGTCATCATTTGCCATGCAAGACACAGGACAGACAGCCATCAGTTACACACTTAACCCACTGATTTCCACAGGGTTCTGTATCAAGTTTTACCCCTCAGGGAGTGTGTTCAAACCCCTCACACTACAAACTTGCATTCCCCTCCCACTTCTCCTCCTTCCCCAGCCTATTACTAACACTTTTCCTCATTTATATTAAGCCCCACCCCTACTTGTGATTAAGCCCCGCCCACTTTAAACCAAAATTGCCCCATTGCTCTCTCCACATCAGCACCACATGAGGGACTCCACAAGTAAAAGTTCACAGGTATTACACACACATGCCCCACTCACACACCACCACACACACAATGCCAGAAAGAAATATGGCTGACACACAGTCACTCACCCTGACTCCCAGTGGCCTCAGCAGGACCTGTACTACAGCCACTGAGGAACAAAATGGCACTCAAAGGGTTAAGGTAGGCCCTCATTGCTGAATTATTTCTTCACTGTCATCATTTGCCATGCAAAACACAGGACAGACAGCCATCAGATTCACACTTAACCCACTGACTGCCACAGGGTTGTGTATCAAGTTTTACCCCTCAGGGAGTGTGTTCAAACCCCTCACACTGTAAACTTGCATTTCCCTCCCACTTCTCCTCCTTCCCCAGCCTATTACTAACACTTTTCCACATTTATGTTAAGCCCCGCCCCTACTCACGATTAAGCCCCGCCCCCTTTTAACCCAGATTGCCCCGTTTGTCTCTCCACATCAGCACCACATGACTCCCTTCCAGACACAACACAAATCAAAGTTCCCAGGTATGAACACACTTCCCACTGCTATTTAACTCTGACATGCCTCTCTATACCTTAACCATTTGAGTGCCAGAGGGGTACACAACTCATGCACGCATGTGTTTCTGCTCGTATATGTTGTGTGTGTACATCTCTGTTACATATGTGTGTCCATCTCCAGTGTGTCTGTGTGTGTGTGCGTGTCTTTTGCATGTTTCTGCCCCTCACTGTGTGTATGTGCATACCTCCCAACATTTCACATGGCCAAAGAGGGACACTGTAGTTTTAGGTGATATTGTTGGGGGCGTGGCTGGTGGGCGGGGCATTAGTAAGAATTTTTAGGTTATTTCATGACCTATTACTGACTATTTATGTAACTGAATAAATTATTTAGTGCAAGACCAAAGTATTTTATTTGCACAGACTAATGTATAAGCACATATATGGAAGTTTATTGCTTTATTGCTGTAGAGCAAAGTAATACACACCACACAGTCAGGGCTGGTGCAAGGATTTTTGCCACCCTAGGCAAAACCTAATTTTGCCGACCATTTCGCTCCGCCCCTTGTGTCCCACCCCTTTATACCCTGCCTACTTATACCCCACCTCTTTTCATGATTGTCCTCTCGCTGCCCCCTGGGCCAGTCTGCCCCTGATCTAGAGATGCCCCCCACCAGCTCCAACTTGCCCCTTATCAGCTCCACTTTGGCCCCATCAACTCCAACTTACCTCCATCAGCTCCACTTTGCCCCCATCAACTCCAACTTACCCCCATCAGCTCCACTTTGCCACCCACCAGCTCCACTATGCCCCCCATCAGCTCCACTATGCCCCCAGCAGCTCCAACTTGCCACCATCAGCTCCACTTTGCCCACCATCCAATCCAACTTGCCCCATCAGCTCCACTTTGCTCCCCATCCGCTCTAACTTGCCCCCACCAGCTCCACTTTTGCCCCCCCCTTCAGTTCCACTATGCCCCTATCAGCTCCAACTTACCCCCATCGGCTCCACTTTGCCCCCCAGCAGCTCCAACTTGCCACCAACAGCTCCAAATTGCCACCAACAGCTCCACTTTGCCTCCATCCGCTCCAACTTGCCCCCATCAGCTCCACTTTGCCCCCATCCGCTCCAACTTGCCCCCACCAGCTCCACTTTGCCCCCCTTCAGCTCCACTTTGACCCCCATCCACTCCAACTTGCCCCCATCAGCTCCACTTTGACCCTCATCAGCTCCAACTTGCCCCCCTCAGCTCCACTATGCCCCCTCAGCTCCAACTTGCCCCCAGCAGCTCCACTATGCCCCCTCAGCTCCAACTTGCCCCCATCATCTCCACTTTGCCCCCCATCCGCTCCAACTTGGCCCCAGCAGCTCCAGTATGCCCCCTCGGCTCCAACTTGCCCCCCATCACATACCTGTAGCTCCCGCGCAGTCTTCTCTTCAGTAATGCAGAGCGCGGCGGGAGATCATGACTCCCAGCGTTCTCTGCATTACTAAAGATCCGACCCAATGAGGGAGAGCTGTAGCAACACAGACCTGACTGTGTTGTGGTTCCCGGCGTGGTGTGTGCGGGCGCAGCTCTTCTTCGCTGCATGCCCACGCCCCCAGTACGTGTGCGCCCTAGGCCGGCGCCTACCTCGCCTATAGGTGGAGCCGGCCCTGCACACAGTCTGACCTCCTAAAAAGAGGGACAACAGGGTGGGAAAGAGGGACAGAGGGATTTGGCCCTCAAAGAGGGACTGTCCCTCCTAAAGAGGGACACTTGGGATGTATGGTATGTGTCTGCCTGTGTGTTGCATATGTCTGTGTTTTTCAGTGTGTCTGCATTTCACACACATGCGCCCAACGGTCATGACATGACGGGCAACGCCGTCCCACATTGCTAGTATATATATATGTATACCGATCTGTAGCTATCTAAGCACACATAAGATTGCCATTTTACTCTTATTGTATACTAAAGTTCCACCCCGCCCCTTTTACTTACCTCAGCAGCCTCATTAAAGGGGATCTATCACCCCTATACAAGTTGCTCTTAAATGTTAGGTTATATAACGATTATTTGGAGTACTTCATTAATTTCAAAAGCTATTTAGCCCTACTTCCAGACAGACTGCAGTTACCTGCTCTGTACCACAGTCTGTCACTCTGCCTATGCTCCCTTACCTCTATCCAGCCTCTTCCAATGACGGAGGCTTTCTGCCCGTAACCTGGAATGGTCTCTGGCCAATGAGCAACTTGTATAGGGGTGAAAGTTCCACTTTAAGCCAGTCCGCAACGAGAGACAATCTTCTTCCAGCATAAGGAAAAACCTGCCCTCCTTTATCTGCCCGGGTATGTCCATTCCGATGACCGGATTCCAGATAGAAGGGAGGTGGCTTCATGTAAGTAAATGGGGAGGGAGATGGAAACTTATATTTATACAGTACAAGTGAAAATGGAAACTTATGTAAATATTCTAAATATAAAATGCTCTAGCCTACAGAAAAATGACACATTACTATCCCTTTAATGCACATCTCACCTGTGTGTACAAAAGGCATTAAAGGGACATAATCACTAAAAATTGAAAAGGACCCATTCAGTTCTTTTCAATGAAACTCTTCTCTTATTTGTTGACCTCTGTCATTCCATACATTGGCCTTTTGTATAAACAAAGATGAGTGAAATAGTCATACACGGCTGTCTCTAGATGCTTATGAAAAGCTTTATAATATAATTTGGGCTTTATGTATATAATTTATACAAATGGTGTATATTATACTTAAAGGACTATGAACCCTATTAATTTTTCAGACGTAGGGTCACTTTAAAAAGACATCACCTAAAAACAACACTCTCTCATGCTCCTGACGCTTCCCACTTACTCTCTCATGCTCCTGACGCTTCCCACTTACTCTCTCATGCTCCTGACGCTTCCCACTTACTCTCTTATGCTCCTGACGCTTCCCGCTCGCTCTCTCGTGCTCCTGATGCTTCCCGCTCGCTCCCTCGTGCTTCTGACGCTTCTCGTTCGCTCACGCTCCTGACATTGCTCGCTCACGCTCCTGACACTACTCGCTCGTGCTCCTGACACTACTCGCTCGGTCTCTCTCGTGCTCCTGACACTGATCGCTCTCTCTCTCTCATGCTCCTGACGCTTCTCGTTCGCTCACGCTCCTGACATTGCTCGCTCACGCTCCTGACACTACTCGCTCGTGCTCCTGACACTACTCGCTCGGTCTCTCTCGTGCTCCTGACACTGATCGCTCGCTCTCTCTCATGCTCCTGACACTTCTCGTTCGCTCACGCTCCTGACATTGCTCACTTGCGCTCCTGACACTTCTCACGCTCCTAACACTACTCACTCGCTCGCGCTCCTGACACTACTCGCTCACGCTCCTGACACTGATCGCTCTCTCTCTCTCTCGTGCGCCTGGCTCTTCTCGTTTGCTCGCGCTCCTGACATTGCTCGCTCGCGCTCCTTACACTGCTCGCTCGCGCTCCTGACACTGCTCGCTCGGTCTCTCTCGTGCACTTCTCATGCTCCTTACACTTCTCGTGCTCCTGACACTTCTCGCGCTCCTGACACTGCTCGCTCACTCTCGCGCTCCTGACACTTCGCTCTCGCGCTCCTGACACTTCGCTCTCGCGCTCCTGACACTTCGCTCTCGCGCTCCTGACACTTCGCTCTCGCGCTCCTGACACTTCTTGCTCTCGCGCTCCTAACAACTCTCGTTCCCCTGACACTACTCACTCGCTCGTGCTCCTGACACTTCTTGCTGTCCTGGCAATTGTAGCTTTCGCGCTTCGACGCTTCTTACGCTCCTGACAACTCTCGATCTCGTGCTTCTGACACAACTCGCTCTTTCGCGCTCCTGACGCTACTCGCTCTCTCGCGCTCCTGACGCTACTCGCTCTCTCGCGCTCCTGACGCTACTCGCTCTCTCGCGCTCCTGACGCTACTCGCTCTCTCGCGCTCCTGACGCTACTCGCTCTCTCGCGCTCCTGACGCTACTCGCTCTCTCTCGCGCTCCTGACGCTACTCGCTCTCTCTCGCGCTCCTGACGCTACTCGCTCTCTCTCGCGCTCCTGACGCTACTCGCTCTCTCTCGCGCTCCTGACGCTACTCGCTCTCTCTCGCGCTCCTGACGCTACTCGCTCTCTCTCGCGCTCCTGACGCTACTCGCTCTCTCTCGCGCTCCTGACGCTACTCGCTCTCTCTCGCGCTCCTGACGCTACTCGCTCTCTCTCGCGCTCCTGACGCTACTCGCTCTCTCTCGCGCTCCTGACGCTACTCGCTCTCTCTCGCGCTCCTGACGCTACTCGTTCTCTCTCGCGCTCCTGACGCTACTCGCTCTCTCTCGCGCTCCTGACGCTACTCGCTCTCTCGCGCTCCTGACGCTACTCGCTCTCTCGCGCTCCTGACGCTACTCGCTCTCTCGCGCTCCTGACGCTACTCGCTCTCTCGCGCTCCTGACGCTACTCGCTCTCTCGCGCTCCTGACGCTACTCGCTCTCTCTCCCTACTCGCTCTCTCTCATGCTCCTGGCACTTCTCACGCCCGCCGGTGCTCTTGACACTTCTCGCTCTCTCTCTCTCTCGTGCTCTTGCTCTCTCTCGATCCTGCTCCTGACACTTCTTGCTCGATCGCTCTCTCTTCTGCTCCTGACTTCTCATGCACCAGACTTCTTGCTCTTGCATGCACGTGCTCTCTCTCTCTCACATCTATCCTCTACTGATGGCATCCTCAGCTCTTGGTCTGTGGGACAATCCTTCCCCTGCATGGGTAGCATGCATTATTTGAGGAATACTTTGCTGCGGAAGGGGATGTCTTGTACTTGTCTGTCTACCTGGGTATTATTATGTGGATAACTGTAGCTCATTGGCAGATTCGCTTATTCTGGCAGTCTTAGAGATGTTTCTCATCTTAGGGGCCTCAGATTCCAGTTTCTATTCCCCTGCCATTTTTAAGAGCTGCAAGAAGGCTTTTCCTATCTTTCCTCCTGTGAAAGAGAATTTTGCTGCCCCTGACACTGCCTTTCATGCTGTATTTCCCATTTCTTGGATTGCATGGCTATCTGGGGTGCTTTGCTTGATCATTGAGCCTGTTTCTGCGGTTGTGAGCTGTTACTAACCTCTGTTCTGGAATGCCTCGGCCTGTCTTGGACCTCCATTCCTGCCTTCTGATTTTGTTCCATTGCCCTGATTTGGCTTCAGTTTCTGATTTATCTCCTGGTAGGACTCTGCCTGTCTGACCTCGCCTCTGCTTTCTCTTCTGATCTCCTGGTACGTCTCTGCCTGTCTGACTTTGCCTCTACCTGCTCCTCTGATCTCCTGGTAGGACTCGGCCTGTCTGACATCGCTTCTGCCTGCTCCTCTGATTTGATCTCCTGGTACGACTCGGCCTGCCTGACCTCGCCTCTTCCTGCTTCTCTGATTTGATCTCCTGGTATGACTCGGCCTGCTCCTCATTGATCTAGTGATATGATTCGGCCTGTTTGACATTGCTTTTGCTTACTGATTTGATCTTGTACAACTTTGTCTATCTTTGCCTGTGCCACTGATTGATTTCCTAGTCGACAATGGGTCCCCAGCACTTTGCAATGCATTGACTGCTGCCTTCTTTATTGACCAGCTGGTTCATGTGCGACTCTGCCTACCTGATTGACTTATTGAATCTCCTTGTCAACAGATTTTCAGCACATTGCAACTCATCAGCTGCTGCTTTCAGGATTGACCAGCCGGTTCCTGTACGTCTCTACCTGCCTGTTCAATCTACTGATTCTTCTAATCAACGATGGGGTTCCAGCACATTTCAAATCGACTGCTGCCATTTGGGTTGATCAGCTGGTTCCTGAATGACTCTGCCTGCCAGTTTGACCTATTGACTCTTCTAGTCAATGCAGATTCCAGCGCATCACAACTTCTGACTCTGGCTATCCTGATTCCAGATCTTTTCTGGTCTCAGTAGGGGTATAATTCCTGAGACTCCTGGGACTTTCTCCTTGGGTAGGTGCCCGAAGGATTCATTGACTGTTGCAGTTTACAGTGTCTGTGCTACCTGGACTGTGTGTCTAGAGGTCTCCTCTGATCCTGAAATCCTTCCTCCTGTCCAGGCCAGATCCTGCCCTGGTAGACTAGTGCCTCAACCTTCCGGTCTAGGAGTGACAAACTGCCCTACTTCGATCCGTTGCCTCACCCGCAAGCTTTGATCCCAAGCTTCTGGAGTAGCACACAGGGACATGATGGGTGCATGGCTTTTGTTTATTTGTTTGTTTTGTTACCGCTGCAAGTTTGGGTATACTCCTAGTGCACTGATTCCTTTCCCACAACCCAAGCTGGCTTAGGCAGGCAAGAAAACTGCTCATAATAAAAGTCTGCGAAGTTCACCTCCGCATGACTTGCGTGGGCCAAGTCCATTTCTGGCTATAGTAGGTTGCTTTTTCCATGGCATGGGGGTCATTTCAATGACTGATCAGTGGGTCTTGTGGGTAATTTTGGTAGAGTATTGTATGGACTTTAATTCCTTTCTGCCTCAATTTTTTTTTCCTGTTCGCTGTTCCCCAGTATCCGGATTGAGGTTGCCTTTTTCTAGATGCAGTCTTCTCTGTGATTGACATGCAATTATTGATCCCTGTTCCTTCTCAAATGTTTCACTGGATTTTTAACCGTATCTCATCATGGTTCCCAAAAATAGGGCAAATGCCATCCCATTCTGGACTTAAAGTGCCTCAAACCTTTTGTGCTGTCCCCTCTGTTCAAGATTGAGTCTTTGAGCTCTGTTATCATGGCTGTGTGCCATGAGGAATATCTAGACTTGAAGAACACTTATCTACACACCCCAATCCATCTGGATCATCAGAGTTTCCTGTACTTTGCATTCCAGGGCAGTTGCTTCCAGTTCATTAAGCTTCTTAGCGTCACCTCTGAGGTCTTGACAAAGCTCATGTCAACATTAGTGGCTTACATCCAACTTCAAGGGACCTCCTTGACTTCCCACCTAGACAACCTTCAAGGCTCCATCAGAAGTAATCTTGCATTCTCTGATTCAGGAGTGCATCTACATTCTTCACAGTGGGATAATTTCAAGAAAATTCTGATTTGATCCTAGATACTTAATTTTTTTCAGCATAAGATTCGATACCTTCCAAGGGAGGGTGTTTGTTTCTTCCAGACAATAAAATTAAATATCTGTTGCTTCAGGTGTCCCAGGCAATATCATTTTCATCAATGATATTGCAGGAGTATGTGAAGGTGCTGGATTTCCTGGTGCCTATTCAGGCAGTTCAGTTTGCTTAATTCCACACACATGGTTTGCTACTGGTATCCGTCTCAACTGTCCACAGCCTTGATCTGTAGCCTATCTGAAGTGTATCAAACGGTTGTAATTCTTTACATTGTTCTGTGCTAGTGTCATCCAGCACAGCCTCCTAGGCAAAGAGGTCTATGTCTATACTGCCCTTACTACCAAAATAATCCAGTTCTTTGTTTTAGTTAAATCGAACTTTCCTCTTCAATGATGCCTCCTTGTTTTTGTTTTGTGGGTTTTTTTTTTTTTTTTTTTTTTTTTGCTCGGCTCTAAGAACTGGTGTCCAAAACTGGTCTCTAATCTAGATGAGTATTTACCAAAGCCTTATAAAGGGGGTAGAATATTTCAGTCATGTACATAATACACTCTTGGCACTTGCAGCAGAGTTCCACTACATGCTGTTATTAGTTTGTCTGCCAGTACTCCCAAATTATTCACTAAAAAGATTTGACAAGTAGTTTCCAATTAAGTATAAACATTGCTTACTTGCCTCTGCAACCTAAATACATAAACTAATATTCAGCTATATTAACCTGTTAAGGATAAGTGATGTGCTCTGGCAATCTCACAGTTTCGTCCTTTGAAGAATGATGATGGTCCTGGTGTGTCATGGTTAATGGGTAATTAACTAATTGACTACAGCCATTTCCTGGTGTCTGCAAGATTGGCAAAACGTTTTTTCTCTGTCATCCAATATAGCGACAGCTCTTCCTAGTAGGTCGGAACAATTCTTCAAGGAAGTTGCAGGGGCAGAGCCTCCCTCTCCTCTTAGTAGGCTACCTAGCCACTCCCCTTCTTATTTAAGATATGTTCCTCGTTTGTGAACAGTTCTGCTTAGTTTTAGTTCTTTTATTATTTTTAATTAGATATGGGGTGTCCAAATTCCCCCATTAGGCAGATTGCCATTACTGACTTCCCCTGGTGGATTGCCCAGTTTACAGGAGCTGCTGATGGACCCTTTCAGCCCTGGCAGAGAACCATGTAACCCATGTCTCTCTCTCGCTGTCTCCAGAGGGAGCCTCTCTGAGGCTTTTTCCTTAAAATGGTAATATGAAGAAAGTCCTGCAGAAAGGTGAGCAAACCTATGAGTGCTATGGTCCCCTGTCCCTTCTGCACAAGGGTTTCCTTGGAGTTCTATATGACTCCTGCACTCATGTTGGGTTTTCTTCCTCTAATATAGTTGCTGATCAGGGGATCTTTGATACATTGTTTGCTATGTGGTACTTAACCCCTTCCCTGCCAGTATTGGGCAGTAAATATGTCTTTCTTTCATAGTGGTGTTTTTATCTGTGTTTTACACTTTCGTTTTGTTTATTTAATTTGAATTCCGCATAGCAGCGATGCGCCATTAATCTCTCTGGGACAGCTGTTTCTGGGACGTATCTCTGCAACCGCTCTGGGTACTGAGTTGGGAAATGGCTCATTCTTATTGTCTCCACTGCCCTAACTATCCTGTGGACATTGTCAGTGTCATGGGGGCCCTGGGGGGGATTCAGTTCTGCTTTTTTGTACTCCTGTGTAGAGGAAACTATGTTTCTCATAAATGCCCATTTTGTGGGCCGTTTTCTGATTGGTTCCCTGTGTGATCGTCATTTTGCCTTCCTCTCTTCACTAGTATCATACGCAGGGCTTGGTCTTCTCAGCTAGCTTTCTCAGGTTAACTCTTTGCTCACCAGATAAGTGCATTTTAAGCTTTCTGGGTTGAAATCTTTAATCTGGGTAACAGTATTTGGGTCTTCCTTTACTGTATTGACACTTTTCTCCTGGTTTGATGATGGATCCACTTACACATGCATCTCAGACCCCCTCTCACATACTGTTCCTCATGCCATTCAGGGCTTCCTATGGGGTATTCTGGACATTTATGCCGCTCATGTGCTACGGCCCCTGCGTTTCCGCCAGGGCCTTCCAGCCATGACCAAGAACCACCATGGGTCAAGATCTTAAAGTCCTCTATGGCACAGTTTCCTCTCTCTATTCAGGGGGTTCTTCCGTTGTGGAAACCCATTTACTCCTTCAGTTTTGTGGCCCCTAAGGCTCCTGACATTCCTGATTTATATGATTCTTATTTTGAGGAATCAAATGGAGACATACTCTGAGGATGGTGTGTGTTCTGAAGGGTGGTCTTCTCACTTTTACTGTGACCCCTTTGAAGCTGACCCTGAAACCTCTGCCGAGGGTCTCATTAAGGCGGTATTAACAACTTTAAATATTTCCTCTACTCCTGTAGAGCAACAGGCTGCTTCTGATGTCTTTCAAAAGCCTAAGAATTCAAGCACTGTTTTTCTGCCTAATCCCACACTGGATCGGATTATCCTGGATGAGTGGAAGACTCCTGATAAGTGTGTTTCTCTGCCAAAAAGGTTCTCTAAACTCTATCCCTTTTCGGAAGCTGCCTTGGCTCAATGGGCTACTCTTCCTCAGATTAATTCCCCCATTTCTAGGCTTTCTAAGTCCACAGTCTTGGCTGTGGCACACGCTTCCTCCTTAAAAGATGTCACTAACAGAAAGCTAGACTCTGTTTTGAAGGCTAATGTCACAGCCATAGTATCATGGTTTGCAAGCAAGACAAGAGTCAGATGGTATAGTTAAAATCCCCTTTATTAGAATTATATGCAAAATAGCAATATATAATATATAATAGTGTCAGGAAGAAGCAGAGGTTAACCCAAGAGGCAGGGACTCTATCAGAAATAGGAGGCTACCTCCAAGTTCCTAGACTGCAGAGACTAGGCCGAAGCCAGTGGTAGTTTCATACACCGGAAGCCAAGCGTAGACCTGAATGGACTCCCCTAATGATGGTAACCGGGGAGAAGACTGACTCACGTCTGCAGTCAGTCAGCAGAAGGCCCTCTCCCGAACAGGAACTAGCCAAGATGCGTCAAGCGCCTGCACCCATCCTGCATCATCTATAGCCTCTGAACAACCTAGCCAGAGGACACGGGTGGCTACTACAGATGCCAAGCGCACCCAGGCCCAATCCTCTGAGTGACGCATGGGATGACGCCGAAGCGTCATTTCGAGCCATCCATACCCTGCGTCAACCAAGGTGGCATCACTGGATCTAAGGTAGGCTGTGACACAGGTGCGTCCACGAGGCCCACCTTGGCTTCTGCATGGGCCAATAGGACCATTGTAGTTTGGACTGAACAGATTATGTACCTGCTATCTCTGCAGTGCACATCCCAGGCATAGAAAATATCCTGGCAGACTTCCTCAGTGGACACATGGTGGACCCGGATGAGTGGGAGCTTCACGCAGTAGTGTTTGATGTCCTGGTACAGATGTGGGCTCTTCCCATGATAGACCTGATGGCTACCAGGGACAACCAGAAAGTACAGATATTTTGCTCATGCTGCAGGGATCCTCTAGATTTGCAGTGGATGTTCTATCAATCCCATGGTGGTTTCATCTGGCATACATCTTTACTCCTCTTCCTCTCCTACCCAGGGTGTCACAGAAGATTCGGATGGACGGGACTCCTACCATCCTGGTTGCTCCATACTGCACCAGACAGCCTTGGTATCCAGAACTACTACCTCTATCTGCCCAGGCACCATTTCCATTGCCACGTAGGCAGGATCTCCTTCGCCAGGGGTATCTTTGGAAGGAAGATGTTGGCTTTGACAGCATGGCTGTTGAAGCTTCCATCTTGACGAAGAAGGGCTATTCTCCAGAAGTGGTCTCCACTATGAGTAAGGCCAGAAAACCTGTTTCCTCTAAAGCATATCATAGGGTTTGATCTATCTTCCATGCTTGGTGTGTGGACAGGGACCTGTCTTCACAGGAATTTGATCTTCCTGCTATCCTGTCCTTTTTTCAGGATGGTCTGAACAAGGGCCTTAGCTTTAGCTCCCTGAAGGTTCAGTCCTCAGGCTGTCTGTCTTTTTTTCAGAGATGCATTGCCACCTTGCTGGATCTCAAGGTCTTCTTTCAGGTTTTCACTCATGCTTTCCCTGCTTATAAGGCTCCTACTCCTCAGCGGGACCTTAAAGGGATAGTAATGTTTCATAATAAAAGTAGTATTTGGGCCTTGGAGAGTGTTATTTCAATTCTGTCAGAGTTGTAGTTCAAGAGTAATTGATAAAGTATCCCCCTCCCACCCCTTTTACTGATGTAACACTGCTCAGAAAGAGCAGAAGGGAGGTGCCCGGGTAGATTGCAGAGAGGGACAATCTTCAATTATGATAAGGGAAAAACCTGAAAAACTTGTCAAGGGGGGCAGGGCTTTCATTGTTCTCATAGGAAGAAGATTGTCCCCTGCTGTTATCTGTCTGGTTTAGCAACCAGATTCCACATCTGATTAGAGATGGCTTATACTAGGTAAAAGGGGTGGGAGGGGGAAACTTCATCATTCAATTACTCTTGAACCACAACTCTCAGTATTGAAATAACACTCTCTATGGCTCAAATACTATGAAGATTAATTGGAGCTGCTGTTTTTGTGAAACATTACTATCCCTTTAACCTTGTCTTGGGAGTTTTGCAGCGGCCTCCTTTTGAGTCCTTGGCTACCATTCCCTTGCATCTTTTGACTTGGAAGATGGCTTTTCTCTTGGCTGTGGTCTCTGTCCGCCGAGTGGCTGAGTTGCAGGCCTTTTCCTGCAAGCCGCCTTTTCTGGTGTTTCACAAGCTTAAGGTTGTTCTCCGTACCTCCCGAGAATTCCTTCCTAAAGTGGTCTGTGGGTTCCACATCAATCAGGAGATTGTTGTGCCTTCCTTTTGTCCTGACTCTAAATCTGACAAGGAAAGGCATCTCCACTTGTTGGATCTGGTGCGCTGCCTTAAGTTCTATGTGCACCGCACTGAGTCTGTCCATCAGACTTATGCAGTTTTTGTCATCCCTGAGGGTCCCAGGGCTGGTAAGGCAGCATCCAAGGTGACTGTTGCATCTTTGATCAAGTGTACCATTCGCAAGACTTACAAACTCAGGGAGAAGCCTGTTCCTTTTGCATCACAGCACATTCCACTAGGTCTGTTAGGGCCTCTTAGGCTTACAAGAATCAGGCCTCTGCTGATCAGTTGTGCAAAGTGGCCACTTGGTTCTCTGTGTGCACATTTGCCAAACACCACCATGTTGATGCTCTGGCTTCGGCTGAAGCCTCAGCCAGCTTTGGCAGGAAAGTCCTGGAGGCAGCTCTGCCTGTCTAGGACTTTACTTTCCTGTGCCTTATAGTTCTTTATCCCTTTGGGCCCTGTTGGCTCTTGTTCTGTGTGCTGTGTTAGTTATTCAGTGTCCGTTGACACTTTGCTAGTTTGGGTTGTTCCATGTGTGGATAGTATATGGGAGCTCTGGTATCATGGGGACCGGTGCTTGATACTTTCCTTCATTTTTCCCACCCTGGGAACTCAATGTTGGTACATCCCCATGGTACCTCTAAGCTATATTGGATGACAGAGAAAATAGGATTTTTTCTCTTAGTCCATATAGCGTACAGGTCTCCCACTCAGTGAAAGGGACCATGCTTGGTCTTCTGTGGCTGGATGTGGGAGTCCTATTGGGTCCATGCTCACAGGAGTTTTCCTCTTCTTCTCGCTATCTAGCTCAGTAGGTTTTATGCCCCCTTCCCCATGGTAGCTGTAAGCTATATGGATAAGAGAAAAGGATTTAACAGGTAAGATTAAAATCCTATATATATATATATATATATATATATATATATATATATATATATATATATATATATATGAGAGAGGCTCATTGCATAATTTGTCTCCTCAGGAAACACACATATAGAAGAGAATGGCTCATTACATAATTCATGTCTCCTCAGGAGACACACACACCCAGGGGTGGCAATAAGGAGGAGTTACTGCTCCCATTGGGTAATTCAGTGGGGGCGTGATTTTCACAGGAGTTGCAGTACTGCAGGGAGTTGGCCCACCCCCACTCTCCAGCCCGCTCACCACTATCCAACTGAGAAAAAAAACAAAATGGCTGCCACTTGCTCCTACACCACCCTAATACACACATGCTCCATTCACACAGCACCAAACAAACACACACAGCATGAAACAAACACACATCATCAAACACACACACGGCACTAAGCACACACATAGCACCACACACAGCACTAAACACACACACATATAGCACCAAACATAGCATCAAACACACATACACACCCCAAACACACACAGCATCAAACACACACATAGCACCAAACATAGCATCAAACACACACACCCCCAAACACACACACACAGCATCAAACACGCACACACAGCACCAAACACACAGTGCCATAAAGGTATCCCACACATTGAAACCCAATGCAGCGGATTCCTTTCTGGCAATCAAAGGGTTAAGGCTGTCACTGTGTTTCTGCTTCTCTTCTGACACACTGCTGCACTCCTACTAATGACTACAGGTTTATACCACACAATGTGAGCTCTTGCAACAAAATAACAGCCAAATAACTCTTACTTCACTTGATTCCCCTCCCTACAAACTTTCCTACCTGCACAGAGCCATGTCTACTGATCGCCTAGCAACCACCCCACCTCCTCCACTATACAGGAAATTGTGAGGAACCAAAACCTGTTTTTCTGCTGGGAGAAATACCCTGACCTGCTCTGTGTGTCATCACATGTGACTCAAGACCACTGTTGCTGTATATATGTCTCACACTATGGGGACACTGTGTAAGCCTCAGTATGGAATGTGTATGTGTGTCACTATGGGTTGTGTATGTGTGTCTCACTATGACATCTGTATGTGTGTCTCAGTATGGAATATGTGTGTGTGTCACTATGAGATCTGTATGTGTGTCTCAGTATGGAATTTGTGTGTGTCTCAATATGGAATATGTGTGTGTCTCAATTTGAGATCTGTATATGTGTCTCAGAATGGAATAGTGTGTGTCTCACTATGAGATCTGTATGTGTGTCTCACTATGGAATGTATATGTGTCTCACTATGAGATCTGTATTTGTGTCTCAGTATGGAATGTGTGTGTGTGTGTGTCTCTCTCTCACTATGAGATCTGTATATGTGTCTGTGTGGAATGTGTGTGGGTCTCACTATGAGATCTGTATGTGTGTGTCAGTATGGAATATATGTGTGTGTCTCAGTATGGAATATATGTGTGTGTCTCACTATGAGATCTGTATGTGTGTCTCAATATGGAATGTGTGTGTGTGTGTGTGTCTCTCTGAGATCTGTATGTGTGTCTCAGTATGGAATGTGTGTGTGTCTCTCACTATGAGATCTGTATGTGTGTCTCAGTATGGAATGTGTGTGTCTCTCTCACTATGAGATCTGTATGTGTGTCTCAGTATGGAATGTGTGTGTGTGTGTCTCTCACTATGAGATCTGTATATGTGTCTCAGGGTGGAGTGTGTGTTTGTGTGTCTCAGTATGGAATATGTGTGTGTGTGCGTGTCACTATGAGATCTGTATGTGTATCTCAGTATGGAATATGTGTGTGTCTCCGTAGGAGATCTGTATGTGTGTCTCAGTATGGAATGAGTGTGCGTGTGTGTCTATCGCGGTGCCCGTGCTCCTGCTCTGACGGCAACATTGTTACTTTGCCTAATTTCTATGCTGCCTTTTCATTGGCCTGACATCCTTGTTTCACCCAGGGCTTGCCTTTTTATATCCTGTTACATCTATTCTAAGGCACCCTTTCGTGGTGTATCTGAGCCTGACACTTGTACTGTGTTACTGTTCGTGTATGACCTGGCCTGCCTGATGACGTTCCTGTGTTTCCTGGGTACCGTTCTGTTACCGACTGATCTGGCTGAGAACCCGCTCCATTACCAACTGATCTGGCTGAGAACCCGCTCCGTTGCTGAACTGACCTGGCAGAGAACCCGCTCTGTTGTTCAACGGATCTGGCTAAGAACCCTCTCTGTGCTAATCTGCCTGGCTTTTGAGCCTTGCCTTTCTCCTGACCAGTCTGTGCTTCCGTTTGTTTGTAACCAGTCCTGGGTGAGCCATTGTCCCGTTGCCATCCGTGCATGGCTGTGCCTCCTCCATTGTCCTAACTGGCCAGCATTACATTCGACGGATACCGGTTGCCTTGTTGGGGTGCGCCGCGTGGCGCTAATCTTATTTTGTCGACTGTAGGCATACCATTCGTGCTATAGCCACTTACTCCTACCGCCTGTGGCGGTGTGTACATGCGAAGTACCGGTACAGTGGTAGCAAGTGCTGACTGAGTTACTCTGATCTCTGTGTGCCTCCCTCTGCGCTAATTGCTGGGCTCACTCCCTGTGGGAGTTCCTGTGTATCTCTGGGCGTCTCCTGTTAATTAGTTCAGCGCCTAGACTGTCTAGGCAATCCTTGTGCTCCTTTGTGTTGCAGTGCCTGGGTCAGGGCCAGCACTTGCATTAGCATGCACTTCCTGGTGTGTGGAGACCCTGAGCTCTAACCCTGTCTAGTGGCCATCGGGCCTAGAGCCAGCATTTGTGCTTGTTCCTCTGTCCTGTGAGGGGACACCTGTGGCCTTCCAGTGTTCGCCTACGATCCACCCCTAGCACTCTAGGGTTTACCATTTGTAAGTGGTGACCTTGGTCACCCTGGGACCCCTGTCCCGTGGTCAGTGTTGTCTCATTGCCTCTTTGGATTCTGTGCCACCCAGGCGTCTGGGTCTCGTGCCAATTACCATCTCCAGGACTTGCTGCCATCCTCTGTCCTGCTGTCAGCCAGGGTCCAGTAGCCTGATCTCTCCAGGTTCTCTAGAGGAGGGTTGCCTGCCTTTGATACCTCCTGTTCCTGTATCCCATCTCAGTCATTCTGTTCACAGTCATTGCCTTATTGACTATATATATATATATATATATATATATATATATATATATATATAGTGTTGTTTCGTATTATGGGCCTGCGGCCTTATTCCTTGTATGCACTATGACATCTGTATGTGTGTCTCAGTATGGAATGTGTGTGTGCGCGTGTCTCACTATGAGAGCTGTATGTATGTGTGTGCCTCACTATGACATCTGTATGTGTGTCTCAGTATGGAATGTGTGTGTGTGTATGTCTCACTATGAGATCTGTGTGCGCGTCTCACTATGAGATCTGTATGTATGTGTCTCATTATGACATCTGTATGTGTGTCTCAGTATGGAATGTGTGTGTGTCTCACTATGACATATGTATGTGTGTCTCAGTATGGAATGTGTTTGTGTGTGTTTCACTATGAGATCTGTATGTGTAGCTAAGTATGGAATGTTTATGTGTATGTCTCACTATGAGGTCTGTATGCGTGTCTCAGCATGGAATGTGTGTGTGTGTCTTAGTATGGAATATGTGTGTGTGTCTCTCACTATGAGATCTGTATGAGTGTCTCAAAATGGAATGTGTGTGTTTTACTATGTAATGTGTGTGTATGTCTTACTATGAGATCTGCATGTGTGTGCATGTCTGACTATGAGATCTGTATGTGTGAGTGTATCGCACTATGACATCTGTATGTGTGTCTCAGTTTGGAATGTGTGTGTCTCACTATGAGATCTGTATGTGTGTTATGTGTGTGTGTGTTTCACTATGAGATCTGTATGTGTATCTAAGTATCGATTGTGTATGTATGTGTCTCGCTATGAGATCTGTATGTTTGTCTCATTATGGAATGTGTGTATCTCACTATGGGGATATGTGTGTCTCACTAAAGCGTGTGTCTGTCACACTATGGGATGTGGATGTGTAGTATGTGTGTGTCTGTCTCACTATGGCATGTGTATGTATGTATGTATGTATATATGTGTTTGTGGCTGTGTGTGTGTCTGTCTCACTATGGGATGTGGATGTGTAGTATGTGTGTGTCTGTCTCACTATGGCATGTGTATGTATGTATGTATGTATGTATGTATGTATGTATGTGTTTGTGGCTGTGTGTGTGTCTCTCACTATGGTCAAAGCTGGGAACTTTTGAAATACCATCACTCACAGATCTGATATTAACCCTTGAAGCCCAGTGTGGGGAGGGGAGAGTACATTACATTAACTGTTTCACTGCCAGAGGGGTAGGCAATGCATTGCAAATTAATAACAAATATACACTTATGGATGGTTATATGTGTATGCATGCCTCACTATGAGATGTGTAAATGTGTGTATCTCACTATGGGATGTGTATCACTATGCCATGTGTATGGGTGTGTGTCTCTGCATGGGATGTGTATCTCTCTGTCTCACTATAGGGTGTGTGTGTGTGTGTGTATATGTCTCTCTCTCTCACTATGGGATGTGTGTCTCACTATGGTGGGGGTGTGTGTATGGGATGTATATAGGCATGTGTGTGTGTCTCTGTATGGGGTGTGTGTGTGTGTGTGTGTGTGTGTGTGTGTCTGTCTCTGTATGGGGTGTGTGTGTGTGTGTCTCACTATGGGATGTGCATGCGCATGTATCTGTATGGGATGTGTATATGTGTGTGTGTCTCACTATGACCTGTGTGTCTCTGTATGGGATGTGTATATGTGTGTGTGTCTCACTATGACCTGTGTGTCTCTGTTTGGGATGTGTATATGTGTGTGTGTCTCACTATGACCTGTGTGTCTCTGTATGGGATGTGTATATGTGTGTGTGTCTCACTATGACCTGTGTGTCTCTGTATGGGATGTGTATATGTGTGTGTGTGTCTCACTATGACCTGTGTGTCTCTGTATGGGATGTGTATATGTGTGTGTGTGTCTCACTATGACCTGTGTGTCTCTGTATGGGATGTGTATATGTGTGTGTGTCTCTGTCTCTGTATGGGATGTGTATGTATGTGTGTGTGTCTCACTATGGTGTGTGTGTGTGTGTCTCACTAAGGTGTGTGTATGTGTCTATGTATGGGATGTGTACAGTGGGGCAAAAAAGTATTTAGTCAACCACCAATTGTGCAAGTTCTCCCACTTAAAAAGATGAGAGGCCTGTAATTTTCATCATAGGTACACTTCAACTATGAGAGACAGAATGAGACAAAAAAATCCATAAAATCACATTGTCTGATTTTTAAAGAATGTATTTGCAAATTATGGTGGAAAATAGGTATTTGGTCAATAACAAAAGTTCATGTCAATACTTTGTTATATACTCTTTGTTGGCAATGACAGAGGTCAAATGTTTTCTGTAAGTCTTCACAAGGTTTTCACACACTGTTGCTGGTATTTTGGACCATTCCTCCATGCAGATCTCCTCTAGAGCAGTGATGTTTTGGGGCTGTCGCTGGGCAACACGGACTTTCAACTCCCTCCAAAGGTTTTCTATGGGGTTGAGATCTGGAGACTGGCTAGGCCATTCCAGGACCTTGAAATACTTCTTACGAAGCCACTCCTTCGTTGCCCGGGCAGTGTGTTTGGGATCATTGTTATGCTGAAAGACCCTGCCACATTTCATCTTCAATGCCCTTGCTGATGAAAGGAGGTTTTCACTCAAAATCTCACAATACATGGCCCCATTCATGCTTTCCTTTACACGGATCAGTCGTCCTGGTCCCTTTGCAGAAAAACAGCCCCAAAGCATGATGTTTCCACCCCCATGCTTCACCGTAGGTATGGTGTTCTTTGGATGCAACTCAGCATTCTTTCTCCTCCAAACACGACAAGTTGAGTTTTTACCAAAAAGTTCTACTTTGGTTTCTTCTGACCATATGACATTCGCCCAATCCTCTTCTGGATCATCCAAATGCTCTCTAGCAAACTTCAGACGGGCCCGGACATGTACTGGCTTAAGCAGGGGGACACGTCTGGCACTGCATGATTTGAGTCCCTGGCGGCGTAGTGTGTTACTGATGGTAGCCTTTGTTACTTTGGTCCCAGCTCTCTGCAGGTCATTCACTAGGTCCCCCCGTGTGGTTCTGGGATTTTTGCTCACCGTTCTTGTGATCATTTTGACACCACGGGGTGAGATCTTGCGTGGAGCCCCAGATCCAGGGATATTATCAGTGGTCTTGTATGTCTTCCATTTACGAATAATTGCTCCCACCGTTGATTTCTTCACACCAAGCTGCTTGCCTATTGCAGATTCAGTCTTCCCAGCCTGGTGCAGGTCTACAATTTTGTTTCTGGTGTCCTACGACAGCTCTTTGGTCTTGACCATAGTGGAGTTTGGAGTGTGACTGTTTGAGGTTGTGGATGAGTGTCTTTTATACTGATAACAAGTTCAAACAGGTGCCATTAATACAGGTAACGAGTGGAGGACAGATGAGACTCTTAAAGAAGAAGTTACAGGTCTGTGAGAGCCAGAAATCATGCATGTTTGTAGGTGACCAAATACTTATTTTACTGAGGAATTTACCAATGAATTCATTAGAAATCCTACAATGTGATTTCCTGTATTCTTTCCCCCCATTCTGTCTCTCATAGTTGAAATGTACCTATGATGAAAATTACAGGCATCTCTCATCTTTTTAAGTGGGAGAACTTGCACAGTTGGTGGCTGACTAAATACTTTTTTGCCCCACTGTATATGTGTGTCTCACCATGGCATGTGTGTGTTTCACTACGGGATGTGTATATGTGTCTCAGTATGGGATGTGTGTGTCTCTCACTATGGGGACACTATGGCAGTTCAAGTCAGCTGGGCGGGGCGGACAGCTAAAACAGAACGTGATCACATGCATTTTACAGAACTTTCATAAACAAAAACAGACGGGGCAATGCTGTCCCACACTGCTAGTATATAATATATAAAATATAATTATTTTTTTTTTTGCTTCAAAAGCGAAACAGACAGAAAATGTCACTTCCCACTGAGCGGAAACATTTGTGGGAGTGTGAGGGTTTACCCAGAATATGCCAAAATCTTGATTGACTGACTGAGACAGGCAGCTATGACCAAAGTTCCTTACTGATCTGGCAGTTATCTCTGTGTTAGGGGGAGTCTTGGGGGGTGAAGGGGAGCATAGGAGATTTACCCCGAAATTTTGAGTGACTGAGAATGCACAGGCAGCTGTGAACCAAGTTCTTTTCTTCTCTGGCTGGTATCTCTGTGTTAGAGAAGTCTGGGGAAAGAGGAGTATGTTTCTTTTTGTCTTATTTGATTTTCCCAACACTGATCGGGACAGTTAATTAAAAAAGAATATTATTAAAAAGACAGAAAATAGTTTGATAGGTGACAGGAACCCTGATGTGAGCGGTCTCTGAGACAGACCTATATAGAAGAGTATTTTATAAATGGTGAACCATACCGTACAGTTTTGTGTAATTGTTTAACACCTTAAGGACCCATGATGGTCCTGGACCGTCGTGGCTTGTTATACACATAAGGACCCATGACAGTCCTGGACCGTCGTGGAATTCCGGGCTCCCCGCGCAGCTGCATGCCGTTCGGGGAATCCGGATTATAAAAAAAAAAAAAAATGCGTGTGTGGCCAGTCCTTAAGGGGTTAATAATGTCCAGCAAAAGTACTGGGGGTAGGGCAAAAGGAGTCTTAGCAATGCAGAGACGTGTTTGTAAAGTGGTAGTTCAAAAACTGACTTCAGCCATGGTTGCTGCAGTGTGTGCAATAGTGGATGATGATGATGATGATGATGATGATGATGATGATCCTTCTACGCCGTTGGAGGCTGTTTGTCAAAGTTTTATGAAAAGTTCAGGACTAGTAATATTAGTAAACCATCTAAGAACACTGATGATGACAAAGAGTTGCATTCTAGTGTTGATGGCATAACGGATGAAGGTGCAGCAGTTTAACAAACTGCTGTGTCTGAGAGAGTAAAAACATCAGTCCTCAAAGTATTGGAGAATGTGATGAAAATTCCTGTAGAGGGAAAAGTAGAAAGAAATTGTGTGAGATGTCAAAAAGTAGTGGAAATGACATAATTATTGATGATCTAGACTATATCACCCCAGTATCCTAACTTTGTCAGAAACCGCTACAGCTGAAGTTGAGCGTAGTATCTTGTAAACTCTTTGACAGATCAGTTGGAAAGTCTGACTCTGACCAAGATGCTTATAATATACCGTAAAATCTCAGGTATAATACGCACCTGTGTATAATACGCAGGTGTATATTATGCCCAAGATTTTAGGGGAAAACAAGAGTGCCTATGTATAATACGCACCCTTGTTTTCCCCTTTACTTAAAGAAAAATATTGCTGCCGGCTACCTTCCCTTCCTCCCTCCCCACACAGCGCGACCCAATTTAAAAAGAATTCTTACTTAGTTTTGCTGCGCTATAGCTGGGTGAACCTCTGTGCCATCTTCCCTGCGGGCGGCAGGCTTGCATTTGCCGCCCGCTTCCTTCAATGGACTGTCAGGGCCTTCCGCCTCCAGCCAATGATAATGCAAGTGCATTATCATTGGCTGGAGGTGGAAGGTCCTAAAAGTCCATTGCAGGAAGCGGGCAGCAAATGCAAGCCTGCCGCCCGCCCGCAGGGAAGATGGCACAGAGGTTCACCCAGCTATAGCGCAGCAAAACTAAGTAAGAATTCTTTTTAAATTGGGTCGCGCTGTGTGGGGAGGGAGGGAGGGAAGGTAGCCGGCAGCAATAAAACATTTTTAACTCCGCAAAGAAAAAACTCTCGTGTATAATACGCACCCCCCACTTCACATAAGGTGAAGTGGGGTAAAATTGTGCGTATTATACCCGAGATTTTACGGTACACAATAATCCTGTCATTCATCATCTACAACAGGCGAGGTTTCAAGGATTGCCCTGATTTAAGCCCAGGTGAGTTAAAGGGATAGTAATACCTAAAATGTAAAAAAAAATATGTTGTAGGGTTTATCCCCCTGAGTAAAACAAGAGTACTCCCACTGCTGAAAGATGTTTCATTCAAAAGTTATTAATTTTCAAAGTTGAATTTTTTAGGTGCAATATCACAGTGGCCCGAAATTTTACAGTGGCGCTGTTGCTACACCATCCTATGGAGATTTATGGTCCTGAGACCAGAGCTGTCCATAGGATCGTGTAGCAACAGCGCCACTGTACAATTTCAGGCCACTGTGATATTGCACATAAAAAATTCAACTTTGAAAATTAATAACTTTTGAATGAAACATCTTTCAGCAGTGGGAGTACTCTTGTTTTACTCAGGGGGATAAACCCTACAACATATTTTTTTTTACATTTTAGGTATTACTATCCCTTTAATTAGTGGCTCATTTATTTTGACTGACTCACTTGTGCTTAAGCAGGGAAATTATTAAATCCTGGCCTGTTGGTCACCCTTGAGGACTGAACTTGGACAGCTCTGATCTGCATTATCACCATTTCCAAGTCCAGCTCCCCCACCTAGACAAAAACACGCACACTTACAGCAACACAGATCATAGACCGCAACCATAGCTATGATGAGTGCCTCTGCTGCTGCTATTGAGACTGCAGCACCTTTGTCACCTAGTAATACAATTACAGCAACATCTAGCTCCAGTATTTATAGTGGCCATTCAGTCTATGAACACAGTATGGAGATATTTTACTCGCAATCCTAAACATGTTGCTATCTGTTGTCTGATTTGTGTAAGAAGCATGTGAGGAATGGGGAAACAGCCTCACACCTAGGCATTTCCTCTCTGAGATCCCAGCTGAAGCATAACTGCAGGTCTGATTGGGAGAATCACCATCAGAGGTACAATGACTAGCAGCAGCAGAAACACTCCTAAAAGTTCCTAGGGCTCTGGGGCATGTTACACAAGTGTTACTGATTTTTTTTTTTTTTTTTTCCAGAGAATGTGCCAAGATTCCCTTAATTTGAAAGAACACCTACTGCGATTAATGCAGAGGATTATGGCTTAGAGTCTTCAGTGAGCGTAAGGAAAAGCTTACCCTCCTTCTCACAAAATGAAGATTGTCCCTTGCTGTGAGCTGACTGGTCCATTGACTGGATTCCACATCTGAGGGGAGGTGACTTAGAATGGGTTAAAGGGAGAGGGGGGATACTTTATCATTCAATTACTGTTCAACTACACGTTGGATAGTATTGAAATAACGCTCTCCATGACTCAAATAGTATGAAGATTAATCAGAGCTGCTTTTTGGAGGAAACATTACTATAACTTTTAACCCCTTAATGACCGGCAAATCTGAGGTGGATTTCACTTAAGGACCGGAGCAATTTGGACTTTTTTGACTATGTCTTTGTTCAACCATATTTTCTCTTTAATTCATTTAGTACACCCACACAAATTATATATTGTTTTTTTTAAGCACAAGTAGGGCTTTCTTTTGATACCACAATTATATGAATACCTCATCATTTAATTTGATTAAAATAGAAAAAAAAATGTTTCTTACATTTTCCTGTCAGGATTTATATACTGTTAGTTCATTACAAAAACAAATACCCCTAAATATATTAATTTGCTTCTCCTGAATGTGAGAGTACCTCATATGCCTAGTATTTCAATTTTTCTCACATTTACAAGGTAAATATTACAAGATGGACACCATTATTTCCAACATGTCATTTTTCAACAGTTGGCATGTGAGTATCATAGCTTAGTTGACGATGCCAGAACCAAAAAATGTCCCAGAAAGGTATATGTTTCTGAAAAGTAGACAACATAAGGTAAATAATCAGCAGAATTTTGGAGTTTTTTATGCACCTATTTTTCCAGAAATATGTTCCAAAATTGTGGTAATATTTTTTTTTTTTGCAGTTTTCACACTTACATTTCAATATTACTGTTGATATCAAGCACGAGATAGTTGAATATTTTAAAAATGCATTGATTAGTATCTGGCTCCTTCTGATGCATAGATTTCTCAGTGTTTGGGGGAGCTACGGGGCCCAAATTGGAACATGCGTGTTTCCAGTTTCACACTTTGAATTTTCACAGCTTGCGTCACTGGTGCCATGTCTCATCTGGGGCTGTGTACCATTGCTCCACTTTAAAATTTTCCCTCGAAAGTGTATATTTTTGGAAAATAGACACCCCAGGCTTTCATTTTAGGCATGTTTTCAAATTTTTTACGCAGCCATTTTACCACCAATCCCTCATAAATCTTGACGTAAATTCAGCGTTTTTCACACTTAGGTTTCAATGTTGATGTGAATTTCAAGTACAGGATAGGGGAAGATTTTTAAAAATGCATTGTTTAGCATTCAGCTCCTTCTGCTGAGCATGGCAATACCCCATATGCATAGGTTTCTCAAGATTTGGGGGGGGGGGCTATGGGGCCCAAATTGGAACATGTGCATTTCCAGTTTTACACTTTGAATTTTCACAGCTTGTGTCACTGATGCCATGTCTCATTTGGGGCTGTGTACCAGTGCTCCACTTGTAAGATGTAAGTAAGAAAGTTCAGCGTTTTTCACACTTGGGTTTCAATGTTGATATGAATTTCAAGCACAGGATAGGTGAAGATTTTTAAAAATGCATTTTTTAGTGTTCAGCTCCTTCTGAGTATGGCAAAACCCCATATGCATAGGTATATCAAGGTTTGGGGAGCTACAGGCCAACCTTTGAACAAACATTGAATTTTCACAGCTTGCTTAACTGGTGCCGTGTCTCATTTGGAGCTGTATAACATGCTCTATTTTAAGTTTTCCACCCAAAAGTGTATATTTTTGGAAAGAAGACACCCCAGGCTTTCATTTTAGGTATGTTATCAATTTTTTCACTCAGCCATTTTACCACTAATCCCTTGAATAAAGTTTTACAAATTTAAAAAAATCTGAGATTTTCACACTTAGATTGCATTTTTGATGTGGATTTCAGGCACAGGATAGTTAAACACTTAAAAAATGCATTGATTAATGTTCAGTTGTTTTTTCTGAGTACAGCAATACCCCATATGCATAGGTTTGTCAGGGTTTGGGGAATCTACTGAGCCCAGTTGGTAACATGCGCATTCCGTTTTCAGACGTGGCATTTTTACAGCTCGCTTAACTGGTGATTTTGTCTTATTTGGGGTGTTTAGCAATGTTGCAATTAATATTTTACCCCCAAAATATATTTTTTAGTAAGGAATACAACTCTGAGTTTTAGTCTAGGTGCATTTTGGCAATTTTTTTCTCAGTCATTTTACCACCAATCCCTCCCAAAACCTGGAGTAAGAAAAAAAAACAAAACTGTATTTTCACACCTATATTTTGGTGCTGCTGTGTATTTCAAGCACAGGATATTTGGAGATTTGTAAAAATGCATTGTTCACAATTCAGCTACATTTTCTGAGTATGGCAATGCCCCATATGCATATGTTTGTCAGGGTTTGGGGGGATTTACTGGGTTCAGTTGAGAACATGCATGTTTCCATTTTCAGACATGGAAAAAACAGGGTTGCTTCCCATTATATTTTCATAGTGTTAGATCTAAGGAGGGATGTGTCCTGGTGAAAAAAAAGGATATTTCAGGGGGAAAGTGTGGCCAAATAATTAAATTACAGAATTACTGCATTGCACATACGTGATCCTGCATGAAGCAGTCACCAATGCAGAGCCCAGGTTTTGTAGGGCAATCAGGACAGTAGAAGGTGGTTTCTGTCCATTTGCCATTGGTGTAGCACAATCTGCAGCGTTTCTGTGGTTTACTCTTTTGGGGGGATTTTAAATGCATAGTGTCCTAAACCGGGTCTCTGCTGTAAAACTGCTGTTGTCCCTTCAAACAAAAAATGAGAAATGACATGGATTTGGAACTGCAAAAATGGATTTTTGACTGGGGTTTGCCAATTTAAAAATTACATAAGAGTTATAAACGGCAGTCTGCATCAGGACAATGGCAACCTTCTTATACCAGACCCTAGATTTTTCTCATGGTGAGGTAAGGCTGCATGAGTTGATTTATTTTAATAAATTCTATTTTTATTAAAAAAATTCCCTAAATCTGACCTAAATTCAACACTAAAATTTACCCTAACCCACGTACCCTCTAAAACTACCTAGCCCCACTAAAACTACTTATCTAAACTACCTAGAAATTGTTAAAAAATCTTTTTTTTTTTTTTTTTTTTTTTAAAGGGGATTTCAATGGAGGGTGGGGGCAAACAAATACCACAGATCAGCAGAAGCTGATCTGCAGCACTTGATCACTAAAATGAGTGATCAAAGGGGGGAAATAAATTGATTACTGTATTACAGTGATCACAAGATAAAAAAAAACAAACATTTTTTTTTAACTTTGTTGCAAGCCTGCTTCTGTCATATGCATTTTAATACTTGTGATTCGCTATTTTAGTGAATCACACGTATCAACATTGCAGGCATTGGCTGAAACGAAGTGCTCCGATATCGGAGCACCTAGTAACAGCCAGCCTGCTTCTCTCCTGTCGTGCACAGCGGCAGAGATGGGAGAGTAAAATCTTGACATGCCAGGGCCGTCACTGGTCCTTAAGTCTAGGATTACCGTGACAGTCTGGGCACGTCATTGGCCATGAAGGGGTTAATGAGTTTTTGGGAATGAGTCAGAAATGTACCAAAAATAATCCCAAGGTCTCTCTATACCAACCCAAATGCAAAAGTTAGAGTAAACAACAGTATATCCATCCCTTTTTCCATTTCCAGTGGAACAAGACAAGGCCGCCCTCTCTCACCATTATTGTTCGTTCTTATAATGGAGACATTAGCTCAATGTGTACACATGAATACATAAATTCATGGGATTCCTGTCTCGGGCAGCACTCATAAATTATCTATCTTTGCGGACGACGTCCTCCTTACAACAGCACATCCGGAAACATCCATACCTGCCTTTCTTTCGGAGCTAGATTCTTTTGCGGTTGTCTCACTAGCTTACTGACACTAAAATCTTTGATTCCCCTTCACTGGTCAACCTCTCATGTCTCTTATCTGGGTACAAAGATTACACCAAAATTAGACTCACTTTACAGGGCAAACTTTCTACCTTTATTGAACAAAGTCAGATCTGATTTACTTAAATGGTTCTCTCTAGACGTTTCTTGGACAGGTTGGATAAATACACTCAAAATGATGATTCTGCCTAGATTTCTTTTCCTATTTCACACTGTGCCGATCCTTATTCCGAATTCCTTCTTTCTGAAGGCCTCTAAGATATTCTCCACCTTTATCTGGGGACAAAAGGAACCGAGACTCAGCAGAAAACTATTGTATACACAAAAATCAAGGGGTGGATTAGGTGTACCCAGTTTACGCCGATATTATCATGCGGTGATCTTAGCTTCCATCCTTGAATGGCACAATGCTCAATCTCACAAATTATGGGTTGCTCTAGAACGATCCTTTTATCCGTACTGCGATTCACTGAGAGAGGTCTTGATACAACAATCTGCACGCCATATTGCCTCCTTAACGCATCCTATTCTCAGGACTGTGATCACAACTTGGAACCAACTTAATCGTAGAGGCACTCTGATCCCACTCCCCTCCCCATTCACTAGGACATGTTCGAAACAGCAGTCTGCGTTCTCATTACAAGCGTTGCAATTCCCTAAATGGTCATGTATCATGGATTGTCAATTTAGACATTTTAGAGACAAAGAAACAGTACTACCTTTCCCCAAATTACAATCTCTCTCTTCTCTGTCACACGGAGACGTTTGGAGCTATCTGAGATTAAAGCACTTTCTTACTCATCCGGCAATTACTGCCT
This sequence comes from Rhinophrynus dorsalis, assembly GCA_037306005.1. Taxonomy (NCBI): domain Eukaryota; kingdom Metazoa; phylum Chordata; class Amphibia; order Anura; family Rhinophrynidae; genus Rhinophrynus; species Rhinophrynus dorsalis. The sequence goes on from CM074724.1 coordinate 308,152,663, forward strand.
GCTTCCAACGACCCATGTCTAAATTTGAGACTTCCTTTTTCGCTCCAAACCACTTTGATGGCAAATTAATTAGTAGAATGTACATGTTTTTATCTGCAGAACAAGATTTTGAAAAACCTTCATATGCTAGTGCTTGGGAAAAATAATTAAACTTGACCTTATCTCAAACAGACTGGACTTCCATTTTTTTAATTACACACAACTCATCAGTGTCTACTGCTAAAATTGAAATGAACATTAAACTACTAACTCAGTGGTATTATACACCTGTTAAATTACGTAAGATTTACCCATCAACTTCTCCTTACTGCTGGAGGTGTAAAGCGGCCAGAGGTACCTTTCTTCACCTTTGGTGGACATGTCCTCTACTTGGCCAATTTTGGTCAAAATGCCTTTCACATATTGAACGTCTATTAGATGTTATATTGCGAAGGGATCCCTGGACAACACTTTTATACTATGATTTACCGTTTCATTCAAATTCACAGCAAATACTCCTGTTAACCATGCTTAATGCTGGGAAGTCCCTGATACCACTTGGTTGGAAATCGACATCTCCTCCCACGTATGAAAACTGGCTATGTAAGGTGGAAGACCACCTTATATTCACTAAATTAACATGGATCCACAGACATCAAAATCCACAACTTTTAACTGATTTCATTAGTAAGTGGTTCACGGTTAAAGCACTATTGCCCTTGAAGTAATACTTAATCTGTCCATGCACAACTTCTTCATAAGAAAGGGCAACAGAGACCCCATACCATTCTTTGTAATATGCCATAGCTTCATAAACCAACCCCCTTGACCTACTAGGAGGAATACTGCTGAAACCCTTTACTCGTCTTGGCCCTTTCCCCTTACCTCCTTTCCTCTTTCTCTATCTCCCCTCTTCAGTCGTTCTCTATTCTCTTCTTAGTACTTTGCTACAATTCTCAGTTTCTGCTTTCTCTACCTTTTCCTATGTGCAAAACAAATGGTTGTTGCATTTTCCTTTTCCACGGGAGTTATGTGGCAGTGCTCCTTAATCAGACGACCTCTAAAAAAAGATTTCCTCTCTCACTTATGATTTCTGTAAAGTATCTCATTTGACGGTCTGTTTGTATCACAAACTGTTACTGACTCTCATGTCTTGTAAAATTGCATTGATGTCTTTATTATGATGATGATATTTACTTTTGTATGTTCAAACATTGTATGAATGCACCATCCATTAATAAAACATTAATAAAAAAAAAACCCTCTGTTCTAAAAAAATAAATAATCCCAAGGTAAGTCTCTGGAATTGCAAAGTTGGCAAGATGTTCGTAGTTGATATGATGCCATATTAGTTTGTAGAAAACAGGTTTAAAAGAACTGATGTCATCTGTTGCACCCAACTGGTATATCTCATGTCAGTTATTTTTCAAGGATGGCTGTGCTATATTTGTATAAGCAGGTGCTTAGTGCAGTGGGCAAAATGCTGGATACCACATATGGCAAGGAAATTCACCTGATGACAGATATTTGGACAAGTGGGCAGAGTACAGACTGTATGACTCACTGGGTTAGGCGACAATACCATGTAGCATAAGCCAGTGATCGTGCCTCTGGTTCTGGCAGTATTATTAAGACAGCAATTATCACTGTTTTCAGAGACAATCCCACAAACCTAGGGATGCATTAACCCTTTAAGAACCGTGTGGCCTGGGGATGGGCGCTCTAGAGGACCACTGAACTTTTGTCTTTTCTTTTGAGGTAAGTGTTTAGTTTTCGCAGCACACACTACCATGATGTTCCAGGACACTCGCCAGTCCTTAACGGACAGGCAGCCCTGGCACATCATCGGGAGTTAAGGGCTTAAATAAACTAAATCAGGTTATATAGGAATGGCTTGTTAACCCAGTCCTTGAAAGCTGGTTTTGTGTCTGCTGGTAAATACATCTACATAAGTTACCTTGAGAATAGGTGAAATAGTTAATGTACCCTGCTTTGCCGATGTGCTCACTTTAGTTGTGATTAGGTGTCTCAGAATTTGTAACCCACAGAGAGATGCTGAATATCACCAGCAAAATATGTGCCCATTTAGATGTGCCTACGGTGCTCTTAATGAATTATATTGCGAGGGGATGTGCTGCAGGAGCACACACATCCAGGGACAGTGCAGGCACCAAGTGGAATTCCACAGTTTGATCTAAAAGAGGGAGACCAGGGTGGGAAAGAGGAACATAGGGATTTGTCTTTCAACAGTACCCCCTTTTAAAAAGGGACACTTAAGACGTTTGAATGAACATCCCTATATCCAGTCTTAAAAGTGAACTACCTGAGCACAAATCATCACTGTATTAGTCCAGTAATGCAGATGTAAAATAACAAACAAAATTAGTATCTTGTAATACCTTTTTCATTGGACTAACAGAATTTTGCATTGACAAGCTTTCAGGAGAACCCCCCTTTCTCAAGTTTAAAGCATTTCTGAGTAAAAGGACACAGAATATATATATATAACCAGACTTCTCCTGACAGTAGATGGGTGTACCAGGATCCCACTGTTTTCTGCCAACTCTGAGGTGATGACACTGCTGGACATCTTCTGATTGTGTAGGGAAGTAAGCATGATGTGTCTTTCATCTGCTGTACTAAGTTTCCTTGGCCAACCACTGCATCTATGGTCCTGAATGTTGCCTGTTTCTTTGTGCTTCTTCAAAAGAGCTTGGACAGCACATCTGGAACCCCCTGTCTGCCTTGTAATTTCTGCCTAGGAGAGACCTTGCTGATGCGGTATTACTACCTTGTGTCATGGTGTATGATTTTTTTTACATTAAACTGGCTTCAGTAACCTCATCTTGTTAGTTGAGTTTGGCTGTTCCTCAATCCAGTTTTAGTCCTCCTACAAGGCTGTTTCTGTTTCAGTTAATGATTGTGTTTCAACCCACATATTAAATTGATGATCTTTAGTACCTGTTTGGTATAATTGTTTAATCATATTCCTTATATGCCTACAAAATCCCTGACTTTGTATAAGTGTACCTAGAGGAATTGATGCTTTTTCTCAAAGGCAAATGGTGTTCACACCAAATATTGATTTGATTTAGATTTTTCTTCTGTTCACTCACTATCATTTTGTTAATTGATAAAAATAAACTATTAACATGTCTATTTTTGAAAGCATTCTTACTTTACAGCATTTTTTTTAGCAGAGATTTTCATTCATGGTCCTTGACTTTTTATTATCTCTTTGCCTGCATACAGGTGAATCAATTGATCATGACAGAGCCACCAACTACACACCTGTGCTCCAGTAGGGAAATCCTGCACCGATTGGGGTCCTTGATGACCGGATGTGAAATGCTGCTTGAGAATATGCTTTTTTTTATTTTCCACACTGTATTTGGCAGACTTGTGCTCAGCTGAGCATCCCTGACTCTGTGTGCATACAGATACATACTAACCTCATAACTATGCATACTGTAATACATCTGTTGCTAAACTAGTTTGGTAGATGTACTGGGTAACAATTAAAACTTTCAAACAAATTAACCTTTATGCCTTGAGTATAAGGGTCTTTTCACTCATGTGAATTTTTGTTTATGGCACCAAAATTAAACATATTGCCTCCCAATAGTGCTGTTCTGACAGGTGATTTTGACCTGAAGAGTACCACCAGAACATAGCATCCTGCAATGTGGATGTTTCCTTTATTAAATATATCTAAGTTGTAGGAGGTGCATCAACATGGATGCCTATTGAGGTGGCCTGTACAGATCTTACACGCTAATGAAATTGGAGGTTGCAACGCTGTTTGCACCTTCAGTGAAATCGGCATTAGCCAATCATATATTGCCATTTATCAGTCACACCTTTATTGCATTAAAGTCTTAAGGGCTGCTGTGAACAAAGTGCAAATCTGCAATTTCATAATTTATGATAAATTTCAATTGTAACTTACTGATGTTTCCTATGACAGCCTTACTTTACTACCTTGACATTCAATGTTTTGGAAATAAAATCTGTTTGCAAGTCTGTATCAGAGCATGGCATATACATACACATACGTGCTGAAATGGAGGAGTGGTTGGTAGGTTATGTAGGGTGCAGATAATATCATCACATGGTATCAAACTGAAACTGATAAAAAAATAAAGGTGTGTATATATATATATATATATATATATATATATATATATATACACACTCAATGCATATTTGAATATATTTTATTTATTATAAAACAGAAGTTATGAAAACACCTATGGCTTTTGCTCTTGTGCCTTTTTTTGTAATAGATGTCATCTCCATGACTGTTGCTAGCAGTTTTTCTGAAAGAGGCATAAAGTTCATAGGAGAATTTCCTCCCCCTAGACCAGTGATGGAGAACCTATGGCGTGCGTACCACCACTGGCATGCAGAGTCCTTTATGGTTGCACATGGCCAAGGTTCACAGATTGGAGGGGTGTGAGCTCCGAAACATCTGCCAGATCTTTTTGTCTCTGTCCCCCCACTACCTGCATGATGACATCTGGGACCGAGTGACGCTGTGACGTAACGTGGTGCATGCAGGGGTTTTCATTGTCTGTTCTGAGGACAGTGCAAGTTAAATCTGGCACCCAGACTGATGATGAAAGGCCCAGCATGCTGTATCACTGTGTGTCACACGGTCCCTGCTGTCATTAATGCGGGGGGGGGCAGAGACAAAAAGATCCAGCAGGCATTACGGGCTCACAGGCTTCTAATCTGGACAAGTGGCCAAGATGGAGAAAGAGACAAGGGGGAATCAAGAAGCAGGAGGGGAGAGAAATAAGTGCCTCTCTTTATTCCATTCTTACCCCTTCTCCTCCCTCTTGCCTCTTTATATCCCCTTCTTGCCCCTCTTTCTCCCCCTCTTGCTTCTTTCTCTCCCTTGACTCTTTATCCCTCTTCTTACCTCTTTCTCCCCCTCTTGCCTCTCTTTATCCCCCTCTTGCTTCTTTATCCCTCCTCTTGCATCCTTATCTTTATACCTCCTCTTGTATCTTTCTCCCCCTCTTGCCTCTTTCTCCCCTTCTTGCCACTTTCCCCCCTTGTCTCTTTATCCCTTCTCTTGCCTCTTTATCTCCCTCTTGCTTCTGTATCACCCTCTTGCTTCTTTATACCACTTTTTGCTTCTTTCTCTTTATCCTTTCTCTTGCATCCTTCTCTTTCTCTCTTGCCTCTCTTTTTCTCCCCTTCTTGCCTCTCTTTTTTTCCCTCTTGCCTCTTTCTTCCCATCTTGTCTCTTTCTCTTTCCCCCCCTCTTGCCTCCTTAAACAATGTGGAGGGTTGTGAGTGAGAGAGCAGATGGCAATATGGAGAACTGAGAGGGAGAGAGAGACATCCGAGAGGAAAGCCCCACACAACTCTTTCTTTAGATTGTTCAGTGACGTTGACATCCCTGTCAACGCACAGGACTCAATAGTTTGGGTTTTCTATTGCACACCTGGGGCTTGATTTAATAAATCACAGTAAAGCTGCCAATAATGCCAAAACCATTACTGACTGTTAGCCATGTCTGTATAGAACAGCTATGTAATAAAATAGCTACCAGAACAGATATTAAGAATAGGCTAAACAAATACATGTAGCTTCAAAATGTTTGTCACACCTTTTTTGACCTCACAGTGCTTGGGTTTCATTCACTGAACAACACCAGATACATCAACTTCACAGGAAACAAGCTAATGTCCGAAGTTATATAGCAATGCTAAACATTGTCAAGACAAGTTCAAAATCACAGCCAATCACAACACACCAAAGTCACAAGTATATTAAAGTAAACCTATATATACCCCAAAATAACTATAGCACAGGGCCCAGGACAGGAGGATAGACTTAGAGAGAGAGAGGAGCAGACACTGGAGAGTGGTAGACCAAGTGGGGAACAGAGAGCATTGCACCTAAATATACACATAATACACTTTGGCACATATTGCACAAACGCATATGCACACTCATCTTTTACTTTTTGACACGCAACACATCTTTATTTTTTATTTATTCAGTGAGTGCAAGGGAGTGACAGAGTGTTTGCGACTGAGTGCCTTTGGGAGCAAGTGGCTGTGTGAGGTAGATAGAAGAATGACCGGAAGATGGCAGGGAGACAAGTGGAGGCTAGAGGGGTGGGGAGAGGTACAGGAGAGGAGAAAAGACAATGGGGAGAGAGAGAGCAGCTGAGCAGAGGGGTCCCGAACTATGGTCAGGTAAACAGCTGATAGAGACAGACATGACAGTGGGAACTGGAGGGGATGTGCTGCAGGAGCACACACATCCAGGGACAGTGCAGGCAGACCCTGAACACCAAACCGCCTCAGTTCAGACACGTCCCAGGAACTGGATATACTCATGCAAGGAGAACATGGCCCTTGTGCAGAGCATCATAGAAAGGGAACAAATCTTATTCTCCATTAGAAGACCAGTGGTACTGGTGCACTGAAGAAGCCCGTCTGGCATCAGGTTGTCAACGCAGTGTCAAGGTGTACGTGGACCACTGATTTCATAAAGAGAATATGAACAGACAGCAAGAGAAAGGTCAAAAACAAGATAGGTGACCTGGTAATACATGAGAGAGGTACCTGAGGTGGTTCCCCTGCTAACATCACCTTTAATGCCTGGGAGGACATGCTGGGACAGAACCTCTCCTGCTGTTCAGGGGCTCCCTGGTGACTGTGACACAGGCAGCTGCAGCAACCTCCAGATTCTTGGTAAGTACTTATGTCCATAACTGTTGACCACACAAAGTCTCTTAGTATGCCACAACACAGTGCCAGCTGAACACATGGCCATCATTGATCTTCACAAGTTCACCAACACAGAGCTAATAGGGTTCAAACAAGGAGATAATACTGTAATCCAAAGCAGAAATGTGAAGGGTTAAGCATCCCAAATCATGTACAAGATTAACCCCCTCATTGTTGTGTTGATCAATCACCGCACACAAATAATGATTGCAATCATGTTGTCATACACACATCTTTTATGTTAACAGATGAACACACTACACCAGGGTTATATTGCACAGGGGTCAGCACACACATAATAGTTCAACAAACAGAAACCCACTGCATGTTTGAAACATAGGCAGTGTGCACAATAACCTGAAGGGCTTCAAAACACACATTTGCACTGTTGACACAACCATGACTTGTAAGTTGACACAATTTCAGCATCACATACATGCAAAGCAACCCCACAAACACATATTGATGCGGTACACAACAACACAAACAGCTGGAGGACACATTTCACACTTTTCACCCATCAGGTGAACTAGAACAAACACACATCCAACATGTCATGGTTTAGCTTTGATTATGTATCCTGAAGAGTGGGGATGGCAAGGAGGTATTCCTTGCCATACTCACTCTTCAGAATACATATGATAACCAAAGCTGTAGGTCAATGTACATTATCTTGTCAAGCTGATCAATCAGTTAGTGCAAGGATGTATCCCATGCATTGCATGTCATACCATCTTGGCACTCAAGGGCTCACATGTCAATATCATCATCTTGCATTCCTCTTGTCATAGCTCAGGTTAATAATCACACATCACATATTCCCACACAGTGTCCATGCCTGCAGGACAGCAGTGGGACAATGAGGAGGTACAACAAACCATAACCCCCAGTGACACTTCCCCTGAAGTTGCAGCTGAGGGTTCCAGCTGGATGTCACAACCACCACTTTCAGAGTACGGGCTGCCACCCAGAACTGGCCAACAGTGGATGGCGCAGTAAGCACAACAGTAGAAACCTCATGGGAGGTGGATGCTTCCTACTACCACATGCCAATACTGGATGATCCCACCACCACCAGGACTTTACTGGATGCCCGGAATCATTAGCACCCAATATGGGGCATACGGACCCACAGCATGACCTCAGTCACCCACCTGGATGAAACCACACCAGGAGCCCAGCCAACAGCCAGATGGGAAGGCAACAGATCTGAGTTGCCACGATATGACCCATGGCCACTTGACTAGGAACATCTGGGCCTTATAGGTGAGCCACAGCGCCCTCAACCGATCTCCAAATTCACCCCACCAGCACAGAGTGAACCAGGGGAATAAGCATCAGTGGTCCGATGTGGTGGGGGCACAGCCATCATCCATCACATGCAGGCCCCCTGACACCTGCCTCTCCATACACTTCACCAGCAGCTGAAGCAACAGAGGAACAACAGACAGAGTCAGACTAAGGAGGAGAGGCATTCTCAGCTCTTCCAAGTGCACTATCCACACCAACACCCTCTATCACAGCTACACCAACAATTAAGATGGATGAGGAGTATATCAACATCCAGAGGAGGCTGCTTAGGGAGGCCAGATACTACCACAGCCACTCTCAGTGCTATCAAATCACAGCAAGCCATCATCAGCATGGAGTTACAGCATACTGGGACCCAGCTCAATGACATGTTTGGCCAGATGCTGATCGAAATGCAAGAGCAGAATCGCCTCCAGGGGCTGCATATGAAGAAAGCACAAAAATCAACTGAGGGGTCAACTGCAACCACCTCCAGTGTGACCCTCACAACAACCCCAAGACAGCCCAGAGTCACCAGACAGTTGGTGAGGGCATCCACCTTGGCATCCCCTTCCAACCCCCCTCCCCCCAGAAAAACAAACTATGCATTGAACACAACTACTGTATATGTTACTTAGAGGTAAGGTACTGGAGTATTGATAACCACACATAGCAAGCACATCCGCTGTTGTCCAATTTCAACTCACAATACATCTAGCAAAGCAAAATATCTGGAAGCTGTTATTTGGCCATGATGTGAGTTGAAGTTGAACAACAGCTGATGGGAACATGTCACAATATTAGTAGGGACACACACAGGGACAGTAGCACTCAAATACAAGGGGTATACCTCCTTCATATACGATCATGTCATGCATGTGGCACAGGGATCACACTGTGCAAACGCACAACTTACAATACACAGTGTCTGGAACACAAACATATCCTTCAATGCAACCAGTGTGCATCCCCCCTTGGGAGTGTTTTCATCAGGGGTGCGCTTGTGGGTGGTGGAGGGGTCTTAGGAGATTTCTGGGATGCCAGTGGGTCAATCAGTGCATCAGACATATATGCATTGGGTAACCCTCTTGGATTCCAACTCCAGGCTGGCTGAACACATGCAAGATCCACATGTTTTTCTGATGGAAGCACTATTTAAACATCACTGTTGAACTATCTTCATGATGGGTTCCTTCTCGGTTCCAATGTGCTGAGGAGGTGCTCAACATGACTGTCCTTGATTCGACACAAGGGACATGTGTGGATTTTAGATGATGTCCCTTGAGTTGGAACAACATATGCATGTTGTGTGGGTCCTCCAAACCTTGCTTTTCATAGTATGTGACCTCTAATACAGCTACATTGTGTCAGGGCAAACACATAGAAATGGCTTATTGGAGATTGGTCATGTCACTCATTTGTGCCATTGTGTATGAACAGATTATCAAGTCCTACCAAATGACTCATATCAGTCACATGACATGATGCCATATGGTCTTACAAACAGTAGCACTTGGGAGTCAGCATTTCACCAGGGTCACTTGGACATTCCTCTGTTCCATGATGAGTCATACTATGGATGCCTGTGGGAAGGAATGACAGGAGTTGAAACTGCACTGCATAACTGTCTGTTATTCAGAGGATTAACCATCATTATTCTATTAACCTTTTGCATTAGCTACCCATCTGGAACTCATACGGTTAAGAACAAGGGGATGTTAACGGGACAGCATAGCAGTACATAACAGTATATGAACCAACCCCCGTGAAACAGAAGGTGGCGCCTTGCCATTGTCATTGTGCTGCACACACACAAGTCAGCATGGTGGGCCTGCCAACCTCTTTCCCAATTACTCTGATGCAGTAGCCAGCACTAACACAGTACATCCACCCCTATTCGGCTACATTAGACATCGCAAATCTATTGTTTTTATAATTCCCTTAATACCCCTTTAACACCTGGAATGTCAGAGGGTTATCCTGTGCATTGCATGTAAACGCATTGGGCTACCTCTATATCGCTCCAAGGGTTCTATGTTTTTGATATGAATATATTCAACTCAAATCCTGATTATTTGTTTTTAGTGAACCTCAAGAATATGATGGACATAGGCAGTTGGGTGTACCAGTGTTCACCGAGGGATTGTTGATATCGTTCAAGTGGCAATGTCATTATGCCAGAAAGGAATTGCAGATGCTAGTTGAATTCATAGCCTCCATTAGACCCAAACATGGCATGTCAGCTGCATATGCTCATTACGTGCCGGCTATGTCGTTATGATGTTGAAGTAGGGAATTTCAAGGTTGGAGGCTCATGTGTATCTCAGTCATCCTGTGGAGGGAAACATATCATTATGTGGTGTGAGTGTGTTTCCACACATTCTCCATGCCTAATCATGGTCATACCTGAATTTTATTTGATTCATGTATAATACTTGTGACGGATACCCATACTCAGACTGAGTAGCTCTGTCAAAACTGTGTTTCCTTAGCCCAGGGAGACACTCAGGAATTCCACCAGCCAGGAACCAGGATCATAGCTCCAGTCACCCAGTCAGTTAGACAAGACTCAGTGTAGGGTGAATGTACTCTGCATACAGCAAGCTTACCCAAAACACCAGGCAACACTAGTGTAGAGGTAAAACAATAACTTATTTATTGTAGAACACACAGGGTTTATATATACACATAACGAGTGATCCACACATAGTGAAATACAATAGGATACAGGTGACTGCAAACTACATATGTGAAGATAATGGGGCCGGTGGTGGATGGGCACATAATACAAAGAGGCACAATGGGAACAATACACAAGTTATGCAATGGGGGCGTCCACAGGGGGGACAAAGGACTGTAAACAGCAAACATGATTACATCACACATAATTACATCACTACATAATCAAAAGACAAACATCAGACCAGAGAATAATTATCTCAACAAATGCACTACCCTGTTCCTGTGTCAGTCTGTAGGGCTGGGGCTGGGCCCCAGGCCCCTTCAAGAGCCCAGGGCACAGATGCTTCCATGACAAGGGGCAAACAGGGCAGTGATTAGTCTTAGGTGGAAGCTATACCCCGTTTCAGGGCCAGGTCCATAGTCTGTGGGTAGGAGGCTGGTCCTCAGCCTCCTCCAGGAGCCCCAGTGATGGAGGGTTCTGTTAACATACTTACATGTAAAAGTATTGCCTGATGAGCCCCTCTCAGGGTCTTCTCATCTGGCTGGGGAACAGGCACCTCCACAATGGGTTCTGGATCCATATACTCCACTAGATGTGTGTGTCCACTGCAGTATTGTGTATTATGAAACACGCTAGTATGATATTGCATACTTTGCCTAGTGCATATTGCAGAGCTCCCCCTGAGTTATCCAGGCACCGAAATCTGGTTTTGAGCAGTCTAAAAGTGCGTTAAATCACACTCCTGGTACTGGCTTGAACCTCATTGTAGTGGTCATGTGCAGGTTATGTGAATGATGTTGTGTGATGGGGGGGCATACTACTTGTGTGTCACGACCACGCTAAGCTGGGTTTTCATTAATCATGTGAGTACCCCTGTGTGTGTTATGTGATTTGTAGCTTGGGGATTACCCCCAACAGCCATCCTCCTATGTAGGTCCCATTCTCAAACTCACTGTAGATGGAGGATTTCCTGAGGCTGTGTCAAGGTTTTGCTGAGCTGCTCCCATTCCACCTATTGATTCTGCTATCTGAGCTAATCTAGTGTTCTGCTATCCACTGCTGCTGCCTTCTGGGTTCCTGGCTCTGGCTGTATCAGTTGATCTCTCAGATTACTCACCTGACTGTTATCAGCCAACCCTCTCAGGGTATTTATAGCTGCTTGGCTCACTTCCTGATTGTCCTTGTGTTTGTTTGCTGACCTGTTGCTGCTGTGGACTTTCCTGTTTGCTGTGTTACAGACTTCGTTGACTTCTGTTCTTCTGACCCTTGGCTTGTTCCTGACATTGCAGACTTCTGGTTTCCTGATTCCGGCTCGGCTGAATACTTGTCCTGGTTCCTGACCCTGGCGTGTCTTTTGGTTTATGCTTTTGGCTCATACTTTTGTTTTTGTTACACTAATAAAGGTGTATTGCATTTTACCTTTTTGTGTCCTGTCTGGTTCCTGGTACCTAACAGGCTGTAGGTGACAACTGCCAGGATAAGAAGCACAGACATGGGTGATCCTTATGTTGTCATCACGCACCATCTGTGAGTTGATGGAGTGAAAATGATTTTGATTGATGTATAGATGTCCCTAATGTGGAGGAACTCTTATGAGCATGTGTGCAGTCTATGACCATCATGACTCTGAGTATGCCTCCCCTTGTGTAGAACTCCTGCTTGACATGTGTTCACTCCACCTGGGATGTACCTCCTGGCCTTCCTCTTGAGGGATGACAGTACCTGAGACAACACCCTTGAACATGTGGGCTGGGACATCCCAGATGCATATCCTTTGGACTGGAAGGAACCACTTGCCATGAAATGTATGGCACACAACAGCTTCTGCAATCCAGATAGGGTATGATTGGTGCTGTATATGGGGTCTAGGTCATCCTTGAGCACTTCATATAGGGCGATAATGCTGTGCTACATCAACCAGTAGTGGTCTCTCACTTCAGAGTCTGCCATTCAAAAGAGTTTGACCCTTGTGCGGAATATCCTGGGTCTTTGTGGTCATTTGTTCTCCCTGTGTTGCTCCAAATGTTCCCGTGGGAGCTGTGGGGGATACAGTTGCGGCAGCTGAGGTACTGCTTCCTGGCCTGGTCCTCCAGACTGAGATAGGCTTCTCTCTGGCTTGCCAGCCAGAGCATCAGTGGTTGTGCAGGTGTGTTCGGGGGGTTGTGTAGCTCCCTAGCCCTCACATGCCCCCTTCTCTGATGTCTTTACAGGCGTTGTAATGGAAACATAATGCCCGTAATCTCTCTGAGTGGTCTGACTGTAAACACTCCATGTTATCGGATGGAGAGATGTTCCTTTAAGACAGTGATGGAGTGTTGTCCAGGAGCGGTCATCAGGTAGGGAGGGACCAATAGGAATGTGTGTGTTGTCCAGGTAAGTGTTTGTATGGATGGGGTATGGTTGATTTGTCCCTCAGGGGGTTGATGGACTAATGTTGGTTGTCCAGGATTTATTTATAGGGCATGCACATTTGCAAGATACTTCTTTGGCATTCCAGAGGTTATTTTTCCATTGCTATCATAGTGCTAAGATGTTGGTTCCTTGCTTGGGTTTGTTCGACGGTGGTTTTGAATCATCATTGTTCTGTTTGCCAAGAAAATGTAGGAGCAGAATTTCAGCTGGTATATGTAACGGTTTATCATGCGTTGGCACTGACCACACAGAAATTAACCACACATTGGTAGAGCTGTTCCATTGATCTTAATAGGCTAAAGATTACAGGCTGTTGTCATTTTCTTTCTCACATTAGTGGTTGACAGCATGGGTTATTGGATGGCTTACAGGTTATCGCCTGTTTTTCTCTGTCGTCCAATACAGATTACTGGTAACTTTGGTAGGCGATCTTCTCCTGTAATTAGGCAGGAACAATTCTAGAAGTGAATGCAGGGGGTGGAGCCTACCTTCCCTCCCTGCCTGCAGCTAGCCAATCAGCTCCAGTAAGATTTGTTCCTTGGTGAAGACACAGGCAAGAGAACAGTTCTGCTATAGTTTTAGCTAATTTTTTATTTTTCTGTTAGATATGGAATACCACCATTAGGCGGATTACCATAACTGACAATGCTCTTAGATGTGGCTAGCTCAGTATCCAGGTGCTTTTTGTGGACCTTAAGCCCTGGGTGGAAAATCATGGGTTCAAGTTCTTTCCTCAGGAGGCTTCTTCTTAATACATGGTAATCTGAAGACAGAAGGTCTGCAGGAAAGGTGAGCAACCCTTTGAGTGCTTCAGGTCCACATGTCCCACAGTGCCTCTCCACACAGGGGTTTTCCTTTAGTGTTCCTGTTGTACACTCCTGCACTCATTGGGTCTATCTGTATGTCTGTTGGGTGTTTTGGAGCAAGTTTCTGTGGTAAATTAACCCTTTAGCTGCTGGTTTTGCATCTTTTGGGGGGTTATTGGCACTTTCCCTACTGGATTCAGTGTTTTTTGGGTTTGCTAACATGTTCTAGTGATGTTTCATGTAATTTAATTTCACAGTTTCAACTTTGCAAAATGTGTGGCGCGCTCTACCGCATAGATGCCATTGTTCCATTAATTTCTATGGGACTGTACAGTTTGGGACATATCTCTGCAACTACTCAACGTAGCGACTTCAGAGATGGCTCAGTTTAATTGTTTGCCCTTGCTTTGTCATCCGGTTAATGTTTTATGTGTTGAGCTCTTGCTTCGCATGCTTGTTCGATTGGCTCCCACTGAGGCAGCCATTTTGTGTTTTTTCCTGAACGAGTATCCATGCAGGGCTTGGACTCTCCTCCTCTCCTCTGCAGATTAACCCTTCACCTGCCAGATAAGTGCATTTTAATGATTTCTGGGGTGAAATTTTAATCTCACACCCTGTTTCGGGTGATTCCTTATATTTTAAACATTTTGATACTGTGAGAATGTCTACTGCATTAGAGCTTGGGGCCAGGCCTAAGACTAAGGACGCTGGGGTCTCTGTGTCCCCTATTGCGCATTGCTCCTCATGTCATTCAGGGCTACCTACAGAATTCTCAGGTCATTTCTGATGTCCCTGAGGCTCTCCCAGGGACCTCCAGCCATGCATTAGAGCCAGCTTGGGTGCAAGAGTTCAAGGCTGCTACTAGAGACCTCCGGTCTACATTGCAGCTCTTTCCATCCCAGTTACAGGGGGTCTTCCACTCCTGGCAGACCCCTTCCTCCATCAGATCTTCCCCGCCGAAACCGCAGGGAGTACCTGACATACCGGATTTCTCTGAGGAGGAACAGTTGGTGGATTCGGATGTTGAGGAATGTTCTGCTGTGGGCTCCTCTCAGTTTTTTGAGGACCCCTTTGAGGCTGAACCTGATCCCTCAGGTGAGGGCTTGATCAGAGCTGTCTTAACCACACTAAACATTCCTTTAGTTCAGTAGGTTTCTTCGGATCTCTCTGATGTATTTCAGGAGCCTAAAAACCTCTATATTTGTTTTCCACCTAACCCCACTCTTGACTGCCTTGTGTCTGATGAGTGGAAGTCTCAGGATAGGAAACCTTCTGTTTCCAAGAAATTTGCCAAGCTTTACCTCTTCTCTGAGGCGGCGCTTGCTCAGTGTGTTCATCCCACCAAAGTGGATGCTCCTGTCTCCAGGTTATCTAAGTCCACTGCCTTGCCAGTTGCTGATGCTTCTGCTCTGAAAGACTGGACTGACAAGAAACTTGAGGTCTCCCTCAAGTCCATTTTTGCCACTGCTAGTACTGTCATGCATCCAGCGTTCTCTGCGGCATGGGTGAACTGGGCCATTGCGGTCTGGACTGAACAGCTGGCTGTCCATCAGGGTTCTCCTACTTCGGATATGTTGCGGCTTCTTGCCAACATTTCTGAAGCCCAGCACTGTTTCTGCTGCCTTATTTGATGCCATCTGTTCGGTGGCAAGGGTTTCCACTAGAGATGCACTGATACCACTTTTTTCAAGTACTCACCGATACCAATTACCGATACTTTTTTTCGCGGTCATTTGCCAGTTTTCCAAGTACTTAAAGCGCATATATATATATATATATATATATATATATATATATACATGCTTTTGGTACTTGGAAAACTGGCAAATGACCGCAAAAAAAAGTATTGGTGAGTACTTGAAATATATACACACACACACCACCTCTTGACTGTCCCCTTTTGCCTCTCTCTCCCCCTCTTGATTCCCACCATTTACTTCATTCTCCCCCTCTTAAGCTCCCTCCTTTTCCTTGGCTTTTTCTCTCCCTTTTGATCCCCCTTTGTCCCCCTCCTTGACTCTTGATCCCAGTCTCTCTCTCCCTCCTGATCCCCCCTCCTTTTTGCCTCTTCTTGTTCCCCCTCCTTTTGTCTCCTGATCTTTCCTCCTTTTGCCTTTTTTTTTCTTTTTTCTTAGTCCCTTTTGCCTCTTTCTCCCTCTTGGCCCCCCTCTCTGCCTCTTTCACCACCCGCTCAATGTCCAGTCTTGCCTCCCTTACCCTCCTCTGCCGGGTGCTCGCTGTTCTCTTGCAACCTCCAGCAAAAGTCAGTGCCGGAGCGTTGCCATGGTAACCCGCGGCAACGCTCCAACGCTACAGGAGGGAGAGAGGCGACCGGGGAGCATTGTGAGCAGCTCCCCTGGCTCCCTCACTGCAGCACCGACCCTGACACAGGGTATTGGTGCTGGCATCGGCCGCATTTGCGCGAGTACAAGTACTCGCGCAAATGCTGGTATCAGCACCGATACCAGTATCGGTATCGGTGCAACCCTAGTTTCCACCATGTCTGTGGTTGCCAGACTAGCTCTTTGGCTCAAGATCTGGTCTGCTGACACTGCTTCCAAGAAAGATTTGCTGTCATTGTCACTGGAAGAGGATGACTCTCAAATCGTAATTGGCTTTTTCGTTCCTTCCAGACTGAGACACGTCCGGCAGACCAGGCAGGTTCCTCAGCTCCGTATTTCTCCTCCAAGCCCAAACAGCAATGGAAGCCCAAGGTCTCCTCCAAGCCTAAGGCTTCTGTTACGGTTTTCAAGACACTCAGACCAGCCGGTAAAATAAAACAGTTTTATTAAATAAAAAGAAATATAAAGGAGCGCCCTCTACAGGCGACAACAGGAATAGCGAACACTAGCAGAGTTGCTATTACAAGTAAGTAGGTGAACAGGATTGCAGCAATAGCATATACTGATAGGTACACAGTAGCCAGGCTACTCAAGGGTTAATACAACAAAGTCAGTCTCAATTGTGGAGTTTGGCACGCCCAAGGTGGTGATAAAGCTGTTGATGGTAGTGCACAGGAGGCTGAATGCACAGTCAGTACTGCCTTAGATTATAGCGGTGCATAGCCCCCACGGGCGTAGTGATGAAGACCACAATGTATGCTAGTGCTAGAGTTGGTAGCCCCCACGGGCGTCACTAACGGAGACTGCTAGAATGCAAGAGCTGGCCAATAGCCCCCACGGGCGTAATAATGGAAACCAGCAATACAGTGATTCGAGCCTTTAGCCCCCACGGGCGTATATCGGAGAAACCTGCAAGAGCTTAAGCCTATAGCCCCCACGGGCATAATACTGAGACTGCTGTAACGCTAGAGATGGCCAATAGCCCCGCGGGCGTATACTGGAGACCACTCTGTGCTGCACGAGAGGTGAACCAATAGCCCCCACGGGTGTATACCGGAGACAATCTGCTGGAGCCAATAGCGCCACTACCGGACGCGGTAAGCAATACCGGCTACTCTGCTAGGTGGAGGATTGAGCTGCCATCCAAATTAAGCGTATAACTCGCCCAGCTCGGCAGAAGTAGCAGTTATACAGGAATAGGCTCAGCAATAAGTGTAAAGGCTCACAAGAGGTATGCCAGCACTGAACAGGTTAAGCAGCTCGTAGAACTCAAGCTTAGCGAGAATGAGAAATGCTCTGCAAGTATCAGGAAGGTTCAGTACGGAAGCACAGCTCTGAATTCGGTAAAGGAGACTCGGCACAGGAGGCCCAACACAGAAGGAGTACTGTGGCGAGAGACAATCAGTCCGGTACTCGGCCTCAGCGGAAGTCAGAATGTCGCAACGGTGACAGTAGAGCAGGAAGCTGTACACACAGGTCACTGGAACAAGCCGGTTCAGGTCACGGAGAAGGAAGTCAGCCGGGTCGCATCGGTACATGGAGGTGGTTCTCAGACAAGCCGGATCAATCACAAGCAGGAAAGTCAGCCAGACTGGGTCGGTACATGGAGGTGGCCAAAACCTCCCAAAATTCATGCTAAAAATATGAAACATACAGGTTCCTGGTGAGCTTAAAATAGCTTTTATTATTAGTGTTCAATTAGTTACATATGTGTATAGTCAAGAGAGCAGCAATAACAATATCTAATATAGGTTTTGACTCCTCCTTTCTTGGTGTTTGTTGGTGCCACCATCACTTTCATAGTATCAGTCCCTGTAAAGTTAGTTTTGTAATACATATTTTGTACCTTTTCAAGTCAGAATGCTTTAGGACAGGGCCAGTGGTTGCCAAAGGATGATGAGATTTCTAGCCCAGAAGCAGCCAGAGGGCCTCACATTGCTCACCCCTGATTTAGCTAATATGTATAATGGCTACAAGAATTTTTTAGCAAGACAAATGCAGTAGGCAAAACAAAGGGGAGACATTCTGAAGCAAACATGCGTATTGAGTTAAATGGGGCCTTTAACCACTTGAGTGCTAAATACTTCCAATGCACTGCAAAGGCACAGTATTACTTTGATACATTTACTGTGGAATTCATGTTGTGAAACTTTGCAGCACCTTGCAACATTGAGTTCAGCACAGATGTGTCTAAATTGCATAAGACAGGTCTCTTGTATACAGCTGTCTGGAGGCAGAGTATCCCTCCCAGCCCCATTTTACTCCTGTCTATTATCCTCAGTTTCAAAGTGTTCTGCTTAGCAGACACAATAGGGTGAACATTTTTTTATAACTTACATGTGGTGTTTATCCCTATTTCTCTTTCCTCCAGGGTAAATATGGAAGAGAGATGGCAGAGACTGAGACATTCTCAGGAATTTACTGGTCCCTCTCCCTTTTCTCTTTACAATTTTAGGAGCCTGAAGACAATTCTGCAGTTTCAGAGTATGCAGGCTGTATATACATTATCTCTGTGTGTCAGCAAGGACAATCTGAGGTCTGTGGTTCTTGGGCTTTTCCTTGCACTCTGGCCCTTTAAACTTTACTTATGTTTTATTACTTTCTGCTTGTGGATCAGAGGGTCACGGATGATTTACAGTTTAGAACATATTTTTCAGTTTTAGGGGACATGGCACCTTTAAGAATGGCATTCTTGGCTGCCATCTTGGTAGAGGTGCTTTGGCTCTCTCATGGTCCCCTCCCATGCATGGTACCAGGTGGATGCCAACCTGTGGAAGTGGCATGTTGGGTAAAGTCGAGGATATACATCGGGATAGAATCAGGAGACCCCAAATATTTGTACTCCTCGCATAAAATATACAATAGTATTTAGTTACATTCAATTAAAATCAGTTCACAAAACTATGTTTGATATGCTGATTCGCAGTAAATAAAATGATAAAAATCAATTATGCATATTTACGCAAAACATAATTTTATCGGAATGTAAAATAAAATGGCAATCAGAGTATTAGTGAAAACCAAGTGACTCAGTAATACATCTCATAAATATGATCAAGTCAGATCAAGATATATTTATAGAACTGCAATACGGTAAAGTATAACAGATAATAACAAGGTAAAAAACCAGCTGATATAGGATTAAACCTTACATATCTGTATCCAGAGGTATATGCTAGCAATATTCAAATACAGCAGCAGAGCAAGGGTTAATTGTTCCCAACAATTAATAATTATATAGTTGGCTGCAGCGTATATAAAAATACCTGCCCCCCCAAAAAAAGGTGGAAGGTATGTTAGATGAGCTCCGTCTGGCTGCATATCTTATGTCAACCCTTGGAAACCACGTGCAAAATATTGCAAGAATTAGAACCTGACCTGGAAGGCAACATGTCCAAATAAATAGAATGTAACTGTTTTCAGTGTTCATACCTTCTGGATGAAACAAAAGTTGTGAATACATTTCTCAGCCAGATTACATTCCCCACATAATAATCATAGGCATAAAACAATATATGTTAATTGAAAAGCAAAGTCTTATGATGTTATATCAGTGCATCATATAACTATACTGATTAAAAAGGCATCATGTTTGCTACATAATACCAGCGCTGCAAGGGTTAACCAAAACTGTGATGTCATTTGTTCTGCTAGAATTTTCACTACGTGGGGGGTAGCTACCCCAGCAGACAATTTATGGACGTTACAACACCACTACATATGCAATGAGATTAGCACACATGAATTCAGAATCTCTTAAAGGAACCATGCACCAACTGAGAAACAAAAGCAAAGCTTCCCAGATAGCAATAATATAGGGTTAATGATGAAGTCACCAGCTCATAGGAGCAACAGTGACTAATAAGAAACAAAGATATTGCGTATCATCTAAATGCACTTACAATGACATGTAATTACATTTTGCAGCATTTGTATGCATATTTATACACAAAGTAAACATGTGGCTCTGCAGGTGTCAGTAATTACAGCACAAAAATGTATTTCGTGATGGGGATAGTATCTAGATATCTCTAGCAACCCCTATATGATCTAAAATTGTTATTACTCTTATCTCCCACAGTATCAATATCTATATCTATGAACTGGCAATGAGTTTCTGTTTAACTTCCAAATATAGCTAGGTGGCTGTACCCATTTGATTGGCCAGATATAGTGGGCAAAGTCACTTATCTACCCCAGAATAGATTGGGTAATAATATTTCTAGAAGCCTTACAGAACTGCATACAAGAAAGTATATAGTTACCAATTCCATATAAAATATAATCTGTAGTGATGTAGGTTATCAGCTTACTGATTCCCGTTCAGGTAGGTACAGACTCCCGTAACAGCCAAGAAGACACTAGGAAAAACACAGCCAAAAAGCCCTTTTCCTTTGTTGCATTTTCTTTTATCATAAAGAATGGTTTACACAAAGGCACTACTTATTTGATAGGCCAACCCTAAATGAATTAGTTTGTAGTAAGTCCAGAAAGCATTTTGATTGGTCAACAAAGCAATTAACCAGAGCTTACTAGAAACAAGCTCTTATACCAGAAGATGGAACTAAAAGAGTTAAAATGCATAAATGAACAAAAAAAATATGAAAACCTGCTTGGTTAAAAAATAGACAACGGACCTCTGTTACCTGTTGATACCACTGACTGTCATCAGTGAAAACATTTATGAAATGTTGCGAGCTAACAAAGTTTTATCTTTGTGTGCCCTTCTGAAGTTTTATATTCTAACATGCAGCATTTTTATAAGATGAAAACATGTTTTCTTAAACACACAGGCTTGAAATAACAGCAAGCAAAAATGTCTGCAACAGACCATTAACTATTTGATATCCATATTGATCAGATTTTCCGACAGTCAGAATTTAAGTGATTATTGTGTAAAACCCACCATGGGGAGCTCCCTCACCCTATGACAGTGATTGTTCTTGCATGGTAAGTGGCTGGAGAGCCACTGCACCATTTAAGCTCATTGGAGGGACTTACAGTGTGCTTTCCACGAGGCCAATTTTTCCTTGGACCTCAAGGAATGGAGAGGGAGAAGCCATGGCTCCTTCTCTTCTTTTCAAGTTCATGCAGCATCCAGAAAGCACCTGGCTTTCCCTGCATTCACTCATAGTAGCTGAATATCCATCCTGCCACCTTCTCTTCACACCATAAAGCAGAAAAGCACCTTATTTTTATTCTCTGTTCTTTTCTCACTTCTTGCTATGTCTGACCACAACGCAACAAAGTGAAGACTAGGTTCATGGAATCTATGGTGGTCTCTTGTGTGGCTGTCTGTTCCACATATGACTAGTCTCCCTCTGGATCATATTGGTGCATTATGTGCCTCTTATTCTGTGGTAATTTCGCAGCCAACTCCAGGCTCTTCTTCCTGAGTAGGAGCCTGCATGGATTACAACCCTTATTTCCACCAAGGCTAATATTCCTACAACTATCATGGAGTCTCGGAACCAAGGCCACCCTGTTCCCACCAATAGAAGGGTTTATTCATTTGGGGAAAGGGATTTTCTCCCAGTGGTGAGGGACTGCACTATGAAAGAGGAGGAAGATGCATAGGAAGACTATTCCTCCCTTACTTCTGGGGATTCTTTTGAATAGGGCCCTGGGTGCTATATGAAGGGCCTTATTCATACTATGTTGGAGGTTTCTCAGGTCTCTAATTTAGGTTCCTTATCTTTGCCTATTTTTAAAAGATAAATCATGGATGCAGTTATTTTCCATCCCTACCATTCCCATGACCAAGTATTACTTGAGGAGTGGTAGGTGCCTGATACACTTTTTCTCATGCTGCATCGCAACAGTGGGCTACCTGCTAGCTGTTGACACATCTATTTATTTTCTCTCTAAGCACATGGTATTACCAGATGCAACTTTCATGGTTCAAGCAGATAAGCTTCTGAGGCCTCCTTAGACCCAGCCTTTGCTATGACATGGCTTTTTGACATGAGCAGTTGTTGGATGTCAGACTCTCCAAAATGTGATATTGTCTTTTCCATCTCTAAGATTTTTGAGGCCAATACATATCTTACTGAAGGAGCCTTTGACACTACCACATTCATTGGCAAGTCCTTGGCACTATTAATAGAAGCTCATCAGATTGTCTGCTGAAAAGCCTCTTGTTTTTCCTACATTCATCGTCAAGCAGCTATTTGGCCAAGAACTAAAGAAAATTAGTCATGCTTTTATAGGCATGTTGTTCCCAAACATCATCTGTTGTCTGGAGACTTTGCAGCTTTCGGCTCTGCCAGTACAGGTTTGCACCCAAGACTCTTGACTCTTCCGTCAGGCGCCAGACCCATTACCCTCCCTTCCATAAAAAAAAAACAACAACAAGCGTAGGATGGTAATAAACCTACTCACCAACAAATCTACCTCCACAAGATTCATGCAAATCCAATCTGCTTCAAGTGATCAGAGGATGCCTGCGTATCGTTCACAATGTGTCAACCCTCTCAGTGGTGGATCCATGGGTTTTAAGAGTGATTTTAGGAGGTTATTGGATATATTTCAAGTTCCCTTCCTTTTCCTCCCCTTCTCGGTTTTTCATGTCTAGAATCACAGGAAACCTGGTAAGTTTCTAGAGGCTAATCAGTCCCTGGTGGATATGCAGGTCTTGGTAGCAGTTTCTCCTCAGAAGAGATTCATATATTTTATTACAGTCTCTTAATAGTCCTCAAAAAGGCTGTAGCCTGTTGTCCAATCCAGAACCTGAAGAGTCTCAATCATTTTGTTCATATGTCACAGGTCAAGGTAGAGTCTTTGAGCTCCATCATTCCCAGTACCTGCACAGAGGAGATTTTGATTTCTCGGAACATGATTGGCATGGTTTCTGTTCACACAAATCAAAATTTTCTCAATTTCTTCTTTCAAGAACTCCATTTTCAATTCACCACCCTCCCTCTCAGGTTGGTGTCCACCCTAAGGGCTTTAATAAAAGTTATGGTAGCATTGTCTAGCTACATTTTCTCTTGCTAAATGCTCCTTCAACAAAGGCCTTATGTGTTTATAGTCAGGCGTGCACATCTATTACTGGAGGATCACAGCTGGGTGATCAATCACAAAAATTCTCTTTGATTGTGTCCCAGATTCCAGTCTCACTTGATGAGATATGACATTTCAGGAGAGGGTCTTTATGCCAGGATAGAAGGTTTATCAAGTGGTGTGAAGACCAGGGATAACACCTGCATACCTTTCATTTTTCATCTATTTTGGCTTTTGTTCAGGATGATCTACAGCAAGGACTCAGTCTTAGTTCTATTAAGGTCCAGATTTCAGGTTTATCTGTTCTTTTACAGATAAACTTTGCCTTGCTTTCATATGTGCAGACATTTGTGCAAGGGGAGCCAAGTCATGCATACTCTGTATTTCAGGATCCAACTCCTCCACGAAACATAGTCTGGGTCGTGGGACTGCTTCAGAGGGATCCTTCTAGCAACTCTCAAAACAGTGTTCCTGCTTGCAATTACCTCTTTTCTGTGTGCCTGAACTACAGGTTTTGTCTTTTAGACCTCCCCTTTCTAATTTTCTATTCAGATAGGATGGATCTTCAAACAACTCCCTCTTGTTTTCTTTTATAAGGTAGATTCTATTTTTTCTTATTAATCAGAAAATTGTTCTTCTGTCTCTTTGTCCAGCTCCATCTAACAGACAGGAGCTTCACTGCTTGGACAGTTAGGTGCCTGAAATACTGCGTTTATTACATGGAACATGGCTGCAAATCAGACTCGCTTTTCATTATTCTTGATGGCGCACATGCAAGCCAAGCAGTGGCTGAAGTGAGAGTGGCTTCTTGGTTCAAGGCGTCCATTTGCCAGGCCTGTGTAGCTTAGGAAACAGCCTGTGCCATTTAGGGTCACTGCTCACTCTATCAGAATGGTTGGTGCTGCATTGACCCCAAAGCACAAGGCTTCTGCAATTTGCTAAACATTGCAGAATTAATGTCCTGGCCTCAGCTGAAGCCAGTTTTAGACATAAGGTTCTACAGGCTATAGTGCCTGTATAGGAGCCTTTCATACCTTTACCTCTAGTAACCTTTTTATCGTTACTTTGTTTGTTGTGCCCATTGACAGCTGAGCTCATACTGGTTTGTTTCTGCTTAGACTAGTTTGAATTTTGAGATTTTCTCTCTCTCTTTCTCCCTGGAATCCTGGGGGGTAAGCTCTGCTATATATCCTGATAGTTGCATTGATCCATAATGGCAAAAAGGTGCTTTTTGTGTGCCTATCAATAAATCACCACCTTGTCTTAGTTATTGTGGAACACCAGATATCCTGTATGAAAAGAAAAAAAAAGAAAACCCCCACAATACAAAAAAAGGTTCCAAATAGGGGTGTCCTTTGGGTTCTCTGATATGATAACCTGATAACCACCTTCTTGCCTTACTTCTCTTTTTCTTCTATCTTGGCTATATCTTAAAACAGACTTCTAAGAAGGGGTAAAGTGTAGCTGGGAGGGAATCTCAGCCTCCAGAGACATCTGTATGCAAATGCCCTATCTCCTAGAGGAAGATACTTTACCCCATGGTTTCTGTGGTTCTACAAGGACTAAGAGAAAAGGATTTATTGAAAAGTACACAAAAATCCCTATTATAAAATGTGTTTTGCTTTACTCACTGCTAGTTCCACTTGTATCAGAGTTATTATTAGAAGTATGTGTATAGACCATGCCTGGACTTATCTCCAGCAATGGTATTGTGACCTCCAAGCACCAAGCTGCAGCTGATAATTCCATAGGGTTGTGGTAACATCACATATCTACAAATCCAATTAGAATGAAGGTTCCCCTGGCAGATTAACCTTTACACCAATGGTTCTCAAACTTATCTGCAAAGACTACTAATAGGATCTTTAATATTTCTGAACCTGAGAATAGCCAAGGTAGACAGTTAGCCATTTTAAATTACTCACCTGAGCACAACAAATACATGGCCTTATAATGCTCCCTGAGGAAAGGTCTGAGATCTACAGCTTTCTAAACTGCCTGGATGGAGCCTTTCCACAGAAGATCACATTTAAATGGTTATTACTCCAAGATGGGAGAATACCAGAGATTAACTATTAATAAGATTAAGCTTAAGAACAGCATCAACACATTGGTTTAACAAATATAATAGGATTTTAGTGAATTTACTGTTAAATCCTTTTCACTTAGTCCATATGGAACACATTAACCATGGGGTAAAGCTCTCTTCCCCCAGAGGGCAGCACAGGTCAAGAATGGTAGGGCCTTTAAGGTGGAAACACCGCCATTCTTCTTCCAGCTTCATTCTCTGCCTCCAGATTTAGTATAGCAAAGTGGAACCAGAAAAAAGCAAGAACCTGGAAGTAAGAAGAAAGGACTCTGCACAAATACCCTAAGTGGACTCCTTCAAATAAGGATTTTTCTCCAGGAAGGAAACCTGGACTAAGAGAAAATGGTTTAATTACAAATTCGCCCAAATCCTACTCTCTCTTACATCCCATATAAGGAATCATACCAAAACACCCACTAAAATTCCTGGGGAGAGGACCTCTAAACTGTCAGTCTGTAAACGTTAGGTGTCATCAGACATTAAACTGGCACAGCAAACAACCCAATGAGTGGCTTGAAAAACACTGAATTGGTTAGAAAAGATGGAAGAGTCATTAAACAGCTACAATAGCTTGAAGGACCTTTCCGGCCAAAGCTGGCCTTAGCCGAGGCTAGAACATTGACATGATAGTGTTTGGTGAATGTGTGCAAGGATGATCACATTGCTGTCTTGCACAGCTGTTCGGCAGAGGCCTGATTCTTGTAGGACCAAGAGGCGCCCACAGATCTGGTGGAGTGCACCGTGACTCTGAAAGGAACAGGCTTTTTCCTGATCACATACGCTTGTCTTATGGTAGCCTTGATGCAAGAAGCAATTGCAACTTTGGATGCAGTATGATCCACTCTAGGGCATTCGGGAATGACAGAGGTAACCTGCTAATATGTAAAGCATTGAACCACTTCCAAAAGGTGAAGCTCTTGATCCTGTTTGGTGGGATAAAAACAAGGAAGCACAATTTCCTGGTTAATGTGAAAGCCTGCTACAACTTTTGGTAAGAAACTTCTAGGAGAACAAAGGAGTGCTTGATGCTATTGAAAAACCAGGGATGGAGGTTTACAAGACAAAGCTTGTAGTTCAGCAACTATGCATGCAAACAATGGCCAAAAAGAAGAACATTCTCGCATTAAAAAAAAATGCAAAGTGAACCGAAGAGAGGAGGTTTAAAAGGAGTTCTCAGAAAAAAAGCTCAAAACCAGATTAAGGTTCCACAGGAGAGTAGGTTCCCTAAAGGAGAAGAAGGCATGAGCCAGCCGTTGAACAAAGGTTTTGTCATCTGGAAAAAAAGCAATTCACTTCTCGAAGAGAACAATGTCCTGAGATCTGTACGATGACGCAGCTCAGTCTGAGGCTTGTGTTAACCCTATCTTAGGGAAAGCCAAAATCATAAGAAAGCTGAAGTACTTTGGAGAAAAATCCCTATCAGTACACTACTGGATATAAAAATGGACCAGATCCTATGGTAACCTTTCAAAGATATGATCTTCCTAGCTTGAATCACTGTAGAGCTGCGTCAAAGAAACCCTCTTTTCAAATTGTCAGCCTCAAGAGTCATGTCATCAAGGCAAACTTTTCCACCTGCTGTAGCAGAGAGGACCCTGGGTATCCTTTTGAAATGTTGCACGCAGCATCGCACATCTCAAAATGTCGCATTTCTTTGGTCTCCTGCTTGAGAATGATGAATTCACAATGTCACATGTCAAACATTCCCACATTAAATATCTCTCCTTGCACAACATGTCGCCTTCTATATGTTGACTGCATCAAAATGTCGATCACATCTTCACTAAGTCGCTCTTAAGGGCAATAAGGGAGCAATAATGGGCCAAATTTCACAGTTACACATAATACTGCGCAGTAATGACGCATTATGTCAACTCTACATCATTTTCTTTTCCACACATTAATGGCATTAATGGCTCCTCAATGGACAAGTTGAGAACCAGGCCCAATGGGCCAAAAAAAGTGCAATCAGGAGCGCCCTGGGAATAAGGGAAATTGGAGGAAACATAGGACAGATTAAAGTTCCATGGGATGGATATCTAAACCATCTCAAAAGCTAGAGGATCCTTCGCCTTGGGGTAGAATAGCAGAACCTTCCTGTTATCTTGAGTTCCACTGTTTGAAGGCCCCAGTGGTAGACTATCTGATTGAAAACCTTCTGTTTGAGTTCCCAGTTCCCTGGGTCCAGCTCTTGACAACTTAAAAAGTTTGCAACTATGTTTTTCACACCTGGGATACTGCAAAAACAAAGTATGATAAGAGCACAGAGAGATAACAAAATGAAGTGTTTTGTTCAAGGCATCATAACCTCTCAGGAGCTGCTCAAATCACCTTTTTCACTCTCATTTGCCATTGCAGAGAGTAAATTTCCATATTCCTATCAGATTGATCCCACCCTCAGAAAGTCCAGCTCCGAAATGGCAGGGAAATCCTCTCTGCACAAAACAGCACAACCCCAGACATATGTTTCGGCCTATGTGGGCCTCATTAGTGGTGTGCAGCTGATTGAAAAATGTGACTTGAGCAGCACCTGAGAGGCTATCATGCCTTGAACAAAACACTTAATTCTGTTCTCAGTGTGCATTTGTCACACTCTGTTTTTGTAGTGTTCCACACCTGGGACATGAACAGCTGAGATGACTGGTCCTTGAGCATCCACCCATTCAAGGAGTTCCCGAACCTCCATCCAGGCTAATTTGCTCCGGGTTCCTCCCTGAAGGTTGAAGTATGCAACCTCTGTTGCACTGTCTGATTGGATCCTCACTAGAGTTTTCATCAGTAGTTGACCAAAAGTCAACACTCCTCCCTGGTCAATCCGCCTTGAATTGTTATGGGACCCAGGGTTTCCCCCCCATCCTCTCAGCCTGGAACCTGCAGTGACCAAGGTCCATTTCAGTATTACAAAGGGGCATCCCCGTGTCAGATGTGGGAAGTGTAGCCACCAGTGCAGGTTTTTTCTCATCCAAGGGGACAGAGACAGATGGGAACATTGCCTTGACGAGCACCTGAGAATGCGCAGCTGACACTCGCTTATGTGTAATTAAGCATAAAGGACTGCTTCCAGGGAAGACACTATACATCCAAGGATTTTCACGTGGTACCTAATTGTCACTGAAGGTGAGGACAGAGCTTGGGACCCATCTCGGGACACAGTCTAGATCTTGTCTTCTGACAGATATGCTCTCCCTTCAAGGTTTTCAAATCTCATGCCCAACGCAGTCTGAGACATCACCAGAGAAGACTTATTGAGACTGAGGACCTAATCATGGTAAAATTATGGTGCTCGAGGATGCAAACTTTCTCGTACTTCTGAGGACATAATGGCTTCTGAAAACCTTGAACAAGAGGTTGCTTAAATAAGAGGTTAAGGAAATCCCTTGGGAGAGGACCTAGCCAGAGCTGCTATGACCTTTGTGAAGATCCTTGGAGCTGATGCTAGACCAAATAAAAAGACAGTGAACTGGTCATGACTGCACTTGAAGGCGAAGCAAAGGAAGAGGTGGTGGTCTGGATGAATTGGGATATAGATGTAAGCATCCTGAAGATCTAGAGAGGCTAGGTACTCTCCTGGGCACATTGCAGTAATAACAGACCATAGGGATTCCATCTTAAATCCCATGGCTTCTATTTGTGAGACATTTGAATCCAGTATAGGCCAGCAGTTGCCATCCTGAAAAGCATTCCTAGTCAGGAACAGGAACCAAAACTTGTTTTTGCCCAACAGGAATGAAACAGTGTCTATGAACAAACACACCCAAACTTATCTAGAGGAACTCTGCACAAAAAAAAGAAACAGTGAGGTGGAAGGGACTTGACGTCTATGATGTACTCTTTTGAAATGATCCACAAAACCCAGTGGTCCATAGCAGAAGACTCCCAAGATGTCATGGAAATGATGGAGATGATCCCCTACATGTAGGGATGAGTTAGGTGGGGGTGGACTTGTCAACCTTTTGATTCTGAACAGACTTTTTCTTCAGCCAAGCCTAATTAGGCTTTAGGGCAGTACGGGCCTGAGGAGGCTGAACCTGATACTCCCCAAATGGGTGGGGGCAACAAAATCCATGAATTTTCTTTGGGAAACAAAAAAAAAACATTTCAAAGAAATCTGGGGAAGAAGCATGCTCTTGCCTCCAGTGGCATCACTGATGATCTTACCCAGGTGAGGTCCAAAGAGTTGCTTACCCATAAAAAGGAAGGGGCACCAAGGATATCAATGAAGATTGGTTATCTGACCAAATCTTGAACCACAGAGTGTGACACGCTGCAACAAATACATTTGTGAACTTACAAGAGATCTGGAGTTATCAAAGGCTGATTCATTAAGACATGCTCTGGCCTCCAAAATGTTGGCAAGCATAACAAGACTCTCCTACTTGGGAACATCCCCATGTATAGCCTCTGACAGCTGGTCACCCCAGATTGCTATCACTCTGGTGAACCAAGCCTTGGCAAAGATGGGATGCATGGGGGCTCCAGCGGCCATAAAGTTTATCCTTAATAAGAAATCAGGGCATTTGTCACCCTTGTCCTTAATTGCTGCAACAAGTGCCAATGGCAGAGCTGTGTTTTTAGCTAGGGGAGATATAGGGGGTCAACTGCATGTGGGAAGCCTACTATGGTGAAGCCTCAGCAGAAATACATTTATTAATCTGCTGTTTTCCATTCCTAATAAAAAACCTGATCTAAGGTGGTATTGGGAGGAAAAATAGGAAAATCTTCCTTGCACTTGTGTAAGATGTCCGTTGAGGAAGACCCCACATCAGAGGCTTCAGAGACCTGAAGGGTCTCCAACACCACCCTAATGAGCTCCTCCACTTTTCAGGAAGGGTCAGCGTCATAGGAATCCCCAAAAGACATGTGTCTCCTCATCAGAGGGTTCACCAACCAACTAAGAGTGGTCCCTAAAGACAGGATCAATATGTCTAAAGGGGGCATGGGACACGATGAGTGGAGAAACTCCTGGACAGATGAAAGAACAAAGGCCAGGCTGGCTCTTGTTCAGCAGTGGATGGTCCCTGGGAGTAGTAGGGGCCTGTCACAGTGTGACTTACCTGGGCGGCCGGCTATGGGAGAGCCGGCCGCTCCCTTGTCCCCCCCGCAGCTGCCTTGCCACATCTCTGGATGCAGGCTGCTTCCACATCCAGACAGCCTGACTGACACGAGTCATCTGGCGGTTTGCCAATGACATCATGTGCCATCTCTTTAGGAGCCCTGTGTTGCCTGTTACAGTATGTGCTCCTCCTATAGTGCACCCTATACAACTGCCTGGAACACCACAGTCATTACCCTTACATGGTGGTCCAGTGCAGTATGTGCATTCTTGCTCTCCTTGCTCCAGTGTATGACTTTGGCCTGGCTGTGATCCCTCCAGTGTCCTAACTCAGATTCTGGCTGACTGCCCGTTCCGGCTTTTGATCTTAGGCATTGTCTGATGTCCTTTCTGGTGCTGACTTGTGGCTCTGTCTGACTATCAGCTCCGTGTATGACCCCTGGCTTAGTCTGTCTATCCAGTATGGTGCTGACCTGTGGCTCTGTCTGACTATCCGCTCCATGTATGACCCCTGGCTTAGTCTAACTATCCAATCTGGTGCAGACCTGTAGCTAAGTACTCTGGCTTTGTCTGACTACCTGTTACGTACTTGACCATGGCTTTGTCTGACTACCTGTTACGTACTGGACCTTGGCTTTGTCTGACTCCGCTTTCGCTATACGTGGGCCTGGCTCCCTCTCTGTGCAGGTCCCGAGGCCTGATCATTGCCTCCGTACTATTCAGTGTTCTGTCTGACCGATCAGCCTTGTATCGCTCTGGTCTACCTAGGATTCCGCCGGAACCCTAGCATTCTAGGGTGTTGTGTATCTTGCTGTAGCATTCTAGGGCATCGTGCCTTTGCTACCGTAGCGTCCTAGGGTGAGATTGACCATGTACCACCCTCTCTCATCTCAAGTGGTACCCAGAACCATAAGCTAGGTTCTCTGCCTCGTTCCTGGTTTCAGTATTCGGGCTAAGGTTCAGTGTCAGCTTCTGGGTAGAGGACTGTGGCACTGTCTCCACGTCTGACCCCGTGGAAGGTTGGGGAAGTGCTAAACTGCTATTCATTATATTATCCTTAAATAATGTGGTGTTGATTTTATCTGTACCTGTCAGTCTTTATTTCGTCTAGTTACCATGACACCAGGATGGCTATGCAAGATCAGCATATTGATCAATTGTCTCTAGCCATGCAAACACTCCTGAATCAAACTGCTCACTTGACCGCTCTGCACAGCATCTGGTGGCCTCTCCCGTTCCTGTTCCGGCACCAGTTGCTCAGGCCACTCAGGACTCCACAGTTGCCAGAGATTTCTGTGGTTCCGCACTGCTTCCTCAGCATTATGAGAGCAACCCAGAGCCATTTTGTGGGTTCCTAAATCAGGTGGTGATATTTCTTGAAATGGTCCACCAGGCCTTTCCTACTGAACGAAGCAAGGTTGGGTTCATGATCTCCCTACTGTCTGACAAAGCGTTGGCATGGGCCAATCCATTATGGGAGACAGACAAAACCATTATCTAGAATTTCACTGAATTTGTGGCCTCCTTTAGACGGGTCTTTGACATCCTGGCCCACTCTGCCTCTGCTGTCAAGCAACTCATGACCATTCGCCAGGGCGCCCGTACGGTGGCTGAGTATGCTATTGAATTCCGTACATTGGCAGCAGAGGTTGGTTGGAATAAAGAGGCAATGGTGGCCGCATTCTACCAAGGGTTAAGCGATATGATAAAAGATGAGATCACAGCTCGTGAGCTGGATGAACTTGTTTCCTTCATAATTCTGATTGACTTGGATTAGAGAGAGAGCATCCTTTAAGGAGAGCCTACAAAGCCGTCCGTCTCGTTTTGGCACAGAGCTTTGCTCACCCACCCATGCCTCCCTCGCCTCCCATGCCTCCTGGTTCAGAATCTATAGGGGAGGATCCCATGAAGCTGGGTTTTACTCGTCTCACTGTGGAGAAGCGAGCGTTCCGTTAGCGAGAGGGCCTATGTCTATATTGTGGAAAGCCTGGGCATTTACTGCGTTCCTGCCCCATGCGTCCAGGAAACATTCGCACCTAGGGTTACGTGAGGGACAGACCTTGGGTGGCATTTCCAAGTTCCTGTTGGTTCCTCAAGATAAACCAATCCTTGAGGTCATTCTCTCTTGGTCCGACTACATGGTGGTAGCCTCTGCCTTGATTGAACTGGTGCTGCCAGTTATTTCATAGATGCTGATTTTGCTGCCAAGCACTCTATTCCCTTGCAACCTCGTGAGTCTCCTCTCGCAATTGAAGCCATTGATGGGAGACCCCTTGAGCCCTCTCACGTTACTCATGAAACTTGTCCGTTGTCTCTGCTAGTTGGGGCTCTTCACCTGGAGATGTTGCAATTTCAGGTTATCCACCCCCCACATTATGCAATTATTTTGTGGTTTCCATGGTTACAGAAACATAACCCTAGATTTGATTGGCATACGTGTGATATCTTATCCTGGTCATCACTATATTCTGAGTCTTGTCTTCAGCGACCAGTGCAGATACTATGCACGACCTCCCCTCCCTCCTTGTCGGAGGAGAATCTTTCCTACATTGAAGTATTCAATAAGGGTCAGACAGATCTTTACCCCCACATAGGCCATACCATTGTACGATCAATTTGATTCCTGGGGCCATTCCTCCGAGGGGCCATGTTTACCCGTTGTTTGTGGCCGAGAACAGGACTATGGAGGAATATGTGTCTGACGCCTTGGACATAGGTATTATTCGCAAATACACCTCCCCTGCCGGGGCAGGGTTCTTTTTCATGAAAAAAAGTATGATGAACTAAGGCCTTGTATTGATTTTCGAGGTTTAAACAATTTGATGGTTAAGAATGCGTATCCCATTCCATTGACCGACTGAAGGGCTCATCATTGTTTACCAAACTGGATCTCAGGGCGGCATACAATCTGGTGAGGGTCAAGAAAGGTCAAGAATGGAAGACGGCTTTTAAGACTCGTAGTGGGCACTACGAATACTTATTCATGCCTTTTGGGCTATGCAGTGCTCTCACTGTCTTCCAGAAGTTCATCAATGAGGTGCTCAGAGAGTTATTACAGAGTTGTGTGGTTGTCTATCTGGATGATATCCTCATCCATTCTCCTAATCTAGAGACACATCTTTCTGATTTGTCTAACGTGTTACAGCTTCTAAAGGAGAATAGCTTGTTTTGCAAACTAGAAAAGTACCAGTTCCATAGGTCTCAGGTGACTTTCTTGGGATATGTCATTTCCTCCTCTGGGTTGGCGATGGACCCACAAATATTTCTTCAGTTCTGGAATGGCCACTTCCAACCGGGCTCAAAGCAATGCAGAGATTTTTGGGATGCTCCAATTACTACAGAAGGTTTATTAAAAACTTCTTCTCGATTGTGAAACCTCTCTCGGACATGACCCACAAGGGAGCCAACCCATCTGTTTGGTCTTCTGATGCTCTACAAGCTTTTGAGACTCTTAAGTCTGCTTTTGTGTCAGCTCCACTACTGTGCCATCCCAACCCTGCCCTGCCCTTCACCTTGGAGGTCAATGCTTCTGAGTCAGGAGTAGGCGCCATCCTGTCACAGTGCACAACTCCAGGTGGAGTGTTGTAATTCCTCCAGATTGCATATTGGTGACTATTTGCACTAGCATTACTTCCCCTTTGGGGGCGGAGATTTGGGCTTCTCAGGGTTCTGCTCCAGCCGACAAGCCTAGTGGGAGATGCTTTGTGCCTGAACCTTTACGGGTTAAACTACTCAAGACCTATCACTCTTCCAAACCAGCTGGTCATATTGGGAGAGATCAGGGCCTATGGTCCATATCTCGCTCTTTTGATGGCCTACTACCTGATCCAATGTCTCTGCATTCGTACTAGCTTGCCCTACGTGCACACAAACTAAGACTCCACGACACCTTCCGGTGGGTCTCCTTCAGCCAGTTCCTAATGGGGAGCGCCCTTGGTCTCACCTATCCATTGACTTTATGGTGGAATTACCAGTATCTGAGGGGTACACAGTCATCCTGATGATTGTGGATCGATTTTCTAAGATGGCACACTTTGTACCCCTTAAGGGACTGCCTTCAGCTCAGCAACTGGCCATCATTTTTGGATGGAGAAACTGGTGAAGAGAGAGAAAGAGAGCCAGCCTCTTTGTAGCCTAAACAATGTGTAGAGTAAGATGGCTGCCAAGTCACCACCCATCCAGTCAGAAAACGATCTGGGAAAAGAGAGATTCTGGGAAATGTAGTTTTTTTTCTACATTGCCTATGCTCAGCAAACTGTGGTTCTCCTGCCACAAACATGATGAAAAAGATTTCTGAACATGAACCATGCTAATAATGCAAACAAACATGGTCAGAGTTTTAAATAGAGCACTCTGTATATCAAACGAAGTGAGATATATGTCCCAAACAAGATTCCCCATTGATCTCTATGGAATAAAGATGGCCACAGCTAAAAGAAAAAAAGCTTGAAAATAGTAGAAATGTCTAGTGAAATGCCGATAAACATCCCATTAATGAGTACTAACAATGTAGAAGGATGGGACAGAAAAGGGGTTAATAAGACTTACTAATAGCAACAGCCACCTTTATAATTACAGGATCTACTGAGAGGAAGAAAGATTGAGTGCAATTTAGGCAGAGACTCCACTTCAACTGGATGCCCAGAGTGAAATGGGACATATATAAATAGACCCATAGCACTCAAATGATTAACTTATCATTCTTCTTCCTTCAGAATATCATCCACAGGGAAATGGCCCAGAAATACACCTGTGAACTGGGTAATACCACTCCAGGAAAGCCAGTCAATGAGAACTCGCCTAATGGGGGGTTATACAGCCCCATAGATAATTTAAAAAAATGAAAAAAGAAGTCTAAAATCTAAAAGCACTGTTAGCTTGCTTCCCTTCACGAGCGTTCACATGAATCTGGAGGCAGGGGATAAAGAGCAAGTAAGGCTGTGGAGTCGCCACCTCAAGGGCCATGCCCTGCTCTCGCATGTTCCATATAGGAAGATTTATATATATATATATATATATATATATATATATATATATATATATATATATATATATATATATATATATATGCAGTTGGTTTGCTCCTTTTTTTGCAGACCCTGAAAATATTACCAAACGTTAAGCCTATAAAAAGCTCCTCCTAACCTAGGTGTGAAATCAAGCAAGGGCAACATGTTGAAAAGGAAAGGAATGATGGGGCAAATCACCCTAGAAGAGAGAATTAAAAATTCATATTTATTTTAACCCATTGAATGTTAGAAAGTTCCCCATTGGATTGCAAAATAAATCTAGAATTCAAAGGGTTAAAACCCCCTGGTGAATTTTTCTTTTTCCTTGATGGTGCAATTAGTATGTTTGTAATATCTATTCATATGACGCCACAGTGTACGCAACACCTTACAACAGAATTACTCTCTTTTGAACATTCAGCCCAATTTGAATTTAAGAGGTGCTATGTATTTACCTAACATTTAAACAATTAGAGCAGTTTCTGCTGGGAGCTGGTTGTACATTGTGCAATGAAGCTGCCTTGTTACAAAATGTGTCCAGGGTCATAGAGCAGATCTCGAGCAGTTAATGAACTGGATTATTGTGCCAATGCAAAACAGTAAAGGTTTCTCCACCTCCGCAGTGAAAAGT
The DNA here is from genome assembly GCA_037306005.1 of Rhinophrynus dorsalis. Lineage (NCBI taxonomy): Eukaryota > Metazoa > Chordata > Amphibia > Anura > Rhinophrynidae > Rhinophrynus > Rhinophrynus dorsalis. The sequence continues at coordinate 308,188,711 of CM074724.1, forward strand.
GCAAACTTCTTTACTTGAAAAAGACACTTTGCTAGTACTGCATACATGTTCTGCATCTTTAACACATTCAAATGAATTGGATAGACATCAAGTCAAATTAACCAACATTTGACCTTTTGATGGCAAAACACATTGCACATATGTGTTGGACAAGATAAAACTCAGTTAATATTTCCAAACGAGCACTGGTAGCTCTACTAGACAAGCAATGCACAATGGTAGAGTAGAGGTTAAATTTAAACAACACTATGGGGTAGATTTAAAGGCAGGCGTTATTAAAAAAAACAACAACAACGGGTGCGTTAACATGTTGTAAACCATTTAAAGATATGTCTTAAGAACAGCTAACGGCAGTTTGATAATCCTTACGGCCGATAGACTGACATGCATTGAGACGCATGGAACAAGATTCCCAGAGCCATTTAAAGGCTTCCGGTACTGTTAACAGCTGAAAAAAGATACACTTAACGGACAAAACTTAAGAGCCAGTTTTCTTAGCCATTAGACACGTAACAGTCAAAACAAAACATCCGTTACATAGGAAAAAAGACAAAATGCTTGCCGCACAAGCATGTAAAAGGAAAAATTAACCCGTGCAATCCCAAAATAACACAAAAACATGGACAGACACCACAAATCACTGTCAAACACAACAACAAGCAACACCATAGGGACAAGGACCCCCAAAAAAACACCAACACAACATTGCAGGGAACAATGCGCTTTATCACACAACATGGACACCTGCCAATACAAAACAAACTCACCTGTGCAACATCACCACACGATCCAGACGCAACCTGCACCCCACAACTTCACACCCACAACTGACAGAGACACACCAATCAGAACACACCACATTTTAAAACACAGACACACCTGCAAACACTTACCTGGACAACAAACACCTTCCTATTTGTCAGCACTCACCTCATCACCACACCTACACAACACCCTACCAGGTACTGAAAGGGACATCTCACCACACTCACTTGTGGCTTGTTTTCCACTAAGGGAGAGAGAGATAGAGAAAGAACAATAAGTATGTTTGGATACTTATTGATGAGAAGACTACGTAGAAGGTGTGCAAGGGCGAGAGCTAGGGAACACCAGCAAGCCCCAGGCACACCTGATCAACAGCCTTCACCTGTTGCTAGTGAGGAGGCTCTGGCTCAACAGCCACACAGGAGCCCATCCCCACCTGGAGGACAGCACCTGCCTGCAGATGCACAGCTGCAGCAATAGGATGCTCCACAGCAACAGGATACTCCCCAGCTGCCACAGGGACACCTGCAGCAGCGGAGGATGTATGGATGACCACCAGGGCCCAGGGTATACCACCCAAGGGTCACCATCTTTGGAATTACCGATGATGAGGCGATTGATTGCTACAGGTTGAGGCCACACAGCATCATTGCCTTGTATGAGGTCATCAAGGATCAGTTGTATCCCATCTACATCCACAACCATGCCCTATCTGGCCTGAAAAAACTCCTGTGTGCCATACACTTCATGACAAGTGGCGCCTTCTAGTCCACTGAGGGTTACGCATCTGGCATGTCACAGGCCACATTCTCCAGAGTGCTGGCCCTGGTCTTGCCAGCCCTCAAAAGCAAGGCCAGTACCTACATACATTTACCCACCACCGACATGAACTGGATACATCTCAAGAAGGGCTTTTACACAAGGGGAGGCATGCCCAGGGTCATGGGTGATAAAGAGTGCACCTATGTCCATATCAAAGCCCCAGCACGTGACCCACAGCTATTCATCAACAGGAAAAACTTCCACTCCATGAACGTGCAGATGGTGTGTGACAGCAACATGAGGATTATGAATGCCTGTGCAAAATATCCTGGCAGCTCTCATGATTTGTACATTCTCCAAAACTCCTCAGTACACAGTGACTTCGAGAATGGAACTTATACAGAGGGATGGCTTCTGGGTGAGTTCACAATACTACATCACACCAGATCCACAGGTGTACACACAACACTGCTCAGCATGCTCCTGACCTACAGCTAGTACGTCCACCACACAAAACACATTCACACAACATGTGCTCACTGTCTCACCATGTCACTCACATTACAGGTGATGCTGGCTATGGATGCAAATCCTGGCTACTGATACCTGTCTCCAATCCCCAAACAGATGGCCAGGAAAGATACAACCAGGCTCATGGTAGGACGAGGAATGCCACTGAGCAGACCTTTGGCCTCCTGAAGTCTCGATTCCGATGTCTGGACCACTCGGGGGGGAGCACTGCAGTATGCACCTGGAAAAGTGTGTGACATCATAATGGCGTGTGCAATACTGCACAACATTGCAGTGAACACCAGGCTGGTGGATGATATCCAGCCCCCCATACCTGAAGTGCCAATGGACATCAGCCATGTTGAGGAGACCCTGAGAGGGGCGCAGATCAGAGTCATGCTCATCACAGACCACTTTAGCATATAACTCAGGCATTCAAACAATCCATGCAAGTCCTCCATGAATCCTGTGAATTGGTGCCAACACACTAACCACACCGCACATGATGTTCTGTTTCACCCCACAGGATCATTGACACAGCACTGCACTGGCAGCAGTATGGCACCAAACATCATGCATACCATGGACGTGGCATATTGTGTGTGGGGATTCCAAAACCATCTTCCATTCCCTTCTCCACATTGACATTGATACCACAAGGATACCATGCCCACCCCCAGGAGAACCAAGGTACAACACATAAACCCATGTTCAGCATCTTCCAGGGCCTGATTGACAGCAACTAACCTGATTTGCCTTGATCATAGCCAGAGCAACCATGGTAGCCTTATAGCAAAAGTGTTATCCAATGAAATGCATTGGATAACACTCTGTCACATCAGGGGCTAAAGGTCCATTAGAGTCAACATGGGACCTGTAGTTTGCTAGAGCTGAGAAGAGCAGCAGAGGGATGGATCTACAGTGGTATTGTTACACAACATAGAGGTCATGAAGCATGGATCAGATATCCAGGGACACCATGCTGACTTCTGAGTGTGTGGTGATATGTGGCCCTGACATGAATACACACATCAACAAATATGTCCTAATAGTTCCATGAAACAAATAAAATTGGGCTGCCACTGTCACTCTTACAGTGGCAGCCCAAATACATTAGTTTCATGGAGCTCTCAGAACATACTTGTTGATGTGTGTATTCATGTCAGGGGCACATATCCCTAGGGCTGCTTCACATTTCCTTATTTCTCTACATAATGGGTTACAGACAAGTACACAACACATTACAAAGCAATGGTTTGTGTGCTCACCTGTAACGAAAAAGATTGAGGGGATTGGGAAGTTGAAGTTGTTGCATAATGGTCAGTTCGAGGGTGCTACTCCAAATTCTGTCCTCTTGTCCCACAGGCATCCATAGCATGATGCATCCTTGGACAGAAGATCTTCCATGTGACTGGACTAATGTCTTGACAACACTTCTATGAAGCTTACCCCTTGGTGTTCCAAGTGTTTGTGTTGGTGATACAATGTTTGACCTGATGTTCACAGCAACCTCTACTGGAACATTCTCATATAGACACAGAAAACACTGATTCATGTGTGTACTAACATCCAGGTATCAACCATTACAGCTATAAAGCTCATCTACAGAGTTGTCAAACCTTGTGGACAACACATGAGCAGGACAGTAGTGTTTCTAAAGTATTAAGATTTAGTTTCAAAGTACATTCAGTGAGCTCATACAAGTGTCTAATGCATATAGGCAACATACCCAGAAAACACATGTACTTTGACACAAAGAAGAACCATCACTATTCAATCTGCGTCTGTATGAAGAAAGATGTGATACAGGGGACGTACTTCCACAGTGATTTCATGTCCACGGTTTCTGTGTTGCTCAATATAATCATTGTTCTGAGATTGCTTTAGGTTGACATATCTCAGTACATGGGCTACATCAATAAACAAGCAGACTAAGTGGACAAGTGTTATCACTGGTGAAGTCTGTTACAACCTTAGGAAAACAACAACTCAGCTTACTGGAGAACACAGTGCTCACCCCAGGATTTCAATGTGTAGCACATACATTGAAATTCTAGGGTGAACATTGGGTTCTCCAGTAGGCTGTGATTCACACTCTTATAGTGAAACTGACTTACTGGAGAACCCAATGCTCACCCCAGGATTTCAATGTGTGTGCTACACATTGAAATCCTAGGGTGAACATTTGGTTCTCCAGTAAGTCAGTTTCACCATAACAGTGAATCAAAGACTATTTTGCTGCATGTTCCATCTGTCCTGCTTGTTAGTTATCTGCTAAGTCAAATAGCTGTTTGTTAGGTTAACCCACAACAATTGATGCAGACGGATGTTCAGTGTTGCACCAGTTGTTGTGCTAAGGGGTATGTTTTGTTGTTCAAATTTAACCCACATCATCGCCATATAATACTGTCATGTTATATGACTTCAGGGATGGATTGCCAGTTGAATTTGTACAATGGTGTGTGTGTGTGTGAACCCATGTTGTAACATCCTACAAACATGTTACCTAGGAAGAAGTTGCGTTCACTGAATTGCTTGCCACTGCATTGGAGACAAATCTGCCACCCAATCTATCACTAAATACAAAGCAGATCAGACAGGATTCCAAAAGCACAGTTATTTTATTTATGGGGAAAAGAACAACTTGGGCTGTTTATTTCTTTTTCTTAGGGGGACCTTTGACTGGGTGCCAGATGTTGATGCCCCGGCTAACTGCCTGGTCACCCTTTGCCCTCTAGGTGTAGCTTCAGGAGTCACACTGGAGGGAGTGGTGGGTGCAGTGGACCTCTCTGTCGACTGCTGCTCCCTCTCAACCCTTAGGTTCTCCCTGCGATTGTGGTCTCTCAACTCCACCAGCACCTGACCAATCATGTCCATCATCCCTGTGTGGTACTGATGGATCTGTGTGTTGATCCTGGTCAGTTCAACCTCCAGGGCATGTATGTGGTCCTCTATCCTTGAAGTGTACCTCCGGGATTCCCTTTGGCTCCTTGAGATGTTGTGATCAGTACCGCAGCATGCCCGGAGTAGACTCCTCTGAAGCACCATGCACTCTACCTCCATGCCCGTAATGCGTGCAATGGTGGAGATGGATGTGCCTGGTGACTCTGCTGGTGGTGTTGCCTCTGCGTGTGAGTCCTCTGCTGTTGTGGCTGCTGCTGAGTCCTCTGCTGCTGAGGATGCTGGTGCTGAGACCTCTGCTGCTGTGGATGCTGCTGCTGAGTCCTCTGCTGCTGTGGATGCTGCTGCTGAGTCCTCTGCTGCTGTGGATGCTGCTGCTGAGTCCTCTGCTGCTGTGGATGCTGCTGCTGAATCCTCTGCTGCTGTGGATGCTGCTGCTGGGTCCTCTGCTGCTGCTGCTGCTGCTATGGCTGCCGAGTCCTCTGCTGCTGCTGTGGCTGCCGAGTCCTCTGCTGCGGCTGTGGCTGCCGAGTCCTCTGCTGCGGCTGTGGCTGCCGAGTCCTCTGCTGCGGCTGTGGCTGCCGAGTCCTCTGCTGCGGCTGCCGAGTCCTCTGCTGCGGCTGTGGCTGCCGAGTCCTCTGCTGTGGCTGTGGCTGCCGAGTCCTCTGCTGCTGCTGTGGCTGCCGAGTCCTCTGCTGCTGCTGTGGCTGACGTGTCCTCTGCAGCTACTGTGGCTGCTGAGTCCTCTGCAGCTGCTGTGGCTGCCGAGTCCTCTGCTGCTGCGGCTGCCGAGTCCTCTGCTGCTGAGTCCTCTGCTGCTGCTGTGGCTGCTGCTGAGCCCTCTGCTGCTGCTGTGGCTGCTGCTGAGCCCTCTGCTGCTGCTGTGGCTGCTGCTGAGCCCTCTGCTGCTGCTGTGGCTGCTGCTGAGCCCTCTGCTGCTGCTGTGGCTGCTGCTGAGCCCTCTGCTGCTGCTGTGGCTGCTGCTGAGCCCTCTGCTGCTGCTGTGGCTGCTGCTGAGCCCTCTGCTGCTGAGTCCTCTGCTGCTGTGGATGCTGTTGCTGGGTCCTCTGCTGCTGTGGCTGCCGAGTCCTCTGCTGCTGCTGTGGCTGATGCCGCTGTGACAGCTGGTGGAGTGGCTGCTGCAGATGATGGTTATAGACCCACCACATCAAGTGACCCACAGTTGCCCACTGATGTTTGTGCTGGTGGAGGTGGTGGAGTGATGTCTTCCCTGGGTAGAGGGCGCTGGGGCTCCCCAATCAGGCCCAGGTGTTGATATGACCATTGGCCACCGGACTACCTTGACCACTGGTAGGTGCTTGGCCCCCACCTTGGATCATACCTGGAGCTATGCTGGGGAGCCATCCTGGAGGGTATGTCCATTTGGTCTCCATATGTGCCATAATGCTGGCTGGCCACTGTCCCTGGAAGCCATTTCCTCCCTGGTGGTGGTGCTGCTGCTGCTGGTGGGTAGTAGCTCCTGGAGGTGGTGGGATGCATCCACCTCTCCTCCTGTTGCATACAGGCATTGTGATGGGGTGGTGCTGCCAGTGGTGGAGCAGCCTGTAGTGGTGCAGCCAGTGGTGGAACAGACTGTAGTGGTGCAGCCAGTGGTGGAGCAGCCTGTGGTGGTGCAGCCAGTGGTGGAGCAGCCTGTAGTGGTGCAGCCAATGGTGGAGCAGCCTGTAGTGGTGAAGAGAGTGGTGGTGAAGACTGTGTTGGAGGAGATGATGATGGTGGGTATGGTGACCACCAGCTGGTCCCCTCCTCTGTGTACTCCTCATTGGGTGGTGATGTAGCCTCCTCCACTGGCTTCCACTGTGCTGGAGGCCCATAAGCTGTGTGGAAAAATGAGATGGTGTGATTAGTAAACGTAGCCATGACAGGATTAAAGGGATAATAATACTTCAAATGTAAGAAGAAAAATATTTTTGGGGGGGTTATTCCACTGAGTAAAACTAGGGTACTACAACTGCGGAAAGGTGTTTTATTCCAAAGATATTACAGCTGAAATTTGAATTTTTTAGGTGCAATATCACAGTGGCCGGAAATTGTGCAGTGGCACTGTTGCTACACCATCCTATGAAGATTAATGGTCCTAGGACCAGAGGTGTCCATGGGATGGTGTAGCAACAGGCCCACTGTACAATTTCAGGCCACTGTGAGATTGCACCAATGAAATTCAATGTTCAATTGTAAGAAATTTCGAATGAAAAACTTTCAGCAGTTGGAGTACCCTTTTTTTACACAGGGGGATGAACCCTACAAAATATGTTTCTTTTTCCATTTTAAGTATTACTATCCCTTTATCGCCATAGCAATGGTTAATTTCACCTTGATGTAATATTATAGGCATTGGAATAAGATGTGGATCGATGTTAGTCCTATCCCTCAAACCCTCATGGTTAGACAGATATTGCTCTATGTGACAGATGGAGATTTCACTCATTTGACCACACGGAGGCTCTTCAGCTGCGTCACAAATGCCCCATTTAAAGATTAATACTTCATTGGGATGTTCCACAGAGTAGGCTTGCAAACCAGGCACACTTATTAGACCATTCCAGTAAAGTATTTATCTCTAATTGAAGGATATTTTTGATTGAGGTCTGTTTTTTTTTTTTTGGATCAGCCCATCCATACTTCTGAGTGGGCAGCTGTACTCAATCAGACATAGTCATCATTCATTGTCTGTTGTTGGCCAGACTACAATGGTTCATATTTGGTTCCCATGTGTATCCTGCAAATTGTGGCTGGTGTACCATCCATCCATGGCATCAGCACTCCTGAGAATCCATGTGGGAATCAAATTTGAGATATGTCATTTCAAGTTAGAGCAAATGATTGCATACACAACACCAAGGCCTACTTTTTCACCTTTAATTCTGTGGCATAGTTTTAGGGCTTTGTGTCGCACAAACAACCAGTTATTCTCAGTGGCACTGTTATGTGTGACCTGATCCATCTTTTTTGTGATTCAGTAAGCGGTGAAGTAGACTTGATGAACTGAACATGATGAGGACTTCTCCAGATCTCATTTCTCCCTTTGCAATGTTTTCTATGGAGTCTATACAATGGAACATTAGCAACTTGATTCATGTTATTGAATATTCTCCATAGACTAACAATGGGATTGGTGAAGTGAGGGTATGTAAGGGTTAATTTCTCTCCATCATCTCTTTTTCACTGCTTAGTGAATGTGCCCTGTGTAGCATGCAATCGTTAACCTATCGACTTTTTTTTTTCTGGTTAACCCTTTGAGTACCGGAGGGGTTGCCAATGCATTGTTTAGCGATGCATTGATAATCTCTCTAGCACTCAAGGGGTTATGTTCTGGTTTCCCTGTGGGTACATGGGTGACATTGTGTTGGAGCAGTTCTGATATTGAACATACAACACTTTTATGAGCATGGTTTGTGTGTAATCAGCACAGCAACATGAGGGTTAACCAGGGAGTTGGACTGGTTTGGGCCTTGTTGAACCTTGACATTTGTCCTTGTCTTGCATCCTGTTTAACCCTGAGGGTGCTGTGTCGGTGCAGTTGTGTGGATGAATGATGGGCACATGTTGGGATGTGACTGTGGTTTTGTGTAACGGCTGTGTGGTTTGATGTGATGTGCGGTTATGTGATGCTGCACTTACCGGTAGTGTGGAGGCTCCTCCCTTCCCCAGTGTCCGATCCTCCAGGGACCCCTTCAATGAGTGTGGCAGACATGTTCTGCCGCACTATCTCCTCCCATCCGCAGAAGGTGATCGGGACAGGTTGGCCACCTCCGGTACCTTGGACATGCTTGGAGATTTCGACCAACTTATTTTTGACCACCTTCTTGCAGTCTCCCCAGCTTTTCTTCATAGAGTTCACGTCCCTTCTGCATGTGGCCACAGAGTTCACCCGGCTGCAGATCTGGTTCCATGCTGCCTTTCTCCTCACAGACAGGCCAAGGACTTTCTCCCTTGGGAAGAGGATGGTCTCCCTCTCCAGCACAGCCTCCATGAGGGCCCTATTCTCCTCCTCAGTATAACTGGGTTCCCTGATCCTCTCCTCCTCAGCTCCAGCATGTGAGGAGTCGGAACCAGACTGCCCTGCCTGCGCTGCCCCTGCATGTGTATGGTAGTCCCCACCATGTACCCCTCGTCCCAATGCAGGTTCTGTCCATGTCCTCCGTGTGCCTGCTCTTCTGGGCCTGGTCCCCCTCTGCCCTGCGGATCTCCCTCTCCCACCCCTACTCTCAACAGTGAAGTCCTGATCTCCTTCCTCCTTCTCAACTACTCTCCCCATCCCTCTCTCCTGTCCTCCTCAGCTCGCCATCACTCACCCACACACACCCAGGCACTCCCACAGGCCCTCACAGACACCCTCGATCCCACTCACTCTCTGTCACACTCTTTCACTCACAGATTCACACTGAGAAAATAAAGTTTAAAAAATGAGTTGGGTATTATTTAAAAAAAAACAAAAAAAAAACAGTATGTGTATGTGATATGTTCAAAAGTGTGCTATGTGTATATTTAGGTGTAACTACAAATCTCTCTTCGCTCCAAAAACTCCTTCTACCTCCAATGACAGCTCCTCTTTCCCTCGTTCTTGGGAAAAAATTCCAACGCTGAAAATATTATTTTGGCATGATCTATTCCTCATAAAACCATGTTGATTCCTGACTGCTAATAATCTTATTTTGTGCTGTATAATTCTGAATATAATCTCTTATTATCCCTTCTAGCAGTTTTCTCACCACAGTGGTCAAACTCACTGATCTATAATCTCCAGGTTCTGTTTTAGTTCCCTTCTTTTATAAAGGCACTCCACTGGCTTTACTTTCATTTTGTGGCACTGAGCCTGTGGTGAGAGAATTTTCAAAGAGTAAAAAGAGTGGTCTTGTTTACACTGCACTGAGTTCCTGAAGGACCCTTGGATGTATAACATCAGGACCCGATGCTTTGTCAGTCTTCAGTTTTCACATTACCTCATTTTGTGTTAATCTGATATCTGATAATGGTATGGTTGAATCTCTTCTACCATTCCTTCTTCCCTTGTATGTAATGATGCAAAGAAAGTGTTTAGAACATCAGCCTTTTCTTTATCCTCTCTACTCAACTTGCCCATCTCATTTTGAAAGGTACAATGCTCTTCCTCTTCAGTTTTTTTGCTACTTATACATTTGAAAAACATTTTTGGATTAGTTTTGATCTCCCTTGCAATTAGAATTCCATTATCTATTTTTGCTAACCTAATTGCCTTTTTGCAATCTTTGTTGCACTGCCTGTATTTTAAGAATTAATGTTCTATTCCTTCATACTTCAATAGTTGAAATGTCTTTTTTTTCCTTGACATTTTCTTATTTACATTTGCAGTTAACCACATTGGCTGCAATCTATTTCATTTGCATTTGTTCCTCACTGGTGTATATACTGTTGAATATATTTCTGCAAACTAAATTTAAATTTAGATAATTTTTCCTCAGTATTTTTGCCTTTAAATAATTTATCCCAGTCTAAGTGTTGCATTGATGCTCTTAACATTTTGAAGTTAGCTCTTTTACAATTAAAAGTTTTGGATGAACCTATACAGTTTTGCATATAGTCTAAATAAGGTGCAAGAGATCCCATGTGCCTGGGCATGACTTGTAAGTGCAGGCACCAGCCCAAATTACAGAGCAGTAAACTGAAAATGGCATATCCTGAAAAGCAAAAAGAAGAACCTTTGATGTTGTGAATGAATGGGGATGTGAAGATACTCGTCTTTTGTAGTCATAGAAGGCAAAAACTCCACTAGCAACTTAGTGGCGATTAAAAACGAAAATATTATGTGTTGAACCTTGGTGTTCATACAAAACCATTTAGTATTTTTATGCCTAGAATCAGACGACAGCCCCATCCTTCTTTGGAAGTGAAACCTTAGATGATGAGGGACCAGAACCAAAACCTCCATATCTACCAAGGCTTGAACCACCTCCTGGAACTGGAGAGCCCATATGGGGTATCGAAGAGCCCTGGTCATAAAGAACAGATGCTGGGTAGCATCATATAAATATGGCAACCTATCAATAGCGCACACACAGGTTCATCAGCCCCACACACAAGTCAAGCCATGGTAGGCATCCCAGTAAAAAATATTCTAGGTAGGTTTCTTGGCATCCAAGTAGCTTAGATTTGTACAGAAAACAGGGGTGACTTAAGGAGACAAGGGGAGACTTTGTCACATGGGAATAAGTATGGAAAATGAAAAATAAATTCCATGGAGAAGAAAACAGAATGCACTTGTCCGGAGTGGTATGGCTAATAACCTTATCTAATATAAAAAAAATATCATTTTTTTAATTGAAAAAGAGACATCAGTAAATAACGATAATTTGTAAAATCCAGAAAGGCATGAAATATCTTCATAATACAGTGTCCAGAAAGTGCCTATGGTAACAATTTCCAGAGGTAAGTGTTGAACAAACAAGTAGTGAGCCAAACAAGTTTTTACACACAAGTAGCAAGATAAGTGACTTTTTAGAAGGCTGATTAGACACCCAAATCTTTAGCCAGAGAGCAGCGTGCAGCCACAGAAGTCTTAGCAACAAACTAAATTGCATCAAATGCTGCTTCAAAAAGATGAACAAATCCTAGTTATCATCTATTTCCCTAGCAGTACCATCCCTGACCTCCTGAAGAAAGTGGTTACACCAAATATCCATAGCTCTACAACCCAGATCATAAGCAAAATGGGATGCAGAATTGTCCCTGCAACCATAAAATAGGATTTTAGTATATTTATCATTAAATACTTTTTTCTTAGCTCATGAGGTAAAGCTCTCCTCCTCCAGGGGTCAGGGCTTAAAAAAGGCAATGCCTTTAAGGAGGTGATAGCCTTCTCTTCTACCAGCTGTACACTCCTCCCCCAGATTTACTTATAGCAAAGTGGAACCAGCCAAAAAATGGTTCTTTTAGGAACATTCTTTGCTTCATCATCCGAGGGCTCATTGCTGACAACCTATACGATGAGTGCTGTGGGTATTTAAGTGGATAGTGTTTGGTTGCCGTGAAATAGGCCTCTATTATATGACTATTTTGTGTATTTTGTTTTATACACACTTATTATAATTTTATACCCACTTATTATAATAAATGTTATATTTGAGTCTACTGGTGACAAGCAGCAGTCTTTATTCATCTTTACTGCGGATCCCCATGAGCCCCAGAGACAAGTTAAACTCTCTGGAGGCACTGTAATCATATTTTTGGAGTATTCCAGATCTGGCCATTTTATTTGTAAGTATTTATTCATGTGATGTTCTGATTTGATCTATACTTTTGTGGAATTATTGCACTATTGTGTGCAGTATGTTTTCTTTTTTATAAAAACAGAAGTGAGGCAGGAAAGGGGGCCACATGAACCAGAGATCCCAAAAAGACCCCCCCCCGGCCAGAACTCAAAACAACAGTTTTTTTTTCTCCAGGAGGGAAGTCCTTTGTTCCACATGGACTAAAAATGATTTATCTGTAGGCACACACAAAAAAAAAAAAGTTTCTCTTTTTGTCCAATGTGGAACACCGGTACCATAGGAATATATCAAAGCTATCTACCAAGATTCCAGGGAAGGAAAGAGAAAAAAAACTCTCAAAACAGACTAACTGGGACAGCATGAACATAAAGTGTCAAGGGACACCCACACAGCAAACCAAATAACAGGAAACCAACAAGTTATTGGCAAAAGAAAACAATACCACCACCTACATACGCACAATGGCCTGTAGGACCTTCTGACCAAAACTGGTTTCAGCCAAGGCCATCGAAACAGTAGAGTTTCACAAAAGTTTGAAGGGACGACCACTTTGTCACCTTAAACTTGCTCTGCAGAGGTCTTATTCTTGTAGGCCTAGGAAGCACCCACCACTCTGGTGCAATGAGCTTTGACACTAAAGAGCATTGGATTCATCCTGATAATTTAAGCCTGGCAAATGATAATTTAAGGCTGGGTCCTCAGGAATAACAAAAAGAAACAGATTTCTAGAAAGGCTGCATATGATGAACATAGTATTTAAAGCAGCTAACCATATCCAAGAGATAAAGCTCCTACTTTTATTAGATGCAGCTGGACAAAGAAGGAAAAGTAATTTCCTGGTTTAAGTGAAACTCAGAGACAACCTTTGAGAGAAAACGTACCACAGTTCTCAAAACCAACCTGTCAGAATGAAAAAACATAAAATTGAGTTTCGAAGACAAAAGTCTTAAGTTTGGCAACCACCTGAACAATCAGCAGCAAGAAAGCTGTTTTAAGAAGGGAAACTGAAGCCAATGGCTCAAAGGGAGCCTTCTGGAGAGCTCTCAAAACCAAACTCAAGGTCCACAGAGAAATGGGATCCTGATAGTCTTGGTAGGCATGAGCCAACCCTTGCATAAAGGTTTGTACATCTGACAATAAGGCGATACGTCTCTGGAAGAGCAGAGCTGAAATATGAACCTTGATGGAACCATGTCGAAGCCCCTTTTGAAAACCTTCCTGTAGAAAGGCTAAGACAACTGGAAGACTAAATGGGCATGGTCATGACCTCTGGTCAGGGGAGGCTGTTACAGCTCTGCCACAAAGAGAGATCTGAAATCCAGACCCATATTGCCCAGAAGAAGGTGATCATAATGACATGAGCCCGCTCCATCACGATTTTCCTCAATGCACTTGGAATCAGAAGGGAGGGAGGAAAAGCATACACCAGATGAATCTTCCATGGAAAAGTCTCAGGGAGCGCAAGAAGGTTGCAGGACCTGTCTGCAAAAACAGGGGAATTGAGGTTTAACTGAGAGGCCATGAAAGAAACAGTTGGATGACCCTACAAGCGAACTATGGTGTCAAACACCGTCTTGTTGAGCTCCCAATTTCCCAGGTATATTAACAGTGAGATGGATGTCATGTGACCCTCTGCCCACATAAGGATCAGCCAAACTTCAAACCACCCAACTGCATCCCTGATCTCTCCTTGACAGTTGATGTATGCCCTCACTGTTGCATTATTGGACTGAATCTGCACCGGCGAACCCTGAAGGAACTGAGACTAATGCAACAGAGCTAAGCAAATCGCCCAAAGCTCCGGCACATTGATAGACAAAAGACTTTCCATCTTGGGTCCTTAGAGTGCTCAAGGTCTGTGGACCAAGGTTGCTCCTCAGCTTGACAAGTTGGAAACTGTCATAACTAACACCCAATTCAGAATGACTAGAGGCCACCCCTGTGACAAATGAGACTTCTGAAGCCACAGAATCTACCCAATCAGCAATGGCCTGGAGTCACCCTAGCAACTGCAAGAATGGAAGGTAAGACAGTTCCAAAAGCAGCATAATTTGCCTTCAAGAGGGAATACAGACACCTATCTGTATTCAAAGTAATAAGCTTTAAAGGAAAAAGAGATTGGGGGGTAGACCAAGGAGCTAAATTATCCTCCAGGAGCATCTGGTCTAGGGACTGGTGAGGGAGGATAATAGCAGCTTCCCTTTTGTGCCTCTTAAATTTATTAAGGCATGAATAAATCTGAGGCCTCAGAGACCATAACGGTCTCCAGAACAACCAGGATAAGACCTTCCTCAGGATAGGCAGGGTCTTACTCAAAAGATTCCCCAGATCTGAAAGAGGAATCCAATTAGTCACCAGCACATTCTCCTTCATCAACTGAGGAGTCCTTTCCCAGGGAGTGGAGCTCTTCTTCCTCCAGCTCAATCCCCCGCCCAGGAGATTCATGTGTGATAAGAACAACAGAAAAAAAGGACCAAATTAGGAAAGAAGAAAAGGAAGCTCCCTAGACAAAGACCCTACGAGGAGTCTGTGACTGAGGAAGCAAACACAGGTAGGTTTTTCTCCAGTAACATAGAAAATTAGTTTGAAAAAAGACACATCAAGTTCATCCATCAAGTTCAACCTTTGCCTCATAATCCAGAGAAGTGAGAATTACATAAGATTTCCTGCTGCCAAATAAGTTAGTCTTTTTCTGAACTTCCTGTTTTGCCAACTATTACACAGTATAACACTGCATGTTCGCTCTTGAAAGAAATGTATCTAATCTTCTTTTAAATGTATCTATTGTATATATCATTACCACATCCTTGGGCAAGATTCCACAATTTAACAAACCTTACTGTAAAAAACCCTTCCCCTGCTTAAGTTGAAACCTCCTTTCCTGTAATCTAAAGGTGTGCCCCCTGGTCATTTGATCAGGCATTGGAATTAATAGCTCTCCAGAGACATCCTTGTATTGATTGACCTCTCATATACTTGTGCACTGTGATAAGATCTTTTCTCTAGAGTAAATAAACCAAGTTTGTCTAGACGTTTCTCATACTTCAAGTCTTCGTTCCCTTAATTAATTTTGTTACTTTTACTGTAATTCTAGAATATCCATTTTTAGAACGGACACCCAAAACTGCACTGCATATTCGAGGCAAGGGCTTACCAATGATTTGTACAGTGGCAAAATGATGTTATACACTGTTGCTTCAATAACTCTTTTTATGCAAGGACTTTGCTTTTACTACTGCTATTTGACACTGGCCACTGCTTCCAAGTTTGTAGGATTTTTTCTTCAGAAATGCATGACTTTACATTTTCCTACATTAAACTTCATATCCCATTTGTTTACCTAATCTGCCATTTTATATAAATGAGAACAAATATCCTGTTCTGAATTTAATACCCTGCATAATTTAGTGTCATCTGCAAATTTTTATATTTTGCTTTCTATATCTATTTCCAGGTCATTTATAAACATGTTAAAAAGCAGTGGACCAAGTACTAAACCTTGAAGTACGCCATTCTTAACTTCAACCGTAATGGAGAATTTTCCATTTCCAATAACACACTGTTCCCTATCCTTCAACCAGTTTTCTGTCTAATTGTCAAGATTATCCCCTAGCCCTAATTTCCTTATTTTATACCCTAGCCTCCTTTGTGGCACTCTATCAAATGCCTTTGCAAAATCTAAATATACTACATCTACTGCTTTACCATTTTCTAGGTTGCCACTTACTTCTTCATAGAAGCTCAAAAGATTAGTTTGGCACAATCCATTCCTCCTAAAACTATGTTGATTTCTGCTAATATTTTCTGCTTTGTAACCCTGAATATAATCCCTTTTTATCTCTTCTAGCATTTTTCCCATTACAGAGGTCAAACTCACAGGTCTATAATTCCCAGGTTCTGTTTTAGCTCCCTTCTTAAATAAAGACACTACATTGGTTTGGAACTGTGTCCTATGTTCTATATGGACTAAACAGAACAGAAAAGGATTTAAAGGGATGGTAATGTTTCACAAAAATGCAACTGTCAGAGTTGTAGTTGAAGAGTAATTGAATGGTAAAGTATCCCGCCTCCCCTCTTATGTGGAATCTGGTCTCTTGACCAGCCAGGTCACAGTGTGGGACAATCTTCTTACTGTGAGCATAAGGAAACCCCTGCCCCCCTTGACATGTTTTTCAGGTTTTTCCTTATGCTCACTGAAGATTGTCCATCTCTGTGATCCATCTGGACAGTCTTGCTGCTCTTATGTGAGAAGTGTTACATCAGTAAAAGGGGCGGGAGGGGGATACTTTATCATTCAATACAGACAGTATTGAAATAAGTCTCCATGGCCCAAATACTATGAAGATTAATTGGAGCTGGTTTTATTGTGAAACATTACTATCCCTTTAATGACAGGTTCACTAAAATTCTATCTTCCTTTCCATTCCATTCTCTTCTGTCCAATATGGAACACAGGCTATACCAGAGCATTGCAAAGATTCCATGGAAGGAAAAGAGAAAAACTCACTTCCCTTAGAAGAACAGTATTCCACAGGACTAAAGTGGATCTATGTAACATCAGGTGTAAACGCATACCAAACTAGAGCTAACCAAATAAGAGCCAATGGGGCTCAAACTACTGAGCAAAACTTGGCTGTAGAAGTAATAGACAAGAATCGTCAGATAAGGACTTACTGGCTAAAGCCAGCCTTTGTCGAGGCTAGGATATTAACACAGAAGTGTTTGGTAAGTGTGCAAGGAGCACCATGTGGCAGTTCTGCAGAGCTGTTCAGCTGAGGCCTGATTTTAGCAGGCCCAGGAAATGCCCACAGACCTGATGCAGTGCAGTGACCTTAAAAGGAACAGGTCTCTTCCAGATCATGTACACTTGGAGAAAAACCAAGAAAGCAGGCTTACAAGAGAGCTTGCAGAGCAGCCAACAGAGATAACAGCCAGAACAAAACCCATTTTGTGTTATGAAATGCAATGGGATCGGGGCCAGAGGCTCAAAAGAATGCCTCTGGGGGAAACTTAAAACCAAGTTGAGGTCCCATGGAGGCATGGGATCCTGAAATGAAGGGAAGGTATGCATGTGCCACCCTTTGAATAAAGATGACAGAAAGGGCTGACACCTTAATGGAGCTCAGACTAAAGCATTTGGTCACACCATCTGAGCAGATATATTCTTATCAGCATACCACTGGTGGAAGATGGACCAAATCCTATGGTATGCCTTTGTGGAAACAGGTTTCCTGGCCTAGCCCATAGCAGAAATGGCCTCATAAGAGAGAATCCCTTTCTTCTTAGAATGGTGGTCTCAAGAGCCATACAGTCACAGCAAATTCATCTACATCCTCATACCATATTGGACCCTGCAGTCTTCCTTGTGAAAAAGATTACATTTTCTCTAAATGAGTGGCAATACAAAAGCAGTGGGTACTTAATCTAAACATACAAATAGTATTTCAGTGTTCTTACCCATTAAATCCTTCTCTCTTTAGTCCATAAAGAACACAAGTACCATGGGGTTGAGTCCCTCCCGGAGGGCAGGGCACATCACAAAATACAAGGTCTTTTAGGGTGGAGACTCCCTCCTCTTTTTCCAACTCCCCCCCCGCCTACTTCCCAGTATTTATTTGACCACAGCAAGAACAACTAAGAGGAATCCTCTTCCCAGGGAAGGAGCACACATACGTTTTTTTTTTTTTCTATGGGTGGGAGACCTGTAACATAAGAGAAAAGGTAAGAAAACTAAAATCCTATTTTTTCTTATGTCTAATATTGACACAGGTACCATGGGGATATACCAAAGCATCCCAAAGATTCCAGGGTGGACAAGGAGAAAAATGACCATGAGTTTTCATGATACCAGAGTTCCCTAGAACCAAACTATATTCGTAGAATATATCTAAGGAAAAAAAAAAGAATAAAAACCTCCACCTGCTTTGCAGGACACATGAATTCTGTTAAGTATGCTAGGGGTTAAGCTGGAAGAAGAGGAGGGGGTCTCCACCCCAGAGACCTTGTTTTTTGTATGTTCCCTGCCCTCCAGGAGGAGGAACTCAACCTCATGGTGCCTGTGTGCCACATTGGACGTAAGAAAAAAAACAACCAAATTGCATCTACATATGACCGACTATATGTGCACTAAAAATTCAACTTTTGGATTAGATTTTAGGGATCAAACATAAAATTACTACATTTCATAGAAGCTAGCTGGAAGTACACATTTTAAATTATAATGCCATTTCATATATTTTTGGTGTTCGTGTTCTTTTGATGCATATGATATTTCTGAAAAGGAAATTCTATGGCTCTGTAACCAATGCAACACTGCAGTGTGTTTTTCATTAGCAAACTTTATTAAAGGGAAGGTCTGATCACCTTTAGGAATAGGGATCAGTCCATCCATCATTTTGGTTGCAATGTCAACATAATTAAAAGAGAAAGTATTGATTTTTACTCTCAGCCGGGCTGAATGGACGCTTAATTTGTGAGCGACTGACCTCAGAAATTATTTTCTGCTTTTATTTTGCATAACCCACAATATTTTCGGATACCAGCTTACAGGGTTTACCCTATAGTGTGTGTGGATTATGGTGAGGAGCAAACATGCAAAGAAGGATGTGAATCTCCAGCATTTTTTCTCAAATAAGCATAGAAGCCAGCCTCTAGCTGCAAGCTCCAAATGGCAGAGGGGGCTGAGGAGAGATCTTGCGGCTTATCCGCATGCTCTTTCGACGTAGAGGATGCAGATAGCCTAATTGACTCCTCCTCCCAGGGAGACACTGAGATCTCATCTATGAAGTGGAACATTAATAACCTCCTGTCTGACCTAAAGGCTTTCCTTCATGAGGAACTTCTGGAAGTGTGCAGAGCGTTAATTCAGATCGACAGACGAGTTGAGGCCCTTGAAGCTGGCATGACACATCTATCTGCTTTCCACACCAAATCATCTAAGCTCTTCAAAGCTTTAAGACAATAACATCTTGATCTCTTAAGCAAAGTACACGATAAGGACAACCGCAACAGCAAATGCAACTTACTTATCAAAGGGATCTCTGAAATCTGATTTCCTACAGTGCCTTTTCCTTCATCTCCCTAAAGCTCCTGCTTCCAAACTATTCCACCTGAAAAGTGCTCCTTGGGCACTGAAGCCCAGGGAACCCCGGCTGAGGCTCCATGTCATGTTATCTTGCTCTTCAATGCATACCCTGACAGGAAGACTGTTTCCACCATTGATTTTGAAGGCCACTCTATATCGGTGTTCCAAAATCTCTCCCCGATGAAGGTTCAGTGCTGTAGGGAATTAAAACCCATCACTGCTGAGCTGCCCTGATGGAGCTACCCTTTGTCTCTATTGGTGCCCTACAATGGCTCAACACATATCCTGAGATACAAAAGAAATGTTAGGGCCTTCCTATCTCACTTGACCTTCAGCTTACAGGGCGATGTCGACATCTTCACCACTTAACCCTCAGGTTAAAGCAATCGGGTGAACTGATGAGCAATCTTCATACTCACCTTATGTTTTAACAATGATTTTGAGCCGTTGCCTCCTAGCAGTTCCCTACTGCCATGGTTCAGACTAAACAGTTATAGTGCTCTTGTCTGACCTAAAGGCTTTCCTTCATGAGGACCTTCTGGAAGTGTGCAGAGAGTTAATTCAGATCGACAGACGAGTTGAGGCCCTTGAAGCTGGCATGACACATCTATCCGCTTTCCACACCAAATCGTCTAAGCTCTTCAAAGCTTTAAGACAATAACATCTTGATCTCTTAAGCAAAGTACACGATAAGGACAACCACAACAGCAAATGCAACTTACTTATCAAAGGGATCTCTGAAGGCCACTCTATATCGGTGTTCGAAAATCTCTCCCCGATGAAGGTTCAGTGCTGCAGGGAATTAAAACTCATCACTGCTGAGCTGCACTGATGGAGCAACCCTTTGTCTTTATTGGTGCCCTACAATGGATCAACACATATCCTGCGATACAAAAGAAATGTTAGGGCCTTCCTATCTGACTTGACCTTCAGCTTACAGGGCGGTGTCGACATCTTCACCACTCAATCCTCAGGTTAAAGCAATCGGGTGAACTGATGAGCAATCTTCATAATCACCTTATGTTTTAACAATGATTTTGAGCTGTTGCCTCCTAGCAGTTCCCTACTGCCATGGTTCAGACTAAACAGTTATAGTGCTACAAATTGAAATGTATGTAGAGTTATACTTTATTTGTTGATGCAGCCCTGTTCTCATTTGAGACTGTGATGCAGTGTCCAAAATCTTAGAGGCTATCTCTTAGTGTATACTCAAGATGTTGGTAATGCTCTTGCCTGCTTGTAGGTTCTCTCTGTTAAGGGTATACTCTAAACTTGCCTTTGGATGTTTTTTTAGGGTTCTCCTCTCCTCACACATTGTGCACTGAGCTACCCATTTTTAGGGGGCTTGTTGGGGTGATGGCCTTGTGTGAGATGCCGAGTGCTATACTCTGTAAACATTTTATCAAAGTGGAATGTTCACCTTAATTCAGGTTTGCATATTTGGGAAAAAAAACTGCCTATATGTCATGTTAACCAAAAGGCCAGCAAACACACAATTCAGAAGATATTCACACTTTTTCATATGCTAATGTATGCTAATTATGGCATTATGCAGCATTAATAATGTATTCATATGCTAATTAAGCTACATGACGTTTCACATGTTAATGAAGGTTTCAAGGACGTTTCATATCCTAATTAAGCTCTGTGCAGTAGCAGGAAGTGTTTAGTTTCACTTTGCCCACAAATAAAAGTATGAATATATCCTAAAATATACATCTGCTGGACTTTGGTTAACATGACATATAGGCAGTTTTTAATTCATTTTTCAAATATGCAAAATACGGTGAAAGTCCCACTATAATGTTAGGCATTGTAATTGTTCGCACCTCGCAAACTTACATTGTGTTTCCTGTTTCCTTGAATAGCCTATTTGGGATGTCTCGCTCTCCGACTGCGAGGGCTAGGTATCACTCTATTAGGGAGCCCAGTAAGGAGCAACTAGCGAGGGAGATACTAGATGTTGAGCTGCGTGCGTTATTACAACTACTGAGGTCTTTATTAATTATAGTTTGTAACCTATTTCTGCTCAGTCCACCTTGATTTGGGTGCGAACTGAGGGAGATTGACTTGGTTGTACAGGGTCCCTGATTTGGGGGGGGGGGGTGCCTGGTTAGGTGCCAGCCGCAGATGGTGCTCCCAGTGTCACCCTGGCTAATTTGCTATCGGTGTTAAACATTTTTATTGGGGTGTGGGAGTTTCAATTGCTTATACCTTGCTTGATTAAATAGGCTCCACATTTACTTGGGGCCCTTAATCAGCGGATCTCCCTGTTCAGTAGTGCACACTGGACATCCCTCTTTTAGGGAATCCTATGGGGTGCATTCGGTGATGGAGCTTCTAGATGTTGACATATTGTTAATTGTAATTTCTCATGTTTCGTACAGAACATATGTGAGCTCATAAAGTTATTTAGGCTGGGCCCTGTGTGCGATTGCCTTGTTCATCTGGGGACTCCCCTCTAGGTTGTCTTACATGGATATCACTGCTTTTAGGGGGTTGAATGGGAACCAGGGGAGTGTTTGTTGAGGCCAGACCAGATGTAATTTTATTTATATTTTAGCGAGGCGTGGGAGCGGCAGCTCAATCACTGGGCCTCCGTTGTTTGGGACCCACTGTCTCTGGCTGTGGATTTAGTCATGTGTGCAGTGATATTAACACTGGAGATTATTTGGTAAACATTAGTGACCTAACCTACTTTCCTCTAATAAACACACTTCAGAACTTGCATGGGCCTTGTGCCAATGGGGATGGGGGTTCCGCCTCTGGTGGGATGCACTTGCCAGGTGCCCTTTAAAGTGGTGCCTGCAGCGATGTTGCCCTGGGTTGCTGTTACCTCATGCACACTATATTTGCTTTTATGTGGGTCCACATAGGCAGCTCTTGTGTACCTAAGCTTTACTTCATGGCTTTGGCCTGGGACGAGTTATGTGCTTGACTTGGCTTTCTGTTATAGGTTGAGATACTCTATAAGCACATGCAGGGTCGGACGTTAATCACGGGTTCAAGCTTGGAGGTTATGATTCACTAGTCTATTTCTTTGATCGAACTTTCAACTTGTGACTGGCTTGCCCTCCATGGGTATTCTAGGAGGTTCAGATTTCAGGAGAGTATATTTTGCCAACAAGTCACATTCTGAATACCAGAATTTGTCCTGAAATTGGGACTCCCTTTCTGAAATCTAGAGGGATTCACCTATGTCAGTGTTTGGGATCCTAGGGCGGTGATGTTTTGCTTTAACTGTATTTGGTTTTAGATTTTACTTCTTCTCATTTGTTCTCTAGTATTGTTCTGGCGGTCATGGAACAGTATGTGTCTGGACAGTTTCAAATACATCGGTATTGGTCCTGTTTAGACTCTCCTTTCCATGTGCTGTCAGTGCTCTGTTTCTTGTTTTTTAACTTCAATAGGCATTCAGTGGACATTCCCCCACATTTTCTTGACACAAGTCTACTCTCTTTCCTTCATTTCTTCCCTCTCTCTCTTTTGTCCCTCCCCTCTTCTGGCCTACACCCTTGCCTCATCAGCATGCAAAATGATTCTATGCATAATATACTACTGTTGTCATCCTCATCTATAGCATCAGCTCCAAGTCTTCTCTATTTCGTCCTACAATATGAAGGCACTCAATTCTCTCACTAAGGTTTCTAGCGCTCCATGACTTTCACCATCTTAATGGAGATATAGTATTCTTACAAGAAAGCTATCAAATTTGCCCTTACATGCGTTCTATAGTTCCTAGTCATGCAAAAAAAAACGTTTTGTCGCCATCTTGAGTCATAAACATATCCCTTTCTTAACATTCCTCTTCTCTTTGAAATCCTGAAAGTCATTTCCTACTTATTAAGTGTTCTATTGATAACCAGATACGCAACTGTGCATGCTTTTACTTTCCAACAGAGTCTCAACTTTGCATTCTGTATTGCAGAGGTTGGACTCTCGTGAGGGGATGCAGACTATGGTTGTCACTCAACTCTACCCTCCATCCCCCTCCTTGGGTTGCTCATTGGGTTCCTCTTCATACTCTCATACCCTCAGACTCCTCAACTACTCTCTCTGCACATAGATTATTAGACCTAGGGTGGATCTGACCACCATGATTACACCTTTTTTCTCTCACCCTCACAATCATTACTCTCGCACAGACTTTTTTTTTTTTTTTTTTTTTTTTCTTTCTCTATCCCACGATAATCTTACTCTGGTGGAAGCGGCTTCAATAAGTAATATCACATGGTCAGACCATGCTCCCATTAGAGTTGAGATACATATGCAGAGAGGGAATATGTCAACATGCCAGTGGGAGTTAGATGAAACAGTTTTATGCCAGCCAGATGTTAAAACCTCTATTGCTAAAGCCTTGGAAAATTACTGTGCTGAAAATGCCAATAAGAATACTTTCCCACTTCTTCCTAAGCCGGGTAAGTATTTGTAAATGTGTGAAAGTTATAGACAGATATCACTTTTTAACCTTGTCTTTAAAATGTAAGCTATGATTATGGCATAACGCATCAAGCCACTCCTTTTTCATAAGGATCAAGCCGGCTTTATCGCAGGCAAGGAAGCTCAAGCCAACACTTGGAAACATTTACATTTAGCTTTCAGAAATAGATTACATTTCCTTCACTCTGAAATAATCCGTCTTTCCACTGGTGAGGAGAAAGAATTTGATAGAGGCAGTTGGCCTTTCCTTGAAAATTCGCTGTGGGTGGTTGGCTTTGGACCCAGCTTCCTTAACTATGTGTTCTCCTAACTTAACCGTATTGCAAAAGTCTGAGTGAATGGTACACTCACCGAAAATTTTCAGGGATGCCCCCTCATGCCTATCATTTATACTAGTTATTATGGAACAAACGGCACAACACACACCAGCATACTTCTATTTCTAGATGTACGCATAGGTGGTGTCAAACACAAATATATGTGAGAGAGAGAGAGACTTGAATATAGGGCTACATCCCTCTATTTTTCAACTGCTTCAAATTTATCACCCATTGTGGTGGTTTACAACCTCCATTACATATTTGGGCGTTAAACTTGTCCCCTCTTTTGATGCACTTTTCTGTCAATTTTCCTCTTCTTTTGAAAGCAATACAATGAGATTTACACACATGGGAACCCTCTTTGCTGTGGTTTGGCAAGATTAATGCAGCTGAAATTAAGGTTCTTCCTAGAATTTTATACCACTTACAAGCTTTACCTGTTAAACTCTCCCCCCCTTCCTTTTTCGTCCCTATGAAACGATCATTTCACCGTTTTATATGGCATTCTAGATCACCCCATATTAAACTGGACACTTTATACATTAATAAGAAACCATAGGGTTAAGCCTCCCTCCTTACATCGATCATAGATTGGCCATTGTGGCTCAGATAAAACCTAGGTGAGTTTGGAATGAACATCTGTTCATCTGACAGTCCTGCTAGTGGAGGCATTCCCATTTCCGTTACCAAAAAAAAACAAAAACAAAAAAAACCCAAAGGGCTTATATCTCATCCTATTCTGGCAAATGTGTATAGTAAACCACTTTGTATATGTTTTTGTTACGCTTAATTTTTCAAAATTGAATTTTGTGCCATCCTGTTTGTTTGTGTATAGCTTGGAGCAATCAGGAGGAAGATCCCAGTGGAGGTGGTCATATCCTATGGGAGTGATTATAGAGTAGAGAGACCATACAATATTCTCCACGTGCAAAATTTGTCAGCTTTAATGTATATTTGTACCTAACTACAGCTAAAAGAGAGTGCTCACTTTATACATATTACATTCTTTCAGTGACTGTTACTGTATTATGCTACTGGGCTTTTTATATTATCAAATATCTGTGTGGCAAGAGCAGGTTGAGGGGGAGCAGCCTGAGCTACAAGTGCCTGCTTCTGAGTCAGGATTATTATTATTCACAGTCACCTTAATGCCATCCATCATACAGGATATTTATAGCATATGTTAGATACCTACAATTGGGGGGGGGGGGGGGGGGGGGGTGTGTGTGTGTGTGTGTGTGTGTGTGTGTGTGTGTGTGTGTGTGTTTTTGTTTTTTTTGTGGTGGTTCAATCACAGTTCCAAGATTTATTGCACTAGGGCACCTTGTGCTTTCCTATTCCTTTGCAGTTTTAGGAATACACATTGGCTTGGGAGAAAGTTGTGGACTTCTTTGAAATTGGAGGATTGACACCGTATTTTGAGGATGGCTTATACTTTATCCATCTCCACTCACTCTTCAGAAACCCACTACAATTTTTGATGCATTGGTATTATACCCCCTCTAGACTACAAAGAACAAATTTTAGCCTTACCTGTTAAATCCTTTTCTCTTAGTACATTTAGGTTACTGGTAACTTTGGGTAGGTGATCAACCCCTTTAAGTAAGCAGGAACAGTTCTAGAAGTGAATGCTGGATGGAGCCTACCTCCCCTCCTTAGCTGCAGCTAGCCAGTCCCCTGCAGTAAGATTTGACACACTAACTACTGACTAGGTAGCAAGAAGGGAAATAAGACTCCTGTGAACACCCAAAAAGACTACCCCATGTTCTGCCACAGGAGAGCCAAGAATGGTCCCTTGACAGGGTGGGAGACCAGTAACCTATATAGACAAATCCTTTTCCTCTAACATGTAAGACTAAAATCCTCTTTTCTAGGTCATCCAATATAGGTTACTGGTAATTCTGGGATGTCCAACCATTGAGTTTCCCAGAGGAGGGAAGGCAAGGACCAGACGCAGGCCCCCAAAGTCACCAGAGCATATATGAACCATCAGATCATAGACAGCCCAACAGTAATAAACAGTCAACGGACACAAACTAGGGAAAACAACCCAGGAACTGACCACAGCACACTGAACTACAGCCCACTGGGCTTAAAGGTTAAAAGAGTACTGAAGAGATTAAGGAGGTCCTAGACAGGCAAAGCTGCCTTCAGGATCTTCCTCCCAAAGCTATCAGCGGATACCAGCACATCAACGCAATAGTGTTTAAAGAAGGTATGTACAGATGACAAAGTAGCAGCCTTGCACAATTGATAAGCAGAAGCCCGATTCTTGTAAGCTCAAGATCCCCCAATGGATCTAGTGGAATGAGCCATGACGAAAAGAGCGTCAGACTGGCGAATACACTCAGTGCGGTACACAGATGTGGTGCTCTGCCTTAAGTTCTAACAAGTGAAGATCCCTTTCCTTGTCAGATGTAGGGTCAGGGCAGAAAGAAGGTACCACAATCTCCCGATTAATGTGGAGTTCAGAGACCACCTTCAGGAGAAACTCCTGCAAAGTGTGAAGCACCACCTTGTCTTTGTGAACCACCAAAAATGGCTGTCTACAAGACAGGGCATGCAACTCCACAACAGCGGACAGACACGATGGCGAGGATAAAAGCCATTTTCCAAGTCAGCAGGGGTAAAGAAAGAGTAGCCAAGGACTCAAAGGGAGGGCGCTGAAGGGCGCCCAAAACCAAATTAAGATCCCACTGAGGAGCAGGATTTTTAAATACAGGACAAGTATGAGCAACACCCTGGAAGAAAACCTTGACATCAGGAAGATTAGCTATGCGTCTGAGGAAAAACAAAAACAAAAAAAAAAAAAAAAAAAAAAAAAGAGAGCAGAAGTCTGAACTTTACGGGAACTCAAACTGGGGCCTTTGTCCACTCCGTACTGCATAAAGGACAAGACCGTGGGAAGATCAAATTCCTGAGAAAGCTCCTTAGCACACCAAGAGAGAAAAGTAGACCAGACTCGATGGTAGGCCTTGGAGGAAACAGGCTTGCGTGCAGTAAGCCTAGTAGCCACCACACCAGAAGAGAAACCCTTCCTCTTCAGTACTGAGGATTCAATTTCCATGCCGTCCAACCCAGACGATGGACATCCTCCTTCCACAGGTATCCCTGTAGAAGATATGGATGGCAGGGAAGCCGAAAGGGCTCCGCCACTGAGAGATCCAGAAAGCTCTGGAAATCAAACCTGCCGAGGCCAGTACGGATCAATCAGAATGACTGGACAGCACTCCAGCCGCAGCTTCTGCGGCACCCTGTGTAACATGGGAATGGGAGGAAAGATGTATGCCAGAGGAAAGTGGCAAGGTATTGACATGGCATCCACTGGTATAGGATCCCTCCAGCAAGAGCAGAACGTCGGGACCTTCTGATTGTGTCTTGTTGCCATCAGGTCAATGCACGGGAGTCCCCAACCTCTGTACAATGAGGTTGAACACCTCTTGATGCAGTTCCCACTCTCCACAGAGTGTCGACTGAGGAAATCTGCTAGAACGTTGTCTACGCCTGAAATGTAAACTGCGGATATGGCTGGAATATGTTCTTCTCTCTAGGACCTCTAACCAAGAAGCGAGACTTCTTGTTCTGTCTTGTTTGTTGATGTAAGCCACTGCAGTGGCATTGTCGGACTGGACTCTGACTGGGCATCCCATCAGCTGATGCGTCCGGTGGAGAAGAGCATGAAATATCACCCGAAGCTCCAACACATTGATGGAAAGGAGAGATTCCTCCAGAGACCATCGTCCCTGAGCATTCATGTGGCCCAGAACCGCTCCACAGCTGGACAGGCTGGCGTCCGTCACCACAGTCATCCAGAAGGACTTGCCCTTCAGAGGTTGCGCCACCATGACAGACTCAGCTCCACATGAAGAGGGAGAGACACCAACATCTTCAGGAGGTCCGGCTGTCCTTTGCACACCTGGATGACAAACCTCTGGAGTTCCCTGGTGTGATCCATGGCAAACGGGACCACTTCTATGGTGGAGATGAAAAACCCCCCCCCCCCCCAAAGAGGTCAACTTCTTGGCCGGAACTAGATAGTGAGCCACAACAGCAGACACTTTGTGGACGATCTGGCGAGCTACTTCGTCCGTGAGAAACACCATGCCCTGCTGGGTGTCGAAGAGAAGTCCCAGGAATACCAGCCTCCGAGATGGTACTAGATCCAACTTGTCCATGATGAGGATCCACGCATGATGGCTGAGTGTGTTAATGCAGTCCTTGACCTGCTGATGAAGAACGTCCAGAGAGGGTGCCTTCAGAAGCAAGTCGTCTATATGTGGAATGACTGATGCCGTCCTGATGGAGGACAGACACTAAAGCTCCCAGGAGTCGATTGAAACTTGAGGAACTGTAATCAAACCAAAGGGAAGAGCAGAGAACTAGAAATGCCCTTAGTCGCAAGCAAACCTGAAGTATTGCAGACTCTCTGGATGAATGGCAATAAGCAGGTATGCACCCTGAAGATCCAGAGAAGCGAGGAATTCCCCAGGAGACATGGTCGTGATCACAGACCATAGACTACTGGTGATAGTGAGTCTTGATGACAAAGGAATTGAGATCCATTAGGTCCAAAATTGGACAACAGCCGCCGTCCTTCTTGGAAACCACACACAGGTTGGAGTAAAAATCCAAATCCATGTCCTGTAACGGGACTGGTTCCAGAACATCCTTGTCCAAAAGGGTCTTTATGGCACCGTTGAATAGACTCCCTGAGTAGTGTGAGAAAGAAAGAACCTGAAAGGAGGAAGAGAGGTGAAAGGGATCCTGTACCCCTCTGACACTACCTGCAAAACCCAAGGATCTGCCACGAAGTCAGTCCAGATACTGAGGAAGTGGTGCAAGCGATTACCCACTGGAGCGTGGGGACCGGGATTCGGCAAGTCATGCCAAAGGAAGTT
This sequence comes from Rhinophrynus dorsalis, assembly GCA_037306005.1. Classification (NCBI taxonomy): domain Eukaryota; kingdom Metazoa; phylum Chordata; class Amphibia; order Anura; family Rhinophrynidae; genus Rhinophrynus; species Rhinophrynus dorsalis. Next base: position 308,217,659 of record CM074724.1, read on the forward strand.
TGGAAGCATTGGGCTTTGTGGAGGACTTGGGCCTCCATTGCTGTTTGGGCTTGGAGGAGGAACGTGGTTCGCCAGGCGCGTCTCAGCCTGGAAGGAACAAAAAAGCCAATTATGCCTAGTAGGAGTCTTTTTCCTAAGGACCATGGGCAGGAGGGTAACTTGCCATCAGTGGCCTCACTATTGAGGTCCTTAAAGGGATAGTAATACTTAAAATGTAAAAAAAAAAAAAAAAAAAAAAAAAAAATATATGTTGTAGTGTTTATCCCCCTGAGTAAAACAAGATGAATTGTTTAGGTGCAATATCACAGTAGCCTGAAATTGTACAGATCCATAGGATCGTGTAGCAACAGCACCACTGTACAATTTCAGGCCACTGTGATATTGCACCTAAAAAATTCAAATTTGAAAATTAATAACTTTTGAATGAAACACCTTTCAGCAGTGGGAGTACTCTTGTTTTACTCAGGGGGATAAACCTTACAACATTTTTTTTTTTTTTTTTTTTTTTACATTTTAAGTATTACTATCCCTTTAAGCTCTGGCCCAAACAGAGAGGTGCCTTGAAAAGGCAAAGAGTAAGGCCTTCTTAGAAGCAGTGTCAGCAGACCAGATCTTGAGCCAAAGCCCGTCTAGCAACCACATAGTGAAGACTCTGGCCACCAAACAGATGGCATCAAACATAGCGCTGAACCTAAGAGGTGTGCAAGGAGCCCTAACATCTCAGCAGTAAGAGCTCTGACGGACAGCCACAGTTAGATGTTCAGTCCAGACCACAAAGGCCCTGTTCACCCAGGCAGCAGCAAATGCAGGGCGTAGGGAAGTATCAGCAGTAGCAAAAATGTTCCTGAGGGAAGTCTCAAGCTTCTTGTCAGTCGAATCTTTAAGGGCAGAGGCGTCAGCTACAAGCAACTCTGACTTAGAGTCTAGAAACAGGGATGTCCACCTTGGGTGGATGAACCCACTGATCTAACACTGCTTCAGAGAAAGGATATAGCTTAGCAAACTTCTTAGAGACAGAAGGCTTTTTGTCAGGATACTTCCACTCATCGAAAACTAGACTGTCAAGAGTGGGGTTGGGGAAAAACAAGTATACAGCCTCTTAGGCTCCTGAAACACATAAGAGGGGTCTGAAGGAACCTCTTGTACCAAGGAGATGTTAAGGGTGTTCAACATAGCCCTGATCAGGCCCCTCAGCTGAGGGATCCGGATCAGCCTCAAAGGGGTCCCCATGGAATTAGGAAGAGACCACCTCAGAACATTCCCCCTCATCTGAATCCACCAACAGTTCCTCCTCAGAGGAATCTGATACATCAGGTACTCCCAGTGGTTTTGGCTGGGAAGATATGACAGGAGTAGTGGGCTGCCAAGACTGGAAGACCCCCTGTAATTGGGATGGGAAGAGTTGTAAGGTAGAGCTAAGTTCTCTGGTAGTAGCCTTAAACTCTTGCATCCATATTGGCTGTAATGCATGGCTGGAGGCCCCTGGGGGAGACACAGCAGCACATGCTAGCCTAGAGTATTCTCTAAGTAACCCTGATTGGCATGAAGAACAGTGCGTAATGGGGGACACAGACTCCAGTATCCTTTGTCTTCGGTCTGGCCCCAAGCTCCAACAGAGTAGACATTCTCACATTGTCAAAATGTTTAAAGTGTAAAGAATCCCCCAATATAGTGTGTATGATTAAAATTTCACCTGGTAAGGGTTAATCTGCTGAGGAGAGAAGGGAGTCCAAGCCCTGCACAGGATACTTGTGAAAGGAAAGCACAAAATGGCTGCCACGACTGGAGCCAATCCAAAACGAGCATGCGAAGCAAGCACTCATGGGAAATGTAGTTTTCCCTGTAAAAGTACCCCAACAGTGCCCGAAGCCCCCCAAGAGACACAAAATCTTGACCGAATAGTAGAGCAAGGGCAGACAAACAAAAAAGCTAAAACTACAGTAGAACTGTTCTCTTGCCCGTGTCTTCATCAACCAACAAATCTTACTGGAAGGGATTTGCTAGCTGCTGCTAAGGGGAGGAGGTAGGCTCCACCCAGCATTCACTTCTAGTATTGTTCCTGCATACTTAAAGGGGCGGATCGCCTACCCAAAGTTACCAGTAACCTATATTGGACGACAAAGAAACATGTTTTAATCCTCAAGCTCCTCTTGCTGGAGATGCTGGGAGGATAGGGGGTACGCAGATTCATATACGGTGGTTGAGTACTAAGATTTCATCCCACTGGTCAGAATGGCCAAGTTCTGTGGAACAGTTTCCTTAAACATTTCTGGCAATCGCTATTTTATCTTGCTCTACCACCCTCAAGAAACATTTTATTCCAATGTTTCATGTAGCCAAAGCTGTTATTCCTAAGCAATGGAATGATCTGAATCCTCCCTGAGCTGTGTAGTGGTCAGGTGTGGATATGTCCTGACTCGCTTTACTTCGGTTGACACTTCTGAAAAGGAGGACCAGATCCTGACCAATTTTTCTAACACTTTTACATCTTCGAGATCGTAATTTATGAATTGCTAGGTGTTTGGCAACCTCAAATTCAAGGGGTTAAAAAAAAAGCACCATCTAAATTTGGAAATATTCGTATGTCCTTATGATGCTGTTGATTTGCTCCAGAATTGTTCCTCCAACTGCCCTGCATACAGGCCATAGTTATCAAAAAGATAAAACTGTCACTAATGGAAAAAAATGCAAGCATAGGGAGTTTTATTTTTCACAAGTGTCCTATTCAAATTGGATATCTGACCCAACCCAAAAGTCTCCCGCTATATAATGCGTGGCCAACCTGCGACTTCACATATGGTACGATTCCCATCCTTCCAAAACAGTCATCCATGAGTAGTCAGTCAGTTGGACTTCCAGCTGCTGTGGACTATAAACTTCCATTGTACGCAACACCAGTCCCCATAAGCCGGAAGCCCAAAATGCAACTACCTCTACATTAGCCCAACACAAGGTTGCCCACCCACCTTAGCTCTATACAGATAAAGGAAACAGCAATTTCTTCATGCCAATAATTTATTCAAGATTGCTGTACAATTCTAGAAACCAGACCTCCGAGACAAGAGGCTGGGCTTCTAGCAAACTACATCCTGGCTCTTTTAGTTTTGTTTCTAACAACAATACAGTATTCACTTCTCGATTCTAAAACAGGAATAAAAAGGAAAAGGGGAAGTCGAAGAAATAAAATATTTAAAAAGGAGTTAAGGGGAGGGATATCAGCAAGGAGTCTGAACATTTTCATTAAGAAAAAAAAAATGAACATATTTACAAAGAAATTGATAGCTACATTTTCTCAGATACAAGAATTTGTAGTAGAAGGGAAAAAAAAAATCTAAATATATATATTTACAATTAAAAAAAAATCCAAAACCTGACCCAGGAAAAGTGGGAGAAAATATAAAATTACATTTTTTGAAAGAGATGGATTACAATGACAATTATCCCAGGGAACGTGTAGATAAGCATTTAAGATAAATAAGCAGCTACCCCAACCCTCCAAATCTCCAACAAAGGTCCCCTTTAACCAGTTGGGTACCACACATGTTAAACATATTGCATGATCTTAAGAACCCAAGGGCATAAGCAGCCAGAAGGCTCATCACAGCTAGTACTGCTATTCCACTGGATTCCAAATGAAGTACAGCAGGTTAACTGCCCCTGTAGAATTGAAATGGTTAAAAACAAAATGGGACATTACTATTAACCTAACCATTGCCAGAGTTGAATGAAACCTCTGGGTCTGTTTTAAACCCTTGGATGCTGAAGGTCTCAGATGCAATCCATTGGAGACCTCTAGAATTCATGGGGTTAAAGAGAAAAAGTGATAATAGGGTAGGAGGCACAATACCAGGCGTCAAGGTCCATACAGAGTCAGGTGGTGCAGATATCCTTGACTGAGCAAAGCTGGGAGATTTAAAATGGCTGAGCCAATTATTAACTTAATTCTTGTTTTTTGCAGCTCTTGAACACGGAGGCTGCACACCCCACCTGTTAAACAGAGCAAGCTTCCTTACAGTTCAAGGACAACACTGCCAAAGTTCTTTCTACCCTAGTTGACACAATGGGCAATATACAGAAAGAAAATGTGGACATCTCTAGCACTCATGGTATAAGCAAAAGGACATTTTTATTTTTGTCCCCTAGGGTGTGGTTGGTTTGCCCAAAAACTGCACTGTTTTTGTGCAAACAGCCCTATGTCATAGTTAAGTGATTAAAGGCCATTTTTAAGGGTGGGGACCGACTTGTTGATTGACCTTGAGGACATAGCTTGGAGACTTGTTATACAGTCAATGTTTCAAACCCATAGATGTTGGTGGACATCCCTTGTCTCACCACCTGTTGGAATAAAATAACTATCAACTTCAGCTGGCTAGGTCCCTCCCACTTGCACAACAGTTACTGTAAACCTGAACTGAATGTTGGCAGACCATGGACGATGGGAGATTGTGTCCAGCAGTAGCTGGAAATTCACCCCGTTTCACAGTACATCCACACACAATACCGATGGGTGCTGTTACCGCTGATATACCTCCTTTGATCACTAGGAGATCCCTAAAAACAGCAGTGTTCAGAGCCCAGATTACCAGTTCTAAGAACCTACTAAATAAAGTAGCAAATACAAAAATCCAGCATCAGCAGTATGTTACAATCAGTTTTAAAATAAATCTTAAAGGGTTAGGCTAGAAGGGGGCATTAAAAACTAGGTGGTCAATGGTTGCACTTACCAAGAAGTACGAGTAGGTGCTGGATGGGGTTAAAAATAAAATACACAGGAATAGTACAACTACACTAAAAATTCTCATCTGCTAGGAGCACATTAACCCCTAGGCTACTAAGCAGGAGCATTTTTCTTAACTGGGCACGTTGAAAGCAGAGGATTAGGAGGGAGCATGAAGTGTGTCCATAACCTAAAGGGCAGTGTGCAGAAAAGCAAGATGTGCAAGATAACATTCTTATTGCAAGGAAATGCACTGGTGACCTCTAGCATGTGAGGCATTAGGAGTCCAATTTGAATCCATGGGTATTTTTATTTGTCCCCGTGGTACATAGGATTTGCTCCAGAATTTATAACTATTGAATTCTGCACAATGCCCTACGATCGCCAGTTATCCACTTAATTAACAAAGTAAAATATAAGGGGCAAGACCCCCAAATGTCAAACAATGCCCCAATTTTAAACTGTTCATATGCATCCTCTTTCTAAAGAGACAGGGTAGAACTAATTTAAATGAGAAAAGTAGAGTACAGGTAAGCAAGCCTTTGGGTTCTACAGTTACTGGAGACGAAGTATGGATAAGGAGGATGGGAGTTGCAGTCAAACAGCTGGAAAGCTAAAGGTCTGCTACTCCTGGTATAGAGTCTTTCATTAAACCTGTAAGTGCCAGATGTGTACACAAATTGCAAAGCAATGTGTTGTGTACCCCTCTGGCACACAGATGGGTAAATGGAGCACTAAAATATGTGTTAGTCTTACAGACAAGGGCATGCTTCAAACATACAGAGAAGCTTCTTACTTTCACAGAACGCAAGATCTAAGATATTATGGTGCATATACGTAAAATAAATGCATACATTCTGAGGTAAAACCACCATAAAGGGGAAAAAAAAAAAATCCTAAAATAAGGACTCATCCACTTGGATGCTTGAGATGTCGCCAATGCATTGCAAAGCATTATTTTTAGACCTCTACTATCCATGGTGTTAAAAATCATCAACACTTAAGTTGCTTGTAGAATTGCTCCACTTTTGTCTTTAAACCAATGCTGTTGCAGAGATAGGCAACCTTTGGTTCAACAGCTGTTAAGACTACAGCTCATCTCATCCCCCACCAGCTGATTGGGGATGATGGGAGTTGCAGCCTTCAACAGCTGGATAGAAAATTATTTGTAACTGTGCCAATATGAGTAAATGGTAACTAAACAGAGTGCCACTGGTTCCCGTGTAGTCTGTTAATGATTTTCAGAAGTATCATGCTTTAAAAAAATGGATATCACCAGATTACCCTATATTTACAGGGGGATGCATTTTCCCAGTACCCTGCCACTTCCTGTCTCTTACTTCCTTATAATGGGAGAAATGCCTGATCAGAAAGTGAACAGTGTAAAGGAAGGTGGCTTCCAGCACCCCAGTGAAACAGCACATGCAGGACCACAAACCAGGATCTGAATTTTACAATATATTCAGATAATAGCAACTTATAGTTTAGCACTGATAATCCTTCCCATCTCCCTCAGGCTCCTATTAATCTTCTCTGCTTATAGCCAACACACAGGGACGTGTGTGTGCGTGTTACATAAAAAGTAAAGCAATTCTAGGGCAAGACACCGGCATCATAAGGTACACATCAATATTACACATATAAATCAGACTTACACCACTGAATACTACAAAGATCTCTAACACATGGCAAAGCAATTAGTAGTTGCTGTCTATAACTCACTATAACTCAGTGGGTGGTCACACAGGCAATCTATGATCAACTATATAGTTCAAATAACAAGAAAATTATATTATAAATACCCCAAAAGCTCTATAGCAAGAGGCATAGGCATACTGAACTCCCTCTTGTTAGTTCAAGTTTGCAACTGGTCCCTTCCGAGTAAGTCTGAACTAGAAGGCACCAACTTTAAGTTTTAATTGACAAGATGGGAGTTTTGTGTGTTGCTTATTATTGAATACATAGTTCAAATTATAATTGACTCGGCAACTACAATGACCATTATATATCTAATACTTATGACCTCATTTAAATCAATAGGAATAAACTTGTTCCCAATGGTGTAGTTGCTTTGCCCCAGAATGGCTACTCTTTTGGCTTTACAAGTGTGCCTCTAGTTATTCAGACAGGAAAGATTAACCTCCCCACAATACCCAACTTCTGAACAACTGTGCCAAATGCCAGTCCAAAACACTCTGAATGGTCAAGTTTGATCTTGCTCAGGTGGGTCAATTAAGACGATTCATCCAATTGCTGATCCACTTGTGCTAGATCCAGATGGATCATTAACACTAGTCTGTTTAGGAGCTAATCGAGACTGAAGTAGAACATAACTGTCTGAACAGCAATATCAGGCAAAACTTGAATCAGCACAGCAGAGAAATGAGAGGGCATAAGGGTGTTCCAAAATACAGTCAATGCCAGATGGGTGGGAAAAGCATTGCACGTCATTGAAGTTTTACTACAGGTCTAGGCAAATTGTGACTCTCCAGCAGACATCTGAGAGACTTTAGCTGGCTGAGAACTCATCCAGCTGAAGTCCAACAACTGGAAAGCCACAGCTTTCCCAGCCCTGGGTTACTGGGACAAATGAAGCATCCATGTTCATAATGAGCATCAGTCCACAAATGAGGAATTATATATTCAGTCCGGCAGCAAAGAAAAATTTAACATTGCCACCTCTAAGATAAATGCCTGCAATGTGGTTCCAGAGTAGTTTTGCTGGTAATACACCAATTAGAGCCTACAGAAGATCAAGCACCAAGAGGCTGACCTGGGGTAATGTACCAAGTGAGCTCTATCCAAGCTCCCTACTTTACTCTCATTACCCCAGCCATCTGTGCTCACAGGAGACAGACATGGATTTGCAGTTTTAAGCCAGATCAAGGTTGGTAGTTGAGAAATTTGCCAACAGCCCAAACTCAGTTTGCTACCTTCAAACAGAAGGCTGCAGATTCACCAGATTATCTTTAGAATTCTGTCCACCCATCCTTTAGAGGAGTTGGTATTCATTAAGATTATAGAAGGGAAAAAAAAGCCCAAAGAGCAAAACTGTTCAATTTAGCAACATGGATAGGAAACCATCTTTAAATAGCCCACGTTTGTTCATTTACTAATTTCAGAAAACCTGCTATAACACATTTGGGTTAGCTAAAATCATCTGTCGGGTAAATGAAAGGCCTCAGAAGTGCAGTGCCAGCCAAGACACTACTCTCCCACACCAAGAGGCAGTAATCTGATTCCTGAGCACCAGGTAGAACTAGTTCAAGTCACAGGTCAGAGGTTCCCACCACGATGCCTGACCAGATCCTTTGAGGACATCTTGTGCAGTGATCTATAAGTTACAGCAATGGAACCTTTGCAAGGTCAGAGGCATCCATGACCGTACAGGAACGGCAAAGGGGGGTGATGTAGCCATCCTGAAGCCTTTGGCTGCTGACCCGAAGGGCATCAGAAGTCTGTGGCTGTGTAAGGGACAGGCGGCGGAGACATTAAAATAACCCTACCAACCCTCACAACTGATCACATCTCCCCCAGTTGAGGGGGGACATGTCAGGAAGAGGACTGGTGAAGAAGCAACTGATGAGAAGGGGCAAGTTGGGGATGGGAGGTACTCCTCAGGAGGTGTTTAGCTCTGCCACATCACTGCTTTTAAGTCTGTCAGATGCAGGTCTTCCGTCACCTAAGAAAAACATTAACGTTAGCACATACACCATATTGTATAGAAATGTACAAGCAATGTGCAACCTCAGCGAAAACATCAACAGCCAAACATAACAAGGGCCTTATTAATCAAGCTCAAGGAGATAATTCTGGGGAAACAACTGCACTGAAGAGGAAAATACTCTTAGTGCTTTTAAATTGATTTACAAAGGGTTTGAAACCTTTCTACTTTTAAAGGTATTAAAGGGATAGAAATGATTTCTCCACAAACTGAGTTTTGCATTTAATTTGCAGATCCCATAATACTACAATTAACTCTAAGGATGAGCAATTTACCAATTACAAGCTCCATTATTAACTCTTCCCACCATCAAGTTTGTTTTGGATGTTCTGTACCATTATCTCATGGTAACATGGGTCAGAAAATTAGATAAAGCAGTACATATTAAAAGCAAGCTCAAGCAAGGATATGCCACTGTTGCCAAGTTCAGAGGCTTTATTTCACTCTGAGACTTCTAGTAGAGTGTCTAACAAGACTTCTCAGTAGAGCAGAGACTAGGGTGGGAAAAGGAAACAAATCAGTTTCCAAACAATCTAGTTTTGTATTAATAGTTGTTGTACCATCATTTGAAATTAAAATTATCTGAAGAAAAAAAAAAATAAATCCCTTTAAAATACATTTAAAGTCAATAGCTATATACATGCCCCCAGCCAGGTTCAGTTGGTTCTCTCCAGAATTACACCTAGCTTGATGAATTAGGCCCCAGGTTTACAAACCAGACACATGGCATAATGGACCAGGCACTGAACAGAGGAGAACAGAAGCATTACATCTGCAGACCTGTCCTAGAGATGCCAGGCTGTATATCCTCATACCCCCTGCAGATGTGCCCAAGCGTTTCTAGGCTCTGCCCCACCACCCCCTGCGTATCCAATCACGTACCGTGCAAGTGAGACGACTGCAGGTGGGGGGGTATGAGGACGGTGTTCAGCGCAGGCTGAATGGAGAGCTCTGGAAGTGACAAGGACAGACAAAATGTGACAAATACTAGACCACCACTCACTACAATGAAAAACCCAGCATGTCCTAACCCCTGACAGTTTAAACTTGAAGTGAACAGCTCTACTGCTGTTGGACTACAATTCATTGCCTCAGCTGGCAACAGAGTTTTAGCCAAAAACCAAAAGAGGGCAGCACTATTCTAGTTTGAATTTTCTCGCAATGACATGCCCTTTCAATACTTAAGACTGGAGATTAGTACAGAATTCTAAATAAGCAGTCTGCTGCCTCTTTGTTACACAACTCACCTACTGAGCTGAAATTGAAGATAGGTGGCAATTCCCGGCCACTAGGGAGACGAGTGTTGGGATCTCTGAGCTCGTCAAAGAAGGAGTGTGCACAGGCTTGTAAGGGGGAGAGTCGGGTGTCTGGTGTGTACTCCAGAAGCCGGCTACACAGTGTAATTGCTTCTGGGGAGGTACGGGGCTTAAAGACCTATAGGGGAGAGAGAGCGGGAGCGAGAGAGGGAGAGCGGGAGCGAGAGAGAGAGAGCGGGAGCGAGAGAGAGAGAGCGGGGAGCGAGAGAGAGAGAGCGGGAGCGAGAGAGAGAGAGCGGGAGCGGGAGCGAGAGAGAGAGAGCGGGAGCGAGAGAGAGAGAGAGCGAGAGAGAGAGAGCGGGAGCGAGAGAGAGAGAGCGGGGAGCGAGAGAGGGAGAGCGGGAGCGAGAGAGGGAGAGCGGGAGCGAGAGAGGGAGAGCGGGAGCGAGAGAGGGAGCGAGAGAGGGAGCGAGAGAGGGAGCGAGAGAGGGAGCGAGAGAGAGCGCGGGGGGGGGAGAGAGCGCGGGGGGGGGAGAGAGCGCGGGGGGGGGAGAGAGCGCGGGGGGGGAGAGAGCGCGGGGGGGGAGAGAGCGCGGGGGGGGAGAGAGCGCGGGGGGGGAGAGAGCGCGGGGGGGGAGAGAGCGCGGGGGGGGAGAGAGCGCGGGGGGGGAGAGAGCGCGGGGGGGGAGAGAGCGCGGGGGGGAGAGAGCGCGGGGGGGAGAGAGCGCGGGGGGGGAGAGAGCGCGGGGGGGAGAGAGCGCGGGGGGGAGAGAGCGCGGGGGGGAGAGAGCGCGGGGGGGGAGAGAGCGCGGGGGGGAGAGAGCGCGGGGGGGGAGAGAGCGCGGGGGGAGAGAGCGGGGGGGGAGAGAGAGCGGGGGGGGGAGAGAGCGGGGGGGGAGAGAGCGGGGGGGGAGAGAGCGGGGGGGGAGAGAGCGCGGGGGGGGGGAGAGAGCGCGGGGGAGAGAGAGCGGGGGGGGAGAGAGAGCGCGGGGGGGAGAGCGCGGGGGGGAGAGAGCGCGGGGGGAGAGAGCGCGGGGGGGGAGAGAGCGCGGGGGGGGAGAGAGCGCGGGGGGGGAGAGAGCGCGGGGGGGGAGAGAGCGCGGGGGGGGAGAGAGCGCGGGGGGGGGAGAGAGCGCGGGGGGGGGAGAGAGCGCGGGGGGGGAGAGAGCGCGGGGGGGGAGAGAGCGCGGGGGGGGAGAGAGGGGGAGATATAGAGTGAGAGAGAGAGAGAGAGAGAGAGAGAGCGGGAGCGAGGGGGAGATATAGAGAGAGATATAGAGAGAGAGAGAGAGAGAGAGGGAGAGAGGGAGAGAGGGAGAGAGGGAGAGAGGGAGAGAGGGAGAGAGGGAGAGAGGGAGAGAGGGAGAGAGGGAGAGAGGGAGAGAGGGAGAGAGGGAGAGAGGGAGAGAGGGAGAGAGGGAGAGAGGGAGAGAGGGAGAGAGGGAGAGAGGGAGAGAGGAGAGAGGGAGAGAGGGAGAGAGGGAGAGAGAGAGAGAGAGAGAGAGAGAGAGAGAGAGAGAGACATAAGAACCTTACAGTCTAGATAAACAAATCATATGGAGGCTGATTTACTTAAAAATAAATAAATTGGAACAAACCAGTTAAATCATAGGTAACAAAAATCATGTTGACTTAAATGGGTCTCGACTTCTTGAATGCAGTTCTCCACATACTGCTTTGCAATAAGTTGGAGACCTCTAGAATTCAAAGGGTTAAAAGCCCAATTTAAAAATCAATGTAGATTATAAATGTGTCCCATGAAATGTAGCTGTTTGCCCCAGTATTTCCCAATTCACTTAGTATGTCTGCCTCATCAAGCTGCATCAGTCCATCATTCTGCCTGGTCACCAATTTGTCACCTACCTTTGTCCAAGGATGTGCTTTGATCTGGGGAAATTTAAATTCTGTGTAGTTTGGATTCATCTCTCGGATTTGTTCCCTTGTGGGGGTTCCTAAAACCTGCAGAGATGAGAGTAGTGAAGGGTCCATGTAGAGAGAAACTTTACTTGTCAATACTACAGTAGCACCTAATGCCAAGGCAACTCATTCACATACACACATTATTTCTTAACTCTTGTTATCTCTTAGTAAAGAAGTCATTCCAACAACCTACAACAAATTACCAACTGCTTCCCTTCAAAGCTAAGAACAGAATATCTTCATTTCCCTCACCCTCTGCAGTTACAGATATGCAGATCCCATAGTAGTGCCTTGGGTATTAATTTTGGGGCTCAGCAAGAACGAGACATTGCTGCAGATGTGGCCAGAAGACTTGCTCACCTTTATAATTTCCACCAACTGGTCCACTCCACTGTCCCCAGGGAAGATGGGCTGTCCCAAGAGAAGTTCTGCTAGGACACAGCCTGCTGACCATATGTCTAGACAGAGAGAGAGAGAGAGAGAACACACACAGTGTCAATTACACAGAGACTGGAACAGCTATCTAGAAACCCTATAGGAAAGGAACCGGAATATGCTAAATAAAAGACTGCACACACTCTAGTTAGGAGAGAGTCAAGTTGCCACTGAAAAGGTCAGATCCTGTGTGCAAACTAATGAAATTAACATGAATGTTATCCAACAAACAAAATGTTTAGATTACAACAGAAAATGGAATTTGTGTACACTTAACTAATTAATCCTTTTCTCATAGTCCTTGTGGAACTCAGGAACCATGAGGTTAAGAAACTTCTACATAGGAGGCAGGGCACTTACACACCAAAGCTATCTATCTAGAGGAGACTCCCTCCCAGCAGCAGTAGCCTTTAGTTAAGGTATAGCAAGGATGAGGGAAGAAAAAAAATCCCACTGAAATTCATTGGAATTTGTGGTATTCTTCCTCTCTTTTGTGGTTGTTGCTTTGCCCCAGAATTGCTCCACTGTTTTATGCATATGACAAGTTACTCTGTATTTATTGTAATATACATTTACAGTATAGCAAGGATGCAGGGGTGGGGTGGGATGGAGCAGGAAAGCAGACAACACACCAAACATGAAATTCACCCCTGCCCAAAACTCAAATTCCTGGGTTGCACAAGGACTAAGAAAAGGATTTAAACCAAAAGTACACAAAACCCCCTTTTCTCTTTCTTCCACTGTGGAACAGAAACTATGGGGATATACTAAAGCAATTCCAATCAGGATTCCAGGGATGAAGAGAAAAACTACAGCCAGTCTTGCATTAAATCAGATATAATTAGGGCTACAAGGTGTCAGCTGACAATGTCATACAGAGCTATGAAAGAGAAAACCCAGTTACTAGAAAGGAGAAGAAAAGGCACCTACACAAGCACTATTGTCTGGAAAACTTCTCCTAAAACAACTAGTCTCAGTCAAAGCTAACATGTTGACATTGTAATGCTTAGTGTAATTGTGGAGACTCAACCATGTCACGGTCCTGCACAACTGCTCCACAGAGGCCTGGTTCTTGTAGGCCCAGAAAGCTCCCATCACTGACAGAATGAGCAGTTACTCTGAAGAGTCCCGGCCCCTTCCTAATGACAGATCTGGCAAATGGTCTTCTGGATAACAAGAGGTCATTATCACCGTAGATTCAGATTGATCCAAATGTGAACTTTCCATAAATACAAACAGCATATACGAATTATGAAAGGGTTCAGAGAGAGGAGCACAGTATTTAATGCACCATGTCTAGAAAGAAAAGGTCCTGTTCTCACCTAGCAGAAGTGTAGCAAAAAAGGAAGCAAGCTTGATTAATAAGGAAATCAGAAAATCACTTTGGGAAGAAACCCAAAACTAGTATGGAGAACTACAATTTTCTGAAAACAAATTTAGAAAGGGGGCTCTACAAGACAACATATTATTCAGTCACACACCAGACAGACAATTATTTTTTTTCCGGGTCAAGAAATGGAGACACAAATTGTCCAAAAGGCTCCCTCTGAAGTAGTCAGTGTGGTGGTGTGGGATGCCTAGATAAGCCACTCCTTGCACAAAAATCTGAAAATCTAGCAATAGAGCAATATACTGATGAAAGATCTGGCAAGCCCAAGATCTGGACATTTATAGAGCAATGATGAAGCTCTTTGTGGAGACCATCCTGAAAAAAGGCCAAAACCAACAAAAGGGGTCATGAGTCATGACATTTAAAGAACAAGGACCAAGCACTATGGTAAGACTTTGAAGAAGCCAGTTAATGGGCAGATGATGGTTGCAATGACTGGATGTGAAAAACTCTCTCCTCAAATTATTAGCGTCAAAAGCCATGCTGTCAAACCAGCCTCTAAATTTGGATGCGACAGCGGACCCAGAAATAGGAGAATAGGAGAAGAGGGGGAAGCCACAGCCAGGAAAAATGCCAGAGCATGACCACATTGACTGCAAAGGCCAAAGGAGGTAAACTGAAGGACCTAGTGGATCATACGAAATGCCATGGGGTCCACAACCACCAGACCCATCTTCTGAACTATGAAGGTGAAAAAGGAATACTTTGGAGGTCAAGATGTTGACGACAGTCCAAGAAAGGACCACACAACCATACAGTGGACCACACAGCAGCCCTTATGATCCTCCCTTGGCATTTGACATAAGTCACCGTAGCTGCATTTTCGAGTGAATCCGAATCGGAAGACAATAGACTGACCAGTGTTGAACAGCCAGATGAATAGCCCAACATTGCAGCACTGGTGATAGCAGGCTGGAGCAGAGGCCCTGTGCCACCCGAAAACTGTAGGTGGCCCTCACAGACTGGTGTCTAATCACTATCGGCCAGTCCACCATGGCGAAAAGGCCACCCAATGTCAGGCAGATCTTCTGAAGCCTCAGAATGACCAGCTGCAGGGTTTTGCGTGTGAAACTGGGTACATGGTACGGCCAGCAACCAGCACCCTTATGAAGTACCTCATGTTGCTAACGGGAGAGCCAAAACCCAAGCTACAAGGCCTATACAGAAAACCTTGCCCACTGGCAGGAAGACATGCCCAGTAGTCTCAAATCTCACACTAACATTAAACATTGAGACAGGTCCAATAACTTGGTGAATTTAATCACCCATGCTTTTGTTTAAGAAGGGACACGTGTGCCTGAAGGAGCCATCAGTAGTCAAATAAGGTGTAACGGAGATCCTTGCATCCAAATATAGCCAGGCAATGCCAACACAATTTTTTGAAAACCCGCAGAGCACAGGCCAAACCAAATAGAGCTATAAATTATGAAATGGTGATCCTATTTGGTTAAGCGAAGGAATCTCCAAAGTTGCACATGAATCGGAATGTGAAGCTACTCCCTTGTGTCCAAATGGGCCAAAAACTCCCACCTACAGAGTGAAAGTGAGGGAACAGTGGTGTGATCTTGAAGCTTGGAGAATTAACAAAACAGGTGCATTAGGTCTACAACCAAATGATAACCGAATATGAAGGGATTGAAATATAAACCCTGAAACCTTTCCTAACGGGGGACCAGAATCAAGAGAGCACTCTCATGATCTTGATGAACCTTGAAAGAATGAGCAACAAGGAGGAGGGTCCTTGAAATCTGTGTCATAAAACTCCAAACAACTTGCAAAACCCATGGATCCATCACTAAAAGGTCCCACAAATTGAGGAGCTGCTGCAACAGTCATCCAGTTGCCAGTGGCGGACAAGTAATTGAGGAAGAATTATCAGACAGCATCTGGGCGGGCAGGAGCCTTGGTCACTTCACAGAGAGGTGCGAAAAAAGAAAGACTCCTGTGGGAAAAGCTGACTGGGGCAACAAAGTATTCTTGCCCCCCAGTAGCATGGCTAAAGGTCTTATCCATTTCAAAGCCAAAGAGCTGTTTTGCCCTCAAATTGTAAGGAAATTCTTCAGCCACAAGGTATGGAGTGTGAATGTCTTACCACGAAACTTAATCATTGCCTTGCAAATTTAAGCACTAGATTTATGTACAAGATTCCCTATGGAAAATTCCATCTGGACCATTTCCACTAAGTATTTGCTCTAAATGGCTTTGGACCTAGCCACTCAGGATGTCGCCAAGGCTAGCTGCAATAAAGGCATAAAGTTTGAGAAGAAAATCAAGGCGTTAATCAGCCTGCTCCATAAATGCAACTGCATCAGCTACCAGTAGAGCTAGGTGTTTAGAAAGGTGAGAAATAAAGGCAAACAGTAGCAAAAGTACTCTACAGCTACAAAGAGGAGTTGGAAAAAGAATAAAGGGCAAAGCGTCTAGACAGAAAGACTCTCCTATTATGTGACTTACAGTCCTCAAAGAATCTGATAAAGAAAATCATAACAGGGGAAGGAAAAGCAACCCCTTCTGGACCTTTTAAAAATGTCTGGTGTGGATGTCTGAGGGGGGCTTACAATACCTCTCAAGTCACCTAAAGAACTCAGTGTCATTTTCCTAGGGGTGAGGGAAGAATTATATGCAACTTTGTCCCGTCTCATCTTCAAGCGAGGGAACATTCCCAGAAGGCACAGGATTATGGCCTGAGAATGGGAGCAGATCTAACTTGTCCAGGACACAGTGGAGACACAGAAGGGTTTTCAGGCCCCGAGTACCCTATCATAAAAGAGGATTTTAGTCTGACCTGTTAAATCCTTTTCTCTTAGTCCATACAGGTTACTGGTAACTTTGGGTAGGCAATACACTCCTTTAATTAGGCAGGAACAATTCTAGAAGTGAATGCAGCGGGTGGAGCCTACCTTCCCTCCTTGGCTGCAGCTAGCCAATCAGCTCCAGTAAGATTAGAGACACTAACTATTGGCTAGATAGTAGAAGGGAAAGAAGACTCCTGTGAGCATGACCCAGAAGGACCCCCACAGTCTGTCACAGGAGAGCCAAGCACGGTCCCTTGACAGGGTGGGAGACCAGTAACCTGTATGGACTAAGAGAAAAGGATTTAACAGGTAAGACTAAAATCCTCTTTTCTCTGTCGTCCAGTACAGGTTACTGGTAACTTTGGGATGTCCAACCATTAAGTTTCCCAGAGGCGGGAAGTAAGGCAAGGACCAGGCACAAGGCCCCCCAATGTCACCAGAGCAGATATGACCCATCAGATCAGAGATAGCCCATCAAAGCAAATGAAATGTCAACGGACACTGAAAAGGGGTAGCAACACCCCAAACTGTTACACAGCACACTGAACTAGAGCCAACATGACTCAAAAGTGAAGGAAGAACCAAAGAACCGAAGAGGATCCTAGACAGGCAAGACTGCCTCCAGGATCTTCCTCCCAAAACTGGCTTCAGCAGATGCCAGTATATCGACACGTTAGTGCTTCAAAAAGGTGTACACAGAGGACCAGGTGGCAACCTTGCACAACTGATCAGCAGAGGCCTGATTCTTGTAAGCCCAAGAGACCCCAATAGATCTTGTAGAATGAGCCATAACCCAAAAGGGAACAGGCTTCTTCCTCAACTTGTAAGCCTTACGAATAGTGGACTACATCCAGGATGTAATAGTCACTTTGGATGCAGGTCTATCTGCCTTGGGGCCCTCAGGAAAGATGAAAAGCACATCAGATTGTCTGATGGATTCAGTGCAATGTACATAAAATTTGAGACAACGCACCACATCCAACAAGTGGAGATCCCCCTCCTTGTCAGAGAGACAGGGCAGAAAGAAGGCACCACAATCTCCTGATTAATGTGGAACTCAAACCACCTTCTGGAGAAACTCGTGCGAAGCACCGCCTTGTCTTTGTGAAATACCAAAAAGGGTGGTCTACAAGACAGAGCATGCAACTCCGCGACATGGCGAACAGGCATGATTGCCAGGAGAAAAGCCATTTTCCACGTCAGCAGGCGTAGAGGAATAGTAGCAAAGGACTCAAAGGGAGGGCACCGAAGGACGCCCAAAAACAAGTTAAGATCCCACGGAAGAGCAGGATTCTTAAAAGCAGGACAACTGACATCAGGAAGAATAGCAATGTGTCTCTGAAATAAAACAGAGAGAGCAGAAGTCTGAACAAACCTTAAGAGAACTCAAACTGTGGCCCTTGTCCACACAGTCTTGAAAGAAGGCCATTACCGTAGGCAGATCAAATTCCTGAGACAGGTCCCTATCAGCACACCAAGATAGAAAACTCGATCCAGACACGATGGTAGGCCTTAGAAGAAACATGTTTGCGGGCACTGAGCATAGTAGCCACCACACCGGAAGAAAAACCCTTCTTCAGTATTGAGGATTCAATTTCCAAGCCGTCAAAGCTAGCCGATGAACATCCTCCTTCCACAGGAATCCTGTAGAAAAAGATCCGGATGGCAAGGGAGCTGGAATGGCTCCGCTACTGACAGATCCAGAAGCTCCTGAAACAAAGCCTGTTGAGGCAAGTATGGAGCAATCAGAATGACTGGACAGTGCTCCAGTCTCAATTTCCCTAACACCCTGTGCAACATGGGGAGGGGAGGAAAGATGTAGGGCCAGAGGAAATAACCAGGGAATGGACATGGCATCCATCGCTAGAGCTAGAGGATACCTCCAGCGAGAGCAGAACATCGGAACCTTCCTGTTGTGTCTTTTCACCATCAGGTCGATGCAAGGAAGACCCCACTTCTTAACAATGAGGGAGAACACCTCTGGGTGCAGTTCCCACTCTCCGCTGTCCACTGTGTTTCGACTGAGGAAGTCTGCCATGACGTTGTCTACGCCAGGAATGTGCACTGCGGATATGGCAGGAACGTGTTCCTCTGCCCAGGACAAAATAGCCTTCACCTCTAACCAAGCTGCAAGACTTCTTGTTCCTCCCTGCTTGTTGATGTAAGCCACGGCCGTGACGTTGTCAGACTGTACCCAGACTGGGCATTCTTCCAGCTGGGGTGTACAATGATGAAGGGCATGAAATATCGCCCAAAGCTCCAACACGCTGATGGGAAGGAGAGATTCCTCTGGAGACAAGCGACTCTGAGCACTCAGGTGACCCAGGACCGCTCCCCAGCCAGAGAGGCTGGCATCTGTCGTCACCGTGGTCCAGAAGGATACCAGGAAGGACTTGTCCTTCAGCAGATTGGAGATGTCGAGCCACCATGACAAACTCAGTTCCACATGAAGAGGGAGGGATACTGATGGCTTCAGAAAGTCCGGCTGACCCTTGCACACCTGGATCACAAACCTCTGGAGTTCCCTGGTGTGAGCCATGGCAAATGGGACCGCTTCTATGGTGGAGATGAATTTCCCCATTAGAGGGGACAGCTTCTTGGCTGGAACTGGATTGTGAGCCAGAACAGCAGAAACCCTGTGGGCGATCTGGTGAGCCACCTCGTCTGTAAGAAACACTATGCTCTGCTGAGTGTCGAAGAGAAGGCCCACGAAGACCAGACGCTGGGACGGGACAAAATTCGACTTGTCCATGTTGATCCACCCGTGAGAGCATGAATGCAGTCCTGAACCTGCTAATGAAGAAGTTCCGCAGAGGGGGGCTTTCAGAAGCAGGTCATCCATGTATGGAGTAACTCTGATGCCTTCCCGATGGAAGACAGATAAAAAAAGCTCCCAGGACACAGTTGAAGACTTGAGGAGCTGTATTAAGACCAAAAGGGAAGAGCTGAAAACTGAAAGTGCCCTTGGTCACAGGCAAATCTGAGATACTGCCAGCTCTCTGGATGAATGGCGATATATAGATACACACCCTGAAGATCCAGAGAGGCAAGGAATTCCCCCGGAGACATAGCAGCAATCACCGTCTTTAGGGACAACTGGTGATAATGAGTCTTGTTCACAAAGGAATGGAGATCCTTCAAATCCAAAATGGGATGACAACTGCCATCCTTCTTATAGACCATAAAGGGAAGGGAAGATGACAGAAGAAGGGGTCTGCCATGAGTGGAAGACCCCCTGTAACTGGGATGGAAAGATCTGCAATGTAGACCGTAGGTCTCTAGTAGCAGCCTTGAACTCTTGCACCTAAACTGGCTCTAATGTATGGTTGGAGGTCCCTGGGAGAGGCTCATGGACATCAGAACATGCTGGGCATAAAAGACCTGAGAATTCTCTAGGTAACCCTGAATGACATGAGGAACAATGCACAACAGGAGACACCAAGACACCAGCATCCTTAGCCTTAGGCCTGGCCCCAAGCTCCAAATGATTAGACATGCTCAGTGTCAAAAATGTTTAGTATAATGAATCACCCAATTAGTGAGAAAGATTAAAATTTCACCCCAGAAGTTGCTAAAATACACTTATCTGGCAGGTGAAGGGTTAATCTGCAGAGGAGAGAAGGCGAGTCCAAGCCCTGCGTAGGATACTCATTCTGGAAAAGGCACAAAATGGCTGCCGCGGCAGGAGCCAATCAGAGACGAGCGCATGAAGCAAGCACTCATGGGATATATAGTTTTCCCAGAAAAAGTACCCCAGCAGTGCCGCGAAGCCCCCAGAGCCCCCCCCCAACACACTTAAAACATTAACCGGATGACAGAGCAAGGGAAGAGAATTAAAATGAGCCATCCCTGAAGTTGCTACGTTGAGCGGTTGCAGAGATATGCCCCAAACTGAATAGTTCCATAGAAGTGAATGGAGCAACAGCATCTATGTGGTAAAGCGTGCCTTTAACACAAATTTTTTCAAAGTCAAAACTACGAATTCAAAGTGCATGAAACATCACTAGAACAAGACCACCAAAAAAGAAACACTGAACCCAGTAGGGAAAGTGCCAATAACCCCTCCAGAAGATGAAAACCAGCAGCTAAAGGGTTAAGTTACCACAAACACCAAACAGACATACATATAAACCCAATGAGTGCCAGAGTGTGCAACAGGAACTCCAAAGGGAAACCCCTGTGTGGAGTGGTACTGTACGACATGTGGACCTGCAGCACTCAAAGGGTTGCTCACCTTTCCTGCAAATCTTCTGTCTTCAGATCACCATGCATTAAGAAGCTCCAGGGTGGGCAACTCCTGAGGAAAGAACTTGAATCCAAGATTTTCCCCCCAGGGCTTAAGGTCCACCAAAAGCACCTGGTTACTGAGCTAGGTACATTTAAGGGCATTGTCAGTTATGGTAATCTGCCTAATCGAGATATTCCATTTCTAACAGAAAAATAAAAAAATGAGTTAAAACTATAGAAGAACTGTTCACTTGCCTGTGTCTTCACCAAGGAACAAATCTTACAGGAGCTGGCTGGCTAGCAGCAGCCAAGGAGGGAAGATAGGCTCCACCCCCTACATTCAATTCTAGAATTCTTCCTGCCTCATTAAAGGGGCGGATCGCCTACTAAAAGTTTCCAGTAACCTGTATTGGATGACAGATGACAGAAAACATAAGGGTCTTAACCCGCACTGGCTCCTGATCAAAAAGATTGAGCCTGTGGGTCGGCTGAAAGGACCACAACACGAGAAGACATAGCTTATCTGGATGACTCTTGGACAGACTGACATGATACACAATTTACCTAGCACTGCAGTAGAAACCAAGTCAGATCTGGTGGTCTTCAACTTCCCCTTCTAACCATTGGACTCTTATGAGGGACACAATACACAAATAAACTGCCCCAGATGAACAGAAAGGGGAGAAAAATAGAAGAAAACACACCCACACTTATCTGCTAAACTGACAGGGGCCTGAAGTCATCATAAGTCAATCTGACCCCCCGAGGAAAGCCTGTGAAGAGGTGCATCTTGGGTGTGCTGCACACAGGCAAAAGGAAATGAGAAAAAATCCCCCCTTCCTGTCCGGAAGCCCAAGAAAACATTCTACATTAGAGAGGTAGAAGAAAAAAACACGAAAAAGAATTGGTGAGGTAGCTCTCCAGCATTCAGCACCGAAAGCCAATACTGCAGTGAGGCCCTCCTCACATAAGGGGAAGCCCTGAACTGTCTAGACTGTCCCCACCAAGACTGGAGCCCATGCAGAGCCAAGGGGGATAAGTGAAAAGCAGCTGGATCTGCATAAGCAAAATAAGGGCCACAAAAGCATAAAGGTGCTCCGGCAAATACATTTACAGAGACCTGTTCCCCATAAATTGTCCTTGTAAATGATGGGTTGTTGGCAGAAATGGTAGAACACAGGTCCAGCTCTACTCCACATGCTAGAGGTTTGGACCATTACAAGGAACCAGCCATATGGGGGAATACAACCCCAAAAACCAAAGCCAAATAAAGAAGTTAAATGAAAAATAAAAAGGAAGACTTAGCCCTCTCCTATAAGTTATTTTTTGTGTCTGTCTTTTAGGGTTTTCACTACTGAACCCTTGGTATTATTGCTCCTTTCTTTATATATGTATTTGCCATAATACTTAGCTCCTTTTTACCAATTACATACATATATAAGATATATTATATACACACACACTTTTTATTTTTTTTGGGGGGGGGGGGGGGGGGGAGTATTAAAAAGAATTTGGAAACACTTGCGACTTCCAATTTTTTTTCCACCATATTATGAAAAAATGTTTTATCCGATCAACATTTAGATTGAATGACAATTTTCCTCAGGGTGTATATAGACATATGCATGTGGATCTGCTGTAGTCCAAGCTGGCATCTGCAAAAAGTCATCTATTACTTGATACCTAAAATCTAGTCTTAATTATGCCATGTAGAGAATGCATTCATTTGTAAGCTGGAGTGATCTCACTGGCAGAGATAGATAACTAGGCAATGAGACCGCTCCAGCTTACAGGCAGAAAGCCTCTGTCATCTGAGGTGGCTAGATTGGGGGGGGGGGGGGGGGGCAACATACTGTGGTTACAGAGCTCATAACCACAGTCTATCCGGAAGCAGGCACAGGGCAGCGTTTATTCTTTCAATTTCAGCCAAATAGAGATTTGAAAAATGAAATTAATACACTTTTTACACACATTTGCTATATAATCTAACTATTATGGCTAACTTGCATACGGGTGATACAGATCACCTTTAAGTATAGCTCTCTTGCAAGCCTAGATCAATCCCATTCAATCCATTCTGCTACCTTACCAATGTTTGCAGTGTAATCTGTAGCGCCAAAGATGAGCTCCGGTGCTCGGTAATACCGTGAACAGATGTAGGACACATTAGGCTCCCCTCGAACCAACTGTTTTGCACTATGAATGAGAACAAAATATTTGAATGTGCACACAACACTGTATGTCTCAGTACTAAACAGGTCACTAATGAATGCATAAATTATCAGAGTTTTATGGTTATTGTAGTCCAATAGCAGTTGCTTAGCCAAGGCTTAGCTCCTAAGCTCAGAGAATCTGTATTAACACAAGTGGGTTGTGGGCAACCTTTCGCTTCCCAGATGCTTGCAGGCCAAAATTTCCCATTAACCTACTGAAGTTAAAGGGATGGTGATGTTTCACAAAAAAAAAAAAGCAGCTCACATTAATCTTCATATTATTTAGGCTACGGAGCGTGTCATTTCATTATTATCTGAGTTGTAGTTCAAGTGTAACTGCATGAGAAAATATCTCCCTCCTGCCTTCTGCCTAGTGTAAGCCACCTCCCCTTAGATGTGGAATCTGGTCTCTAGACTGGACAAGTTACAGCGAGGGCCAGTCTTACTTACCTTGATAAGGGGAGGCAAGGTTTTTCTTTATACTCACTGAAGATTGCCCCTAGCTGTGATCAATCAGCAGTCTTGCTGCTCTGAGGTGAGCAGTGTTACATCAGTAAAAGGGGCGGCAGAGGGATACTTCATCAATTACTCTTGAATTGCAACTCTGAGTACTGAAATGACACTCTCCACAGCCCAAATACTATGAAGAGTTGGCGCTGCCTTTTTTTTTTTTGATACTTTACTATCCATCTAAATGGTGCTAAATTCCAGCAACTAGGAAAAACAGGTACAACTTTACAGTTCAGAAACACTTTGGGCAATATGATACATCCAATAATGCCATTGGAAAAGAAAGTTACAAAAACTCCCATTGATTTAAATTGATGATTTTTTTTTAACCCCTTGAATGTTCACAAGGTCTGCAATGCAAGGCATATCAAAGTTTTGGAGACATTTCATTAATTTAAAGCAGAACTACCACCTTTAACAAAGATGGCCCCAAATAATTCTTCATCTGGCGACTAGCTGCTCAGTAGCGCAAGTCGCCAGTATTATAACCTCGTAAACACGAATTATCCACTGCTCTGGGACTGACAGGCAGGACGGAACACATAGTGACGTCTGCGAGATCAATCCCTTGTGGAGCCGAGCTCCAAGCAGCACAGACGTCACTATGGAAAAAGGTCTGCTCTCCATCCTGCCTGTCAGTCCCAGAGTAGTGGATAATTCACGTTAACGAGGTAATAATTCTGGCGACTAGCGCTACTGAGCGGCTAGTCGCCAGATGAGGAATTATTTGGGGCCATCTTTGTTAAAGGTGGTATTTCCACTTTAAGGGGTTTCAAATTTAAAAAAAATAAATAAATAAAATATATATAAATAAAACGCATGTTCATTGTCAATGGGCATTCTTTAAATTCTCCTATTGTGCATTTGATTTACCCCAAAAATCCTCTGCTTTTTCCTGAACATACAGCCGACTAATACAGTCATTACCAGAAGCTATAGAACTCCGCTGCAATCAAACAATCACAAGTTGTAACCCAAACTCACCTGCCAAAGTCACAAAGCTTGAGTACGGCTGTATCTGGATCCACCAGTAGGTTCTGTGGTTTGATGTCTCTGTGACAGACACCCTGAGAATGGATGTAAGCTAGACTGCGGAACAGCTGATACATGTACACCTGTGGAAAGCAAAACACATTCAGCTCCCTTCTAGGGCAACAGAAGCTGCACCCACACGCGTACAGAAAGAGTCTGGACCGCCTAAAAACTACTTACCTTCACATAAATGGGAGGCAGAGTAGACTTAGCTTTTGCAAAGTGCCGAGCAACACGATAGACTGTCTCAGGAACAAAGTCTAGAACCAGGTTAAGGTAAACCTCATCCTTCTGAAGAGGAAGTAGAGTAGAGTAGAGTCACACACGGGGGTGGATAAAGAGCTTTTAAAGGGATAGTAATGTTTCATAATAAAAGCAGTTCTAATTAATCATCATAGTATTTGGACTTTGGAGAGTGTTATTTCAATTCTGTCAGAGTTGTAGTTCCAGAGTAATTCAAATGATAAGGTATCCCCCTCCCGCCCCTTTTACTGATGTAACACTGCTCAGCCAGAGCAGAAGGGAGGTGTCCAGGTAGATTGCAGAGAGTGACAATCTTCAATTAAGATAAGGGAAACTTGTCAAGGGGGACAGGGCTTCCATTGTTCTCATAGGAGGAAGATTGTCCCTTGCTGTTATCTGTCTGGTCTAGCAACCAGATTCCACATCTGAGAGGAGATGGATTACACTAGGTAAAAGGGGCAGGAGGGGGAAAATTTATCATTGAATTACTCTTGAACCACAACTCTGACAGTACTGAAACAACACTCTCTATGGCTCAAATACTATGAAGATTAATTAGAGCTGCTGTTTTTGTGAAACATTACTATCCCTTTAAGCAGTGGTAAACAATTAAACAAGTTTGAAATGTTTAACCCCTTAATGACATGTGACGTACTATGACCGTCACGGTCCTTGAAATACTTAAGGACCGATGACGGTCATAGTACGTCATGTACTTTTTACTTACAGCGCTCTACCGGGAGCGCTGGAAGTAAAAATAGGACCTGAAATTGACCGCTCCAAGATCGGAGCGATCTCTATCAGGCCCCAAAGTGACACGCCGATACACGCAACAGGTCATGTGTACCGGCACGTCGGCGTGCATCAACATGGTCCTTATGGGACAGAAACGTCTCAGGACCGCCGGTCGCTAAGGGGCTAAAGGATATGGATACCATCAAACTTCCAAAATAGATAAGGTGGACCTGCTCTCTACACAGACTTTAGTGTAATTTAACTAACACTGACACTAAAGGAAGACAGCAATTTTTGCCTTTCGTATGCCTTTGTTCAACCATATTTTTCCTCCAATTCCTTTAGTCCACCCACACAAATTACATACTAGTTTTAAGCATATGTAGGGCTTTCATTTGAAAGTACATTTATGTGTGTAACCCCCATGTCATAAGATTTTTTTTTTGTTATAGATTTTCCTGTAAAGATTAACCTATTGAGTGCAATTTAACAGGGACTGGATAAAAAGGTCTGAACGGTCATTTTTTTTTTTTTTTTAAGGGGGGGGAGGGGTCCCTTTTCCCTCCCTGGTGTCCTGTCTCAGGCAATCAGACTAAGTGGTGTGTTTATATAAGGATCACATTGCACCACAGTAATAAAACTCAAGTTATAACATGTTTCAGTACTTTCCTGTTATCCTGACCCATTTTCAAAACATTTTTCAAACATTTTTTTAAACAAAATCTTTATCATAATATTTTTTCAGGAAATATCAGCAACAGGAATTAGTTTTGAAAATGGTTCCAGATAACAGGAAAGTGCCCATTTTTCTGCATAGATCAAATCCTTTGGTTTTGCTCTAAATCATTTATTTAGTAACACAATGAGGTGGCAGTAGGGTCTACAAATGACCAGACCTGCTCTACACCTGGTTCTGCCCCCAGCCCCTACATTTAAAGCATGCCTGGAGGCGTGCTGTGACCATGAAAGTCTTGATGTGTTAACTTGGAATACAAAATGCCTAGAGAACTAAGGAATTAAAACAGCATATAATTTAATACGAAAGACATTTTATCCTGTGAAGAGAGTTATTCTAGTTCCCTTTTAATGGATCTCTCTCTCTCTCTATATCTATATCTATATCCAAAGAGTGGCACTCACGCTCAAATATCTCCCAATACCGGGTGCAATAGAAACATATCGTATACAAGAAGAATGCTATGCATTCACGGATTTATAAAACATTTAGAGATTTAATCTAGCAACGTTTCGGTTCACCTCTGGAACCTTTGTCAAGCCAGACAAAGTCCGTGAGTGCATAGCATTCTTCTTGTGTGTATTTTTTTTTTTTAATATTATATATATATATATATATATATATATATATATATATATATAAAAAAGGCTGGCTCATTTAAATTCAGTTGAGAGAAGACGATAGTCCAACCTTTTCACCACTGGAGTAGAAGAAGTATCGCAGCCGTACAATGTTGCAGTGGTCCAACCTGCGCATGATCTGCAGCTCCCGGTTCTGGAAAAAGAAAACAGTGAGGCAGACATTTTCACTAGAACCTGAGACTATTTCCAGGCTTAAGGTAGCCTATTAATTAATAAAAAGCAGCTTGCAAGCATATTATGATTGTATAGGCTTTCGTTTTATATTAAAAGGAATAGTAATGTCAGAAAAAAAAAGTATTAACTATATGGTAGATACTAATAAGTGCAAGTACTCTCTCTTAATTGTATCTCTCAAACCATTATGGTTTGAGAGATATGAAAATAAAGTTCTCAGCTGTATAGCTGATGGCATGAGATTCTGGTTCCTGGACCAGACAGCGGCTCTTCAGCAGCACCAACATAGCAATACCTAAAAATAAATACTTCATCAGAACGGTCTACAAACATGTGCCTGGTTTGCAAGCACAACACTGTAGACCATTCAGATGAAGTATTTATCTTTAGATATAGTTATGTCTGCGCTGCTGAAGAGCAGTGTCTGGTCAAGCGACCAGAATCTGCCTCTGAGAGCTTTACAGCTCGTCAAGCAGAAAGGGGAGGAAGCGGAGAACTTTATTTTTGTATCTCTCTCAAACCATAACGGTTTGAGAGATACAATTGAGATTACTTGCACTACCATATAGTTAATACTTTTCTGACATTTCTATCCCTTTAAATCAAAAAGGTACAATTTATTGTGTTGTTTGTCAGAAGGTTGGGAGGAATCAACAGTGCAGCTGCAGTACTTTCCCCCCATGCGGTGTCTGAAGCCAGAGTGTGCCGGGGGTATTCAATGAGTTACAAATCAGTTTTTGGATTCACAGGGATAAACACAGTCGAGTACAGCTACCTAACCAGAAAATGAAGTCTTTTGTTGGAGCTGTCACACACAAAACATTTTATCTGGTAGGCTAGAGATATCCATGAAGTAAAAGAGTCAAGGTGCCATTTCTTTCAAGAACAAAAATTACAACTGGCTTTGCTTTACAAAAAGGACAGCAATATCTAGAATTGAAAAAGGTTCATACCCTTTCAGATATCAAGCATTTCTAGCCAGTATTCGTTAAAAGGAGTAGTAAATCTTATAAAATATAGGTTAGGACTTTTCTCACATAGTAAAGCAACTGGTACTTCCACTGTTGAGAGAGGTTTTGTTTAAAAAGAACAACTTAATCTGTTTTGTTAAAGTAACAGTACCACCCATTGGCCAGACAACTCCCCTTCTTTTCTCCTGGTTTTCCAGAGTTATGCTGTTGTATTCTATTGGGAAAGATGAACCGCTGGCTACAATTCTCTGAAGATTAAAGACACCACAAATCATGGCAAAGTTAACAGTTCAAATTGTCAAATGATTAAGCTGTTCTTGTCTCATTCTACATTCTTTTCATTGAAGAGAACAGATAAGGCAGAGATTTGCACTTTGAGAGAGCTTGTTTTAAATACTTCAAGAGTAGCCTGAGGAGTCCAGAAAGTTGGGAAGTTTAAACTTGAGAAGCAGTCTTTTATGCAATACCATCTTGTAAGCTTTCAACGTTATATGAATAACTGGATAACTGAAACCTTGGCATTTCAAGATTTGGGTTTCAAGTTCCAAAGCAGTTGAGGCAAAGTGGAATAGACTGGAATGTCATATGGGACCTTGCGTGAGCAGATTCGGAAGCATAAGACGACACAAAGGGTTTGCCATGGACAGGACCTAAAGATAATGGAACTACGCCCTCCCTGTTCAGAACGGAGCTATTAGTGCTAGTTTGTTCTTTCATCTTTTGAAAAGAATTCTGGAATTATGGCAATTGCAGAAATACATAAACAATGGTGTACTGCCATGGAATCTTCAGAGCATCCATTGCTCTACCAACATTCTGGAACTAGCATTGAGACAGGAGGCTAGTAAGTCATTTCCCAGCAATCTGGACATACTTCCCTGCTTCAATTTCTACTTTTTTCTGGACCCAGTGTCTGCTGAGAGAATCCGCCTCCGTTGTCCAAAACTGGAATATAAAATTGCAAATAGAAATTGGTGTATTTGCTTAGGTTCATAGTAAAATTTGTCACTTCTGCCCAGGTTGCATTGCTTTTGGTGTCTCAAAGGTCAATGTAGGCTACTGTGGTGGCATTGTGGGACTGGATGTGCCTTCAGGAAGATTGTTCATGTTGTGAGAACACTTAACATTGATGAAAAGGTCTGTTTCAGCTATAGATGGACCCTGAGAAGAGTGGTGATTTAACCTTGCTCCCCAGCTTAACCCCTTAAGGACCACTGACGTGCCAGGACCGACAAGGTGGCCTGGCACTTGAGGACCAGTGACTGTCCTGGCACGGCATGGAGTTCAGGGCTCCTGGCGCGGCTGCACACCGCTCCGGAAGCCCTGAACCGGAACTTAAAAAAAAAAAAAAAAAAAAGCCCTGTGGTCCTCAAAGGCCAGCTGCATGTGAAAACGCTGGTCCTTAAGGGGTTAAAAAAAACTGCATCGGTTATTACTAGTTTGCAATTCAGAAATGAGAGGGAATGCCACCAATGGAGTGAATGTTGGGCTATCTGAGACAGGATCACTTTATGATAGGTTACAGGGATTTCCATTCCAATATTAGAGTATATTCAGCTGCAATGGTTGAAGACGAAACTGGACAAAGAGCACCTCAATGGTGGAAACAATCGTTCCTATGTTTTTGGACAGAAGAGTGCAGATGATCCTATATGTAATGGTAAAAAATACTTAAATCTGCCAAAGATCCGGGTCAAGAACTCAAACTCTTGAGTGAGTAACAAAGGAGATGTGTATATTCATGATTCACCAGTGCTGCTGCATAATTTGCATTGTCAATTGAATATGGTTCTGCAACATCTGAGCTGAAGGATTTTTAGATTAATAGGTTGTCCAGGTAATGAGTCCTGTTTTCCCCAGGGACCTGAGGATCACTACCAAAGTTGCCAAGATTGTCATAAATACACTGTGATTGTACTTAGGCTGAGGGGAAGTACTACAAACTGAAAATGTAGAATCTTGGAAATCTCAGGAATTGGTTGTGAACTGGTCTGAAGGGTACTTGAATAAGCATTTTATGTCAAGGGATGCCAGACAAATCTTCCTTGTATGTGCCTGGAATGACAGATCTTCATGACAGTCTTGAATTTGGGTAAATGTAGGTATGTTGAGGTCTTAGGTCTAGTAGCGGTCAAAAACCTGTCTCTTGTGACCTATAACACTATATCTGAATAAAAGCTTTTAAAATGAGTCTTTCACCATTGCCATCAGTAAACTGAAGTGGCTGGCTGTTGGGAAGGCTATACTGGGAAGAACGTGGGAGAAGTAATCATCAACTGACCCACCTGTTGCATGGGGAGGTCTCACTAACCCACTGGTCCCTGTGTCTTTCAAATGGTGGTAGAAGGGGGGGGGGGGGGAATAAAGAAAAAAATTATATAATATATACATTTGAGATTAAACTGCTTTTTCTATGGACATTAAAAAGGAACACTAATGCAGAGGTGGTAAAATCCCAGAATTTTGAAGCCTTGGCTCCTAGCATTTTACTTCTGGCTGCTAAATAATGCAGGGAATTTCTATACATCTGTGTGCTCCCCTCAATTGGCTCCGAAAATTATGTATAGCTCCAAAGTTTGTGATTTTTGTTCACCCCTACACTAATTAAATGGGGTTACGTACAACTAGATACTCTGTAGGGTATACTAGCCATTATAAAGCATCTATTTTCTAGTCTCCCATTTGCAATGGGGTAGCCACTCCTGAATGTTCAATGGCTTCCATTCCTGTAACAATAATGAGGAGACTGACAGATCATCTGTAGAGGAGGAAAAATAATAATAATAAAAAAAAAAAAAAAAAAAAAAAAAATAAGCAGCATCTGAATACAAGAGCAATGGGAACTAAATCACAATAAATTAACTAGCTCTTCTCATTACAAACTTCACTAAGTAATAAATACTCTAAATAGGACATGTATGTTAATGTGCAGTTTTTGGACTTTAGGTATTAACATGATTTTTTTTTAACATATGAATGGCTGCAAGTACAGGATATTTAAACGTTTTATCAATTGCACTTTTATGTGGTAACGTTCCTTCAAGACTTTCTTGACAGGTGAACAGTTTTTATGCAATGTTCTAACGCTGGGGGAGAGCAATTGCCTCCTATTGCAGGACAAGTTGATATATTTAACAAAAAGGGGACTTCTGTGCACTGACCGATAAGTCATTTTCTCTTAGCCTAAGTGGAACACAAGAACCATGAAGTAAAAGTACCCTGCTGTAGGTGGTCAGAGCACTCTCCTTAAAGCGTAACTACCACCATAGTTAAAGTCGCCCTGCGATAATTAGGCAGATGGTGACTAGCTTAATAATAGTTAGCTTACCTGTCTGAACGAGCTGATTCTAAAGAAATACTTAACATTCCGAGACCGGAAGCCAGACATCAGCACAGAGTCTGTGCTCCTGTGCGGTCAGTCCCGTTCTCCATTAAGCAGCACTGCTCTGTGCTGAAGCACACCGGAATGGACTGATGGCGCAGGTGTGCAGACTGCACTAACCTGGCTCTCAGTCTCGGAAGATTAAGGATTTCTTTAGAACTCACTGGTTCAGAGAGTTAAGTTACTATTATTAAGCTACTCACCATCTGCCTAATTATTGCAGGGAGACCAACTATGGTGGTAGTTCCGCTTTAAAACTCTGGTGGAGGAATATGACGCAGATTCGGTCTGTCAACTGCCATCTGTCATAAAAATGTCTTCTAACATTCTCCCTTCAGAGGAACTGCTCTGTCTCAACAAGCATTACAAAATTCTCTTGGTGGAGATATGTAGTGGTATTTTCCTGAGAAAAATTAGTTAAATCTGACTTCCAGCATATCAAACATTTTCCTGGGCCATACCAATACGAAATATTGCCCTGTGTACAATCTAAATAGCTGATGACAGACTTCCCAGGAACTCTGAACATGTCAAGGTTGTGTAATCCTGCTTCTTGAGAAAGTAAGTTATACTCAGTCTTGACATTCTGTAAGAAAAATAATTAGACCCCGTAGAAGCATGTTTAGGAAGCAAACTGATTTTTTTTTCCATGTTGATTAACCATTCCAGGAATGACAGATATTCTTGGCAAATCTTTGTGCTCAGTCAAGATCTTTCTTCCATTTCCAATGCTAGAATGTCATCTATATACGGGACTACTCCAATACCCTGCTGTGTCAACACTGGCTGCTGCTAGTACCTTCATGAATCAGATGCCAGACCAAGGCAAACATGAGGAATTTCCTATGAGAAGGTCTCAGAATAGGATTCTATGCATTCTTGAAAACTATTGTTGTTATCAGATAACACGGAGGAACTACCTTTACCACCTCTTAAACAATTTAACTTCAATAACTCCCCATCAGGCGACTAGCAGCTTAGTAGTGCTAGTCGTCAGAATTATTACCTTATTCAAAAGAAATATGCATCCTTACGGAGCAAGGACATTTTGCCATAGTGACGTCCATGTACCTGCGCTATCAGTCCCAGCCGGGTCTAGGAGGCATTGCTAGGAGCCAGTCAGCTCCAAAAGGAACTGATATCGCAGGCACACGGACATCAATATGGCAAGATGTCCGTACTCCATGCTGCTGTCAGCCTGGTAAGAATGAATATTTCTTTTGAATAAAGGTAATAATTCTGGCAACTAGCGCTACTAAGCTTCAAGTCACCAGATGGGGAGTTATTGAAGTTAAATTGTTTAAAGGGATAGTAATGTTTCATAATAAAAGCAGCTCCAATTAATCTTCATAGTATTTGGACTTTGGAGAGTGTAATTTCAATTATGTCAGAGTTGTAGTTCAAGAGAAATTTAATGACAAAGTATCCCCCTCCCGCCCCTTTTACTGATGTAACACTGTTCAGCCAGAGCAGAAGGGAGGTGCCCAGGTAGACTGCAGAGAGGGACAATCTTCAATTAAGATAAGGGAAAAACCTGAAGAGCTTGTCAGGGGGGGCAGGGCCTTCATTGTTTTCATAGGAAGAAAATTGTCCCATGCTGTTATCTGTCTGGTCTATGGACTGCATTTAGCATCTGATAAGAGATGGCTTACACCAGGTAAAAGGGGTGGGAGGGGGATACTTTGCTTGTGAATCTCTCTCAAACTATAAAGGTTTGAGAGATGAGACTTACATCATTCTTGTTTTTTTAATGCCTACAAAATAAAATAAAGATAAAATGAAGTATTACTATCCTTTTATGAGGTGGTAGTTCCGCTTTAATGAGCTGCATAATCATACCTTCCAGCTTATCCAAGTTGAAACTTCCCTGACTTCAATTAATTCTACCTCTGCAGAAGACATTGCAGATTCTCCATCTAGAATGTTGCCTTTTTCTGGTAAGGCAGATGTACCATCCTCTGGGTCTGAAACCCTTAATCTCTTTTTGATCATGTTTTACATAGCTTAAAGTCTCTGGCATATCCATTTCCAACCATACCAAATACATTTTTAAATTTCAAAGGAATTTCACTTCTAGCTACTTTCCATGCTATCCAAACACAATCTAGAGTGATCAACTAGGGACAGTTCACAACCAGCACAAAAGGTTTGAGTATATTTCTTTATCTTCGGTGGAAGCATTTTCACCACAAGTCAACTACACTGTAGTGTTAAAATGATAAATCTGTGACATAGAACTGATTTACATGGGATTTTTTGAACAAACAGCGTGTTTAACACAAGCACTTAAAAGCAGCCCTTTATACAAGTCATCCATTTGATGTACCCAATTTTAAGCATTTCTTTAGTTGTTCATGATCTCACCACATAAGCAAAGATGAATGCCATTAGCACCATGTGAGGACTTTCTGAAAACCACACTGGTGGAAAGTATTTAGAAACCTCTGCACAGATTTATTTCTCTGCATGTCTGCCATTTGCAGTGCTATAGATTTTGAGGGCACATAAGAGAAAAAAATAGTCATGTGTAGCATTTCTGGGGCAACTTCACCACTGGAAACAAAACAAACAGATCCACAACACACAAACCTGTTAATTTCACTCTTAATGGGGACTTCGTAGATCATAAAAGTTTGCAAGATAAGCCTTCGTTTTTTTTTTTTTGTTTTTTTTTTTTGTATGCCATCAAGTATAGTAAAATTAAGTACTACTATCTCTTTAAACCCTCGAATAATAGAGCAGTATCAATCACATTTCTTTATAATTCACTCAAGGGCCTAAATGTCATAATTAAATTAATTTGAATGTGTCCTATGGTGCAGTTGGTTTGGCCCAGGAATGTTCCCTGCAACGCTGTTCACCAGAAAGAAGATCAAGGAGCACCCGCACATCAGTCTCAATGAGGAGACCATCAAGTGGGAGAGCAGCAGCCGCTACCTCGGTGTGACCCTGGACAGCAAACTCAACTGGGGAAGCCATATTGAGAATACTCAGCAGAAGGCAACAGGAAAGATGGCAGCACTGTACGCACTCCTGAAGACCAAGTCCATGCCACTCCGGACAAAGATCAACGTCTGCAAGGCAATCATCAAACCTACCCTGACGTATGCCTCCCCAGCATGGATCACTTGCCATGAGCGACACAGGAAGAGTCTTCAGGTAGTCCAGAACAAGACCCTGCGGATATCGTCTGGAGCTCCAAGATTCGTAAGGACAGCTGACCTTCACAGGGAGCTGGACATCGAGATGTTGGACGAACATCTAGCGAAGCTGAGTAAGAACTTCTGCCAAGGACTGGATCAGAACCCGAACCCTCTGATCAGAAGACTCACTGCCACCACAGCAAACCCCTTTGACCGCTACCCGCGGCCCATCACAGCGAAGACCCTGTGAAACCAACCCAACTGTGACAAGTCAACACAGACCAAGAAGAATCCAAAACCTGCGACTTCAAACCCAACCCGAGAAGATGGAGTAGTGAGGCTCAAGCCTCGGTATCCAAAAATCACCGCTGATGGATAAAATCTATCAGCAAGAAGAAGACGACGACGACAGGAATGTTCCACTTGTTTTTGTGCCTATGTCCCCGATTTGTTTAATAGTCATAAAGGTTTTAACCCCATGTCTGAATCTTTGTATTGGGCAGCCAGATGACTAGTGGAACCCCCATAATGAGTTTATAAAATCTGTTTCCAAAATGTACCGTTATCTGGATTAGAAGGGGGGGGGGGGGTAGAAAGAGACATCACATTCATCATTTTATCTTATAACGGCTATCGAAGATGTGATCCAAGCAGGCAATTTGATACTTTCCTTCAGCACCTAATTTTATTCTGAAGAGGTTGAAAAGGATAACTTTTTTCATAATTTGCTTTATTATATACCTAAATTCCTAAGCTTGCTTTAACAAAATGTTTAATTTGCCCTATTCAATGAGCATTTAAACTTGTTTTTCTCTTTACAATGAGGTCACAACTAAAGCCAGTTAAACAGATTAGAGCCCACTGCTCTTATGTTGAAAGGATGTTAACTTATCCCTGCTTATTTACAGACAATACTGGACATTCAGTTAAATATTATAGCGGAACTCTGAACCCTAGAAAAGTCAGGAGATATCTGTCTGCTCTCTCAGAGCATTTGTAAGACTAGAGTTTAAGCCTCAAAATAAATAGAAGAGAAAGAAAAAAAAAAAAACAAAAAAAAACAAAAAAAAAAAAACAAACAAAAAAAAAACAAAAAAAAAACAAAAAAAAAACAAAACAAAAACAAAACAAAAAAAAAACGGTCATAATGTGTATTCAGCCATCATTCTAACACCTGAAAAGACCCAAGTTGCCTTGAAAGCTTGCATCCTAAAGCCACTCAGCCGATATAGGTAGAATTTATTATAGCAGTTTCTCTCTTTTTCTATGGCTAACACGGTACCACACTTTACTTGCATTACAAATCCGACAAAAATGTATGTTGTCAACACAAACCACTGTTTAATTCTAGGATCTTTATTTATTTTCTTACCTTGAACCTCTTGTCTTGGAGCACCTTTTTGATGGCCACCATCTCTCCACAGTCCACAAGACGGGCCTGGTACACCACCCCAAATGAGCCATTGCCAATTACTTTGATATCAGTGTAGGAGACTTCTTGAGGGCGGTCTGGTCCTTGACCAGGCGTGGCTACCACTGTTGTCACTTTCCCATTGTCTCCTGTGTGTACAGGACAGTGTCACAATCAGAGACAGCACAGTTACACTAGCTTCAAGGTCTGTGTCAAGCAAAACAGTTCAACATTTGGATCACACATACACTACCAATTTACCACTTGACTTTAGGTTTTGTCACAGAAAAGAATAGAAACCTGTTTACACAAACCTGCATAAATACATTTTTCACAGACATTTACCCAAAATGGAGAGAAATATATACTTTATTCTTTACTTTGTTGCAGAGAGGCAGGCAACACAAGAGATATTGGGAAGGGTGTAAATGTTTTCCAGAATTCACACTGTACACATTTATGTTACGGCACTTAAAATTTGAGGGATTTGGAATCTTAGATTCATACAAATCCATGTATCAAAAATTCTAGTTTAGTAGCAATAAATACTTATCATGGGGTGCCACAGGCATCCAACACATCAAACCAACTATTTGGCAAGATGTTAATGTATTTGTATGAGTATTCAAAGAAGAATGCTTATCAAGACAAAACTTTGCAGTTGAAAGTGCACAATCCTCAGTTTAACCTTTTGAATGCTGGAGGGTTACACAACACATTGCAATGTGTTTAACACACCTCTAGCACTCAAATGAATGAACAAACTTTCAACTACTGTTAAAGTAACACCCACATCATAAAATGAAGCAGGGTCATAAAAACTTAAATACAATTTATTTCACACAAGCTTTTATAAAACATTTCAGTTGTTTTTATGAGGCCACATTCTTGCCTTATGCATGACTCATTAACATGGTAATTATGATAGGTGCATGAGAAGTGATACTGATGTACTGTATGTGAACACTGATGTGGTAACAGAGTTGAGGGTACAAATGCAAATCAAAGTGCCTTAGATCTCATCTTATTACAAAGAGCTTCAGATTTGGGGATTTTTTTTTTCTTAAACAGATGATAGCTAGATAGATCATAGTATGTTATATTTAAAAAGGTACAACAGCCAATGTTATTTTAGCAAGTAGTGTTCCTTTAAAATTACAAGGACTGCACTTTAGTCGTTTTATGTGAAAGCCCTGCCGAAGAATTACTGAGGTTAAAAAATAAATAAATAATAAATTATCACATTTCTAAAAGTAATCCCAGAAGATCAGGCATTACAAACAAGCCATTCCAAGTTGAAGTGACCAAACATGAATATGGTTGAGTTGAGGGAGACATCTATAAAAATATTCCTGTGACAGCCATAGAATTGTAGTCACCTGAAACTAGGAATGCACAATTTCCAGCTTTAATTTTATACTGTTGTTAAAGGTAAAATTGTTTATCCAGTGGCATAAGAGATGCAGAATCTGGGAAAAAGGAAACAAATACATTATCCTAGAATAACTCTACCTCACAGAATTTGATTGCATCAAGCACTTTCATTCCATATCTACAAACATTATCTCTAGTGGTGGACAAAAACCCAGCACTGAAGAAAGGAGTCAGTATAGGAGAGTAGGTATATAGCCCCAAAACAAAGGAGCCAGAAATAAAGTTTTGGGATCTATGCAATTATGCTGATGGGAGTTTTCCCACCCTATTAGATGTTATGATACCCCCCTTTCAGGAAATGCAGCACTTTGCTATACAAAAAACATATTATATTATATTATATATATATATATATATATATATATATATATATATATATATATATATATATATAATTTGTCTCAAAGTCTAACTTAGGCAGTAGTCTGATAGTCCACTTATTCAATAATGCTATACTGCACAGGACATGCTTACTCCCCCCAACTAAATGCAGGTTTCCACAGACCCTCTGTAATTGGCTTTCAAGTCAAACAGAGGGTCTCTATAAGGAATGCACACACAACACCTACGAGTTTGGGGCAGAGACATCATGCTTCTGTTTTGATTTCCAGACAGGAGGAAGAGAGCTTTCGGCACCCCCCCCCCCCCCGTGTGTGAAATTAGCCATTTGGGGACTATATAGTGCAGCCTCAATCTTTTAACCCAGTCTACTCCCAATGAAGCATTTTTCTTAATTGCCATTTCAGAAGTTCAGTTAACCCACAGAAGCACACCTGAACATTAATTGGGACCGATAATACAAGGACTTCTCAGAAACAACACCTCCAGTGTCCAGTAGGTTAAAAGGACTAAAGCTAAACCCACGTATATGATATAACATTTACACATATCCGTTTCATACTAGGATAACGTGTTATATTGTTGGTGTTTACCTCAGCAACCTGCCGGAAGCCAGAATAAGCCTCACTCCTAACCAGGAAGTGATGGGTGCAAACGAAAACGGTTTTCCCCAACATTGTGAATTAAACCAATATATAGAGAATCTGAGTATGATTACCACAACGCCCTCACTTGTATACATAATACTTATAATGTAGTACTTCTAACACTGCCATTTTGAAAGCAATGCGTTTAAGGGTCAGCTGGATTCAATGTATTGCTGGAGGTAGCCCTTAAGGATAAAGGGGGACAAACCTATAGAAAATATATCCTCGCATATATAGATGTCTCCTTCAATCACCGTCCTCTGCAGTTAAACTCTTCACTCCCAATGGGAGTGAGCCTCCAGTGTTTACAACACATTGGTAGATTTCATGTACACCTGTGAGTAAAATGGGTTCAATTTAACCTCTTGGATGCCAGATGAAAAACGAAAAAGTTAACTGCTGTTAGAGACGCGCATAGCGCGTACATTCGCAACGCGTTTAATACGCCCGTGTTACTTAAAGAGATTTCAAACAGAAGTATTCACATCACTGGCACTCAAAAGGTTAAGGCCTTTCTACTCATTTCCTTCAAAGGGGTTAACTGTCATAAGTATGTAATTAGTGCACACATATCGCCTAGCTCCGGACACTCACTCCCCAGCTTGATGGCGCTAAAGCCTCCAGGCACGGTAGCTCCACCACCCGAAGCTCCTGCTGATACGGGTCCCTTGGCAGCCCCAGCCTGACCCTGGTCCCCGAAGGCCTCGGTCCGGGCCCGGTTTGCGCCGCTCATGCTGCGGAGCGACGAATACAAGCGCTGAATGGTGCCGGGTACGGCGGCTTACCCTCCCTCCTCCACCCCTCGGCCGCCACCACCTCACTCCACACTCAAAGCCTCTCCTGGGCTCCAGGCCGCGTCGCGCGGCTCTCTGGGAATCCGAGTCCGCACACTGCCAATCACAACAGGCTTCGACAAGACTACACCTCCCAAGCTCCACCGCGATAACAAGGATTGGCGTACGAAAGGCCGTGATACGCAAAGCACGCTGGGATCCGGATGAACACACGACCAATGAGATAAAACCAACTACAATTCCCAGTGAACACCGCAGCAGCAGGAAGATAACGATAACAAAGGCAATATGATTATTAACGCTCCGGCTTAAGGATATCTTCTGAGAAACCTGTCAAATTGGAGGTGATGCGTAGACAAAGCAAAGTCCTAATTAAGGAATGTCAATCAGTGAATGAGCACCAAGTATAGAAGCAGACAGCGCTCTATCCTAATGAAAGAGAAAGCGCTTGTAGACGTAATAACCGATGAGTGCGGAAGCTTGTGATTTGTGAAATCATGGCAGATGTTTGTAAGCTTCGTATTAAGGCGGAAGACAGGAGCCGCCACGTTCTATACTGGCGGAAATTGAAGGACGCGGGAATCAGAATATTATGAAATGCACGTATCTGCAAAGGAATCAATGGGAATATGGTCAATGTATGTTCTTGTCTTGTAGAACTTGACCATGTGTGGGGTAAAGAGTCAATTGGCCGAAATGTAACATTTTTAACGACGCTTAGTTGAAATGCTATATATAAGCCAGAACAAAGCGTTCTTTTTGTAGCTAGATGCTAGTTAAAAAGAACGCTTGTTTGTATAGGTATATCCCCAGACCTGAAGTGGAGTATATATAATCTATATAAAATTACCATCTCCAGCCGCTGTCGTCCACTGCAAGATAAAGACATCGTTATCAAGTTTCCAACAATTTAGGTCTTGTGATTTTTTTATTTATTTTTTTTTTCTTTTATCGCTACTGTGTAACAAATTTTCTTGTCTTTGACCTTCTTCTTGGGTATTTGGCATTAACTGGAATCCATTACAAAATTAATTTTGTCCATCTACTGTGAGGTCTTCTTGTTATGTGACCTGCCTATTTCCATTTTCCATATAAAATATTCCCACATAGTTAGATTGTATTGAAAGGCATGTTTTAATTTGTGTATAACATTTCAAGTGGCCAAAAAGGGACGCATCCTTTTTGGTGTAGTAGCAAGGGGCATTAATTAAACTGTTTTACGTCATGACTGATTGAGACCTCTTTATATAACTGAATACATTATCTCGAACAGGACCGAATGTTTTATTTGCATGGACTAACTTATAAACATATACAATACACACTTTATTACTGTAGAGCAGTGATTCTCAACCAGGGTGCCGTGGCACTTTGGTGTGCCACGGACATCAACTTAGGGTGCCCCATGTTTTCTATGAAGACTGGCAAAAATGGACTTTTAAATAAAGATTTATAGAAATTGTTATGCACAATAGATTTAGTTTTGTTATTATGATTATAAAACCTAATAATAACTGTATATTTATTTATTGTACCCTTCATATGCCCTTGATAAAGTACATTAAATACGTTAGGGGTGCCCTGAATGTTGTAGATTACGTGTTAGGGGTGCCCCGAACCAAAAAAGATTGAGAACCACTGCTGTAGAGTGATATATACATAAAACACAGCATGATCTCCCAAACAGAGGGACACCAGGGTGGTAAAGAGGAATTTGTGTCTCAAAAAGGGTCTGTTTCTCCTAAAGAGGGACACTTGGGAGGGATGGTTAAAAGTGAATGGGAATTTTCATATTTGGTATTCCTTCCTGGAATTGTCATGTGGACTAATGGGCTTGCCTATCTCCATAGGTTTCTCTTTCCATGGTTCTTAGTGAGGTACAAACTAAACCTATTTCTTCTGTGTTCCTTACACTGCATAAACAATGGGTCTTGGCTCTGCCTCCCAGCTTGTAGGACTAATCATGGATAAGGCCTTTGTATGGCACAAAAGGTCAACACAGTTTTTTCTCCCCATTAATAATTCAATCCATAATATCATTAAGAAAACTGAGTCAAAGGGACAAAATTGTTTTAAACTTCCAGAAGACATCAGAAGATGTACACCTTCCTTGATTAAGAAGTTGCAACATGGATCACTCCACCTATGGTAGATGCGCTCATCACACAGATATTCAGAAGAACTACCATACTGCTAGAAGATGGAACATCTCTTTGTGATCCCATGGATGAGAAGACAGACAGTACCTTGAAAAAAAAAAACAGTTTTAGGTAACTGGTCAGGATTTGAAGTCAGCCACTGCAATGGCGTGTATGTTTCTTACATTAAGAGTCTGGATATCAGAATCTGAAGAGAAGGTGGAATCATTGGTCTCCAGATAAAGGTTGCTGAACCATTTATTTTCTATGACGGAAGCCATACACTTCTCATGTGATCCATCACTGTACGACATAAAGCTTTAGCCAGATCTTCAGCCCTATCCGTTACAGCACCTAAGGCTTTATGCATAAAGTTTTGGGAAGCAGATGCCTTCTGAAAGAATCGTCTAGTCTCCTTGCTATTTGAACATAAAACACTCTTTGGTAAGCAACTTGAAGAAATTATAAAAGAGTATCCTTCTTCCTCAAGAAAGATGCAGATAATACCCCCCACCCCCAAAAGGGGGATTCAGAAGGAGACAGTCCTTTCATGAATCCAGGTGATACTTGTCTGGAAGAGCATATGATTTAAAAAGGAAAAATCTGCCGCAGGCTTCATCTGGAGGAAATGAAGGAGTTCCTCAGAATAACCCTGTTTCAAAAGAACCTTCAATTAAGTAACATGGACCTGGCCTCCATCTCCGGTAGGGGGCAGCCTGGAATAGCTTGCCAGCATTTGGATGTCCATCTCTTCCGGACAAATGGGTGAATCAAATTGTGAAGTCGGGATATCCACTCGAGTTTTACTGTCTCATTGATTTCAAGAAAAATAACTTATCTTACCAAAAGATCACACAAGAGCAAGAATGGTGAAGCTAGCCATTAAGGAATTGCAAAGAAATCAAGTAATAGAGCTGTCCCTCAAAGTTGAAAAGAACAAGGAGTATACATCTTTCCAGTATGAGGTGGCTTGTGAACAAGATGAAAAGTAAATTGGTCCCATCACAGCTTTATTTCTAGGGGTGGAATTCAGTAAGGCCATAAGTAAGTTTACCTTTCCCAGGACAGACAGAATCGAAACAGAGAGACCGTTCTGAGATTCATGAGAAAAATATCCAATGCTGCTTTGGCATTTTCAAGTCTACTGGAACATCTGTCATCAGCAGTTCATATTTTTCCTTGGGCCAAGATACATATGAGAAATTAAAGATCATTTTTTTTAAGATTTTGGAAGAAGGATTCCTGCAACTTTTTGCAAGTAATCCCAGTGTTGCTGTCCACAAAAAAGGTACTGTGGAGGTGGACTCTAAATATCAGTCTGGAGCGAGGCAAAGATCTGGACAAACCAGCATGGGGAGTGCTAACCACAGATTCCAGTCTGTTGAGCTGGGGAGGAACATGGAAGGGCATGACTGCACAGGGAGTATGGTCAAGACAAGAAAGATTCATCCACATCAACCTACTAGAACTAAAAGCTGTTTGAAACACACCACATTCTAAAACTGTGGCCCTGAGCATAGATATGGAGAAAGCCTTTGACAGGCTGGACTGGCTTTATCTCTCTAGACAATTCTGTGACATTATGGATTTGCAGGCCCTTTCTTCACATCTGTTAAATCTCTATACTAACCCTTCAGTGACTCTCAAACTCCCAGCTAATAATCCAGCGCTTGTTCAAACACGCAGTGGTGCCCAACAGCGTTATCCCCTCTCATATTTGCGTTAGCAGCTTCACCCCTGGCCCTAAAGAATAGGTATCACCCAGATATTACAGGGCTCACACTATAACAACACCCATTCAAGATTTTTTTTTTTTATTTGCGGATGATGTTATTCTCATTATAATCTCCCCCATATGTCCATACCTAATCTGTTTGCTGTGCTTCAGGAATTTCCATTAATCTCTGGATATAAAATGAATGCCTCAAAATCAGAAGCTCTTCTTTTGAGCCTCACTGACCCTGGTTGAACTTACAATTTAAATGGCAGAATTCTTCCATTCAATACTTGAGAGAGAATATCGCACCAACATATTAACATGTTATGCCAGGCTAACTTTCCATCCTTGCTTAGTTTCCTTAGACTGGAGTGCCAACGTTTGAAAGAGTTTTTAACGTTTCCTGGATTGGACATGAAAATGAATATCCTTCTAAAATTAATTTAGCACTTCTAAATGTTACCAGTGCAAGTTCCTTCTGCAGCACTCTGGAGTTTCCAGACATCCATTTCAGAGTTTATCTGGAAAGGCAAAATACCTAAAATTGCCAGAAATTTCCTTGTGTGTGTTTTTTTTTTTTGTTTATTTTGTTTTTTTTAATTGGGAATAAAGAACATACGAAAAGCCCATAGCAAGCTATGAGACAAGCCATAACAGTAAAACCTAGTGAAAAGAAGTTATCTTACAAGCAAAAGAAAATTGTCACAACAACATAGTCAATACATTTTCGGAGAATGTGTCAAGACCACGTACAGTGACCAATGACAGAGGAAACAGTGACAAAGTGGTAGATGAAATAAAAGGCAATGAAGAAGAGAGAGAGAGAAGGTCAGAAAGCAAAGAAATGAGCAGGGAAAATAAAAGGAGAGGGAGAAATGGAGGGGCTAGGAGCAAGAACTCCAGATAGGTGGGAGGATGCTCAGCACTGCAGGAGTGTATATTGAAGCCAGGTGGCAAACTCAGATTCAAAAAAGGCTAATTTACCAGTTGAGAAGTAATATAGTCTTTCCATGTCCACCATACTGAGGATACGCACCTTCCACTCCATGAGGTGTGGAGGGGGATCTCCACTTAGCAGGTATACAAGCCCTAGCAGCTGGAACAAGCATTACCCATTTGCGTAAAGCCAGTAGTCGAGTCGAATAGGGCCAAACACCATCAAGGATGATGGAGAGTAGGAATGTCTGCGTTGAAGGGGGAAAGCACAAGCCGTACAACCCAGGGGGAGCAGCAGCCGCATATTTCCAAAACTGGGAAAGGGACTGGCAGGACCACCAGAGGTGTAGTAAGGATCCATCATCCACAGCCCCAACATCTGTTGGGGACAGAGGGAATAAATTTAGAGTTTGGCTGGTGCTTGATACAACGCATTATAAGTTTATAGTTTGTTTCCCATAGAGGAAGATTAGAAAGGAAGTGACAGTGCAAACAAAATGAGGCTAGGCACTGAGCATCCATAAATACAACAGCCAATTCCTCCTCCCACTCAGATTTATGCTGGGGAAGAGAAGTGGCCGCTAGAGAGTTCAGAAGCCTGTATAGCTGAGACGTGCCCCTCATGACAGGGGAAGTGTGTAGTATCTGTTTTTCAAATGGGCTCAGGGTTCTGGGGGGAAAAAAACTCAGAGGGAGAATGGTGGAGATAGCAGATCTGGCAGAAGCACCAGAATTCCTTTCCTGGAAGATGATGAATAGCACAAAGCATCCTGAAATGGGGATGCCAGAAATGTCTTGACCTTTCTTAGAGCATGTGGGGGTTTGGCTTTCCTTGATGGCTAGAAATATTATTTGGCATCACATCTGAAGCAATTGCAGGCATGGTTTCTTCCCCCGGGTCATAAAGCCTGGACTGACATTAAAAATTACTCCATCTCTCCCTTTGTACTCCCCAGTCTGATGTGGATTCCATGTAATGACAGATCCAGTTTGCATATTGCTCTATTTATGGTTACATTCCAGTTGAGTATCCTGGACATGATCCAGAGGCTTTTTCCCTCCCTGTTGGCCTGTCTGTCTCTTCTTACTCCAATCTTTGGTAATCCACAGTTCCGACCAGGTACTCAGCGAAACGTTACACAATTGGAGGAAAGTGG
Source organism: Rhinophrynus dorsalis (assembly GCA_037306005.1). Classification (NCBI taxonomy): domain Eukaryota; kingdom Metazoa; phylum Chordata; class Amphibia; order Anura; family Rhinophrynidae; genus Rhinophrynus; species Rhinophrynus dorsalis. Next base: position 308,262,476 of record CM074724.1, read on the forward strand.
GCCTAGAAACTTTACATGATCTGGTCCAGGGAGATGTGAAGAGAAAGGAATTCCTAATTGGAGTGCTTCTAGTATCAGTGAATATAACTGTATCAATAAGACCACTAGTATAAATGTATTAAAAAAAAAAATGAATGTAATAAAAGCAGAAAAAAAAGAAAGTATTTGATAAAGACACTTAAAACCAACAGAATTCTATTATCTTATAGAATATGAATGGATAACAAATAAAAAAGTTATAATATAAACAGGGCTCAAAATTTCCACTCGCTTCCTCGTATTTGGTGAGGAGAAATTGAGTCAGGGTGAGTAGAAATTAAAGCCCTGTATGCAGAGCCAGCTGTAACCTGCTGTTAACTTCAGACAAGAGGAAGACACACACACACCTGTCACCGAGTAGAAATGTGGAATGTTTATTCTCTATACAGGGTGGTCCTGCTGCAAGTTCTTAACCCTTTGAGTACCAGAGAGCAGGGCTGGCACGAGCAAACTTAGGACGCCAAAACGGGGGAAGCTGCAAGCAAGGGGGAGCTGATCTACACTATCAAGCGCTCCCTTGAGGGCTCTCCTCTGCCCTGGTCCTCTCACTCTCTCCTCCCTGTCCAGGGCTTGGTGCTGTTGTTTCTCGCACTAGCTGATTGAGCCCAGGCTGTGTGGGGGCTCCCTGCGGGATCAGAGCGCAGAGCTCTCCCGCCGGCACTCCACTCCTCACATCCCCCTGCTGGGCCTCCGCTCCATCCCCAGCCCGGCTTTATTATGAGTGTCTGCAGAGCAGCCCCAACAGCAGCAGCGAGTGCAGAGGGGAGAGTGCAGGGACAAAGACCAGCCAGCAGGGCGGCACGAGATAGGGAGCTGGTGTGGCAGCGAAGGCATCACATGAGGGCAGCTAGCGCGGCGCAGGACACAGCGGTGGCTGCACCGGGGGCGAAACAGAGGGACACAGCTCCTCAACAGACAGTAGATAGATAGGGGCAGTGATACTACTCCAAGCAGAGGGAGCAGGAGAACTGCCTCTGGTAAGGGGTAACAGACAGGAGAGGAAGACGATAGCTAAGAACTCAACCCTTTGAGTGCAAGAGGGGTATTCAACGCATTGCTTTGCAATGCGTTGCGTACCCCTCTGACACTCAAAGGGTTAAACAGAAAGAGATGGCTGCACCTCCTAAACTTAATATCCTTCCTTTGATATAAGAGCACTGCCATTTGCCAACTCCTGTGTGTTAGCAGAAAAATACACATACCCCCAGGCCCCAAACTAATTAACACAATATAGTGCATGATTTATACTGTTAACCATCAAGTGTCTGGAATGATTCCACTGTAAATGCAAATCAAATATTCATTGGGTTAGGTATTCAAACAAAGACATCCAAGTTGCAAGTCCTTGTTTAAATACCCAGTGAGTATTTGATTCGCTTTTACAGTGGAATCATTCCAGACACTTGATATTTAACAGTATATATCATGCACTATATTGTGTTATATAGTGTGGGGTATATATATTTTTGTGCTAACAGATGGGAGTTGGCAAATGGCAGTGCTCTAATATTGAAGGATATTAATTTCTGGAGGTGCAGCCATCCTTTTCTGTTGATCATAATTTTTTTTTTTTTTATATATCTATTTGACATTTAATGCTCATCTAGATTGAAGCATGTATTGCCCTGTCTTTACTTCACTGTTAGATGACATGCGAGACATATCTGGCTCAGAAATGCTTGAGATGGGTGAGGGTTAAAGGTGGGGTTAAAGGTGGGGATATGGGTGGGGTTAAAGGCAGGGATATGGGTGGGGCTAAGCGTGGAAACTGGTGGTGAGTAACTTTTCAGGCCTGGCTAGTTGCTCAGGACTTGAAATTTTGAGCCCTGATATAAATTAAAAATAAAGTCCAAAAAGGAACCTATAAACTTACCAATAGTTCCTGAGGAACTGATGAGGATGGCGATGGAATGGATGTAAAGTTCAGTGGAGTGATGACATTGAAACTGATATGATGAAGAGTAGACTGGATTCAACTGGAAAGTGCTGCAGGATGAGATGTGTAATGTATTCAAACCCTGGCCCAGGAAGACACCTTGAGTGACTTTCACGCTTTAAGAGACAAATATTCAACGCACTACCTATTCACTTCCAATACCTTTTAGGTTCAACACTTTCTTCTCTATCTTTCCCCTACCTTGTGATTCCCGCCTCTCACCCCATTTGACAGAGTGTGCTTAGATTCCTCCACTCACCTGGGTGCCATAACAGGACTTTGCTGACAAATCCACCTACACTCCACTTACACAACTATATACGAAGAAGTGGGATGAAGATTTGGGTACGGAGGTGGATGGGGAGAGTTGCCCTGCAATCTGGAGCTTGATATTATGCCTACCGGGTAAAACAGCCAGTAAATACACAGAGTGAGAAACTCACTTCTGTGCCGCAGCTACAGCTGGCCTGGCACATGGACCATCAAATATTGGTGGTCAAAACCCACACTGTGGCCAAATTCTCGTTGCTGATTTTTGTTCCCACAACTCAAGCTAAATAGCATGAACTATGGGAACATCAAAGGAAAAAAGCCAGCTCTCATTGTCTAACACAGTGTCAAACAACGAGAGTGAGCTCAAAACGTCACCCTCCTCCCACTCCCCATATACTAACCCTACACTATCCCTAACATGAACACTTAAAAAATACTAACACTATCCTAACACCCAGAAATGTAACGCTTGTCATCCACTGTCCGTCTTCTTCTTCAATCTTCTCTCCTCTTTCTTACTTTCTTTCTTCGGTAATATCTTTGTTAAAAAAATTATTATAATTCAATGAGAGTTGATTTTGTAAAAAAAACTGCCCCCACAGTTAATCCTTTGAGTACTGGAGGGGTATCCGGAGCCCAAAAGGTTAAAAGAGGTGTGGCATTTCACTTCAATGTAAAATGTTGTTATTTCCTTGATCAAGTTAAAAAAAAGTTCCATATCGTAGAGAAATGTCTGCTGCTTCCACCACCACTGGTGGTGGCAGTCATGCATATGGTCACAGTCATCCCCACCCCCCTGCCCTCTGTACATACCGGGCCGTTGCCCAAGTTCCAACAAGTGAATTTTGAACAGAGACTGGCTTTTTATATAGCCAGTCACTGTTCAAAATTAATGCCAGCCTCAGATTGGCTGGAATGTGTGCTTGCACACCTCCCAGCCAATCGACTTCTAGTGTATTTTGGCACCCCTCCCAATCTGATTGGCTGGGAGGTGCGTAAGCACACATCCCAGTCAACTGGAGACTTGCATTAATTTTGAACAGAGACTGGCCATATAAAAAGCCAGTCTCTGTTAAAAATTCCCTCATTGGGACTCAGGCAATGGCCTGGTATGTATAGAGGGGGTCTGTAAACATATGCATGCCTGCCGCTGCCAGTGGACATTTCTTGACAATGTGAATTATTTAAACCTACAAGGCAATGACACTATATTACTTTGAATAGAGATGCCACACTTCTTTTAACCATCTGGGTGCCCTCCGGCACTCAAAGGGTTAACTGTGGCATCGCTAGAGGGCAAATTTTTTTTTTTTTGTTATAAAATCAACACTCATTGGACTATTATTATTATTTTTTTTTTTTACACAGATCGTACATAGATAGAAGAGAAGACGGAAGATTTAACAAGAAGACAGAGTAGCTGACCAAGGTGCTGAGAACCCCGCTGGATGTTACAGGTCAGTTTTTTATTTTCAGGAGATGTGTTAACTTTAATAAGATTAACCCTGTGTGTGCCAGTGGGGTATGCAATGCAATGTAACCCAAACTTTCATTCCCAGCAGTGCTTTGCTTTTCTTTGTTTCCTTCACAGTGATAACCTGAAGACATAAGATGTGAAGATTGGTGACTAACCCTTTGAATGCCTTGGTCCACTTTGTCCCTACTTGTACCTCTTTCTACAGGGGTTTTTCCTCTGAGCCTTGAGGCTCTTGCACTCATGTTGGTTATTTTATTACTGTTTTCCCCTGAGTTAGGAGCATGGATGGCTGTATTGGGACTAGTTAACCCCTTCACTGCTGGTTTCTCTGGGTTGAGGGCTTTTCCTAGGGTTTTCCCTCTAGGGGCCTGTCTCTTTAATACAAAACAATCTTTTGCTCAATGCTGCTTCGGAGGAACTCTTGGCTCAGCAGGTCCAAGAATGTGCTCAACTCCTGGTCCACCATGGGTGGGTTCTCAACATGTTGAAGTCCTCCCCAGTGCCATCCCAGGAGCTGGAGTTCCTCGGCATGAGTTTCAACTCCCTCCTGGGTAAGGTCTTCATGCCAGAGTATATGATCCTGCAGATCATGCCGGATGTGTCCCAAGCACTGGAGTGGGCCTCAGTTTGGGAGTACATGAGTGTTCTGGGCCACCTAGTGTCTACCCTAGAAGCAATGCCTTACTCTAAGGTACACACCAGGGAACTCCAGAGACATGTCATCCAGATGTGGCACAGGAATCCGGCTCTCCTGGATCAGCAGCTTTCCCTCTCTAAGTAAGCCAGATGGGAACTGCAGTGGTGGTTACAACAACACAACCTGAATCTGGGGAAGCCATTCCTGATCCCGGAATAGACTGTGGCCACGACGGATGCTAGCATGAGTGGCTGGGGTGCGGTGCTGGGTCACCTGGCGATCCAGGGCAGGTGGACTGCAGTGGAATATCTTCAGTCTATTAATGTTCTGGAGCTCAGTGTGATCCATCTCACTCTATGTACTGGACCTCTCAGCTGAAGGGCCATGCAGTATGAGTCTAACTGGACAACGCCACAGCTGTGGCTTCCATCAAACTTCAGGGGGGCATTTGAAGCACCACCGCCTTATACAAGGTGAGGTACATTCTGGGCTGAGCAGAAGCCCACTTTCCGGCCATCTACACAGTTCACATTCCAGGGGCAGAAAACATTCTGGCAGACTTTTTAAGTCGCCAGAATGTGGATCCGGGAGAGAGGGAGCTCCATTGGGAAGTGTTCATCCTGATTGTACAACAGTGGGACAGCCACAGATAGACCTAATGGCCACAAGGAACATCAGAAAGGTTTCAGTGTTTTGCTACCATTTGGGGATCCTCTGGCTTTTGCCACAGACATTATGGTGATTCCGTGCCACTTCCACCTAACTTATGTCTCTCCTCCGATTCCTCTCATTCCCAGGGTACTCCGGAAGATCAGGATGGACAGAGCAACTGTGATTCTCGTTGCTCCTTATTGTACCAAGAGGGCGTCACTTGCAGAACTGGTGAGTCTTTCCATTCAGAATCCATTTCCACTGCCACCCAGACCGGACCTCCTCCTTCGGGGCTACCTTTGAAAAGAGGATGTGGAAAAGCTGGCTTTGACAGCATGACTGTTGAAGCCCACCTCTTGAAAAGAGAGGTTTCTCCCCTGAGGTCATTTCTACTATGATCCAGACTGGGAAGCTTGTTTCCTCTAAAGCCTACCATAGGGTTTGGTTTATTTTTCAATTCTGGTGTATTGACAGGGACCTGTTCTCACAGGACATTGATCTTCCGGTGGTTCTGTCCTTTCTTTAGGTTGGGATCAACACAGGACTCAGCTTGAGTTCCTTGTGGGTCCAAACTTCTGCCTACGAGGCTCCCATGCCTCTGTGAGACCTTAATTTGGTTCTGGAAGTTTTGCAGCATCCACCCTTTGAGTCCCTTGCGACCATTCCTTTGCGTCAATTGACATAAAAAATGGCTTTTCTTCTGACATCAGTCCACATGGTTGACGAATTGCAGGTTTTGTCTTGCAAGCCACATTTCCTGGTCTTTCACAAGGACAAGGCTGTTTTTTGGACCTCAGGAATTGCTTCATAAGGTGTTCTCAGAGTTACACATCGATCCAGAGATTGTTGTGCCTTCATTTTGTCAATACCCCAAGTCTGACAGAGAAAGGGATCTCCACCTTCTGGATCTGGTTCAGTGTCTTAAGTTTTATGTGCACCATACAGATTCTTTTCATAAGACAGATTCTTTGTTTGTCATTCCTGAGGGTCCCTTCAGAGTTACAGCACAATCCACCAGGTATGTTGGCGCCTACAAGATTCAGGTCTCGTCTGAGCAATTGTGCAACACTATCGTGTGGATGTTCTGGCTTTGGCTAAAGCCAGCTTTGGCAGGAAGGTCCTTCAGGTGGTTCTACCCGTTGACCTAATTTTTCCTGTGACTTACTGTTGTTTAACAGTTTGAGCCTGATTGGCTCTTGTTCTTGTGTGCTGTGTGATTTTTTTCAGTGTCTGTTTGGTATGGGCTGTTCCGGTTCTGGATAGACCTAGAGAACTCCGGTATCATGGGGACAGGCATGAGGTCCTTTCTCCTTCCCACCTCTGCGAGCCTACTGTCGGTATATCCCCATGGTACCTGTGTTCCATATTGGACGATAGAGAAAAGGTGAAATTTACTCACCGATATTTGTTTTTCCTCTGTGTCCTTCCATGGCAATACTGAGATTTATCTCCTCCCCTCAGCTGGTAGGACCAATAAACTTTTTCCTTAAAAGCTCCGCTCCACCCTTCCTCCTCAGTTTAACTTTTGTCCAAGCTGGAACGACAAAGAAGAGGTTAGTTCAAAGTAATTATTTCATAAAACCCAATATATTATATGCAAGGAATGATACCAATTACCAGAACCTAGGGTGGGGTGCCATGGAAGGACACAGAGGAAAAACAAATATCGGTGAGTAAATTTCACCTTTTCCTCTGTGTCCGTATCCATGGCAATACTGAGACTTACCAAAGCAGTATCCCCTAGGGTGGGGACAAAATCCAGCAAGTCATAAGGCAGGAGAGGCTGCAAGAAGCACCTTCCTGCTGAAGCTAGCATCTTTAGATGCTTGAATATCCAGTCTATAGTGTCTAATGAAGGTAGAAATCAAAGACCATGTGGCCGCCTTACAAATTTCCTCAGGAGTAGCCACCGCCTTAAGGGCCCACGAAGTGGCTATAGCCCTAGTGGAATGAGCCTTAATTCCCTGTGGGGGTTCTCTGTCTGCAGATTGGTAGGCTAAAGAAATACAGTCCCTTATCCAGCGAGCAATAGAGGCTTTTGATGCAGCTGTTCCTTTAAATTTTCCACAAAAGTGGATGAATAAGGAGTCTGATTTACGAAAAGATTCCGTTCTTTTGAGGTAAATGGATAGACATCTGTGGAGATCCAGGTTAAGAAGCCTTTTGTCTGAATCCTGTATATCTGTTCCGAATGAAGGAAGGACAATTTCCTGGCTGAGATGGAAACTGGATATCACTTTAGAACGGAAGGATAACTTAGGTCGCAGTACCACCTTGTCCTTATGAAAGACAGTAAATGGAGCTTTACAGAGTAAAGCCTGGATTTCTCCCACTCGTCTAGCCGAGGTAACCGCAGTTAGGAACACAGTCTTTAATGTAAGATGTTTTAAAGAAACGTCAGAAAGTGGTTCAAAGAAAGGATGCGCACATAATTGTAACACAAGATTGAGATCCCATGGGGGAATAACTTCCCTTATGGTGGGCCTAATTTTGGAGATTGATGCGATATACCTTTTTATTAAATGGTGATCTGCAAATGGTGTAGCCAGGATAGCAGAAATGGCTGATAACTGCACCTTTAAAGAGGCTGGTTTTAATCCCTTCTGGAAGCCGTCCTGTAAAAATTCTAGAATACAATTCTGTGATAATTGTCGTCTTGTATAATTTCTTTCTTTACACCATCTGTAGAAGACCGACCAGACCCTATAGTATACTTTTGTGGTTGAAGGTCTCCGTCCCTGTAACATGGTGTTGATTACAGCATCGGATAGTCCTTTAGCTTTCGAAGAGCTCCTTTCAGCTTCCAGGCCGCTAGGTTCAAGAAGGCTGGGTTTGGATGCAGAATGGGACCCTGGGACAGAAGGTCTGAATGTTGTGGAAGCATAATTGGAGGTCTGACTGGTAGCCGTGTTAGATCTGTGTACCATAGTTTTTGGGGCCAGTTTGGAGCAATCAGGATGACGCTGGCCTGATCCTGTTGGATCTTCCTGATGATCTCTGCTATCAGAGGAAGTGGAGGGAAGACATAGGCCAGATGAAAGTTCCATTGAACCTGGAATGCATCCTGAGCTTGAGCTTGTGGGGTTTTCCAACGGGCCAGAAAGTTCCTGCACTTTGCGTTTTCCGGTGTGGCCATGAGGTCCATGACCGGACACCCTAAGATTGATGTTATTTCGTGAAATACAGATTCCTTCAGGGACCATTCTCCCTGATCTATTATGTGACGACTGAGGAAGTCTGCCTGACAATTCTGAAGTCCTGACAGGTATGTCGCTCTGATTGTCAGAAGATGAGTCTCTGCCCAGGAAAAGAACTGAAGAGCTACCTGGTTGAGGGCTCTGCTTCTTGTTCCCCCCTGGTTTTGGATATAGCTGACCGCTGTCGTATTGTCTGATCTGACCAGGATAGCCTTTTTCCTTAGATGTCTTAGTAGTGACTTTAAGGTCTTCCATACCGCTAAGAGTTCCAGAACACTGATGTGGAGTTTGGACTCTTCTTCTGACCACTTCCCCTGTACTGACAGCTGCTTCCATATGCCTCCCCATCCAGTCTTGCTGACGTCTGTTGTCACAATTTCCCAAATTGGTTCTTGTAATGGCATGCCCTTCTGTAAGTTCAGAGGATTGCACCATCAACTTAGTTCTTTCCAGGTGGAGGGTAGCACCGGAATCCGGAGACTGGGATTGAATGGAAGCTTTTTCTGATATGTCAGATAATTTGTCTGTGTGAGTCTTCCATGGAACCTGTCCCATGGCACTATTTGTTGTGCTGAGGTGAGGTTGCCCAGAAGCTGAGAGAATGATCTTGCTGTCTGTACATTTCTTCTCCTGAAGCTTCTGACTCTGTTCAGAATTCTGTCTTGCCTTTCCTCTGATAGCCTGGCTAGGGATCTTGTGGTGTCTATGTTGATTCCTAGAAATATTAGGTTCTGGACTGGAATGAGCTGGCTTTTCTTGAGGCTGTTGAGCCAACCCAATTTTGATAGAAGGTCCAAGCAGGCCAGTATTGCTAGCTGTGACACTTCCTGAGCGTCTGCTATGATGAGAATATCATCTAGATATGGAGCTACTCTGATTCTTTGTGTTCTTAGTTCTGCCATGACTATGGATAGAACCTTTGTAAATACCCTGGGAGCTGATGCTAGCCCGAAGGGTAGAACCCTGTATTGATAGTGATTGCCTCCTATATGAAACCTGAGGAACTTCCGATGTGATTCTTTTATTGGGATATGATAATAAGCATCCCTGAGATCTATCCTCGTCAGGTATGCTTTGGGCTGTACGAGCTTCAGTATGGACAATATTGTCTCCATTTTGAAATGTCGGATTCTGAGGAATGTGTTCAGTATCTTCAGATCTAGAATGAGCCTTAGATCTCCAGAAGGTTTGGAAACAGCAAAAAGCATTGAATAAATTCCTTTGAACTGGTGTTGATATGGAACCTTCTCTATTACATTCTGGACCAGCAGGCCCTGAACAGCTTCTTTCATTTTCTTTACCAGGTTCTTGTTTTTGATAACTGAGTTCTGGAATTGATGGTGAGGTGGGACAGTCTGAAACTCCAAAGAATACCCTATCTATATGATCTCCATGACCCACCTGTCTGGGTGAATCTTTCTCCATTCTTCTGTGAAGTATCCCAGCCTGCCCCCTACTGGGATGAGAGATAGGGTCTGGAGACCTTCATTGCTGAAAACCTTGTTTTTGCTGGAATTCCTTGCGGGATCCAGTTCTTGGTGGTTGGGAGCGTAATCTTTTCTTTTGTTCATAAGAGGTTCCCGGTCTGTATCTGCGTGAGTCCTGAAAGGACTGTCTTTTGTATTTTGAAGATCTTGGAGGAGAAACTTTTTGACGTCTGTCTTGTGGCAAAAACTGACTTTTGCCTCCTGATGACTTCTTTATAATTTCTACTAATTGGTCGCCAAATAGCTTAGATCCCATAAACAGTAAGGAGACCAGACGATTCTTAGAGGAGGGGTCCGCATCCCATGCCTTGATCCAGAGCGCTCTCCGTGCCGTCACTGATAGTGCAGAAGATCTGGCAGTCAATTTGATGTTGTCTAGAGATGCATCACATGAAAAGTTGACCGCATCTTTGATGGTTGATAATTCCTTAATAAGACGTGATCTGAACACTGAGGAGTCTATCTTTTCCTCAAACTCATTAAGCCAGATGCGCAGGGTACGGAATATAAAAGCCATAGCAGTAGCCGCCTTTAAGTGGTGACCTATGGTGACAAACTGCTTTTTCAGGGCACTATCCGCTCTCTTGTCCATCGGATCTCTTAGCGTGGTGCCATCTTCTAATAGCAAGGTGGTCCAGCAGGAAATCTGTGCAACTGCAGCGTCTACTTTTGGTGGAGAAGACCAGTTAGATACTTCTCCTTCAGCAAATGGATACATCTTTTGGAATCTTCTGGTCATGGTGGAACATTTGTCACCCTGTTTCCATTCTGCTTGAATGATATCCTGAATGGAACTGTGAACAGGAAATAGAGGTGATGTCTTTTTGTATCCAATAAAAGCAGCATCCATGACATTGAGATCCTTCTGGACTTCTGATAAACTCAGAGATTTTCTCATTGCTCTGATAAGTCCTTCCACCTTGTCTATGCTGAAATTACCTGTTTCCTCTGTTAGCTCACCTTCTTCCGCTGAAGACAGGGCTGACTCTAAATCAATAATGCTCTCCTCTTCTTCTTCTTCCAAAGGACCCCTAGATGTACCTTCCTCTGGATCACTGGTCCTAGGACGTTTCCTTGCTGATTCCTGCATAGAGGAGAAAGCAGGGATATCAGGTCCAGCAGCTTTCCTGAGACACTCGGGGCACAATTTTGCTCCCTCTGAAATAGGCAATTTGGCATCACATCCTGCACAAGACTTGAAGTTTTGTGTAGCTTTATCTTCCTTAGAAGATTCAGTACCATCTTTAGGCTTGTCAGGCTTAGAATCCTTGGAGGTAGACATACCATTTTTTACCAGTAACGTGGGTCATCGAATCAAGCCCCTGGAGAGCAGCTGCTAAAACTTCTTCTATTTGTACGACCACCCAGGAAAACATGTATACAAAATTCTACTCTGATGGTAACACATGCCAGCCAAATTACATGCTTTCAAACCCTCCTTGTCTAATCTCTGTTGAAGAGGGTGTAGGCAACCTGAAACCCTATTTCATATCTGGTCGTCATGCCACTGTATGCAGAGCTTTTTGGAGAAGGCTATTTTATTGGTGAAGTAGCTTACAACGGTTTCGCTCCCTCTTGACCCAATTATCTTAGTGCTGGGTGCTGGATAAAATAATTTGACAGATCCTCACTGTGATGAGGTGTGCAATAGCCCAAAATTGGAAATACCATTCAATCCCCTCCCTTAAGCAAATACTTACCTGGGTACAGGGCCGGATTTACATCTCAGGAGCCTGTAGGCACAGAAAGCTGAAGCGCCCCCCCATTGGCCATTTCCACTGGACACCTCCACAATGCTCCTAATCTCCACACTGCACCCATGATGTCCATATTGCCCTCTCATTGCCCCTATCATCTTCACATTGCCCCATCAGCTCCATATTGCCCCCATCAGTTACAACTTGCCCCCATCAGCTCCATATTGCCCTCGCATTGCCTCCCATCAGCTCCATATTGCCCCCATCAGCTCCAACTTGCACCCCATCAGCTCTATATTGCCCTCACATTGCCCTTATCGCCACATTTCCCCATCAGCTCCATATTGCCCCATCAGCTACAACTCGCACCCCATCAGCTCCATATTGCCCCTATCATCTTCACATTGCCCCATAAGCTCCATATTACCCTCACATTGCCATCCATCAGCTCCATATTGCCCTCACATTGCCAGCCATCAGCTGCACTTTGCCCTCACACTTCCCCCCTCAGCTCCATATTGCCCTCACATTGCGGCCACCCCCGTTTCCTACCTCCTCCCTGGTGGTCCAGCGGCGTGGCAGGACAGGTCTGCGCCTCCTTCGGCACAGACCTGTGACTGCTGGAACTCCCGCTCGGTGTTCTGCTCAGTAATGCAGAGCGCTGGGAGATGATGTCATCTCCCAGCTCTTTGCATTACTAAAGAGCTCATATATAAATAAAAAAAAAAAAACGGGTCCCAATGACAGGCGCCCCTCTGTGGGGTGCGCCTGTAGGCAGATGCCTACTCCGCCTTACGAGAAATCTGGCCCTGCCTGGGTATCACACATCAAACTTATGGAAAGGCTTACTGGTACCTTCTGGGGTTCCATGCAGAAACACACTGAACTTTGGAGTATGTGGACATTGAACAAAAACTTGATAGAAGTGCTTTAACACCTTAAGGACCCATGATGTACATAAACATCATGGGAAAACTTAAGAACCCATGACCGTTATGTACGTCATGAAATTTAGGGGTCTCCATGTGGCTGCATGCCGTTTGGGGACCCCTGAATCCATTGGAGAAAAAAAAAATGCTATGTTTTCCTTAACGGCCGGCCACCTCCACAATCCTCCTAATCTCCACCTTGCCCCATCAGCTCCAACTTGCCCCCCATCAGCTCAACATTGCCCCCACATCAGCTCCACATTGCCCCCACCATCTCCAAATTGCCCCCCATCAGCTCCACATTGCCCCCACCATCTCCAAATTGCCCCCCCATCAGCTCCACATTGCCCCCACCATCTCCAAATTGCCCCCATCAGCTCCACATTGCCCCCGCCATCTCCAAATTGCCCCCCATCAGCTGCACATTGCCCCCACCATCTCCATGTATGATGTTGCCCTCACATTGCCCCCCTTCGGCTCGAACTTGCCCCCACCATCTCCATGTTGCCCTCACATTGCCTCCCCCCCATTGTCAGTTTCCTACCTCCCTGGAAGGAGATCTGTCATCTGTGCTTCCTTTGGCACAGTCCTGTAGCTGCTGGAGCTCCCGGTGGTCTCCTATTCAGGAATGCAGAACGCTGGGAGATGATGTCATTTCCCAGCGCTCTGCATTTCTAAAGAGCCGACGAGTGAGCTCAGCAGCTACAGGACCGTGCCAAAGGAGGCACAGACCTGTCCTGCCAGGGAGGTAGGAAACAGACAATGGGGGAAGGGGCAATGTGAGGGTGACATGGAGTGGGCGCCTGTTGGGGGGAATTATGTTCTGCCACTATGCAGCCAGCGAGGTGGCTAGTTTAAAAAAAAATAAATCAAAAAGAATCCCAATGGCAGGCGCCTCTTTGTGGCCTGAGCCTGTAGGCAGGTGCCTACTCTGCCTTATGGCAAATCTGGCCCTGTGAACACACCCACAGGAATATAAAAATGGCTCAATAAGCTGCATTTAAATATACAAATGATCTATTCTTGAATTAGATACTGCAAAATCGTAAACCTGGTGAAGGTGTGGTGAAAACATTGAGTTGTAGTATCTGTTGCATAGTCACAGGAATATTATGGTGAAGATATTTTCCTGATGAGTAAAATGTTTATTTCCCCTACTTTTAAAAGATGCCTCATTCAAACATTCTTACATATCAGTGTTATTGTATCAACTCCAGCCATTACCAACACCAACTGGTGTCCAGAGAGCATTTAATGCTTTTCTGTGGGAGAGCTTGAGTCTTTTAAAGCCTTGTATAGAAAGTGATGGCAACTCTCACCTGGCGACCAAAATAGAAAACCAATATATATATATACAAGCAACAAAATCTGTAATAATGTTTGAATGAAGCATGTCCAAGCAATGTGAGTGGTCCTGTTTACTCAAAAGGGAAATCCCTACAACTTTACTTTAACCCTTTCAGTGCCAGAGGGGTGTCCACTCCTGGCACTGAATGGGTTAAATGAAACATTACTGCTTATTTAACTCTTTGAATGCCGGAGAGAGACAACTCATGATGAAGCAATGTATCAGAAACCACTCTTAAATCAATGGGTTAACTAACATTTAGCTGAATAAAACACTTATCTGATGAACTTGATGTAGAAAATGAACGTCCCTCAAAAACAAGTAGAAAAGAAGTGTAATACAATTTATTACAAATAAAATACAGTAGCATAGAGAAAATCAGGACACTTACAAACTTGTTGGAAACAGGTATATCGGTGTCTGCAAATTTTACTTGATAGGAGCCCATATAGGGGGATTCATATCTGGGACTGTGGTGGTTCAAATTGACCTCAGACTCTTGGATTCTGCTTTGCATTCCCTTTGGCTCGCCATCTCCCACATTGTATGCTTCTGTGAACAAATGTTTCCAGAAGATGGTGATGTTAGCATTGTGTGGATTGAGTAGAGATGGTCCTGTTGTATTCACACTGTAAGTTTCCACAAACACTATAGGTGCCATTGCTGAGATATCATAGTTTTCACATTATTTTGTCTCCAACTCTTCTTTTTAAAAAAGAGTCTGGTTTTCATTGGTGAATTTCAGAACCAAAAAACAGCACTTAAAGGTGGTATAGCCTTAATGGAGAAAGATGCTTCCATCTGCAGAATGTGTTAGACTGAGAATGGCAGCCTTTCCCCCTTCTCTCCTCCACCTCTCTGTGCAGATAATTTGGTCTCATTATTTGACTTTTTTTTTAAAAAAAGACAGGTGTGAAAACAAGGAGATTCAGCAATGTAATTATAGTATTGGAGGAAATTTGCTGTGTGAACACAACTGGACCAACTCTATTTAATCCGCACAATGCCTATTTCACTATCTTCTGGAAATACCAGTGCACATTTGGTTACAATGTGAAAAAGGTCATCCACCAAACGGAGAGCAAAACAGAAAGAGTAAAGTGCCTGAATGGAAATGGGCAGGACACACAGAAGATCCAGTGGTAGGTGAACCAAATTAATTTCCACTTGCTAATAAACATCCAAAAAAGATCAAAGACAAGATGGGTTGATGAAATTACCAGATTTGTTGGTACACAGTGGCAACATAAAGCACAAGACTGAAATTGTTGGGAACTTGCTGAGGAAACCTTCATCCTGCAGTGGATCAACAATGGCTGAAGATGAAGACAGATATCGATATAGATATATTAAGCATGTAACGTTGAATTCTAAATGTATCAAAAATAGACAGAAAAAATGTGCATGGATTTGTCAGTAAAGAAAGGTTTATGACCTCATTGGAAGAGTAAAGTTCCTAAAATGTAAATGGGGACGTCAATTAGCAAGAAGAATGAGGTAGATTGAAACATTTTGGAATGGATTAGAATAGATACTAAATGTCCAAGTAGAAAACCAAGGACAAGATGGGTTGATGAAATTACCAAATTTGTTGGTACACAGTGGCAACATAAAGCACAAGACTGAAATTGTAGGAAACTTGCTGAGTAGGCATTCATCCTGCAGTGGATTGACAACAGCTGAAGATGATGATGAGGTACATACAAGCACCTGTTTGCCAACAAGTTTGTGAGTGTTCTGATTGTCTCTACTATTTTATTTGTAACTAGCAAACTACACACAGCATTGCCTGTGTATGATTTTGTTTATAGTGCAGTATATAATGCAATCCACATAGTGTTGCATTGCCAGTAGGGCATAAAATTTAAATTATAACATAGAAAAGGTCATCAAGTAATGACATCATGATCCCCCATTAACCTTTTGATCCCCCATTAACCTTCGGAGCACCCAGCTCTGTATCAGGCGCGGCGCGGGCAGTCTCTACTGCGCATGACTGCAGCATGCGCAGCAGTGTCTACTGCACGTGTTGCAGCGTTACACACGATTTAGCGAATTATTATATAGGATAATTAAGCTATATTGCAATTTCCACTTTGCTCCTGCTGTGCTGCTCTATTGTCTCACTCAATGATGTCAGAGTGACACTCACAGCCTACCTACAGCAATGCCCCACCAGCCAATGAAGGAGGAGAATATTTGCACAATGGTCCTCATTAGCTGGCTGGTGCATGTGAGACAGTGGGACAGCGGTGGTATGCTGGCATTGCGATGCATGGATAGATATTGTGAGTGAGTGTCACAGGGTGCCAACATTTTCTGTGCTTCACCTGTGGTTGTTCAGGTGTTGTCAAACTACAACTGCCATTATTCCACTGTCATCATTTTCTGATGGAAGTAGTGGTTCAAACAACAGCTGGAGGACACAAGTTGTGGCTTGGCAATTGGTGGTAAACACGTCAGCCCTGTGGTATGCTGTCTTAGTCTTTTCAGCTAGTGTTAACTACAACTCCCACCATCCCCAGCCAGCCACAGCTGGGGATGATTTCATGTGTACTGAGTTTGATCATGGTAGCTTATGGAATTCAAAGACCACAGTTGCAGCTGAATCTTTTGATTGGCCAATCTGTCCATCAAGTAGCAGGCATTCTACACAGCAGGAGCCATATGTAAAAGAAAAGAGCAATTTTTGGTGAACCCAACTGCACTTTGGGCCAATAAAAGAGCATAGTGATATTAATGGGGTATTTAACCACTTGAGTGATCTCCAGCACATTGGATTTATTCTGTACCATTAACTCTTTCACTTTTCATATTAATCAAGAGTGGGTGATTTGTGTTCCAGCTCATATCAGGCTTACCCACGTCTGATATATCATGGATAATCATATCTGTGTCCAAGACAGCTGCTGAAGAACCTCTTGGATGGGGACAGGACAAAGCTGCTGGTAATCACTGTGTTGCTTGGGTGCAAGGCCAGGAATAGACATCATTTTATGTCATGGCAGTCAATAGAAAGTTCTTCCCTAGCAGATGGCAGTGACATGTAGTCATAGTACATGATCTCATCCAAGCAGCCACACTAGATCTGGGGAGATCTGTAGTCTTTTCAGTATCCATGAATGGCCAAAAGGAAATGTGGTCACCCTAAGGTGGAGTGGGGAAAGGGAGACTGAGAGGCACAGGTTATTGGCAAAATATAATTTGGGAGAGCCAGGAGAAGTAGCGGAGTGCTGAAAGTGAAAGACTGAATAACAGTGTAAGTTGCCAAAGGTTTGTAGAGAGTGTGAGAAGAAGAGGTGAAAGGGAGGGTAGGAAGGGGTAGAGTAACTGCAGCAGTGTCTGAGCTGTGTTCCTCCTCATTCCACTAATGTCTCTATTGTACAATGCTTGCACTTCACTAATGGCTAAGAATAATAATAAAGAATGATAATAATAATAATGACTACACTGGATACTGCAATTTGGACAGTGTCCAAAGGAGCCATTAGTGGAATGCAGACAATGTGCAAAAGAGGCATTAGTGGAGTGAGGCAGGACAGTGGAGAGAGATGAAAATCCTTGTGAAGATCTTGACAGGAGTTGCCGGACCCCATGATATTAATGGAGAGGTAATATGAAAGAGACTTGATTATCTCCTCCTTACTGACACCCAGAGGTGTGGCCAGCATGGATAGAGAATCTCAGTCATGTTACAGCTTCTTCTTTTATCAATATACATGTTTTGTATTGCACTATGAAATGCTTTATCTCTGTCATCCAATTAGGGTGACCACATTTCCATTCTGACATTCTGAGACATGTGGTCACCCTAGTCCCACGGCTGAGGCTCCAACTGGCGCTGACTATCTTTCTGAGGCTGACACAGAGTAAGAGTTCCCAGTGGAACTCTTACTCTGTGTCAGTCTCAGAAAGATGGTCAGCTCCGGCGGGAGCCTCAGCCGCGGGTCTCACTTGCAGCACCAGCATATCTGCTCCATCCCAGCTGTCTCACACGTACATCTCCAGCCATCCAATAAAATGTATTTGCTATATGGTCAGCCAGCCAATGAGGAATATATAGCAAATACATTTCATTGGCTGGCTGGACTGGTGCGTGTTGCTCCATTCCAGGACTCTTTGTTGTCCCGGTGGGGGGTGACCCAGTACGCAGACCTCCAATAAGGAACAGTCCCGGACATTACGGGACATGTGGTCACCCTATGTCCAATATAGCTTACAGGTAACCATGGGAAAGCAACAGCTCCTCCTAATAGGTTGAAACAATTCTTCAATTAAATTGCAGGGGCAGAGCTTCCCTCTCCTCTAAGCAGGCTAGCCAGCTACTCCCCTCCAGTTAAGATTTGTTCCTCATTCTGGTAGGAAGGTTGTGAACAGTTATCCTTAGTTTTATTACTTTTATTATTTTTATTTAGGTATTCCCCCATTAGGCAGATTACCATTACTGGCTTCCCCTTGGTGGATTGTCCAGTTTCCATACAATCCATGTCTCTCTCTCCAGAGGGAGTCTCTCTCAGAC
Organism: Rhinophrynus dorsalis; assembly: GCA_037306005.1. Lineage (NCBI taxonomy): Eukaryota > Metazoa > Chordata > Amphibia > Anura > Rhinophrynidae > Rhinophrynus > Rhinophrynus dorsalis. Next base: position 308,280,666 of record CM074724.1, read on the forward strand.
TTCTTTCTTACAATGATAATCTGAAGAAAGAAGACCTGCAGAAAAGGTGAGCAACCCTTTGAGTGCTATGGTCCACTCTACAACAGTCCCTTCTGGACAAGGGTTAATTGGAGATTTTATAACTCCAGCACTCATGTTGGGTTTTATTACTTTCCTAATGGCTGCTGATCTGGGATCTTTGCTGCATTGTTTGCTATGTGATATTAACCCCTTCTCTGCCCGTAGTAGTCAGTTGGGGACCTTATATTGATGTATTATTTATTTTGTTTATTGTATATGGTGTTTTTATGTGTGCTTACACTTTCTAAACACTTTTTAGACTTTTACGTAAAATTTGAATTCTGCACCTTTAAGGGTGCGATTTACCCCCTAACTGTGATGCGCCATTGATCTCTATGGGACAGTAGTTTCTGGGGCATATTTCTGCAACCCCTCTGAGTACCGAGTTGGGAGATGGCTCTTTTTTTAAAAAAAAATTCAAACTTTATTGGGTTTTTTTTTCTGTAAAGTAAAAAGGGATACAGAAAAGAAAATAGGGAACAAGGGGCAAAAACCATTGGAACAAAGAATGGCAAACAAAGCAACAGAATGCTAGCATACATCACAGCACATGACCAAATTCGCATCAACGGGTCACCAGCCAGAAAAGAGAGACATAGAAAGAAGAAAAAAGGGGGGAAAAGGGGAAAAAAACAAAGGGGAAGAGGAAGCCTCTCACACATCCGCACAGAAGGGTATCCTACTCCAACTATTAACGGAAAAGTAAATCTTGGTGAAACTCAGGGGGGGCCCACTGTGTCTACCCAAGAGGACCAAATCTGGAGATAAGTACAGGAAGTATTGCGAAGTTACGCAGACAACTTCTCCATTCTAAGGAACCTCCAAATGCGGTCGTCCAAAGGAGCTCGGCAGAATGAATTTCCAATATTGAGCAACGTGACAACGAGCCATGGCAGAGACCATAAAAACCAGCTTATTAGCAGATCAGAAAAGGCTAGGGGTACGGGAAGACCTGTTTTGTAGGGCTGTCCATGGGTCAGAAGACACAACGGTCCCCAAGGCCGAGCTCAAGAGCTGAAACACATAAGTCCACAGGTAATACACTGGGGGGCAGGAACACCACATGTGCAAATAAGTGCCTTCCTGACCAAAGCCACGAAAGCACAATTGAGTCGTAGTAGGAAAAATGCGATGCAGACGAACCAGGCTATAGTACCATCTAGCTAAGACCTTATAAGCATTTTCCCTCATCAAAGTACAGGGGGTCAAGCTACCAGTATTGAACGTAATGTCGTTCCTTCTCTCAGCTTCCAAGACCTTACCCAGGTCCGATTCCAATATAGCATGGTAAGGAGGAGGCAACAAATATAGAACTGAAATTATATGAGCATACATTTTGGATATAGCACCGCAACTGGATTGGGGGGAAGAGCATAAATGCTCAAAGAGCGTCCTGGCCGGAGGATGGGAATTCTTGTAGGAGAGAGCAAAATGCCTAGCCTGAGCAAAGCGAAATAATTCGCCAGGGGGTGCTCTGTGTTTGTCCTGAAATTGTGCCCAAGAAAGAGGGGTATTCACAAAGAACAGGTCTGACACACTAACAATGCCCTTAGCACTCCACCACTTAAACTGAGTTGGAACCAGACCCAGAGGGAAATCCGGGTTATACAGCAGAGAACACATCTTCGTTATAGGTAAGGACAACTGATCTTTGTGCCGATATCTATGCCAAAGTGTCAACAAGAGAGAGAGCGTAGGGTTGCGGGAAATTGAAACCAAGGGTAAAGAAGGTATCCTCAGTAATGCAGTAGCAGGGGGAGAGCCACACAACAACATCTCCAAGGCGACCCAGCACAGCGCACAACCACAAAAATGCAGTTGACTCGCTTTTGCGAATTGTGCGGCCTTATAGTAAGACCATAAATGCAGAACCGACAACCCCCCTGCATGCCAAAGTTGATAAAGTAAACTAGACCCAAGGCGAGGACGTCTCGAATCCTAAATAAATCATAAGATGTGCTACTGGAGGGCCTGAAGTTCTCAAGGCAGAAAGGGGATAGCCAACAAGTGAAACAAATATAAAAGCTTAGGCAGTAAGGTCATTTTAACAGCGTAGATTAGGGTGGTGCCGATACCAGCATTTGCGCGAGTACCAGCACAGATACCCTGTGTCAGGGTCGGTGCTGCAGTGAGGGAGCCCGGGGAGCTGCTCACAATGCTCCTCGGTTGCCTCTCTCCCTCCTGTAGCGTCGGAGCATTGCCGTGGGTTACCATGGCAACGCTCAGACTCTGACTTCTGCTGGGGCTCGCGAGAGAATAGCGAGCACCCGGCAGAGGAGGGTAAGGGACATTGAGCGGGTGGTGAAAGATGCAGAGAGGGGGGCCAAGAGGGAGAAAGAGGCAAAAGGGACTAAGAAAAAGTAAAAAAAAAAAAAGAGGCAAAAGGAGGAAAGATCAGGAGACAAAAGGAGGGGGAACAAGAAGAGACAAAAAGGAGGGGGGATTAGGAGGTCGAGAGAGGCAAACGAGTGGGATCAAGAGTCAAGGAGGGGGACAAAGGGGGATCAAAAGGGAAAGAAAAATCCAAGGAAAAGGAGGGAGCTTAAGAGGGGGAGAATGAAGTAAAAGGTGGGAATCAAGAGGGGGAGAAAGAGGCAAAAGGGGACAGTCAAGAGGTGGTGTCTGTGTGTGTGTATATATTTCAAGTACTCACCAATACTTTTTTTGCGGTCATTTGCCAGTTTTCCAAGTACCTAAAGCATATAAATATATATATTTCACTGTCGTCCAATACAGGTCACTGGTACTTCTGGGAGGCGATTCGCCCCTTTAATAGGCAGGAACAATTATGCAAATGATTGCAGGGGGCAGAGCCTCCCTTCTTACTTAAGCCACCTTCAGGCCAGAGCCACTAGATTGATTTGTTCCTGGGTGCTGTGCACAACAGGTAGAGAACATCTATGCATTCATCTTAGTAGTTTGTTATTTTTATTCAAATATGGAATACCACCATTAGGAGGGTGACCATGGCTGTGAATTGCCCTCTTTAAAGTGGCTGGTGCAGCTTCCAGGGATTTTCTGTGGACCTTATGCCCTGAAGGGGGAACAGCTTGAGTTCAGCAGCTTCCCTACTGGGGAATTTACCTCTGGTATTTTCCCATTTCATCATGGTCACCTGAAGACAGAAGTCCTTGCAGGAAAGGTGAGCCACCCATTGAGTGCTGAAGGTCCACTTGTCCCCAGTGTCCCTTTGCTGGGCTTGTATTTGGGAGTTTGCTTTGCACTCCAGCACTCATAGGGTGTTTTTATTTGCATTTCATATATTTAATGCAGTTTCTGTGCTATTCTCTGGGGTTGGGAGCATTGAATAGTATTTATTTATGTGTTTTATGTATGTTTGGGTACTTTTTAATGTTTTATTAAACTTTGTTAAAAATGGTGTTCCGCGCCTTTAAGCGTGGCTTTTCCCGCTTAGACGCTATGGCTCCTTTACTCTCTATGAGATTTCACAGTCTGGGACATATCTCTGGAACCGCTTGTCACAGCAACTCCAGAGAGGGCTCATTTTAATGCTAAGCTCCTGCTCTATCATCCGGTGTATGTTTTCTTAGTGTGGGGTGTTCAGGGGGGCTTCGGGCACTGTTTGGGGTACTTGCTTGGGGAAAACTACATTTCCCATAAGCGCCCGGTTCGCGCTCGTTTCTGATTGGCTATCCTGACGGCCGCCATTTTGTGGAGCTCTTCCTCAGCGAGTACACTACGCAGGGACCGAGCCTTCTCTCCCCTCAACAGATTAACCCTTCGCTGGCCAGATAAGTCCAATATTAGGCATTTCTGGGGTGAAACTTTAATCTTCCACACTATTACTGGGTGATATAGTTTAAAGTGGGGTATATTGACGCTGTGAGCATGTCTACTTCAATGGAGCTAGGGGCTAGACCCAAGTCTAAGGAGGATGGGGGGTCTGCCCCCCCCATGGCGTTTTGCTCCTCTTGTCACACTGGGCTATCTAGTGATAATGTGGGGGATCTATGCCCTAATTGTACTGGTCAAGATAGCAACCCTGGGCTTCCCAGCCATGCTATTGAGCCATCTTGGGTGAGGGAGTTTAAAGCTGCCACTAGGGATCTCAGATCCACTCTTCAACTCTTTCCCTCTCAGGTACAGGGGGCTCTCCAGGTCTGGCAGACCCCCACTACAATCAGGACCTCCCTGCCTAAGCCACAGGGTGCTCCTGATGTGTCTGATTCTTCTGAGGAAGAACTTTTGCAGGATTCTGACGCTGAGGAACGCACTGTTATTGAGTCTAACAGGTCCATTGGGGACCCTTATGAATGTGACCCTGAAGTTTCGGCTGAGGGTCTGATTAGAGCTGTACTGAATACGCTCAACCTTCCTCTGACTCAGGAATCCACTTATGATCCTACTGATGTTTTTCAAAAGAAACCATCTAAGCCTGTTGTTTGTTTTCCAAGTAACCCTACTCTTGCCCGTCTAGTCTCTGAGGCATGGAAGAATCCTGATAGATCCTCCTCTGTCTCTAAAAAGTTTGCTAAACTGTACCCTTTTCCTGAGACTGAGCTGGCAAAATGGGTTCATCCTCCCAAGATGGATGCTCCTGTTTCTAGACTATCCAAATCTACCGCTTTGGCTGTCTCTGATGCCTCTGCCCTGCAGGATTGGACGGATAAAAAGCTAGAGCTTTCTCTTAAATCTATTTTTGCCTCCATTGGCACTGCCATGCGTCCGACCTTTGCTGTGGCATGGGTTAATAGAGCCATTGCGGCCTGGACTGAATGACTGACTGAAGCAGTTCACCAGGATGCACCAGTATCTGAACAGTTGCAGCTTCTTGCTAATATCACTGAAGCTCAGAACTATGTTGCTGACGCTGCTTTTGATGCTGTGCGCATGATGGCGAGGGCCTCCACTGCTTCTGTGGTGGCTAGACGCGCCCTTTGGCTGAAAATTTGGTCTGCTGATACAGCCTCTAAGAAAGCCTTACTTTCATTGCCCTTTCAGGGGAATTTGCTTTTTGGGTCTGAACTCAAAGAAATTATCAGTGAGGCTACTGGCGGTAAAAGTACTCTTCTACCATCAGTCTTCAAGAAAAAGTTTCCAGCCAAACGCAATCAGTCCTTTCGTTCCTTTCAGACTGAGACACACTCCTCGGCCCAAACGGGTCCTCCCGCTACGCGCTCCTCCTCCAAGCCCAAACAGTCCTGGAAGCCCAAAGTGGCCCCCAAGGCCAAGACCTCCAAGACTGCTTCGGCATGACTCGCCGAACCCGGGTCCGCATCAGGCTGTAGGTGGACGTCTCCGCATCTTTCGCCGGACTTGGGAGGAGTCAGTGGCGGACCCATGGGTTCTTCAGGTGGTGTCAGAGGGATACAGGATCCCTTTCTCCTCCCTTCCTCCTTTTCGGTTCCATTTTACTCGTCCTTCTCAGGAACCCATAAAAAGACGTCTGTTCGACGACGCTATTCAGGATCTCTTGGACAAAGAGGTTCTGGAAGTGGTTCCTCAGGAGGACACAGGTTCAGGATTTTATTCCAACCTGTTTGTGGTGGCCAAAAAGGACGGAGGGGCTCGTCCTATTTTGGATCTCAAAGATCTCAATGCCTATGTGGTGACTTCCCACTTTCGCCAGGAGTCCCTGCGCTCTGTGATTGCAGCAATGTCTCCAGGGGAGTTTCTTGCCTCCCTGGACCTTCACGATGCTTATCTTCACATCCCTATTCATCCAGAGAGCAGGCGGTACCTCAGGATTGCCTGCCACAGGGGACACTTTCAGTTTTCTGCTCTTCCCTTTGGGCTGACATCAGCTCCTCAGGTCTTCCAGAGAGTGTTGGGCTCCCTGATAGCGGTGCTTCATCAGGACGGGGTCAGGGTGACTCCCTACATGGACGATCTCCTCATCAAAGCTTCTTCGGCGGAGCTTCTTCACCAGCAATTGCAGAAGTGTATCCACACTCTGACCCGTCATGGCTGGATCCTGAATCTGGACAAGTCGGACCTGGTCCCATCTCAGAGGCTTCTGTTCCTGGGTCTCCTGTTCGACACTCGCCAATGCATGGTGTTCCTGCCGGAGGATGTGGCTCACCAGATAGCCATCAGAGTGGCGGGGATTCTGGAACTGGACTTAGTGCCGGTAACGAAGTTGTCGTCCCTGGTGGGGAAGTTCATTTCCACGATCGAAGCGGTTCCTTTTGCCATGGCCCACTCCAGGGAACTTCAGAGATTTGTGATCCAGACGTGCAAGAATCATCCAGATCATCAGCATCTGTCAGTCTCTCTACCTCCTCATGTGGAATCGAGTCTGCACTGGTGGTTGGATCTTTCCCATCTCCTGAAAGGGAGATCCTTTCAAGTTCCTTGTTGGACCACGATCACAACGGATGCCAGCCTTCGGGGCTGGGGTGCTGTGTTGGGTCGCTTCAGTGCTCAGGGGAAATGGGGTCTGGAGGAATCTCTGCTCTCCATCAATGTTCTGGAACTACGTGCCATCCGGCTTGCCCTGAGACACTGGGAATCTCAACTGACCGGTCTTCCGATCAGAGTGGAATCCGACAACGCCACTGCGGTGGCTTACATCAACAGGCAAGGCGGCACAAGAAGCCTTGGAGGTCAAGGATATTTTGTCTTGGGCAGAAGATCACGTGCCTGTCATCTCTGCAGTTCATATTCCAGGCGTGGACAACGTCATGGCAGACTTCCTCAGTCGTCATACCGTCGACAGCGGTGAATGGGCTCTTCATCCAGAGGTGTTTCAATTGCTCACCCAGAGGTGGGGGATGCCGGAGGTGGACCTGATGGCCTCCAGACACAACAGGAAGGTTCCGGTGTTTTGCTCCCGGTGGAGGGACTCCCTTGCTCTAGCAGTGGATGCCTTGTCGATCCCTTGGGATTTTTCCCTGGCTTACATCTTTCCTCCTCTTCCTCTATTGATCAGAGTCATCCAGAAACTGAAGCGGGAGCGTTGTCCTGTGATCCTGATCGCTCCAAACTGGCCTCGCCAGTCCTGGTATCCGGAGTTGATGGCCATGTCAGTGGCGGATCCGTTCCCACTTCCTGCCCGTCCGGACCTACTTCTTCAGGGATATCTGTGGAAGGAGGATGTTCACTCTCTCCATTTGATGGCATGGCGGTTGAATCCTCGATTCTAGCAAAGAAAGGTTTTTCTCCTTCTGTGGTGTCGACTATGCTCAGTGCTCGTAAGCCTGTGTCTTCCAAGATCTATCATCGCATATGGTCAACTTTTGTGACATGGTGCTCTGATAAGAAGTTATCCCTTGAGTTTCATCTTCCCACTGTCCTGGCTTTCTTGCAAGACGGTGTGGATAAGGGGCTCAGTCTGAGTTCCCTCAAAGTTCAGACTTCTGCCTTGTCTGTGTTTTTCCAGGAAAGGATTGCTATCCTTCCTGATGTGAAAGTTTTCTTCCAGGGTGTGACTCATGTTCGACCTGCCTTCAAGAGTCCTGCTCCCCAGTGGGACCTCAATTTGGTGCTGGGAGTTCTCCAGCGACCACCGTTTGAATCCTTGGCTTCCATTCCATTACGTCTCTTGACTTGGAAGATGGCCTTCCTTTTGCCTATTGTTTCAGTTCGCCGGGTAGCAGAGTTACAAGCTCTGTCTTGTAAACCTCCTTACCTTACCTACCAAGGAATTCTTGCCCAAGGTTGTGTCCGAGTTTCACATCAATCAGGAGATTGTGGTTCCCTCTTTCTGCCCTAATCCTTCATCTGACAAGGAAAGAGATCTCCATTTGTTGGATGTGGTGCGTTGTCTCAAGTTTTATGTTCATCGCACCGAGTCTATCAGGAAGTCTGACGCTCTATTCGTCATTCCTGAGGGGCCTAGGGCAGGGAGACCGGCTTCCAAAGTTACCATTGCCTCTTGGATTAAGGCTACTATCCGTGAAGCCTATAAGTTGCGGAATAAGCATGTTCCCTTCCGGGTGACTGCCCATTCCACCAGATCTATTGGGGCCTCTTGGGCCTACAAGAATCAGGCTTCCGCTGATCAACTGTGCAGAGCGGCCACTTGGTCCTCTGTGCACACTTTTTCTAAGCACTATCGAGTTGATGTACTGGCTTCGGCTGATGCCAGTTTTGGAAGGAAGGTCCTGGAGGCAGTTGTGCCTGTGTAGGTCTTCCGCTCTGTGATCCTTAGTGCTTCCTTACTGTTGAGCCCTGTTGGCTCTACTTCCGTGTGCTGTGTTAGTTCAGGGATTGTTCCCTTGATTGGTGTCCGTTGACACTTACAGTTTGGGCTATGTTATTAACTGGTTCATAGCAGTTTTATGTCTTGGGCCTAGCTCTGGTCCTTGCCTTCTTTCCCACCTCTGGATCAGCTCAATGTTTGTACATCCCAGAAGTACCAGTGACCTGTATTGGACGACAGTGAAAATAGGATTTTAGTCTTACCTGTTAAATCCTTTTCACTTAGTCCATACAGGTCACTGGTCTCCCACCCTGTCAAGGGACCAGACCTGGCTCTCCTGTGGCATTCAGTGGGAGACCTTTGGGGCATGCTCACAGGAGTCTTTCTTCTTGCTTACCTGGGGTCAGTTTTAGGGTCTCAAATCAATCTAGTGGCTCTGGCCTGAAGGTGGCTTAAGTAAGAGGGGAGGCTCCGCCCCCTGCAATCATTTGCATAATTGTTCCTGCCTATTAAAGGGGCGAATCGCCTCCCAGAAGTACCAGTGACCTGTATGGACTAAGTGAAAAGGATTTAACAGGTAAGACTAAAATCCTATTATATAAATATATGCGATTTAAGTACTTGGAAAACTGGCAAATGACCGCAAAAAAAAAGTATCTGTAATTGGTATCGGTGAGTACTTGAAAAAAGTATCAGTACTCGTACTCGGTCTTAAAAAAAAGTGGTATCGGTGCATCTCTAGCATATATCCTGCCAAACCAGGAGATGCGGTAACCCTGTCAGCTGGTCAAGTCTGCATGAAGTGATTTAAGCAAAGGTGTAAAATTTGCTTTATAAAGGGAAGAATAAGATGCTGTAAGATTAACACCAAGAGAGGTCAGGGAAGCTGTACACCAACGGAAATCGAAATTTAAGCTCAATAATTTCTGCAACGGCAGAGAAATATTCAGAGCCTCACATTTTGAATGGTTCACTTGAAACGACGCAAAAGAATTGAGAATGGAATACAGGTTCGGAAGAGAGGTCATTGGGGACGGCAAAGTAAGTAAGATATCATCCTCAAAGTGAGTCAGGGGAGATGTTTTTGGGTTTTTTTTAACCAGGACATGGTGGTTTTGCGGACTACCAGGGGCTTTTTTGCCCATGGTTGTTTCAAAGTTTAACATTAACCATAAATTATCCCCCCTTTCTTCTGTCCAGCTTCTTCCAATGGACATGAGCAGGATCATTATCTGTTGGATATGGTACATTACACAGCCGCTATTGAAAATAATCTCTTTCTTTTGGTCATCCTGGAGGTCTTCATACTTTGGCTGCATGGAAGGTTACCACTGCTTCTTGGATCAAGACCACCATCTGTCACGTGTATGTCCTCAGGAAGGAACCTGTTCCTTTTTGAGTCACAGAGCATGCCACCATATCAGTGGGAGGCTCTTGGGCATATAAGAATCAGGCCACTATTGAGCAGCTCTGTAAGGTGGTAATGTGATTGTCTTTGCACTTTTGTCAAACACTATCATGTAAATGTCCTGACTGAGGCCAGCTTTAGCTGGAAAGTCCTTCAGGATGTGGTGCCTGTATAAGGATCTTTCCAATAATTTTTTTCCTCAGCAGAATTCTGAACCCTGTTCGTTCTGTTCTTGTTCAGTTGTCTGATGTGTAAGTTATGTCTGTTAGGTTCATGTTTCACCAGTTATTCCTGTGGAATACTGGTCTGCAGTAGAGGTTTTTATTTATTTCTTTTTTTTTGCTTTTTCACTCCCAGAAATCTTGGTGGATAGCTTTGGCATATCCCCATGGTTCCTGTGTTCCACATTCGATGACTAAAAAGATTTTAATGAACTTACCGATAAATGCATTTTTTTCTTAGTCCATGTGAAACACAGGCCTTTCACACATAGAAATAAAACATGTCCCTGGGGTTCCTGAGGGCTCCTCTTGGGGTCTCTCTTCACTGGATTTCCTTCTTTCCTCTCCCTGCTTCTTTCTTTTTACTTTGCTATACACTGAAACTTAGAGTAGGCTGAGGTAAAGTGGAGGGAAGAGGGGAGTCACCACCTCAAAGGCCCTGTCTTTTCTGAAGTACACTGTCACTATGGTTCCTGTGTTCTACATGGACTAAGAGAAAAAGATTTAATGGTAAGTACACTAAAATCCTCTTACAGTCTATTGTAGTGGTTTCCAACCCTTTCCTCAGGGGTGCCAAAAGAAATTAATTTTAATGGCCCTTGTGTGTGTAGTTATTTGATATCTGTCTATCTCATCATCCTCAACTTTAGCCGTTGATCCATTTCAGGATAGAGGACTCCTCAGCAAGTGTCCAACAATACTGGCCTTGTGCTTTTTGTTACCACTGTGTAGCAATAAGTTTGGTAATTTCATCTACCCATCTTCACTGTAGTATTCTTCTTGAGCATTTAGAGAGAGAGGAGAGAGTGTGTGTGTGTGTGTGTCTGTGTGTGTAAAAACCTAAAAGGAAAGCGCAAGTCTCTCTGTACAATAAAAATTCACAATTTATTGATCAACAGAACTAAATAATATATAAAATAAAACACAATGGTAAATCAATCCCCTCTGTGGATAAAGACTTGGTTAAAAAATATCATATCCAACAAAAATATAAAATAATATGAACTTACTAGAAACAGGACATAGTTCCTAGGTGTTCTATAAATCTTATGTACCAAAAACGGGGGATATAGAATCAGGCAGATGTTGCAGTAGTTAAAAAAAAATGCATGATGACTCTTTGTGTTGTAATATTAGTTCTTAGCTGTAAAACATTAGCTGTGTCTCAACAGGTTGTACCTGTACCTAGATGGATGGAATCCTGAATATCTCTCCCGTCTTCAATGATGCAATTAAAGTTCAATGTAATTTTGTGTCCACCGACACGATTGAGCGGTCAGAGATAGACATATGTATAATTGCTTTTTTAATCACCAGCTCTTCTTCTATTAATACAGTCGGCTGTTAATAACTGACCACCAACGCTTAAACGGGCAGGGTTATGTGGCAAAACACTCACAGTTCTAGGACTGAGCTGTTGCTGACAGCTGAGAGTCCCACTCTGAGTGCTTCCCTATGGTAGCAAAGAGATCGTGTTGGCTGCATAGCAATCCTGTATGTAAAGGAACTAAAAAAAAATCTCCCTTTTCCATGTTTTTCAGATATAGTATCAAAACACTTGATACTATGGACGCTATACCCTAGTCTTGGGGTAGAAACGCAAATAACATGTATATGAATTGGTAATTTTGTATACTTACTGATCTTTTTTTTTTACTCTTTGTTCATATGGAACATGGAACCATGGGCTAAAGCATCCTCCTGCTGGAGGAGATTCCATCACTAACGCCACTTTACCCATGCATGCATGCTCAATTTTAATGAATAGCAAAGATCACAGAAAAAAGAAGCAGGATAGGAAAGGGGATCACCTAAACTAGATAACTCAAAGGGCCCTCTGCCCAGAACTCAAACATTTGTTTTTCTCTGGGAGGGAAGTCCTGTGTTTTACACTGACTAACAGAAAAGGGTTTATTGCTTAGTACACAAAAATACTATTCTATTGCATCCTATATGGAACACAGGAGCCATGGTTATATTCCAAAGCATCAGCCAAGATCCCAGGGAGGGAAAAAGAAAAACCCCTCATAACAGAGCAGTCCTAACATAGACAAAGTGAAAGAACATGAATATCAGGTATCAACGGACACTGACACAGCAAATCAAGGAACAGGAAACCAACAAGTTGCTGGAAAAGAAAACCAAGAAGAACATCTACACAGGCACAATGGGCTTCAATATCGTGGCAATGAGTGTGTCAGAAAAACCCTTCGTCCTTAGGACTCTGGCTTCAAGAACCAGGCCATGACAGCCAGCATTTCCATCTCTGAATAACACAACAAACCGAGTCAAGAGGTCTGAAAGCAGAGGGAGCTGAAACGACTCTGCCAAGATAGACAGATTGAGAAGATCTGAAAACTAGGCCCGATGAGCCAGAACAGGGCAGTCAGAATGACATAAGCATCCTGATATTTCTCATCACTCTGGGAATCACGGGAAATGCAAGAAACACATACACCAGAGGAAAATGCCACAGCATGACCATTGTGTCTACCACAAAAGCTAGAAAGTTCTAAGACCTGTGAAAGAACTGATGTACCTTGCAGTTCATCCTAAAGGTGAATTGGTCCACCATTGAAGGACCTCATTTATGAACTATAGAGTTGAATACTGTATGATCAATACTGTATGGCCAGTTCCTTGAATCCAGATGTTGGCAACTTAGAAAATATGCCACAGCCTAGTCTACCCTTGGTATAACATTGGAGAGAATCTGGATGTGAGCTTCTGCTCTCGTGAGGATCAGTGCTCACTTCTGGTCCCTTCCTGGTGGCTGACATAAACCAACGCCATTGCATTTTGGGACTCAATCTTCACAGGGGATCCCTGGAAACACTGAGACCAATGCAGAAGAGCTAGGCTAATCTCCCAAAATTCCAGAAAACTCATGCATAGTAGACTCTCCAGTCCAAAGAACCTGAGCCACCCGAGTACCCAAGGTGACACCCCAGCCTGTAAGGCTGGCATCTGTCATGACATTCACCCAATTTGGAATTTCCAGTGACTAAACACATTGATAGTTGGGACTTCTGGAACCACCAACTAAGGTCCATCTTCATCCTGTCGGACAAAGACATGGCATGGGAGACATGACACTGATGCTTGGACCAGTTCATGAGAATCTCAAGCTGCAGCTCCTACTTATAGAATTGGGAAAGAGAGCTGCCACCAGGGAAGAAACCAGATAATCCAGCACCTTCATGCACTTACACTGTTTCAGATGGGCAAAGCAGGGAAGACACCTGGCATGAACCTGAAACGCAGTCTCCTCTGAAGGAGCATTTAGATACAGGATCGGAAGGAACACTGAACATGAAGAAACAACTAGGAAAAAGGGACTTGAATTCTATCAGGCACCCTTCCAAAACCATCAGCAAAACCCATTGGTCTGCCATGTGTCGGCCTATTACCTGAGTCAGATCAGACCCCCCAAGTCATGCAGAGGTGACTTATCACCTGAGGGCTAATGAGAAGACTTATTGCCTGTCCAGGCCATTTGGGTTTTGAGGGAGGGCACAACTGGGAGGTCAGCTAACTAGATCTTGAGCCACAGAGTAAAAAGTGGCCACATAAAAAGATGATGCCTTCCTGGTAAACTTATCATCACATGCCATTTCTGCATGATACTTATTAGACTCAAGGATCTTAGAATCAGCCATGACAATATCCTCCTTAGGCACATCCACATGGACAGACTCCGAAAGCTGATCCTCCCCAAATAGCCATGGACCTAGTCAGCGAAGGTTAGATGTAGAGCAGCACCAGAAGCCACAAAATTCACCTTCATGATGGAATGCAGGTACCTTATGCATGGTCCCTAAGAGACACTGCATTCACAAGCAACCAACCTGTATTCTTGAAAAGGTTAGAGATTGGAAGGTCTACTGTTGGACGGAAAGGGGGGTATCCCACTGCACTAAGGCATTGGCAGAGAAAGGATACAATACTGATATGGCTGGGAAGGAACAACCTCTTGGCATTTACAGAGAGAAGACACAAAAGAAAGATGGCTGAGAAGGAACAACCTCTTGTCAGGAGTCTTCCATTCCTCCTGGAGTACCTGGTCTAAGGAATTGGTGAGGAGGAAAAATAGCAGCCTCCTTTTAATACCTTTTAAAAAAATCAGGGGAAGGAGACCTGGAAAATGATGGTACAGAGACCTACAAAGTCATCGGGACAGCCTAGAGAAGATGCTCAGTGAGAGAACCATGGTCTTCCCCAACAGTGAAGGACTAATCAAAATCATTCCCATCAAAGTCCCCTTCCTCAGCTGAGGGAGTCCCCTACTTTGGGAAGATTTGCCTCTGCAAAATGGCTGTGATGCCTTTTGGAGGGGGAACAGGATAGGTCCTGTGACAGACTCTAGAATCCCTTGAACAGAGGAAGGTGTAGACTCAAAATAAAATTGGGTTTAATACAAACAGGCTCCTGTTCATCAGAAGAGGGCCCTGGATGCTGGCTGAGGGTCTTAGAGCAAAAGGAACATAAATCATCAGCGGAGAAAAGGATTAAGTTAAAGGAGGGACCCTTGAAGCTTTCCCCATGTTTTCATGGTGCTCAGGAGAACCTTAAAATTAAATACAGGACAGTAAAAGTATTTATTTGTCTGAAAGGGTTTCCTAAAGCCTAGGAATAACAGACTTTATGGGTAATGTAGTCTCACAAGTAAACCTTTCAAAATGGAGCTATAGCTCACCCGGCACAGGGCAATAGCGCCATCCGATATCAGGGGTCGGGGTTCCCATGGACACTGCTATATAGTTCAAAGATAAATAAGCAAAATAAGCCCAGCTTCACCCCTTGGAATGCAACTGGTGAAACAGAAAGTCCCAAGCACTGTCTGTGTCCCAATGCAATATGGCTACAACATGTGCACATCCTTAAAAGCATGGTGGCCCTAAAACTGAAGGTGTATTCAACACCAAGTGAAAAAGATAGAAAATAAAGTAAAAAATATAATAAACTGAAATGAATTAAAATCCCCCACCTAGCAATGAGTGGAATAGTAGGGACAGATAGAAATGATCCGAGTGCCAGTCAGTCTTCAGATTCCTTTGTACCATAGTAAGTTCTGTTCAGACAAGCTAAATAGAACTGACAGAAGAAAGGCTGATAATGCAAGCCGTCCTCTAGCAGACCCAGGTCCCATTTAGTCTACACTAAAAAAAAAAAAAAGTCTTAGACAATCTTTGCTCATGCTACCCTCAGGAGGTCATTTTTACTACTGAGCATGTTTGTTGGGGTAAAGTGAAATAGTGAGTGCGTCTCCATCTCTAGAGAGCCTCTTCAGGCAAGTGTCTTTCCATTCTTGGCAGAGGATGCATGGTCCCTGTGTTCCACATTGGACGTAAGAGAAAAATATATATACTTTTGTGGGTATATTTTATGTTTTTGGATTGTAATTCAAATTCCAGGCCCAGCACACTAATTTCCAACAAAAACTTTCAAAAACAGATATGTTAATAGTTTATTTTTTATCAATTAACAAAATGCAAAGTGAGTGAACAGAAGAAAAATCTAAATGAAATCAATATTTGGTGTGACCCTTTGCCTTCAAAACAGCATCAATTCTTCTAGGTACACTTGCACACCGTTTTTTATGGGACTCGGCAGGTAGGTTGTTCCAGACATCTTGGAGAGCTATCCACAGTTCTTCTGTGGACTTAGGCAGCATCAGTTGCTTTTCTCTTCTTGTAATCCCAGCAGACTCGATGATGTTGAGATCAGGGCT
Organism: Rhinophrynus dorsalis; assembly: GCA_037306005.1. NCBI lineage: Eukaryota > Metazoa > Chordata > Amphibia > Anura > Rhinophrynidae > Rhinophrynus > Rhinophrynus dorsalis. Next base: position 308,296,190 of record CM074724.1, read on the forward strand.
CTGTGGAGGCCATACCATCACTTCCAGGGCTGCTTGTTCTTCTTTACACTAAAGATAGTTCTTAATGACTTTGGCTGTATGTTTGGGGTCGTTTTCATGCTGCAGAATAAATTTGGGGCCAATTAGATACCTCCCTGATGGTATTGCATGATGGATTAGTAACTGCCTGTACTTCTCAGCATTGAAGATACCATTAATTCTGACACAATCCCCAACTCCATTTGCAGAAATTCAGCCCCAAACTTGCAAGGAACCTCCACCATGCTTCACTGTTGCTTGCAGACAGTCATTCTTGTACCACTCTCAAGCCCTTCGGTGAATAAACTGCCTTCTTCTACAGCCAAATATTTCATATTTTTGACTCATCAGTCCAGAGCACCTGCTGCCATTTTTCTGCACCCCAGTTCCTGTGTTTTCGTGCACAGTTGAGTCGCTTGGCCTTATTTCAACGTCAGAAGTATGGCTTTTTGGCCGCAAGTCTTCCATGAAGACCACTTCTGACCAGACTTCTCCAGACAGTAGATGGGTGTACCAGGGTCCTACTGTTTTCTGCCAGTTCTGAGCTGATGGTATTGCTGGACATCTTCCGCCTGAGAAGGGAAGTAAGCATGATGCGTCTTTCATCTGCTGCACTAAGTTTTCTTGGCCAACCACTGTGTCTATGGTCCTCAATGTTGCCTGTTTCTTTGTGCTTCTTCAAAAGAGCTTGGATAGCACATCTGGAAACCCCTGTCTGCCTTGAAATTTCTGCCTGGGAGAGACCTTGCCGATGCATTATAACTACCATGTGTCTTCTTTCGGTGCTCAGTTTTGCCATGGTGTAGAACTTTTGACATTAAACTGTATTCAGCAACCTCACCTTGTTGGCATAGTTTGACTGTTCATTGCCCAGTTTCTTCCTACACAGCTGTTTCTATTTCAGTTAATGATTGTGTTTGAAAACATATATTAAATTGAGTATCACTAGCACCTATTTGGTATACTTGCTTAATCATTCACCTGACTATATGCCTACAAAATCCCTGACTTTGAGCATGTGTACCTAGAAGAACTGATGCTGTTTTGAAGGCTAAGGGTGGTCACACCAAATTTTGGTGTCAGGTTTTTTTTTCTGTTCAGTCACTTTGCATTTTGTTAACTGAGAAAAATAAACTATTAACATGTCTATTTGTGAAAGCATTCTTACTTTACGGCATTTTTTCACACCTGCCTAAAACTTTTGCAAAATACTATGTGTGTATGTGTATATATATTTAATATAATATGTTGAGGAAGGCCAGATCAGCTGGCCAAAACGTTGACAATAAATATTTGAACTTTTTATATGAAAGTCCTGAGAGTGCTGATGTGATCTTTTTCAATATATATATATATATATATATATATATATATATATATATATATATAAAACATTTATAAGCACACAGGTTTAGACAGCACTCAAGGTATTACAAAAGTTAAGATATTTTATTACTTAGGCCTTTCTCAAGACAATGTGCCAATCAAACAATATAAACCCACAAAAGCAAAATGGAACCCGCTGTACTTCCTGTCAAAAAGCAGGAAAAGGGTGGGATCATGGCCAACACTGCAAAAATGTTACCCACATAAATATGGCTTAAGGCTAGGGATGACAGGAGTTGCAGTTTCCAGCAGATGGAGGTTTCAAAATAAAGTTTAAAAAAAAGTGACTTATTAGTTTACTTTATGTTACATAAGGTTTTCTGGCCTAACTTCCTTTCAAAAGTGTAACCAACAATACCAAAGAAGTGACCCATCATTCCAAAGCTAGATACTGGTTATAAACAGCATTCCAAACATGACACTTAGAACAATCACCTCCAGTGACAGCTGAAGTCACAAAGAAAACCGGAAAATGGAAGAGCCAAACTGATCCAATAGGCATTATCTCAGCTGCTTTATAATAACAAACATCACATGACATTGAGTATGCAAACAATAAGTGGCATTAATTACACTGTCACTTTCCATGGAGGGGCTTATGGCTTATATAGTAGACCCAACCGACTAAACAGTAGTGTGGCTAAACCTAAGTTCCTGACTGAACATAGGAGTGATTATGAAAGGTCAGCCTGATTAGAGGGCTGGCCTTAAAGGGGGAACTATGAAGTTTGAATTTAACTAGACAAAGAGGGGCTTCTGGCAAGCGAGACCCTGGAGGAAGGAGCTGCTGGGCATTAAATAGCCCTGCAGCCCCTCCCACAGACACAGGCAAAGTCTTCACCTTGTTTTTAGAAATATGGCCCTTCGGACCATATTTATAAAAGCAAAGGGGAGTAATTATAGAGAAAACCAATGGACCTATAGGGAACAAATAACTTTCGACTGATTTAAAAATAAAGTGTTGGAGACATCTCTAGCATTTAAGTAGTTAAAAAGTTCAATTTACATCAATGGGAATTTGGGGAATTTTTGTTTCTAGTTGATGGTGCATTTGGGTTTCTTCAAATTTACTCAAATTTTGTTTTTATGCATAAAGCCTTTAACTGTTTGAGTGCCAAAGGTGAGTACCCATCCGGCACTCAAAGGGTTAAGGTCATATTCAATAAGATATAGTGCAATAGGGCTTTAACACCTTGAATGCTAAAATACTAATGCACTGAAGAACTCAACCATTCAAGGTGTTTCAAGTCCCATTTAAAATCAATGGGAATTTTGATTTGTTCCCATGGTTCAGTTGGTTTCTCCAGTTTTGCACTTCTTTAGCTTATGGAATATGGCTCTTATAACATTTATATTCATCCCCTCTAGATTGTAAACTCTCATAATCAAGGCATTTGTCTAGTGCAAGTATGTTTAACTGAGTGTCAGAGGGGTGTAGACAGCAGTATCCACTCTCCTGAGACTCAGTTTATATAGTCAGCATACAATTTGACAGCGTACAAGTTATCAGCAGATAAGAAGCAATTGGCCCATTTTTCAATCCACGTAAAAATGTCAGATTTCTCCAGTTCGGGGCTTCTCCCAATAGGAAGAGTTCTGCTCAGAAAAGCAGGACTAGTGGTACGACTGTGCCTGATAAAGTAATTATTAGATGGAGGAACGCTTGGGGACCCAATCTCCAATCTGGTAGCAGATATATGGAGCACTCAGTATGCCCAAGTCTAAATTCCTTAGTGATGCCATTTCCTATGCATACCTCCCAACATTTCAAATTCCCAAAGAGGGACTCTTGTGTTTTAGGGGGTGTTGCTAGGGGCTTGGCTGGCGGGCAGGGCATTACCAAGAATTTTTAAGAGCTGTTTCATGACCTATTGACACCTCCTTGTGTAACCTAATAAATGACTTATAACAAGACCAGAGTATTTTATTTACACAGACTAATTTATAAACACATATACTGACATTTAAACAAACAATAATGTGAGATTTATTGCTGTAAATATATGATATGCTTATATACACATCACACAGTCTGATTTCCTAAAAAGAGGGACATCAGGGTGGAAAAGAAGAACCGAGGTATTTGGGTCTAAAAGAGGGACTGTCCCTCCTAAAGATGGACACTTGGGAGGTATGCCTATGCTCAACAGCTCTGTATTGCCCTACTCATGACTCAGCTGTCAGTGTGAGCATCCTGTCTCTATTAAAGCAAGGTGCTCTGCTCTCCCATACTTCTATATTAAAGGAGCAGTAAACTTTTTCTAATGAAAACCTATATATTATAGAGCTTTTACTGTTGTGTAAAACAAGGGTACACACCTACTGCTGTCAGTTGTTTTATTCAAATGTTATAAAAGTTCAAATTATCAAGAAGTGAATTACAGTGCTTTTACTTCTTGAAAGTTCTGACAACAAGACTCAGCAGTTTTTATTGCATTACTTGAAGAACTATTGGTCAGTGACTCGCCTCTCCCAGATAATGCAACAGAATAACTTACTGGAATCTGACCACTAGAGGGCACTGGTAATGATTTGAAAACAAGTTTAAGCTGTAGAAATATGTGTCTCTCAGCAGTGGGAGTACCATTATTCTACTCAATGTGAAAAGCACTACTGTATATATTTTTTGATAAAAAAGTTTACTGCTAATTTAACACAGAACTGGCCAGGAACAAAATCAACACACAGGGGTCGTCAGTCACTGTGTTTGGTCCACACCATCCAACTGTACCTTTTTAGCAGGTACAGTATCTTATGAACTTTCGTAACATAAAATAGCATGAGCATGTTTCACTTTTTCCCCAGCACAGTGGGAAACGGGCTCTCTGCTAGATTCTTTCTGCAGATAAAGAGAAGCTCAGGTGCAGCAGTGATCAGAGACATACACTGTGATGAGATTTTCTTACAGGACCGAAAAAGATCATGATGATTATAAAACATCTCATTGTATGCCTATTACAACTCATGTGCACGCCCATTATGCGAGGACTGTCTGGACTATGATTTCTTTGAAGGAGCAGTCAAGGTGTATTATGAAGAGACAGAGTAAACCAAAGTTGTTCTCACTGTTGGGAGATGTTTGATTTATGCTATGTATTAATTTAAACATACTGTTAGCAACATTGCCACCTAGTGACAACAATAAAAATTGCAGTTTTAACTGAAGAAAATAAGTTGGAGCTTTTTTTTATTATTATTATTATTATTATTATTATTACTATTATTTATTTAAACAACTCACAGAAGTGAGAATTCCATTATTTTACTAATCAGGAAGTCAGATCTATTAAGAGTTACTGCCCCCAAGTCTCTCACTTCTTGCACCTCATGGGATAGTGAATCATCTGCAGGGGTCAGGTCTTCATACCCCAGAATCAGCTAAGGAATGAGGCATTAGGCTGCACAATGATGCCCCATCTGGATCAGCAGCTCTACTCACACAAGAGCGAATCTGCTGAAGAGTGATTAGTCCAACTTTAACCCCTTGAGGACCAGAGGCATAACTACAGAGGATGCAGCTGTGACAGAGCACAACACACAAAGGGGTTCTCTGTCATCCTCTGACCCCCAATAGGTTCTATTTTTGTAAAAGAGAGCTAAAAAACTCAAGTTTGCACCAGGGACCCCAACGGCTAGTTACTTCACTGCGGAGAGGTGAGAAAACATCAGCAATTCTGGTGCAAATCAACTTAAAGGGATAGTAATACTTCATTTTAACTTTATTTTATTTTGCAGGCATTAAAAAAACATGAAGAATGATATAAGTCTTATCTCTCAAACCTTTATGGTTTAAGAGATATTCACAAACAAAGTATCCCCCCCCTGTTCAACCAGATCAGAAGGGAGGTGCCCAGGTAGACTGCAGAGAGGGACAATCTTCAATTAAGATAAGGGAGAAAGCTGAAAAACTTGTCAAGGGGGGGGAAGGGCTTTCATTGTTTTCATACAAAGAAAATTGTCCCCTGCTGTTATCTGTCCTGTCATACAACCAGACTCACATCTGAGAAGAGATGGCTTACACTAGGTAAAAGGGGCGGGGAGGGGAACTTTGCTTGTGAATATCTCATAAACCATAAAGGTTTGAGAGATAAGACTTATATCATTCTTCATGTTTTTTAATGCCTACAAAATAAAATAAAGTTTAAACGAAGTATTACTATCCCTTTAACCAAACGGAGAGAAATCAGCATCCCATAGATTAAAAATGGGTCTTTTAACCCCCTTGATGCTAGAGATGTCTCCCTGAGATCTCTAGCATGGGTTGAAAACACCATTTAAATGTAAAGGAAATTTGATTTCCACATTATGGTGAATTGGGTTTGCTCCAGAATTTCTCATATATTTTTTCTGCATATGTGAGCCCCTGTAGAATTGTGGAGCTGAAAGGGGGTCAGAAAAGTGATATCTGGTGCCTTTTGCTGGTACCATAATAGTGGCTGAATTGTGAGATTTCCAGTCTTATAGTTGTCATATGAAGCAGCACAATTCCCACAGAATGCTACAGATGGGTTCAGGGACTGACCATTCGGGCATTCGGTCACGGACAGAGGGCCCGTGACCGAAGGGGGCCCGCCGCCGCCACTTCCAGAGCTGCTCAGCAGCTCTCCTACAACGGCCGCCGGCGCGCCGTTCTAGTAATACAGAGCGCTGGGAGATGACATCATCTCCCAGCCTCTGCATTACTAGAGGCGCGCGGGACATTGCAGTGCTAAGCCACGCCGCTAGACCACCAGGGACTGCAGGTAGGGGCATGGTGGAGATGAAGGGGGTATTGTGGAGATGAAGGAGCAATGTGGAGACGGGTGCATTGTGGAAGGGGCATTGTGGAGATGGGGGCATTGAGGAAGGGGCAATGTGGAGATGAAGGGGGGATTGTGGAAGGGTGCATTTTGGAGATGAAGGGGGTATTGTGGAAGGGGGCATTCTGGAGATGAAGGAGGGATTGTGGAAGGGGCACTGTGGAGATGAGATCAAGGGGGCATTGTGGAGATGGGGGCATTGTGGAGATGAGATCAAGGGGGCATTGTGGAGATAGGGGGCATTGTGGAGATGAGATCAAGGGGGCATTGTGGAAATGAGATGAAGGGGGCATTGTGGAGATGGGGGCATTGTGGAGATGAGATGAAGGGGGCATTGTGGAGACGGGGGCATTGTGGAGATGAGATGAAGGGGGCATTGTGGAGACGGGGGCATTGTGGAGATGAGATGAAGGGGGCATTGTGGAGAGAAGGGGGCATTGTGGAGATGAGATCAAGGGAGCATTGTGGAGATGAAGGGGGCATTGTGGAGATGGGGGCATTGTGGAGGTGGAAGGGGCATTGTGGAGATTTCTGCAGGGGACCCAGACCTCTTTTTGGACTGGGGGCCCTGGCTCCTGTCAGTCCGCCCCTGGATGGGTTTTCTAGTCCTAGCCTTACAGGCAATAGGGACTGCATACAGAGAAGTATCTGGCTTTGAGAGAGATTTTTTGATTGTTTTCAATCCACCCCCAACACACATACATCTTGAAGGGGAAGACTTTTTTGGAATGTACAAAGCAACCAGGTTTTTTTTTGTTTTTTTTTAAACCGTCTTCTCCCTTAGGAAGAAATGTAGAAAATGTGATAGATGCATATTAACCCTATATCCAATACAATGTAATGCCTTTTTGGCACTCAGAGGGTAATAGAAACAAATTACCTTAACATTAGTCTTCTTTACAGCAAGATCTGTTAAGCTGAGGAATTCTTTCCTAGGATGATGGCATGTACAGAGAGTACATTTAAAAGAGGATTAGATAGAAGGAGACATACAAGGTTATACTATATCAGGGATGGACAACATGATGCCCTCCAGCTGTCAAGGACTACAACTCTCATCGTCCCCACGATGATGGAAATTGTAATTATCCATAGCTGAAGGGCCTTAAGTTTCCAAATCCTTTACTATGTGTTAATAGATTAAACAGGACATTTTGGTAATGACAAACACCCAATTTTGGAGGTGGGAAGGTTTATGTAGTTCTCATATCTGGCATACTCTATGGTGAAGATTGGACTTGATGGAGTTGTGTATTTTTTCAACCTAATTTACTATGCAACCTAGAGTTGCCGACTGAAACCAACAATTTAAGAATGGACATGATTAATTCATATATTAAAAATAAGCAATGCAGGTTTATTTTCTACTTGGATAAACCGTTACAGGATTGTATTTTCATAGGGTGCCACTGGCCAACCTTCAGGCAGTTTCTAAAATCACCCTCAAATGCAGATGACACATACTCTTTCACTGGCCCAGTTTCATCCCCAGTCTAATGTTTGGAATTTATATTTTGGAAATAGACTTGTTTTCTTACAAGTTCACCTTTGTGACAATCAATTAGAAGACTTTGCTAGGCCCCAAGCTGTTGACAAACTTACAAACAGCCATCCTTCACAACGGGGAGGACAATGTATACATCTTATGTTTAATAAGAGGTTTAGTTAGATGGTTGTTAAAGGGGCAAAAGAATGGAGACATATGAATACATTCTTGCGTTGTCCCTTTAAGAAAACAAACTACTTAAAATAAGTTGTTGCTAATACTTTTAATAAAAGTTTTTCTCAGTGTCTCCTACCTGTCATATTGACAAAGGCCTCAGAGCTTCCCCTGGGAGATGTGGAGTCAGCTGCAGATGCACGCATAGTGAGACTGGCACACGTGTAGATCTCTGATCCATGTCAAATAAAACCAGCCTGTCTGGTCTGTGCATCACCCACTCAGCACCTCCTAGATCATAAGGACTGGAGAAACCACATTTATCTGGCCAGATCACAGTTTAGACTTCCTGTATGTAGAGGAAGGCAAACAACGAGCCTTATGCACAAAAGAAGACAGGGGTCAATGTTATGCAAACCAGCTGCACTATAGGGAAGAAATACAAATTCTCAGTATTTAAATGGGGCTTTTAACTGTTTAGATGCTAAAAACGTCTCCAATACATTGCTTTAGAGACCTCTCTCTAGCATTCAAGAGATTAAAATCCCCATTTAAATCACTGGAAATACTATTTGGCCCCTGCGGAGCAGTTGTTTTGCTCCAGAATTATTCCTTTTTTCTTTTGTGCTTATGGACTATCTCAGGGCTCAACAAATCCCAAGTGCCAGGACACCATGGCAACCTCAAAATGGGGACCTGGCGCCTAGCAAACTTGCCCTTGATGCAGGGAAAGGGTTTTTCACACACTGCAGGGCAAGTTTTAAAACTTTTCAAATATACACTATCACTCCCATGAGTGCAATTATGTATATAAAAATGTGTATAGTACAGATTGCCTTGATCTCGCACTAAGTGCGGTTAAAAAATAAATAAAAATCAGACATCGCTGGGGGACATCGGGATCCCTTCTGTTGCCCGTGCCCCCTCCCCCCCGGATATTGATCTCCTATCCTGCAATCAAGAAATATATCACCTTCTTCCCTATTCAACCAGGACATTCATAGAATGCTGGCTTCACGATAGGGAGGTGGTAAGAGAAAGGTGGCGATCACCTTCCTAGTAGCAGCATTGATTGCATACCCAGAGAGGTCCAGATGTCACCCACAAAATCTGAAGTCAAGAGATTAAAATAAAATGAATTGCATTTTATTTATTTTATAATAGTAAACAATACCCCCAGCCTTGTTCCCCTGTCCACTGGTAGCATACCTCCCAAGTGTCCCTCTTTGTGACCCAAATCCATCTTTCCCTCTTTTCTACCTCAGTATTCTTCTTTTTAGGAGATCAGACTGTGTGGTGTGTATATAAGTATCAAATTTCTCCACAGTAATAAAACTTACATTAATGTTTGTTTAAACTTCTATATATGTAAATATAACACCAAAGGAGAGCGCTAAGAATGCACTATAAAAATATAAATTTTAATACATAAACAATCTCCATCAACAGTATATAGCATATAAATGCGCTAAAATTAATATTAATAATGATAGCTCCGGAGCTATAAACACGTGCACTTGTTTAAACACTTATTAAAACAATAAGATGCAACAATGTCTTTCAACAGAGAATAAATCTGTATTTGTGTATAGCAGTAACGCTACTAAATATCAAGATAGAACGGAGATACAGTAACACTCTATTACGAGGCTAAAAGTAACGTGTCGCGGGCAGGTCAAAGTTCCATTGATATGCTGAATGTATAACTCGTATTGGTATCCCAACAGTTAATCCCGGCAAACTAGATGTAATACAATTGCCGTCTATTCCAGTTAAGGAACTTTTCCTCCACCACACTGTATCTACTAGTGGCTCACTTCAAAGTCAGGGATAATTATAATACTTGCGATACAGCACCTTCCGACTTAAGTTTCCATATACATACACAGCTTCACCAAATAAGACCTCCCGTCCTTAGGCACCTTCCTCACTTCAGCCTCTTGTTACTCTCTCCAATATATGACGAACTCCTCAGTACATCCGCTCACCGATATACCACAAACAGAAATATATCTTCTTAGAATTCTTCAGTCACACTGTAGCATCACTATAAACAATATAAAATTAGCGCAAACAACAGCAAATTCCAACGCGTTTCGTCCTGTACAACCAGAACTTCTTCATGTGTTTATATATTAGTCTGGGTAAATAATCTACCTTTTTCTTGTACTAAATAATTTATTCCTTTACATAAAGAGTTTGTCAACAGGTCATGAAGTAGTCAAAAAAATGCTCAGCAATGCCCTGCCCACCAGTTGCAACTCCAATAACTCCACCTAAAACAGTGTCCTTCTTTAACATTTTACATTTTGGGTGGTGTGTGGTAGCCACAGATACTCAAATACACTGTCTGACCACCCACCCACAAACTTGTTCCCCTGCCCACTTGTAGCCACGAGCCCCTTGAATGCTAGAAGTCACCAACACTATGCTTCGCTATGCATTTGAGACCCCTTTACTATTGAAGGTGTTAAAAACGCCTGTTGTTCCCTACATTGCAGCTGGTTTGCCCCAAACTGATCCTGTTATGTAAGGAGCTATGTCATCACATCTCTGTTGTTCTACTCCTATTTTAAAGGCAATGTTCACACTGCTGACTTCAAAAAAGCAACAAGACTGTTGGTATTACTTACTAGTATTCTCCTGGCAGGGACTGATTGATTGTTTGCTAACTTCAGCATCAGCCATATAGGATCCGCTAACACCTACCTTAATCAGCCACTTATTGGAAGTTGCAATGAGCATTGTAACCTCCAATACAAGTAGTTAGAAAGATATACACCAGGGTTGAGCAATCTGGGGCCCTCCAGCTATTAAGGAATACATTTCCCATCATCTCTATCTGGCCACAGATAAGAGGACCTGGGTGGAGATGCACTAAGGTGTGATAAAGAGATGATAATAGAGGAGATAGCTGGGGTCATGCACTAAGGTGTGATAAAGAAGTGATAAAGCAGAGGTAATAAAGCAGAGATGACTTCTCCAGTGATATCACTTCTCCAGTTCCTATGTTATTCTATGGAGCCTATGCACTATCTCCAAAGTTTGAGAAATCTTAGTTCATTGGCTCCATAGAATAGCATAGAACTTGGAAAGTGATTTTACTAGAGAAGTAATCTCACATTATCACCTTTTTATCACACTTTAGTGAAGAACCCCCAGCTTCTACAGTGAGATCACTTCTCCAAATCCTATTTAATCCTGTGGAGCCAATTGCACTAAGGCGTGATAAAGAGGTGATAAAGCGGAAATGACTTCTCCAGTGATATCACTTTGGATATCTTAGTGCATTGGCTCCATAGACTGACATAGGACTTGGAAAAGTGATTTTACTAGAGAAGTAATCTTGCTTTATCACTTCTTTATCACTCTTTAGTGCATAACCCCCTGGCCTGCCTCAGGGTGCCCAGCCTTGATCCAAACAGTGCTCTTATAGGCGGCAGCTCAGATCTGCAATACTGGAAATGCTGCTTTCTGCGAAAAACAGAGCCAAGTTGCAACATGCTGTGTTAGGCAGCGTTGATGAGAGGTGGCAGTCACCCATGTGCACTGCCAAACCAGCTTCTCATGTTGTTCTGCTCTAGTTATATCAATGTTATACTGATGTTGTATATGCTAATAAGACCCAAAATACAGTTTAAGCTTTCCACTTTTTTCTGTTTAACCCTTTTAGTGCAGTGAGGTATCCAATGAATTGCAAAATAATGACACTCAAAGGTTTAATTAATCATACACAACCACATTGCCCCCCCCCCGAACTTTAGTAACCTCACAGTTCTAACACAATCTTTCCTCAAATAATCAACAAGCAACAGTAAGGACTTGATTTTAAAATGGGACACCATATGACAACAGTTTAATTTGAAAGACCTTTGAAAATCACCTATGTTATGGCAACTTTTCTTTTTTAATTTAAAATAAGCTTGAGATAGTCAACATAATTAGTCAGTTTTTATGCATATTAGACCGTACTGGCCAGATACTAACATACTGCATTGATCTGGATTCCATATACTTTCATTAGCACTTGAAGAGTTAAAAATAAATATACGTTGTTTTTTTTCCCCCACACACATGTAGATAGGCATCATATGAGCCCACTTTCCCCTGTTACAAAAGGAAGTAGGAGGGAGGACAAAAAGAGCATGTTGGGGTGGCAGTTGGGAAGGAGAGCATTATAGAATGCTACCATTTGGCACATGGCTGCACCAGCCAGTACTGTAGTTCTCAAACTATTTTAACCCATTATGGACCCATGAAGTGCCAGGCCCGCCATGGGTAAACTTCCCTTAAAGGGATAGTAATGTTTCATAATAAAAGCAGCTCTAATTAATCATCATAGTATTTGGACTTTGGAGAGTGTTATTTCAATTCTGTCAGAGCTGTAGTTCAAGAGTAATTCAATGACAAAGTGTCCCCCTCCTGCCCCTTTTACTGATATAACACTGTTCAGCCAGATCAGAAGGGAGGTGCCCAGGTAGACTGCAGAGAGGGACAATCTTCAATTAAGATAAGGGAAAAATCTGAAAAACTTGTGAAGGGGGGGGCAGGGCCTTCATTGTGCTCATAGGAAGAAGATTGTCCCCTTCTGTTATCTGTCTGGTCTTACAAACAGATTCCACATCTGAGAAGAGATGGCTTACACTAGGTAAAAGGGGCGGGAGGGGAAACTTTGTTTTTTAATGCATACAAAATAAAGATAAAACGAAATATTACTATCCCTTTAATAATTTTTATTTGACCTCTATGGTACAGTTGGTTTACTCCAGAATAGTTTTTGTTTACCTAATTAACTAGTACAGTAAGACCTAGTCCCCGCCTGCCATTACCACAGAGTTCAAGAATAGATGTAAAATATCAGTATTGTCACTGATTTGATCAAGTAAATAAATCAGTCCATCTTTTTGAATAGCTGGCAAGCTATAATTCACCATTGTTATCAATAAAAAACAATGCCACCCTCACACTTAAGGGTTTCTGATCATGTGGGCCATGACTGAAAAAATATTGGAAGCCCCTGCTCTAGGTATACAACCCAGCAACCTGCTTGCATTACCCTCTGCTTTGTTACATTGCCTGCTGAACCTGTCATGTTGATTCAAGTTTGGTACTATATCTAGTGTAGGTTAGTTGCTATACCCATGTGGTACCAGTGCAGTGTCATATGCCAATTAAGCTTTTTGATTATGCTTCTTATGCTAATTAATCCTTTTCAGTGACATTTCATGCCCTAATTAAAGTTTTCAGTGACTTTCATATGCTAATGAATCTCTTTTGCTGCACCAGGATACTTTCACTTTCCCCAGAAATGAAAGTATACAAATATTTCCTAAACTATACAACGACTGGATTTTTTACTACTACTAAGTTCCTTTCTTATGTTATCGCCAGCAGCACAATACCCATAGTACTATATTCTGCCATTGGATCTTTACATCCTAAATGCATTATTTTACATTTATCAGCATAAATCTGAAGCGGTCACTGTATCTTCCATTCTTCTAATTTACCTAAATCATTTGCCATTTGACATATTCCTCCACAAATATATACCCTGTTTCAAATCTTTGTATCGTCTGCAAAAAGGCATGCCTTGCCTTAAAGACCTTTTGCAATATCACCATAAAAATATTAAGAAAATAATATGTCCTATTACAGATCCCTGAGGTAATCCACTAGTAACATGACTCTCCATTAACTACAACCCTGTCTCCTGTCACTCAGAAACTGCCTTATCCATTTAGGTATTTTTACATCCAGATCCATACACTGCAATTTATTAATAAGCCTTCTGTCTAAGGCAGAGTCAAATGCCTTCCTGTAATCTAGATAAACTATATCTACTTCTCCCTCTGTCTATTATTTAAAGTTAAAATAAATCTTGGAGGTTAGTTTGACAAGATCTCCCTGCTGTAAACCAGAGCTGTTTAGGATGTAACAAGCCATTTAAATTAATTTAAAAATGATTTCCTTTAACATGGTTTTCATAAATTTTCCCATTACTAATGTAAGACTTACTGGTCTGTAGTTGCGACACTCTTCCCTACTACCTTTGTTGTCAGCAGTACTACATTTGCTACCCTCTAATCTTCTGGAACTACTCTTGTCAACAGTAACTGACTGAATAATTCTTTTAAAGGTTTTGCCAGAATATTCCTAAGTTATTTTAATAACTTTGGGTTTATCCCATCTGGTCCCACTGATTAATCTGTTTTAACCACAATGTAGAACTTCCTCTGTAACATGCTTGCATCACATCTATTTCTTTTTTTTTTCTAACAGAGATTTCTTCCCTCTACCTTGCTCTGTAAAAACTGACCAGAAAAATCAGTTGAGACAGTCTGCTAGACTTTTATCCTGATTTCCATATCGTCCATTCTTTTGTCTTCAGTCTAACTATTTATTGTTTTATTTTTCTCCTTTTATATATACCTAAATTGTTTTATCTCCAGTTTATTGACTGGGCAAATTTCTCATCTGCTAGTGCTTTGGCACATCTAATAGTGCAATTACCCTTCTTTAGTCTAGCCTTCTACAGATACCTATCTTCCTCTTTCTGAGTCTGCTTATATTTTCTAAATACTGCTTTTTTTCTCCTTTACTATATTTGCCACTTCTGCAGAGTACCGCAGTGGTTTACTTTTTCTTTTACTGACAAGTCTAATGCAATGCTCTATTCATGTGTTACTATTCCCTAGACCTGTTCAGTCACTTTACTACACCTGCATATGCACATCAGATAAGAATAAGAAGTCTTCGGCAGCCATCTTGCTACACTGAGTTCTACTGCTTTGAGGCTGAAGAGGTCAAAAAGGTCACATTGTGCTCATTTTTTAATACGTCATTACACTGTGATGTCCATGACTTTTTCTTACGTGTCAGACTTATGGTACTGCTCGTTTCTCCAACACCAGTTTTGCACATACATGGCATCTAGTTACCTACTCAAAGCAGCTGGCTGGGTTTTATGTAATGTCTCAGACCTACAAGTCCTGTATTCTGAAAGCCAGAAATTACCTCAATTCTGACTTTGCAGAAAGTTGAAAATGCAATTTGCCGACAGTCAAGTATCTGCTTTGTAGTCTGTGTTTATAAACCCTATTTGATTTTTCCAGACAAGTCATGTAGTTAGGTTGGATTCTGAAGACCTCTGACATGTGTATGTTAGGCCTTATATAAAGGCAAATTGGAGCTATTCTGGGGTAAATTAACTGCACCGTAGGGGACAAATAAATGTGGCATTTAACCCCTTAAATGCATTTAACCCCTTTAACTGGAGATTTTGTTAGAATTCAAGGGGTTAAAACTGTAAATAATGGTGATGTTGGGAATGTTTGTATGCCCTTTTTATACAGTTGCTTCTTCCTAGAATTGCTCCAGATTGCTTTTATACATATCTCCCAAGTGCCCCTCTTTAGCAGGGACAGTCCCTTCTTTGAGGCCCAAATCCCTCTGTCCCTCTATTGACTTAAAAAAAACACCTTTCTGACCTAAATATGTTTCCATTATTCTATAGAATAATCAGCCTTTCAAAAATCTAGAACCTTTGTATTAGTGTGGTGCAACTCAGCCTCTGTCATTTTATTAAACTACACTGAATGAGGATCACTGAAGCCCAAACACTCTCCTACAGTTACATCTGATACCAGGTCTCCATTTGTAAATAATAAATTAGTATTGCTTCCTTCCTAGTTGGTTCTTCTACTAATTGACTAAGTGATAAGCACTGGATAGAATTTAGGATCTTTCTACTCTTGGCTGAACCTGCTTCTTGGTTTTTCCAGTCCACATCAGGCAGATTAAAGTTCCCCATGATGATAACTAAAATGACAGCAAAAAAGTGAGGTTATTTCTTCTATCAGCAGTTGGTTTAACTCCTCTGCTTGTCCAGGGGGGTCTATAGATCACATCTATATATGTGATCATCCTATTTACATATTCTAACTGTATCAAAACTATCTCTGTATTCTACTCCATATCTTGTATAAGAATAACATTTAGTCTATTTTTCACATAAATGACAACCCCTCCTCCTTTTCTCAGTTGGGAGTACCCTAGTATTACTACATAACAGTCATTTTTTAATTGTATTTTGTTCCAGTAATACCCACAAAGTCCACATCCTGACTTATTATTGCAGTGAGTTCATGGATCTTATTTCTTTGTCCAAACTCAAGTTAATGGAGGTCTTAATTGTTGAAAGTATACCCTAGAAGCAGCCTTCAGTGATCATTCTATACAAGAAATTGCAAATACAACACAAAAATATAGTTAGATGCACCAGATTACAATGTGAAGGACACCTTCCCAGGAAAGTCAGCATCAAAGACCCACTTACTCCTAGGTAAGATTTGCCCTCTAAAATACACATTCATGTATACAGTAGTTCCACCTGTTTTCCTCTTGAGGGAGACATTTTTCAAGAAGTGGCATATTTAGAAGGAAATTATTTAGAATGCTTACTTCAAAACTAGATACAGCTATAAACAAAATAAACATGCACACACCTAGGCAAATATGGGTTATTATTTTGGTTGCTATCATTGCTGCAAATATATCATCATCCTGCTCCCTCCACCAATATATTGCATTCATTTCCAAAACCTACTACCCTGCCAGTAAACTACCAGCTAGGCAGCAACCCCTATAGACTGTAAGCTGTCACGAGCAGGGCCCTCTGATCCATTTGTTTTCAATGTCCCATTTGTACTGTTTAACCCCTCAACGACCCTTGACGGTCATAGTACGTCAAGGGTCGATTTGATTTAACGACTGATGACGTACTATGACTGTCATCGAATTCCGGGCTCCCCCGCAGCTGCACGCCGTTCGGGGAGTCCGGAACGCAATGGAGCAATAAAAAAAAAAATTGCTCTGTGGTTGTTCAGTCGGGTCGCGGCGCGGATTCCCCGGTCCTTAAGGGGTTAATGTCTTTGTGTAGGAACTACTACAGAACGAGCTAGATGTGCAATCTGTGAGCAAACCAAATACAAAAATAAAGTCTTAGATAACCATGGATTTAAATAGGATTTCAACGTCAAAGAAGTCTTGAACACATTGAGAATTCTGTAGCAGTGGTTATTAATCTGTGCCTGCAGGTCCCATTAACAGGCCAAGACTTTAGGATTTCCCTGCTTGAGCACAGGTGAGTTAATAAATGACTGAGCCTTTGATTAATCGATCTGTGCACAAGCAGGAAATCCTGAGAGCATGGGTTGAGAACCACTGTTCTATAGCATAGGAGGAGAATAATGAAGGCCTGGGGAGGCCTAGCCTCACCATTAAACACCCTTAGCAACAGTTTATTGGTGGCAGTCGTTCTGTTTACATACAATCAATTATTATTAGCTGCTCCGAATGCAAAATTCACCCTACTCCTATGCTTTCTAGTATTTGGACATTTAAATCACCATTTAAAGTCATTGGGACTTTCACTGTGATCCTATGGTACTGGTAGTGTGCTTAGAATTGAGCGTCTTTAGCTTACTGAATTGATCTTGTTGCATAAAAGGAATATAGTGGTAAATAAATATACATAAGTAACTACACACAATCATCTCACCTTACGAGTGAGTGAGATTTTCGCTACCCTTTGCAGTCGCATTTTAAAGCAGTTAAAACAGATGCAAGCAAAAATGTTAAAAGCACATATTTCTTTCATATGTTACTATTCCTGAGACCTGTTCAGCCACTTTACTAAACCCGCATATGCACATGTCAGATAAGACTAGGAAGTCTTCAGCAGCCATCTTACTACACCCAGTTCTACTGCTTTGAGGCTGAAGAGGTCAAAAGGTCACACTGTGCTTTTGTGACGTTCGCAACTTTTTCTAACATGTCAGACTTATGGTACTGTTGGAATCCCCAACACCAGTTTTGCAAATACATGGCATCTAGTTACCTGCTCTAAGCAGTTGGCTGGGTTTTATGTAATGTCTCAAAACTACAAGTCCTGAGAGACTGTGTTCTGAAACCCAGAAATTACCTCAATGTTGACGTTGCAGAAAGTTGAAAATGCAATTCACCCCCAGTCAAGTATCTGATTTGTAGTCTGTGTTTATAAACCCTATTTGATTTTTCCAAACAAGTCATGTAGTTAGGTTGGATTCTAAAGATCTCTTACATGTGTATGTTAGGTCTTATATAAAGGCAAATTGGAGCTATTCTGGGGTAAACTAACTGCACAGTAGGGGACATATAAACTCCAATTTATTTAAATGTGGCATTTACCCCTTAACAACCGTCCGATCAGCACGGAGCGGTCAGTTAAGGACCACAGAGCTTTTATTTTTTTTTTCGCTCTTCCGGTTCCGGACTCCCCGAACAGCGTGCAGCCGCGGGGGGAGCCTGGGATTCCATGATGGTCATAGTACGTCATGGGTTGTTCAGTCAGATCGACCCTTGACGTACTATGACCGTCAAGGGTCGTTAAGGGGTTAAATACTAGAGGTCTCTTACACTGGAGATTATGCTAGAATTCAAGGGGTTAAAAACTCTAAATAATTGTGATGCTGGGAATGTTTGTATGCCCTTTTTATGAAGTTGTTTCATCCTAGAATTTCTTCAGATTGCTTTTATACATAACTTCCTAGTGTCCCTCTTTAGTAGCCACAGTCTCCTCTTTGAGGCCCAAATCCCTCTGTCCCTCTTTCCTACCCTCATGTTCCTGTTTTTAAAAACTTTGTATTACGCATGTATGTAAGTATATCACATTGCTCCACGGCAATGCAACCTACATTAATATTTGTTTAAACTTCATTATATGTGTTTATTAATTAACATGTGTAAATAAAATATTTTGGTGTTGTTCTAAATCATTTATTCATTTTCATAAAGGGCTGTCAATAGGTCATGAAATTTCCTAAAATTCTAACTAAATTGCTTAATGTATTCTTGTTTGGGCTTGACCTTTCCAGAGTCAGATGTTACATTTGTATATTGCAACCCCAATGCCACAATTTTCACTTTTCAACTGATTGATGAATATTTTTGGTTTGAAAAGAGTGGAGGAAATTTTATTTAAAAAATATTTTACCAGGAAGAATGCATTGAGATCTCTCTCGTTTTCAAGTGTGTCCTAGAGACCTGTTATAGTAAAGAGTTACATATTTGACATATTTACACAAATAGAGATTATATATATATATATATATATATATATATATATATATATATATATATTACTGTGCAAAAGTCTTAGGCAGGTGTGAAAAAATGCTACGTAAGAATGCTTTCAAAAATAGAGATGTTAATAATTTAGATTTTTGTTAATTAACAAAATGCAAAGTGAGCGAACAGAATAAAAATCAAAATCAATATTTGGTGTGCTCACCCTTTGTCTCCAAAACAGCATCAGTTCTTCTAGGTACACTTGCACAAAGTCAGAGATTGTGTAGGCATATAGTCAGGTGTATGATTAAACAATTATACCAAATGGGTGCTAATGATCATCAATTTAATACGTAGGATGAAACACAATCATTAACTGAAACAACTATGTAGGAGGAATAAAACTGGGTGAGGAACGGCCAATCTCAGCTAACAAGGTGATATTGCTGAAGGCATTTTAATGTCAAAAGTCATACACCATGACAAGACTGAGCACAAGGTAGTTAACACTGCATCAGAAAGGTCTCTCCCAGGCAGAAATTTCAAAGAAGACAGGGGTTTCCAGATGTACTGTCCAAGCTCTTTTGAAGAAGCACAAAGAAACAGGCAACGTTGAGGACCGTAGACACAGTGGTCGGCCAAGAAAACTTAGTGTAGAAGATGAAAGACACATCATGCTTACTTCCCTTCTCAGCCGGAAGATGTCCAGCAATGCCATCAGCTAAGAACTGGCAGAAAACAGTAGGACCCTGGTACACCCATCTACTGTCTGGAGAAGTCTGGTCAGAAGTGGCCTTCATGGAAGACTTGCTGCCAAAAAGCCATACCTCATACGTGGAAACAAGGCCAAGCAACTCAACTATGCACAAAAATCATGAACTGGGGTGCAGAAAAATTGCAGCAGGTGCTCTGGACTGATGGGTCAAAATTTCAAATGTTTGTCTGTAGCAGAAGGCAGTTTGTTTGCCGAAGGCTAGACAACGGTATAAGAATGAGTGTCTGCAGGCAACAGTAAAGCATGATGGAGATTCCTTGCAAGTTTGGGGATGCATTTCTGCAAAATGAGTTGGGGATTTGGTCTGCTGCATGAAAACGACCCCAAACATACAGCCAAAGTGATTAAGAACTATCTTCAGCATAAAGAAGAACAAGGAGCCCTGATCTCATCATCATGGGGTCTGTCTGGGATTACATGAAGAGAGAGAAGCATCTGAGGATGCCTATATCCACAGGAGAACTGTGGTTAGTTCTCCAAGATGTTTGGAATGGAACAACCTACCTGCTGAGTTCCTTAAGAAACTGTGCGCAAGTGTACCTAGAAGAATTTATGCTGTTTTAAAAGGCAAAGGGTGGTCACAACAAACATTGTTTGATTTCGATTTTTCTTCTGTTTACTCACAAAGCATTGTGTTAATTAATAAAAAGAACCTATTACCATGTCTATTTTTGAAAGCACTCTTAGTTTACAGCATTTTTTCCACCTGCCTACACTAGTGTTTGTGTGTGTGCGTGTGTGAGTGTTTGTATTATATATATATATATATATATATATATATATATATATATATACATACATACAAAAAAAACTGTTTCATACTGTTTTCTTAGACACAAAGGGGATTTTAGACCGTGAGAAGATCAGAATTTTTTGGAGTAAGTTATTCCAGACTTCCAGAGCTCTGAAGGAAAAGGCAGAGTGACCGGCTTCTTTCTTGTAATGTGGAATAACTCAGTGAGTTGCTAGCAGTGGTGCAGAGGTTATAATTAGTATGGAGAGCTGGAGTGAGCATATTGCTCAGGTAATCTGGTAGCTTTCCAGAGAAGTGGTTGTAAACTAAGCAAGGAATCGAGTGTTAGCCAATTTAGTTCTTTAACCATATCACAGTGATGGGTAGTATAATTTAAAATGGAGGACAAAGAGGCATAATGAGTTATACAGTGTGTCCAGTTTACCAAGATGGATTTGCAGCAAAGGAGCATATACTACGTCCCCATAGTGTATGACTCGCATTAACTTCTGTTGAACAATAAGTTTTCTTACCAGGGGACTTAAATATGATTTGTTTCTAAACATAGCACCTATTTTAGGATTAAGTTTGGATGTTACTTTATCAATATGAAGACCAAAACTGAAGTTGGGATTAAGCCACATGCCAAGATATTTATAGGAGTCTACCGGGAACAAGTTATGATTTTACTTTGTTACAATGACTAGATATGTGCTGTGAAGTTTATGTACTTTGTCCTTGTGACTGTTTTGTCAGTGTTTAATAACAGTTTGTTTTTAACTATCCATCTTCCATGAGAAATCATGCTGTAATATGGCATCAAGTTGAGATACATTTGGATTGTTAGTGTAAATTATGGTGTCATCTCAATGCATGTGCACAGAAGATATTTTGCAAACCGTGGGCAGATAATTTAAAAATTGAGAAAATATGAAAGGGCCAAGAATGGAGCCTTATGGAACCCCCACTCAGTACTTTGTGCAGAAGAGAAATATTGTCAACAATAAGATACCTATTGTGTTCTGTCTGATAAATAGGATCAGAACTAGTTTAGAGAATGATTACTCAATCCTGAACGTTTGAGTCTTAAGAGAATACTATGCTCTACAGTATCAAAGGATTTTGCAAAATCTAGGAAAATAGCTCTAGTGAGTTCACCATTTTCCATGTCAGTCTGGATATCAATGCATTCTTTTAGAAGGGCAGTGACTGTTGAGTGATATGGAAGAAAGCCTAATTGAAGCGGGGTGAATACTTATATAGTTGCATGTGGACATATTTCTCTAGGACTTTAGATAATGTGGGGAGTAGGGATATTGGTCTGTATTTTGATACTACATTTTTATTTTCACTTTTGTGGCTAGGCACAACTGTAGCTACTTTCCATGCTTTGGGCATATACCCAAATAACAAGGAGTCATTAATTAGGGATGCAATAGGATGGAAAGTGACTGAGGCACTAAGCTTTAATAACATTGCAGGTAATTGGTCAGACAAGATTGTGATTATCTTTTTTGGGTTGCGGAGATGATCATATATTTTACTAATTGTTACTGGTATAAAATTGAATTCATTAGTATCGTTAGATCATGTTGTAAACAACAGAGACTGTTCCATGCAAGTTTCTACTTCAGAAATACTTTTGTTTTGTGTAATCAGGGAGGTGGCACATCCATCGAAGTACCTGTTGAATGCATTAGCAATTGCTATGGGGCAATTTATTGGTTCATAGCCATTTTTATAGTTAAGGGGTGAGAATGGTTAGTGGGAATGTAGATATTTTTATACATCTCCTTGATTACTGCATGCGGTGCGGCACAGAGCAAAACAAGTCTAAACCATATTATGATGTAATAGTTTCCCATAAAATATGACTTTGGCAGGACATATGCAATGTGATCTGTAATGTTTGTTAAAGAAAAAGTGAAGCAAAAACCCTTAATCTAACTAAAAAATTGGTTATGTCTCTCTATCTAAGGCTATGTAGCTCAGGGTTTAATAACCAGTTCCATGGCTGACCCCAAGATGCATTCTGCAGACTAAAGGAAAGCAGCCTCCAAATTCCTCTGCTGATTGGAAAATGGCACTATGGGAGCTGGGAAACATCTCAGACCCTCTAGAACCAATATGCCTGCTCAGAGCTGAAATCAAACAAGCAGGCATATTGGTTCTCTGGTGGGGGGAGCTTGATACATCAGTCCCAGATGTCATAGCGCCAGTCACCAATTAGAGGTGGAAACTGGAGGATGCTTTCTTCTAGTCTGCAGAATGCAGCTTAAAAGCATAGTAATACTTGTGTTAAAGTTGAGGTCCGAGTTGTCTTTATTTTTTTTAACAAATAGTACTGTATTTCAATACTTACAGTTTTGTAGTTCAAGTACTACTCAGTTGGAAAAGATCTCCCTCCTGCCCCTTCTGGCCACTTCTCATTAGATCTGGAATCCGGTCGAGGGACCATCTTCACTCAGTAAGTATATGGAAAACCCTGCCCCCACCTTGATGAAGGAGGGCAGGATTTTCCTTTTACATACTGAAGATTGTCACCGTGCTCCATCCAGACCAGACTGAGGCAGAGTGACACAGGGAAAAGGGGCTTGAACTACAAAACTGTAAGTATTAAAGTATAGCTGTATGTGTTAAAAAAATAGAAGACTCAGACCTCATTTTTAATACAAGTATTACTATCCCTCTAATATCAGCTATGTGATGGGGTAAATATTAAGAGTGTGTGTGTGTGTGTGTGTGTGTGTGTGTGTGTGTGTGTGTGTGTGTGTGTGTGTGTGTGTGTGTGTGTGTGGACTGTGTTTACAGGTTAAGCAGCCTAGGTCTCTTCCATTGTTGTTGAAATACAATTCACAACAGTCCAAGCCAGTCAATTGCCACATGTTGTTAACCTCTGGATTAGTCAGTTACAGTACTATTCTCTTTCTCATACACAGGAGTATGAGGGAGCCATAAAGAAAGGGTGAGCTCTACGTAGTACTCTATATTCTGGCAGCTGTTCTTCTTCCTCTTATGACATGGGTTGCTTTAAACTGCAGTTAACATGAAAGAGTGAGGGTGAGTCCCATTTTGGTATTGTGTTGTAGGCCATAGGCCATAATGGGACTTCATGCAGGTGTCCCCATTCCATCCTCCTCCGATGACGGAGGATTTCTCCTTGTAAGCTGGAGTGCTCTCATTGGCCAGATAGCAGTCCAGCTTACAAGCAGAAATTCTGTGTTATCGGAGGAGGCTGGATCAAGATGCTACATGGGGAGTGGAGCAGAGGTAGATTGACAGACTGAGGTGCAGAACTGTACCCGCAGTTTGTCCGGTAGGCACCACATAATTTTTAAACCTTTAATTTTAGACATACCACTAATTTTATTTAAAAAAAAACAAAAAACAAAAAAAAAAAAACAAGTGTTCAAGCTAATTGCTATATTTAGTTAATTATTAGCCAAACTTGTTTAGGGGCTGATAGTTCCCCTTTAAGAAATGTTATTACACTAGATCCATGATTAAGATGCTACTAACAATTAAATGGAGATAACTTATTTATGCATGATAGTTCTGCTTTAATTCAATGGCAGTTTTTATTTGTCCCCTATGGTGCAGTTGGCCTGCTCAAAAATTGCTCCCCTTTTTCACAGCGGGAATTTTTGTCACCTATTGCATGTTTGGTTTGCCCCAGAACTGCACCAGTGTAGCATCCTGAAACAGGCCCATTGTGTATAGTGGTAAATTCCTTTTAAATCTTGTTCTGTTGAGGTCACTCAAGGACTTCCCATAAAGACAACATAACCCCTAAAGGACCAGCCATACAGCTGTGTGGACGGCACTTAAGGACCACAGGACTTTTTGATTTTTGCAGTTCGATTCTGGGGTCCCCAAGCGGCATGCAGCCATGTGGGGACCCCAGAATTCCATGACGTGCCAGGACCATCACTGGTCCTTAAGTGCTGGAAGAGTCTTTACAGTCCTGGCAAGTCAAGGGTCCTTAAATAGAAACTAAACTTTAAGTGGCTTTTAATTCCAAGGAAGAATTTAGTCCTAGATTACTTTGCATGTGGTAAATGTTCTCTCTGGTTTTATCTCAAAAATTCCTACTGAAGTCTAAAGAAAAACATGTGTGAGGAAAGAAAAACTGTGAAATAGTTAACTCCGGCAATGGAATCCAGCCCTTAGTTAGGAGTTCTGCCACACAAACCTGTCAAAATTTCTGCAAGGAACTGGCCTGCCCTCAACTTCCGTCTGGGGGAAAGGGGCAAAACAAAAACAAAAATTAATAAATAAAAACATGGCCACCTCACTTCAGATCATAACACACACTGCCCGCACCTGGAACTCTCCTACGGCTACCAACTGCTCCTGTTCTCGGTCACTGCAGGAGCTTCCTCTTGCATTAATTTACCCTGCTCTGTCCTGCATGTACTTACAGTCTGGCCATGCACACCTCTGGACTGTAAGTGCATGTAGGGCCACAGCAGGGTAAAGGAAGGCAAGAGGAAGCTTCAGCACTCCCTGAGAACAGCAGAAGCTGCTGCCACTAGAACAGCTCCAGTTGAAGGCATTGTGTGCGTCTCTCATTGTTGCTGCGCAAAGGAACCCAAGAGGAGGCTCTGGTATTGCTGCGGGATCTGCCAGATGGGCCTCCTGCCGGCTTGTGCCCTGCTTATCCTGCCAGCCTGCTCTATGAGCCTCCTCATTGTATACTCTCCCCAACATTCTACACACCCGCACTGTGTCCCCTTCCTCCTGTATCCTCACAATCACTGTGTCTCCCCCCCCCCATTGCCACACGCTCTGCGTATCCATTCTCCCAGTATCCTTACCCGCTCAATGTATAGTCGCTCCAATGTCCTTAAATGCTCCCACCCTTACACAGCCCCTGTTCATTTCCATACTGCAGCTTGTAAATAAATAAAATCTTACTTCAGGATGATGGAGCTCCAGCCCATATGCCCATCCTCCCCTGCAGTCTGAAGGGGAGAGAGAGTGGGGGAGAGATGAAGAGAGAGAGAACACATGTGTATGTCACACTATGCCTCTGTATGTGAATGTGTGTTATGGCCACCTCCTTATCCAATAATGTACACTTTACATAACTGAATACAAGAATAAAAAAGATGGGCAAGGCCATCCCACACTACTTGTGTAGATATGTGTGTCTACCCTGAGGAAGCAGACTGTGTCTGCGAAAATGTTTGGGACTCATTAAGGCTATCGCTTCAGATTACCGGGTTTCCCCACGCCCCCTGCGAGGTTCCTCCGCCCCTGACAGGTCCGTTTACCGGCCTCTGGAGCGTTATCAACGCTTCGTGCTCCGAGGCTTTGGTTTAAAGCAAACCCTTTCAAGGTGTACATCCAACCATATTATTCCCGTTTTTATTTATTTGTACCACGTATGGACACACCATTAAGTGGATTATCCATCTTTTCCAACTGTTGGGACATTGGTTTGGCAGAACAGAGATAGCATTGCTATACCTGGACCGGGACTCAGTGGAATCGGAGGACGCAGTCCGTTGGCGAATTTGGGAGAAAACCCGTTTGATGTGTTTAAAGCCCAAGAAGGGCTAATGTGAGTGCAACTTTTATTGGATTTTTAAATGTTATT
The DNA here is from genome assembly GCA_037306005.1 of Rhinophrynus dorsalis. NCBI lineage: Eukaryota > Metazoa > Chordata > Amphibia > Anura > Rhinophrynidae > Rhinophrynus > Rhinophrynus dorsalis. The sequence goes on from CM074724.1 coordinate 308,322,272, forward strand.
ATTAAATTGCTACACTTAGATTACTACCCTTCCGCCTCTTCTCTTTTTATATGTGCGCTGTATTACAAGTGTCTCCAGACCCAGTATTGTACATAGTGGACAAGGCCACTTGACACCGATTCCTGCTGCACTGACTGAGAAGACGTTTATTCATCATCGAACTCATTTAATCAATCATCAATCATCTATCATTTATTAATCTACCATTCCATTTATATCCACCCTCATTTCTTCATTTTCATCTTTCATATGTTGTCCTTGACATCTATGACAACCTGTATTTGACATATAGATCCTATTTTGACCATTATTTTGTAACTATTTTGTACTATTGTTATTATCAGTTTTGTATCGAAATCTCTGATTCATTTACATATGTGATATTTCTTATTATAAACCTCTTAGACTTGTGGTCTTATTTGGTTGCTTTCAGAGCGCTCAGCCCTTTGGAATAATTTGATTATTGCATATATATATATATATATATATATATATATATATATATATATACACACACACACATACATATACACTAGCAATATTGGCTGTGCAGTTAATAAAACAATGACTGCTTTAAAGAGTCAGTGATGTGAGCTCCTTCTACCTGCAGTTTGTAAAAGCTGTGAAACAAACTGATGTACCAAGCACTGAAGCAATTCTTGCTTAAACCAACAGCACCACAGGAGATAAATACAATTTCCCATTGATTCAAATAGGGCTTTTAACCCAATGAATGCTAGAGAGGTTTGCAAAAAATTGATTTGCAATGCATTGGAGACCACTCTGTCATTCCAGGTATTAAAAGCCCCATTTAATCCAATGGAAATGTTTTTTATGCTGCATTTGGGCTGCTCCATTTCTTCTTAGTCTAACAGCCTCTGTATCTGCAGAGGATCATTACAGCTCTGTCTGTGTTTATCCCCCCTCTTCACTGTGCATCTAAATAGCTTTCTCCCAGGGGCAAACAGCATAGGGAATGTACAAATACAATTCTGAGCAAAAACAGGCACTGGAATTGATTGTAGGCTAATGCCAGGGGATCTGCTCTGGTAGATTTATACATTCACTTCACTAAGGCTATGTTTATAAAGTCAACATCGGTGTATTGATGAAGTTACTTGTACAGAAAATATGCAGGATTATCTGGTTATATAGGTGACCACTACTCTGCATGCACAAATAAGCAACACATGTTGCAACTTTCCTTCTCTCATTGGCTTCCCGTGGAGTCAACATGCAGATTGCCCACACAAGTGATATTGGAAGTTGTGCTGCTCACTGCAACCTCCAATACAGGCAGGAGCACGTGGGCATCAGCCAGTCATGTATAGTTTTCTCAGACATAGGCTGGTTATAACCATGATCCCCCTCATCAAGGAGATTGCTTGTGGAATGCAGGAGATGAGTAATCGCACAGGCAGTTCTGAACAGAGCTGCATGGCCTCACCCTTGTAAACAAACCATATGACACATATGCGAGTTATGATCCTTTCCATGTACAGTTGAGTCCCAGACTGTTATTACATAATTCAGAGGTAGACAATATTTGGGCCATCAGATATTGGATTTTACAACTCCCATTATCCCCAGTCACTGGGTTGGGGATAATGGGCGATTGTCTACCCCTGCTGTAGGTAGAAGGCGATTATATTACTGAAAGTAAACAGAAGAAAACCAAATGGCTGATTCAAAGCAAGTATGCAGAATTAAAAAAAAATAAAGAGAAAAAAAAAAAGTTAGCAGGTAATTGATATTTGCATATACCCCTTCAGCACCACAGGGATGTAGAATGAGTCACACACCCCTCTGGACCTCAAAGTGTTAAAATAAACATTATTATTCCTTTAAAGCCTAAAGGATTAATTAACATCATAGACAACCCTTTATGTACTTAATTCTCTAGAAGCCAAATGGGTTAAACCACAGAAAGCTGGATCTGTCCTTCCAGGAATACAAATCCGGATCATAGCCTAATCACCCAAAAAAACGCTCTCTGTAGACTGCACATAAAATGGGACCAAAATAGACAAACTCAAAATAGGATGACCTCAGCACGTGTCTGTACTCTGCAGGATGAAACAGTGTAAATAAGGGAGTGGAAAGGACTAATGTAGCAACTGGTAAATAATGCAGTGAATAATGTTGTTTAGTGAATACAGATATGGACATATCTCATCTTATTTTTTTTTTTAAGTGTAGATTAACCCCTTGAGGACCAGAGTAGGGCGCAATGCATTGCAAAACCCACTGGTCCCCAAAGGGGTTAACCCATTGCTTTCCAGGAGTGTGCAATGAATGGCATATCAATGAGTTTCACAATCTGGCCGTCAAATAATTAACGCTGTACAAATGTTTAACTACTGTGATTAGTAATTCATTAGTAGCTCTGGAAGGAAAGCGTTAAAACATCCCCACACTCCATCCAGTCACCCAAGAAGTTAAAGGAACACCAACATCTTCTAATAATAAATTCCTACCGATCTTAAGCCTCGATTCAATTCACCCTGCTGAAAAAAGCCAGCAGGGCAAAACTGGCTGCTAACCGATACACGAAATGTGTCACTTGAGATATTCAATTGCCTTACCAACTGATACCACAACGAATGCCGGGCCAACGAATCTGACTTTTTGCCAAACATCCGTTGTGTGTTTTAAGTTCCCAAAACCCACGCTAAATAGTGTGAGTAATGGGAACAAAGGAAAAGGGCCAACGATCTGCGTGTAAGCTCAACACACAGTCAGCCTTCCAAACACTAACACTACACTACACTACCCCTAAGTGCAACAATGCTAGGCCTAACACTAGCCTAACACCCAGAACTGTAACACTTACCTGTCACCCACTGTCCATCTTCTATCTTCCTCCTTCTCCTTTCTCTTCATCTTCTGTCTTGATTCTTCTCTTCTGTCATCCTTCAAGCAAATATGTACCCGAAAAGAACAAAAATGTAAACATGAAATATGCTCAAAAGTTTTAAATATGTGCAGTGGTTAACTCTTTGACTGCCTAAGGGGTAAGCAACACATTGCAGAGTATTGTGTTGCTGTACACCTCTGGCACTCAAAGGGTTAAATTAATGCACTAGTCCTAGTCAAAATCAACATTCCCCCAAAATCGAAGAAAAGGTTTCCAAATCCATTTCGCGTTAAATAAGCTTTCATTACAAATAGAAAAATATTTGGTTAGGTGCAAACTCTCTCGCTCTCTCTATAAATAAAAGGCCAGATGCATGTTTGTCCAATGCAGTCATGCGCAGTAGAGACTCTGATGCAATCATGCGCAGTAGAGACTGCCCAATGCAGTCATGCGCAGTAGTCACTGCCTGAACACTTCACCCGTGTACAAGGGCTTTCACACCAGTATCCCATATTCAGGCATTGCAAGACATCAAATAGTCTGACGGCTACGCCGCAGTCACTGGCGGTGGGAAGGCAGGATAACAAACACCTCCACCCCCCTTATGTCCTCTCGGGCCAATGCCAGAGCAGTCTGTGGGAAATTTGAACACAGACTGGCTTTTATATGGCCAGTCTGTTCAAAATGACTCCCAGACGTCCACTGGCTGCGATGTGTGCTTACTTTCGTCCCAGTGGGTTTTGTCATCTCCTCACTAGAAGCTGATTGGCTGGGTGGTGAGTAAGCACATATCCCAGCCAATGGACATCTGGGTGCCATTTTGAACACAGATTCCCACAGACTGGCTCGGGCATCAGCCCAAGAGGTAATAAGGGAGAGGGTGTGTTTATTAGCCTGCCTTCCTGCTGCCACCATTGGCGACAGCTGCAGAACTGGCAGACTATTTGAAATCTTGTAATGCCTCAATATGGGATATAGTTCACCTAAACATATATTTTTCTAGTTGCGACGAAAACTTATTTCACCCCTTAAGGACCCATGACATTTCAGGACCATCATGGGGTAACATCTCTGCACTCAAAGGGTTAAATTAATGTATCTAGTACTAGTCAAATAAAATCAACAATCCAAATCAAAGAAAACGTTTCCAAATCAATTTCGCATTAACCCCTTAATGACCAGTCAAGGTCCTTGAATTTCATGACTTGCCAGGACCATTACTCAAAATTCTTCCTACTGAAGGCTTCTTTAACCCTTTGAGTAACAGGAGGGGTATGCAATGAATTGCACTGCATACCCCTCTGGCACTCACAGGGTTATAAGTGGGAGGAGTTTGGAATAAAAAAAAAAATATATCACGTGTGCCTCTGTGGACATGGTGCCCAGTGCTCATTAATGCTTTGAGTGCCAGAGCGATAGCAAACAAATTGCAACTCTATATACTGGATACCTTTCTGGCACTCAAAAGGTTAAAGGGATAGTAATACTTAGTTTTATCTTTATTTTATTTTGTAGGCATTAAAAACATGAAGAACGATATAAGTCTCATCTCTCAAACCTTTATGGTTTGAGAGATATTCACAAGCAAAGTTTCCCCTCCCGCCCCTTTTACCTAGTGTAAGCCATCTCCTTCTCAGATGTGGAATCTGGTTGTAAGACTGACAGATAACACAAGAGGGCAATCTTCTTCCAATGAGAACAATGAAAGCCCTGACCCCCCCCTTGACAAGTTTTTTAGGTTTTTCCCTTATCTTAATTGAAGATTGTCCCTCTCTGCAGTCTACCTGGGCACCTCCCTTCTGATCTGGCTGAACAGTGTTACATCAGTGAAAGGGGAGGGAGGAGGATACTTTGTCATTGAATTACTCTTGAGCTACAACTCTGACAGAATTGAAATAACACTCTCCAAAGTCCAAATACTATGATGTTTAATTAGAGCTGCTTTTATTATGAAACATTACTAGCCCTTTAAAGATTAGTTTTGGAGAATAATGCACAGAGAATTCATCCTAAGGACCTTATTCATCAAGCTGAAGACATGCAATTCTGGAGGAAACCAACTGCGTTATAGGGGGAAATTAAAATTCTGCAAATTCCCAATGCTTTCTATGGGACATTTAACCCATTGAATGCTACAGAAGTCTCCAACACAGGCCCGGATTTACCAATAGGCAGACAAGGCACTTGCCTAGGGCGCACGATTTTCAGGGGCGCCTGGCAATGGCCCTGTCACGCCCACCATCCTGCCCACTTTATGGCCCCAGGATGCATAATGATAATAATGCTGTACCGTTTGCCTTGTACCTGCGGCGGGGCCGCCTGGGCCACCCCATGTGATGCACTGCTGCGCCTGTGTGCCACTGCCTCCATGCTCATTGGTCACATCTCCGCCTGAATGGGACCTCCTGTGATGTCACGATGCTGCCGACGCACAGCAGCAGCACCATCACGGTGCGCGGCATAGCTGATGGGCTAAACTAACATGTGCAGGAGAGTTAATGTCGAGTGGTGGTGGCAGGAGCAGGCAGTGGTGTCAGAAGGTGGTGCGGCGGGTGCGGACCGCACCGGGTGACACCTGACGGGCCGTTAGTGACTGTTGAGTGACTTAGGGAGAGTACAGGCTTGTAAGGCAGTGTGTATGTGGGCGCATGTATGTGTGTGTATGGCTAGCCAACCTATCACTCTCTGGATAGGTGCAAACAGCAACAATCTGCCTTGTTCAGATCACCCTATAAAATCACCCTATAAGAAGTAAGGGTATATTCATGTGTTTAACTTATATATATTGCACTCACAGGGTGAGTTATGGGAGGGGGTACAGGTGTGTGCACATGTAGCAGTGTGGGGGAGTGAGAATTTGGGAACAATCTAGAAGTTCTTAAAGTTAATTTTTCATAATGAATTACTACATGAGAGGTCCACGTACTGAATGTGTGTGTATATATGTTATATACACATGCAGGAGACTATAGAAGAGGTTTTGTAACCCTTTAAGGCTCCTCTGGCCCTTAAAGGGTTTTAGAGGCAATAAAGAGATAAATAAGTTTGTTTGTATATCGTACAGCATTTTATTAACACCTTTAAAGTAGACCTGTCATCCTAAAATAGGTGTGGCCAATATGGATATGATTTATGTGTATAAGTAATCTTTGCTTGGTTTTTCAATATTGGATTGATCTTTGGTACCCGCATCTTCCCATTACTTGAAACTTAAACACAGGGAAAAGGCAGGCTATATATCTAGTCAAAGTCATTTATGTTGTCTTTTATATTTGCTATATATACCCCATCCCTATCTATAACATTTACAACTATCTCTGGAAAATTGCCACAGTACTGTGAAGAATTAAATCTAAAAAGGCTTTGGCCATGAAATAGGGTGTGGCTAAGTGAGGGGGCGTGGTTAGGGGTGGGGTAAAGGGGGGCTAGGGGCGCCAGAGAGTGTTGTGCCTAGGGGCTCCTAGGATGTAAATCTGGCCCTGCTCCAACATATTGTTATGTTAAAAAGACCAGTTTAAATCAATGACAATTTTAATTTCATCCATACGGAGCACTGGTTTTCTCCAGAGTTGCATCTCTTTAGCCTGATAAATAAGGTCCATCCTATATAATAATTTGCTAAATGCATGTTTGTCAGAAGCTGTCATGCACAGTACAGTAGGCTGCACGAGCTGCATTCATGCACAGTACAGACTACAGACTGCCCGCTCCGGCAGATCTCTGAGTCCATGCCAATTTTCTACCCAAAGTAAGGTAAGTGGGAGTTTATTATTCAGATGCATTACTGTTAAAAGGGGCAGTCCTGTCAATGGCATCTCCTTCTGTAGTAGAATGTTCATTAAAGAAGACCCAGTAAGATAAATACCACTGCAGGTTACAATGACCTTTGGTTTTAACCCTTTCAGACTGGCTTCTGCAGTCTCAGCTGCCTACTATATGGACAACTGGCCTCAGCATATGTAATTGGCTCCCTTAAATGGGCTAGATTTCAAAGCCAATAGTAAAGTTAGCCCAACATCTGGGTGCCCATCACATTTGCTATAGCGAGTTTGTTTGTGCAGGTAGTAAGCACCTGAATTGTAGGCGAGCAGGACGCCAATGGTGGAATTAGTGCAGGGGTTTTTATCAAGACTGTCCTAAATCAGAGGAGCGGATATCCTCATTTTTGTTTAATTTATATGTTGCTACTTAGTGGTTTAGACAAGTATAAAGTATCAAACATTCCTTTCATCAGCAGATATTCCGCTGCTTCAGAACAAGTGGAAAGAATAATCAGAAAGAACTGGAGAATACTGGAAGGAAAAATTATCCCTTCTAAGCCTAGATTTATCTATAGGAAAGCCCCTGATCTCAAAAAGAAATTAGCACCATCAGAAATAAGAAACCATACCAGAAAAATCCAGTCAATGGGCATTACATAGCAGGAATCTTCAGATGTGGCCACCACCCATACACAACATGTGGGTACATAAATAACATCAAATCTTTCTCTTCTCATGTGATTGGGGAAAATTTCCCACTCAAACAATTTATCAACTGCACCAACTACACCCTTTATCTGTTAACATGTGCCTGTAGAAAACAATATGTGGGTAGAACCATCAGACCCATGAAAAAACGCTTCATGGAACACAGAAATAATATCATCAAAAACAATTGGAAACATACAGTGTGTAGGCACTGTAATGACTGCACAGCTTTCAAAAAGATTGAAGACCTGAGTGTACTCAGCATTGAGACTATAAACCCCACCAGCAGAGGAGGGGATATATTTAAACAGCTTGCTAAGCAAGAAAGTTACTGGATCTACAACCTTCATACTCTATTACCAGAAGGTTTCAACAAGGGGCTGGATCTATGGTGCTTATAACCATCTTTCCACTTAGACACTACACACACCTTTTGCCATAAATCATATACAACACTCTTCTGAGCTACACATACAGAGCTAATATTTTCCCCTACATTGGAATAGGATCTCTAGGTCCATTATCTCTTTGTTTTTAGATATAGGACCATGGATTTGTGCGGCATTCTAATCTATAGTTTTTTGCCGCCTCAAAACTCCTTCTCCTCTTAACATCAAAGTGTACTTTATGGAAGCACCTTCACATACACTTAATATACACCATCATTAAACAGTAGGATTACTGTAATACCCCATACATCTGAGGAGATGTAGATACCCCTACTCAGAATTCCAGTAGAAACCCAATGACATACCTAATGCCCACCTCATGAATATAACACATCAATGGGATTAATAACAGATGTTATAACCTTGGGTCGCTGGCACATCGCAGAGCACTGCCAACCATCATTCTATGCTGAGAATAGGTATACTTATTGTATATAAGCCACAGAGGCTTCCTAAAACGTTATTCCATTTTAAAGGCCCATTCCAGCTACCCTCCACCACATTCTTATATGTAGATTCTCTCAGATCTTTTCGGAAGTAATCAGATTGATTGTTGCACCTTACTCTACTTGTCACAATATATCATTAGTATCAATTTCCATATATGGCAACAGTGTGCTCTGTGGGTGTCTGACGAGACAGAAAACAAAGGCAGATGCCCTGGGTTGCCAGCGCATCATGGAGCACCACTGCAACTTATTTTCTCCAAAAAGAACATTCCCCTCCTAGACAGAAGGTACTCCCTTTCCCTATTAATAACATTTTATTCACCCTTTTCCATCCCCTTTCTAATATCTTCCGTTATTTGGAGTTAATCCTTGCTACAAACGCAAACTGTAAAGGTAAATCGTATTATGAATGGTTCAGACACACTACAGTGTATCTTTTACTGCAGTTAATGTATTTCTATGAATTTTCCTTTTATATATACGTATGTCTTTTACACCTTTATATGTTATTATTGTAAAAGTGGTGTCTTGCCATTCTGACCCCATTCATGATTGGACAGAATGTATTTAAAAACCTAGCCTGCCATTTTTGGCACTTCTTTGACAAATCCCTTACTACTCTGAGGAAGGGGCATATTGCCTTGAAACGCGCTGATCTGCCCTAAGGGAAGATTTTATTACGAATATTTGCAGCCAGTGGAGAAGAGACTGACCAATTAAAAAAATATGTTTGGAAACACCCGCTCCATCACTGACTGAGGCTTGGAATCCCAAGAGGTACCCGGAGGACTCCAATGACCTGACGTCTACTGTGGAATAGATGGCGGTGACTCTCTGATTTCTATATGCCTGTCTGCAAGAGGTGATCTGGTGAGCAGAAAACTATACTTATAAATATAAGGCTTTTATTTTAGAGATATCTGGCAGGCCGAACAAAACTTCTCGCCACTTCTCCTATATTCCTGCATATTATTTTTCTGCAAACTGTTCACCCCCGATTGTGATGAATATAACCGTCTCTCTAGCACTTGTACCATCTTGCACTATCATCTCTCGGTTCCTCACAGTGCTGTGCATTAAATTGAATATTCTACATGAATGTATCCCCCCCACCTTTTTTTTTTTTTTTTTTAAACAACCATTCTATTTTTACAAAAAACAAAACAAAACAAAAGACTGTGCACCAGAATCCTCTAAGTGTAGATTTTGTGGAATAAATGGTCATAAAAAAGGAAAGTGGAAATTAAAAAAAAAAATGGTGTGGTGAATAAAATATTACAAACGTGCCTGAAGAGTGAATTAATCAGGATAACGTGATATTAATGAGCCAATCGGGGAGTAGATACCCAAAAAGGATCAACAGAATGCAGTGTATGGGGTGGATCACAACATGAGAGTGATCAGGGGACAGTGAAGGTGACAGTTGTGAGGGATCTTCTGAGTGAGACTGGACAGTATAGATGGACAGATGCTGTGAGTAGTAGATGGAGGTGAGTGGATCTGACTATAGAATAACTAGTTGTGCTATATTTGAACACAGTGGCATGCCTTGCTACAACTGAGAGCTGAATGGCAAGGGTACACAATAATGAAGGCACTGAATCCTCAAATGCACTTACCAGACCCCTTCTTGGGCAATAGCTTTGAAACTACTTTGTCAGATCTCCGCTCCTTCTCTCTGATACTCCTGTCCATCTTCTCTGTATTGATCTTCCCTCTGTGGTTCACCAGATGATGCAGACTACATGTCCTTGTATTATTTCCTTTCAAGTGTCCTCGTCTTGCTTTCTGAGTTCTCCATTTTGAAGCTTATAAGTATCGTAATTGTTAAAAGGAAATAGGTGGTAACTATAAATATGCGGGTGAATAGTATATTTGACAAAAACATAAAAAAAAAAAAAAAAAAAAAAAAAAAAAAAAAAGCTCAGTTACAGAACAATTGGCAGTGATAGCAGATGTAGTGTTAGTTGATGTACATACACATATATGCACTGTTGTCTTAAAGTTACAGTAACTGATTAGATTAAAAAGTTTAAAAGGATAAAAGCCTAGAATGGCAATGTCAGTTTAAAACGATAAATGCTAAATTGACAATATCTATTTTTATGTTTGCTTTGCCATGATTTATGCATTTTACTGTTAAAATGGGTATTCTTTGTATAGACCTTGATCTTTTTTATTAATAAATATTTATATTTTGAGTATTTCCCTTGATGTTTACAATATAGTTTCTTAAATTGCAAACACTACACTTAGTCTTCTTTTTTTCTATCTGAATCCTGTTCCAGGGGACTCTGGGCATTTCACAGCAGCAAAGAGAGACTAACCCATATCCAGGGATTGTATAACCAGTGTCTTAACACCATTCTTCTGATCATCATCATTCATCATCTTCCAAATGAACGAATCCATGTTTCATCACATCCACTAACTCATTCAGCATCCATGCATGGTGAACTTATAAACTCAAACTGTGATTCTCATTTCATTTTTTCATTTAATTTCTTTTTATTTGACCTTGCTGTATTTTATTAAATGACTAATCATTTTCTATATATCTGCTAGATCTGGCATGTCTTTTTAGATTGATCTATAATTGGTTCTTTAGACTCATGACGTCATATACTTCCTTTTGAGTATCCTCTATACTTGAATCCATCAGTGTTCCACTCACACTTGATACGATTAATTTATGCACTGATTGAGTTATAGTATTTTTCATTTAGGTATTATCCAGATACTGAATTGCATTCACTTACCGATTTCATTATTTTCAAGTTTGCCCTCCTACCAGAATTACAATGAGCGCTCCCAACATATAGTTTTTTTATGTGTTCTTCATAAAGTTGTTTCTGAGTTCTTAGAATCTCCCATTCGGGATGAAAGACTGAGAAGGAAAGTTTATAAGACAAGGCATGCAGTTCAGCCATCTGCTGAATCGCAAGGACTGCTAAGTAAGGCAGCTTGAGCATCAGAAAATGCAGGAGAACCAAAGGCAAAGGCTCAAAAATGAGCCTTCTTGAGCACTCCTAGAACCAGTTTCAGATATCACAGATGAATGATCAAAAACACTGGGTGAGCCTGAGACACACATAGGACAAAAGTTTGCACATCAGGCAAGGAGGTAATACAACTCTGGACAGAAAAAGACAAAATCTGAACTTCAATAGATTTAAGGCCAAGTCCTTACTGAAGGCAGTCTTGAAGAAAGGCCATGACAACCAAAGACAAAAAGGACATGGCCATGACCGCAATCCTCACAACAGTCCCAGTCATACACCTTGGAGGAAACTGGCTTCTGAGCTTGTAACCTGGTAGCAATGACAGAAACCTTTTTTCTCAAGATGTTGGCTTCAGGAGCCAAGCCAAAGCCAACTTCTCCACACGTGGATGGTAAAGCGGACACAGAGACAGAAGGTCCACGCAAAAAGGGACCCAAAATGGCTCTGCCACAGACAGATGAGAAGATTCAAAAACCAGGCCAGACAGGACTAAAATGTGGAAATCAGAAAAACATAAGCCCAATCCATTCAGATTTCCTCAACACTCCAGGAATCACGTGAATCAAAAGATATACACCAGAGGAAATGCCATGGAATGATCATATTAACCATAAGAGCTAGATGATCTCGGGACTTGGCATAGAACTGCAGAACCTTGCAGTTCAACCAAGAGACCACTGGATTCAGTTCCAGGAGTCCACATAGTTATGTTAGAGTTGAAGAGACACTGATTAAGCTATAAAAAATTGCCAGGATACAGGCACTGGTGACTGAGAAAGTCTGCCACAATGGTCTATTCCTGGAACATGAATGGCTGAGTGAGAGCTGGGACTTTAGCCTTCACACACGAGAAATCAATCTATTTAACATCGGCCCTTGCAGCCGCACTCATGGTCCTTCCCTTGGGGCTGATGTAGGCAACCACTGGAAATTTGTCTGACTGAATCTACACTGGGGATACTAGGAAGGACTCAGACCAATGCCCCAGAGCTAGGTAAATCTCCTGAAGCTCTGATGGACAGAGTGCCCTTTGTCTTGGTCCAAAGACCTTGCATGGTCAAGTGACCCAGAGTCTTGCACCAGTCTGTCCAGCTGGCATCCATCATAACTATGACCGAACCTGGAATGGCCAGAGGCCTCCCCAAGGCCAGATGGGGGTGATGTAGCCACCAATGAAGTTCCTCTTTTATCTTGGCGGTCAGAGACATGCTGACACTGTTGTCTGGACCATTTCCTGAGAATGTCCAATTGCAATGCCCAAGTTTGGCAGAACTTTGTTTCATGACATTGAGCACCTAACTGTGCTGTTGCAGAATGTTTAGAAATGCTCCTCTGAAGTATCTTTTAGTAAAAGGTCATCCAGGTAGGGGAGTTAAGGAATGCCCTGAAAGTGGATGTGAGCCACCAGAGCTGACATAACCTTTGCATTTACCCGTGGGACAGATGCCAATACAAATGGTAGTGTAAATAAATTAAAATGACTGTCTTGGAAGGAAAACTGCAGGAAACGCTGATGATTTTGTGTGGATATAAACATGCTGTTATGCATCCTTTATGTCTAAGGAAGCCAGAAATTCCTCTGAACACATGGCAGCAACGTCAGAGTGCAAAGACTCCTCATGAATCGTGGGGATTGCACAAAATGGTATCCTCTTTGGGAACTATGAATAGGTTGAAATACAAGTCCTTGAACCTTTACAGTGAAGGAACTAGGTACAAGTACCTGTATTTTGCATCTCTGGAGTAGGGTGTTCTCCCAGGCTGCTTTCGATATCATTTTTGGCACCTTCCTTTCCATATTAGTGCCACTTTATTTTTGGATGTGGTGACTTCCCTGCTAGACATGCAGGTACTAATATACAACAATACAGGATATAATGAAACAACGTGCAGGAAGGGACTTGAAGTCTATGCAGTAGCCTTCAAAGATTACACACAAAACCCACTGGTCCGCCATGGAAACAGCCTCCTTTTCTACTGTGCATCTCCTATTGACTGTGATGGATCAATGCAGTGCAAGTAATGAGTTGGTAGGTTTGTCTGTCTTGAGCTTCTGCACAGGCTTCTTGCACGCCCAAGCCTGCCTGGATTTCAGAGTGGGATGTGCCTGGGTCTCAAGAGTGGAGCGGAGCACTGGGAGTGTATCCATGTGAGCAGGTGTAACAAAAGACACTTTTCTTCTGAAGAAAACTGATCACTTAGGAGTGCCCTGAGCTAACAAGATACTCTAGCCTACATGGAATGACTAATAACCTTGTCCAGTTATGGGCCACACAAGTATTTGCCCACAAAAGGAACAGAAACCATGGATTTCTCTGAGGATGTTCATCCGACCAAATCTAAAGCCGCAGGCTGCAACACATGGCCACTGAGTAAGCAGGGGCATTTCCTGTAAGCATAGCAAAAACAATGGCTGCTTCCATAAGATAAGCATTAGCGTCAAGGATCTTAGAAATGAGAACCACAAGGTCCTCTTTGGGTGCATCCAAAAGCTCAATTCCCCCAGACAGCCATAACCCTAGTGACCCATGCATAGCACAGGTAGAGAGTAAGGTGGCCCCAGAGGCAGCAAAATTTGCCTTAACAAGGAGTACAGTGACTTGTCTGCCTGATCCTTGAGAGCTGCAGCATCCATGAGTGGCAAAGCAGTATTCTTAACAAAGGACAAAAAGGTATATAAAAGGGAAATGCATTGGTTAAATCCTTAAGTGCCCATGACGTGCCAGGAGTGTCATGGCGGTTCTGCACTTAAGACCAGTGTTGGTCCTGGCATGTCATGGAATTCAGGGGTCCCCGCTAGGCTGCAAGCCCCTCGGGGACCCCTGATTCTGTTTTGCGCAAAAAAAAAAAAAAAAATGCCCATTGGTCCTTAGTGGCTGGTTGTTAAGGAAAAACCTCCTGTTGGGCTTTTTCCATTTCTCTATCAGCACTTGATCCAAGATATTTTTGGGAGGAAAAATCACAACCTCCTTCCATCTCATCAAATATCCTGCGAAGAGAAACTAGAATCAGAAGCAGATACATTAAGTCTTTTGGACTGCCCAGATAAGACAGGGTCTTCCACATTAGACACCCCAAACGAGAAGGATGAATCTAATTGATCCGAATAAAGCTCCCCTTCCTCAGTAGAAGAATCCCCAGTAATGGGGTTATCCCCCCACAATAACATTGCTGAATCACCTTTTGTGGGGCGCAGGGTGACCCATGGACCAAGAACCCCCTTGATGTAAGAGGACAGAACTGATCTGAAGAAATTAGGGCCTTGACCCATATGCAGGGGACCTAGAGCAAGAGGGATACAGAGTAATAGAAAATTCCCTAGGAAACCCCACCAGACATGAAAAACAATGGGTTAAAGGGGCCTCCGAATCGTTAATAGACTGGGATTTGCCCATGTATCCCTTGGGGTCTGACATAACCAGAGAACCTACAAAGAGATTGATAAAATAGAGAGAAAGGGGAGAAAAAAAAAAACATAGAATATCCAACTGCAAAGGACTAATGTGGCAAGGAAGTAAGATAGCCTCAGTGTAGCCAGCAGTGTCCCAAAAAGGAAGAGCAAGTTTGGTACATCTTCCCTGCACTAAAGCCTGGAACGAATGTGCTGCAGGGAAACCGCTTGCTATAAACAAAATGGTCATGTGGTTCTCCAATCTCCACTGTGATGCATACCCTAGAAGTAGGAGAGGGGATCTCATAGTACTGGATAGATGCTGAGCAATCCCAGAGACCCATGAAACAAATATCTGCCTGTGAAATCCCTGCCATGCCTGAAGTTGTCCCATAACAGTACTCATTTGCTTTGACCAAAAGGTCTGTGCTCGTCCCTGTTCTTAACCCCTTATGGACGGCCCTAGAGGACCATGGCACTTTTTTCCGCAATGCATTCTGGGATAGCAGAACATTTTGCAGCTGCGCATGATGGTCCTGGCATGTGTCTCTAAGGGGTTAAAGACAATGAGGACCAAAAATGGCAATCATATGCTAAACATAATAAAGTAATGTAAAAACATCACATCAATAAAAGCAGGAGAGGAACTGTGCCCCACGAGGGGCAGGAGTCCCCCATAGCTGCAAAAACAAGCTCAACCAGCAGAGCAAGGGTTCGCAACCCAATAATTGCCATAGAAGGCATATGGATGCAATAGAAGAAATAATAGGATTTTACCTGTTAAATCCTTTTCCCTTAGTCCATATGACGTACAAGTACCATGGGGAGGCTAGCTCCTCCCAGTAGGCTGGAACAATTCTGAAAGAAGTGCAGGGGTGTAACCCCCCCTCCTCCATATCAGGCTACCTTAACCCCTCCCCGCCAGATACATTTGAGACAATAACCTATCGACTAAGATCGTAAGAAGGGAAAACTCCTGTGAGTGATGAACCCAAAAGTACTCCCATGTCCAGCCACAGGAGACCCAGCACGGTCCCTTTCATTGGGTGGGAGACCTGTATGTCATACGGACTAAGAGAAAAAGATTTGACAGGTAATACTAAAACACTCTTATCAGTCATCCAATATGAAATACAGGTACTATGGGGATGTACCAACATTGAGCTCCCAGGGGTGGGAAGAAAAGGAAAGGACCAAGTGCCAAGTCCTTGATACCAGAGTTCCAATGAACTATCCAGGACACGGGCCAGCACAAACTAAGGGTCAACAGACACTGAATAACAGTACACAAGAACAAGAGCAAGAGCAAACAGGGCTCAAACAGTTAAAGGGATAGTAATGTCACGTAAAAAATAATAGCTATAACGTAGCTATACTAGAAGATTACCTGAGGTTATTCCTATCTCTCAAACCTTTATGGTTTGAGAGATATACGAAAATAAAGTTCTCCGCTCCCTCCCCTTTTTGCTTGACGAGCTTTAAAGCTGTCAGAAGCAGATTCTGGTTGCACGACCAGATGGAGGCTCTTCAGCTGAGCCAACTCAGCTGTATCTAAAAATAAATACTTCAATGGAAAGGTCTAGAACGTGTGCTTGCAAACCAGGCACACGTTGTAGACCGTTCCGATGAAGTATTTATTTTTAGATATCGCTAGTCGGCTCTACTGAAGAGGCTCCATCTGGGACTAGGATCTCATGCCGTCAGCTATACAGCTGACGTATAATAAAGGGGAGGGAGCAGAGAACGTTATTTTCGTATATCTCTCAAACTATAAAAGTTTGAGAGATAAAGATTACCTGAGGTTATGCCTTTCTTACGGCTACGACATAGCCATTACTTTTTATGTGATATTACTATCCCTTTAAAGAGCTAAGGCACAGAAAATTAAAGTCCTAGACAGACAAAACTGCCTCCAGGACTTTCCTGCCAAAGCTGGCTTCAGCTGAAGCCAGAACATCAACACGGTAGTGTTTAGCAAAAGTGTGCACATAAGACCAAGTGGCTGCCTTGCACAGCTCGTCAGCAGAGGTCTGATTCCTGTAAGCCCAGGAGGCCTCAACAGACCTGGTGGAGTGTGCTGTAATGCGGAAGGGAACAGGTTTCCCTCTGAGCTCATAAGCCTTGCAGATGGTATTCTTAATCCAAGAAGCAATAGTCACCTTGGACGCAGCCAGACCAGCCCTGGGACTCTCAGAGAGGATAAACAAAGCATCCGACTTGTGCACATAGAACTAGAGGCAAAGCATTACATCCAACAAGTGGAGATACCTCTCCTTGTCAGATTTAGGGTCAGGACAAAAAGAAGGCACAACAATCTCCTGACTGAGGTGGAACTCAGAGACCACTTTACAAAAATTCCTGGGAGGTACGGAGAACAGCCTTATCATTGTTAAACACCAGGAAAGGCAGTTTTCAGGACAAGACCTGCAACTCAGTGGAGAGAAACCATCGCTAAGAGAAAAGCCAGAAAACGAAGAGGAATGGTAGCCAACAATTCAAAGGGAGGCCACTGCAAGGCTTCCAGAACCAAGTTAAGGTCCCACTGGAGCGTGGGACCCTTTATAGGCAGGGAAAGCATGAACTACAGTCTGCAAGAAGACGGACATCCGGCAACATGACAATACTGCTCTGGAAAAACAGAGAGAGAGAGAGAGAGAGAGAGAGAGAGAGACACAAAGTCTGGATCTTCAAGGAACTAAGGATAAGGCCCTTGTTCACACCATCCTGCAAAAAAGATAAGATGGATGGAAGATCAAATTCCTGTGAGGACAGATCCCTGTCCACACACCTAGAATAGAAGGTAGATCAAAACCTGTGGTAGGCCTTAGAGGACAGAGGTTTCCTGGCCTGGATCATGGTGGAGACCACCTCAGGAAGTGGTCTTCACCTCAAGATGGAGGCTTCAACAGCCATGACGTCAAAGCCAGGCTGTTCACATCCTATCTCTGGAGGTAGCCCTGATCTGGTCTGCGAGGTAGAGGAAATGGATACTGTGCAGGGAGTGCCAACAGCTCCAGAAACCAAGGTTGCCTGGTCCAATAAGGAGCAATCAGAATGACTGATACACCGTTCATCCAAATCTTTCTCAGCACCCTGGGGATGACAGTAAGAGGAGGAAAAATATAGGCTAGATGAAAAAGCCAAGGAATGGACAAGGCGTCCACCGCAAATGCTAGTGGATCCCCCAGTGAGAGCAAGACAGCGGAACCTTCTGGTTGGTCCCTGGTAGCCATTAGGTCTATGCAGGGACACTCCCATTTCTGGACCAGTAGATTGAATACCTCCGGATGTAGCTCCCACTCCCCGGGGTCCACTGTTTGGCGACTGAGAAAGTCCGCCAGAACGTTCGCTACGCCGGGAACGTGCACAGTGGAGATAGCAGAGACGTGTTCTTCTGTTCAGGCTAAAAGAACCTTGACCTCTAACCAAGCAGGAGTGCTTCTTGTGCCTCCTTGCTTGTTGATGTATGCTATGGCTGTGGAGTTGTCCGACTGGGCGCGGACTGGGCAGAGGAGAGGACCAGTAGACCAGAGTATGATGAATCACTCTCAGCTCCAGAATGTTGATGAGGACGGAGGGTTTCCTCCACAGTCCATAGTCCCTGAACCCTCAGGTGACCCAGGACAGCTCCCCAGCCGTAAAAGCTGATGTCCACTGCCACCAGAGTCCAATACAGGACAATAAAGGGTTTCCCTTTCCTCAGGTTCGAACTGTTCATCCATCAGAGGAGGTTCTGTCTCAGTTCCAGAGGAAAAGAGACTAGCCGATCCAAGAGCTCTGGGTTCCTCTGGTAAGCCCTGATAGTGAACCTTTGAAGCTCCCTGGTGTGTGCCATGGAGAACGGAACCGCTTCAATGGTGGATACCATCTTGCCCACAAAAGAAGAGAACTTGCGAACTGGAGCAGAGGTCCGCTCCAGAGCATGGAACACCTTGCTTATGATCTGCTGAACAGAGTCCTCCTTCAGATAGACCATACCCTGACAGATGTCGAACCGAAGACCCAGGAAGACCAGATTCTGAGAAAGAATGGGAGCACACTTGTCCATATTCAGAATCCATCCATGCTGGAGGAGAATCTGGGCATATTACTGCACCTGGCAGTATAGAAGGTCCCTGGAGGGAGCCTTCAGCAGAAGGTTGTCCATGCACGGAGTCACCTGAGTCCCCTTGGTGTGCAGAAAGGCAATCAAGGAACCTGAGAAACGATCAGACACCCAAGGAGCAGTGGTGAGCCCAAAGGGGAGGGCGGTAAATGGAAAATGTCCCAGATTTCAAGCAAACCTGAGATACTTCTGACTGTCCAGATGAATGGGGATGTGCAGGAAGGCATCCTGCGGATCCAGAGAGGACAGAAATTCCCCTGGGCATATTGGAGCGATGATAGAGCTCAAGGACCCCATCTTGTAACGAGTATGGACCACAAAAGAATTGAGGTCCAGAATGGGATGGCTGCCTCCATCCTTCTTGGGAACTACAAATAGTTTGGAATAAAAACCTAAACCTCTCTTTTGTGGAGAAACCTGAATCAGGACCCCCTTGTCCATGAGAGCCTGCACCGCCCCATTGAAGAGATTTAATCTTCGATGAGACTGAGCAGGACAAGAAAGGAAGAATCTGTAGAGAGGTAGGGATGTGAAGGGAATCCTGTAGCCTCCTGAAACTGGTGTGTGTGGACAAGGGTTCGGAGAGTCATGCTGAAGAGGGTTTGGATTTGGAGGAGGAGTGTATGGACCTCCATTGTTGCCTGGGCTTGGGGGTGGAGAGCAGGGGTGCTGGCCTGAGACCCACCTGGATTCGACCTTTGTGCTTCACTTTAGCGGGGACAAAAAAAAAGACTGTTTCCTAACCGTATTAGGGTGTTTAGAAACTGTAGGCAACAAGGTGCTTTTACCCACAGTGGCCTCACTGATTATTTTCTTCAGTTCAGGACCAAAAAGAGACGTGCCCTGAAAGGGAAGAGAAATTAATGACTTCTTAGATGATAAGTCAGCTGACCAAATGTTAAGCCACAAAGTACGTCTAGAGGCCACATAAAAGGCAGTAACTTTAGCTTCAAGACTGACAACGTCAAAGAGGGCATCAGGAACATAGTTCTTAGAATCAAATATGTTGGCAAGAATATACATAAGATCCTCCATAAGGGCACCCTTGCGGAGAGCTGTTCAGTCCAAACAGCCATGGCTCTGGTAACCCAACAGAAGCAAAGGTAGGCCTCAAAGAGGCACCAATGGCAGTGAAGGTAGACTTTAGCAAAGCCTCATGTTTCCGGTCAGTTAAATCATTAAGCTCCGTGGCGTCTGCCAAAGGCAAAGCAGTGGATTTAGACAGTCTAGAAATAAGGGTGTCCCCACCTGAGGAGGTGTAGCCCACTGAGCCAAAGCTGCATCAGAAAAGGGGTACAGCTTAGAGACTCTTTTGGAAAGAGAAAGACCCTTGTCTGGAGTCTTCCACTCATCCAAAATAATCTGATCTAGAGTGGGATTAGGTGGAAACATGGTAACTGGTCTTCTTGCGCCTTGGAAAGAAGTCAGAAGCAGACTGTGACACTACAGGGTTAACAGAAATGTTAAGGAGAGTCAGAACCACCTTAATGAGACCCTCAGCCGAGGGTCAGCATCAAAGGGGTCGCCATACGCATGGGATGAAGCCCATCCTCAGACTCCTCTCAAATGAGTCCTCCTCAGAGGAATCAAAGAGATCAGGAATGCCACGGGTCTTAGGTGCCACAAACATGAAGGACGTGGGGTGGTGCTTCCAAGACTGAAAAAGCCCCTGAAGAGATAGGGGAAACTGTGCTATAAATGATTAAGCCCTTGACCCAAAGTGATTCTTTATCTTGGCTGGTGGGCCCTGGAGGAGATGCAGGGGCCACAGCACATGAGGGGCATAAGTGACCCGCTTGGCATAAAGAACAGAATGCAAGGTGGGGGGAGGGTCAAGGACAGACCTGAGTCCTTAGCCTTAGGCCTAGCACCATGTCCCTTCTGATCCACCATCCTAACAGGATTAAGTGTCTTACAGTAAAAGGGAACCCAAATACGGTCAACCTAGATTAATAAAATCACCCCAGAAAGCCTAAAAAGCACTTATCTGGCAAGTGAAGAGTTAACCTGGGGAGGAGAGTAGAGGAAACCAAGTAGAGAGTATAGGATACTCATTCAGGAGAGAAAGAAAATGGAGTCCAAATTCAGAGCCAATGAAAAGCCCATGAAACTGGTGTTATGGGAAGAGTATTTTAGTCTTACTGTTAAATCCTTTTCTCTTAGTCCATACAGGTTTCTGGTAACTCTGGGAGGCGATCCACCCCTTAGTAGGCAGGAACAAGTCTCAAAGTGTATGCAGGGGGTGGAGCCTCCCTTCCGTCCTTGGCTGTAGCTAGCCAATCACCTCCAGAAAGATTTGAGACACTATCTATGACACATAGAAAGGAAGAAGACTCCTGTGAGCATGACCCCGAAGGACCCCCACGGTCTGCCACAGGAGAGCAAAGCATGGTCCCTTGACAGAGTGGGAGACCAGTAACCTGTATGGACTAACAGGTAAGACTAAAATCCTCTTTTCTCTGTCGTCCAATACAGGTTACTGGTAACTCTGGGATGTCCAGCCATTACGTTTCCCAGAGGCGGGAAGAAGACAAGGACCAGGCGCAAGGCCGCCAAAGTCACCAATGCAGATATGAACCATCAGATTAAAGATAGCCATTGCAACCTCAGTAGCATTGTAAACGGAGCTTGTTGTAACGTTACATCACAGAAATATCCCCTCGAAGGGAAGCGTGAACGCGCTCCCTGGGGCAGCTGGGAGGGAGGTGGGAAGTCCTGCCTCTTCGTGCCGAGCTTACAGGGTGCCGCAGAACGTGGAAGTGGGAAATTTTAAGCCCGGATATCTTTATATATCTATATATATATATATATACCAAAGCTTACTTAGTTTTACTAAATAAATAATCCGGACTCCAGTTGTTTGCATGTGAATGTTCCCCTTTAAGATCCGGCCCAAACAAAGAGGTACCCTGAAAGGGTAGTGAAAGTAAGGCATTCTTGGAAGCAGTGTCAGCAGACCAGATCTTGAGCCAAAGAGCTCATCTGGCCACCACAGACATGTGGATACCCTAACCACCAAACGGATGGCATCAAATAAGGCAGCAGAAACACAGTGCAGTGCCTCAGAAATGATGGCAAGAAGGTGCAACTTATCTGAAGTAGGTGCATCCTGATGGACAGCCCAGGTGTGCTGTTCAGTCCAGACCGCAATGGCCCAGTTCACCCACGCTGCGGCAAATGCTGGACGCATAGCAGAACCAGCAGTGGCAAAAATGGACTTGAGGGAAACCTCAAGTTTCTTGTCTGTCCAGTTCTTCAGAGCGGAGGCATCTGAGACTGGTAAGGCAGTAGATTTAGATAGCCTGGATACGGGAGCATCCACTTTGGGGGGATGAACCCACTGCACAAGCGCTGCCTCAGAGAAGGGATAAAGCTTGACAAATTTCTTGGACACAGAGCGTTTCCTGTCCGGGGATTTCCACTCTTCAGACACAAGGCGGTCAAGTGTGGGATTAGGTGGAAAGCAAGGAGCTTTGCAGGCTCCTGGAACACATCAGAGGGATCAAAAGGGACTTCCTGAACTAGGGGAAAGTTAAGAGTAGTTAAGATGGCCCTGATAAGGCCCTCAGTGGAGATCTCAGGATCAGCCTCAAAAGGTTCCCCAAAAAACTGAGAGGACCCCAACACAGCACACTCCTTAACACCCGAATCCACCAGCAGTTCCTCTTCAGAGGAATCGGACATGTCAGGTACTCCCTGAGGTTTGGGCAGGGAAGACCTGACTGAGGAGGGGGCCTGCCAAGACTGAAAGGCCTCCTGTAACTGGGATGGAAAGAGTTGCAATGTGGACCGAAGGTCCCTAGTCGCAGCCTTGAACTCTTGCACCCATGCTGGCTCTATTGCATGGCTGGAGGTCCCTGGAATGCTGTCAGGGACATCAGAACAAGCTGGGCATAAATGACCTGAGAATTCTCTAGGTAGCCCTGAGTGACAGGAAGAGCAATGTGCAATGGGGGATACAGAGACCCCAGCCTCCTTAGTTTTAGGTCTGGCCCCAAGCTCCAGCGGTATAGACATTCTCAGTTTGTCAAATAACCTCACTGTACAATAAATCACCCAATTATAGTGTGTAGGATTAAAGTTTCACCCCAGAAATCGCTAAAGTAAACTTATCTGGCAGGCAAAGGGTTAATCTGCAGAGGAGAGAAGGATAATCCAAGCCCTGCGTAGGATACTCACCCAGAAATGCTCACAAAATGGCTGCTGCAGCAGGAGCCAATCAGAAACAAGGCCACGAAGCAAGTGCTCATGAGAAATGTAGTTTTCCCCACTAGAAACATGAACCGGATGATAGAGCAAGGGTAGACAAGTAAAATGAGCCATCTCTGAAGTCGCTAGATTAAACGGTTGCAGAGGTAGGTCCCAAAAAGTATAGTCCCATAGGAGTGCATGGAGCAATGGTGTCTATGCTGTAAAGCACACCTTAAAGGCGCAGTACTCAAATTTTACAGTAAAATGTGTAAATCAATAGAAGTGAGGATACCCAAAAAAACACTAACCCAGTAGTAAAAGTGTTAGAAAACCCCCAAAAAAGTGCCAAACCAGCAGTTAAAGGGTCAAGTTACAACATAAACCTGCTCCAAACACCCAACAGACATACAGATATACCCAATGAGTGCAGGTGTGCGCAATAGGAACTCCAGGAATACAACCCTGTGCGGAGGGGCACTGTGGGACAAGTGGACCTGCAGCACTCAAAGGGTTGCTCACCTTTCCTGCAGATCTTCTGTCTTCAGATTACCATGTAGCAAGAAGTACCTCAGTGAGTAAGTCCTGGGGAATCATTTGAAATCAAGATTTTCCCCCTCAGGGCTTAAGGTCCACAAAAAGCACTTGTATACTGAGCTAGCCACATCTAAGGGCATTGACAGTCATGGTAATCCGCCTAATGGTGGTATTCCAGATCTAACAGAAAAATAAAAAAAGATTCTAAAACTATAGCAGAACTGTTCTCAGCCTGGTGTTGTCTTCACCAAGGACCAAATCTTTCTGGAGCTGGTTGGCTAGCTGCAGCCAAGGAGAGAAGGGAGACTCCACCATCTGCACACACTTCTAGAATTGTTCCTGCCTATTACAGGGGTGGATCGCCTCCTGGAGTTACCAGTAACCTCTATTGGACGACAGAGAAAAGTGATATTCAAACCACGCAGGTAATAAAATGCTCTAGATCAGTGGTTCTCAACCCGTGCCCTCAGTGGCTACTAACAGGCCAGGATTTGAGAATTTCCTTTTAAGAGCACAGGTGAGTTAATCAATTTGAATGAACATCTGATCAACACACTTGGGTTCTAGCAGGGTAATTCCTACGTCCTGGCCTGTTAACGGCCACTGAGGGCACGGGTTGAGAACCTCTGCTCTAGATATTACCACCCTGTGTGCCACTCATTGCAAAGCAATATGTTACTAACACCCCGGAACGCCAAAGGTTATGACAGACGAATTTAAGCATAAGTTCCTATATTTGTTACTAGTTCATGTTGCTTGACCAGGGACATCCTTACAACCGGTCCTGATTTTGGCTCTTGTGCATGTTCTAATGGCATTGTTATGGCAATCTCCCATGGGCCAAGCTCAGAGCTGTACATGCTGCAATGGTTGCATAAGCCTTAATTACTCATGGGAACAAACATCGTGGGACCAGCTGTAGAGTCTGACAGGAGAAGCCAAGGTTATGGGAGGTGAGAGAAGAGCAAATTCACTGAATCCAGTTACTCCCATCATATTCTGGGACCTGAACCATGAAGAGATACAGGGCCCTGAAGAATTTAAAAAATATACACCTTTTATTGAGGCATATTAACATCTAACATTTATTTTCTCCTTGTTAATTGGGGTTGGTGAAATGTTGAAATGCGGAAAGTGTGAAAAGAATTACATTGATAAAGGTTATTTTTTATTTTTATCCTGTATTGAACTAAAAACAATAATGAAAGGGTCAGGTGGTGCTGGGGATTAAACCCAGCCATCAACCAAAGGGTAGACATCTCTAAAAGCCCCATGTCAATCAATGTGACATTTTGGTACTTGTTATTTGCCTCTTGTGGTGCAGTTGTTTCGCTCTAGGATTGTTCCACTTTTTTCTTTCTGCATTGGACCATATGTATAAAGCCAGAGAGAAGCAATTCTGTAGCAAATCTTCTGAACACAGGGGTGAATTTTCACACTCTGACTTAAAAGTGGGTTCAACTTGAATACTAGATCTCTCTCTAATGCACTGCTTCACAATGTGTTGGACACCTATCTCGGGCATTCAAAGTGTGTAAAACCAGATTTAAATTGCAGGGGAATTTTGGGAGATTGTTTTTTTCCCCTATAGAACTACACCTCTCTCACCTTCTTCATAAGACTCATTTGTTGCATTCACCAAGCTAAAGAAGCCCAGTTCTAGAACAAACCCTGCCACTGTAGGGTTGGAAGAAAAGTGTGCAGACTGCAATGCACCAGAGACCCACAGCATTCAAGGGATTAAAAGTCCCATTTCCACCAATCTAAAGTATAATTTCCCCACCTCAGAGCAGTTGTTTTGACCCAGAATGACAGCTCTTTAACCCTTTGAATGCCAGAGGGGTATGCAATGTGTTGCGTACCCCTCTGGCACTCAAAGGGTTAACTCCATGAACAAGGCCTCTGGTATTTTCTTAAAATGCTCCA
This sequence comes from Rhinophrynus dorsalis, assembly GCA_037306005.1. Taxonomy (NCBI): domain Eukaryota; kingdom Metazoa; phylum Chordata; class Amphibia; order Anura; family Rhinophrynidae; genus Rhinophrynus; species Rhinophrynus dorsalis. The sequence goes on from CM074724.1 coordinate 308,347,645, forward strand.
CCTTCCTGGGGCAGTCAATTCACCTCGCTGCAAAATAGTTTATTTGCATACAGTGCCAAGCAGACGGAATTGCTCTTACTACAAAGGGCGTGGAATCAGCATTCTATATTTAACCCTTTGAGTGCCAGAGGAAGTGCCAGGTCCGGCATGATGGTCCTGGCACGTCAAGAGCTGTTAAGAAAAAGGTAAATATAAATATAGTGGTGTTAAACCAAAAACTGGTAAATTTTTAATTTGTGTTGCACAACCCTCTAGTCCTCAAAGAGTTAACATGAAAAAAAAAACAATATAAAAATAAAAAAGTGTAGAACATAGGCCCTACATCAGTGATTTTCAAAATTTGTCCTCAGGACACGCCATCAAGTCATGTTTTCAATACATCACTGGTTGTTCGCATGTGAGTAATCAATGGCTCAGTTATTTTAACTGCACTACCTATGCTTAATTAAGAATATCTTTAAAGTCAGACCTGTTGGTGTGTCCCAAGGGCTGGAGCTGAGAATCACTGCTCTCTACATTGTCTCCCAAATGTTCATATCATAGAACAAAATAAAATGTGTTTTTTTTGTTCCCAAACACTCGTACATGGGAATCATAAAATCCTGTCTTATAACTGGTTTTTATCACACTAGTTTTAGGATGAACAATGAATTGCAATGCTTGGCTGACAGCTGAGGCACATAAGAAGTTAAACCTCTGAATATCAACCCTTTGAGTGCCAGAAGGGTATCCAATACCCCTCTTGCATTCAAAGGGTTAAGGATAATGGGTTAAGTAGTAGGCCATTTGCAGCAAAAAATAAAATATCACCGAATATAAGATGAAATTTCAGCTCTTTTATTGTTTAACATATACATTCTTAAATGTGAACAGACTTTGCTAAATATATTTACAATCTGTGTATATGGGGGTGGGGGTTGTTTTAATATACATAATGAGGTTAAACTTGACAACAGTTTTAACTTGTCCCAGAGCAAGACCCTCCCCCTTATTTTAGCACCCCTTGTTCTGCTGGTAGTCTGCACATTACTAACCCTCGAGCAGGGGGAGGTGTGGCTCATTATGCCACATACATTTTTTGCCCTGGCACTGAAAGGTTTCAGAGACAATGCAAAAGCTAGGCATAGGATTCCAGTTTTAGAGAGGGGGTGGGGTCCATAGCCCTGAGGATTATAGGACTGGTGTTAGAAGATGTTGGCAGTGAAAATGTTAAATCAGTTGGTGACAATAACCCTTTCATAGCCAGGAGTGTGCAACACCCTTGCTCAGCAAGGTGTTGCATGTTCAATCAGCATTCAAAGGGTAAAACTTTTCCCAAATCTCAGCTTTGGGAGAGAAGGTAAAAGCACCACATGCACAAGAAAGTGAAGAAAGCACATTTTACATGGATGAAAACTGGACTTTTAACCACTTGAATACAAAAGAGGTCTCCAGAGCATTTCAAGTGGTTGGTCCTATCTAGTATTCAAGGGTTTAAATGCCTAATTTAAATAAAAAGGAAACTGAGAAAGTATTATTTGTTCCCTATGGTGCAACTGGCTTGCCTCTGAATTGCTCTTCTTTGTTTGTGTATGTGTCCTTAAAGAGATAGTAATGTTTCATAATAAAAGCAGCTCTAATTAATCTTCACAGTATTTGGGCCTTGGAGAGTTGTAGTTCAAGAGTAATTCAATGAGAAAGTGTCCCCCCTCCTCTCCCTTTTACTGATGTAACACTGCTCAGCCAGAGCAGAAGGGAGGTGCCCAGGTAGATTGAAGAGAGGGACAATCTTCAATTAAGATAAGGGTAAAAAGCTGAAAACCTGTCAAGGGGGCAGTGTTCTCATAGTAAGAAGATTGTCCCTTGCGGTCATCTGTCTGGTCAAGCAACCAGATTCCACATCTGAGGTGAGCAGTGTTACAATAGGTAAAAGGTGCGGGAGGGGGAAACTTTATCATTCAATTGCTCTTGAACTACAACTCTGACCGTACTGAAATAATCTCTATGGCTCAAATAATATGAAGATTAATTGGAGCTGCTGTTTTTGTGAAACATTACTACCCCTTTAAATGTCTAGAGTCTAGTTACTTACAGAGTCGTTTAAACCAGTGCTTTACAAACATTTTGCTGTGCTGGAATCCTCTGGTTTCACCCATTCTCTATGGAACCCTTTCAAACCTCTTTATCCCCTTGGAGGCTAAATACGTCTCTAACACAGTGCCAATACCTCTCCAGCATCCAAGGGGTTAATAGAATATAAAATGCTAGTTTGTACAGTTAACATACAACTAAATTATTAGGCTAAAATATCGGGTATCCATTACCAAGAAAATAAATTGGCAGTCACAGAACCACACCCGCACTGTCACTCCAGCCTTGTTCTCCCTCCAATCAGTTACTACTTAAATCTATGGGACTTCTTGTACTTCAACAAACATCGTATTCCAAGCAACACAGTTTGAGAACCACTGGTTTAATCCCTGGGATGCATAAAACACATCCAACACCATTTAAACACTTCACTGCCAAATGCTTAGACATCAGCCCTCAGAAGGTGTAAATACCTGAGGGGGTGAAAATCCATCCCCCACCCTTTGCCACCCCAAACACCAGTGCAGATAGGAGAGGGGTGTGCCCTTCCTTATTTTGGTAATTTGGGATGGTGCTGTATGCTTAAGACTCTTTGTGATGCAGCCAGCCCACAGGTCATTTCAGTAAGGCACATTAGTGTATCTCTGATTGTGACGCCAAGGCATACAGGGGGTACATTACTGCTCCATAAGTCCCTACAATGAAAAACAGACATTATACTCTGGCAGAAGGAGCCAGACTGTGGCTTGGCCATCTGCTGTTGGACTACAATCCCCTATGGCCGACTGACAATGATGAGAGTTGTAGTAAAACAACAGATCACAGAACCAAAGGCTGCCAGCCACATTATGATGGAGAAAGATCACCCCTACAGCTGTATATGCCCTGCACAATATATTTATTTGAGGAGATTCAGTAGGGTAGAAAGGATAGCGGGTGGGGGGTTGCAGCAAGCCCACAATATCTTAACAACTGTGCTTCCATAAGGCGGGGTAAGATTATGGGAAGAGATCTGTATATCTATATATGCATTAATATATTTGTGGGTTGGGTGTTTTTTTTTTTTTTTTTTTTTCCTTTTTCCTTTCATGGAAAGAGGCAATTAATACTTCAAACCCCATACATTAAAAAACTCATTTTTAACCCATTAAAACAAAAACAGAAATTAAAGAAAACCAGGAAACATTACCAAAATCCAGCCTTGCATGAGTGACAGGGGGTAGCATGACATAATATAAAATATTCTATAAAATGCACAGATTTTCTCTTCTTTTTACATAAAAGCCACTGTTTGTAAGGCAGCACAAGGGAAGGTGAATGTCATTGGTAGTCTTAGATTAGTTCTTGCTGCCAAAATCACGTTCCCAGGAAAATAGGTAACCCAAAATCACAAGTGGGAGGGATGGGGGAGGCTTTGATGGCTGGGGGAGCAGGTGTACAGGAAAGGAATTGTGCCCAGGGTGAAAAAGGGGTATTGCACCCCAATAAACCTGAGTTAAGTACCAGTCTTAGGCTGGCATGGGCAGAGACTGGGCAAAAAGGGGGACTTTGGGATGTTCTTGCTGTGTTATAGATCCTCATTTCTTGTGAGGGTTCTGAGCTGATAGAATGCAGAAGAAAGACAATATTTACATATTTACTAAAAGGGTGTTTAATCCCTTGGATACTAGAGAGGTCCCCAATACATTGCTTTGAGATGCTTTGGCAACCTCTCTAGCATCTAAGGGATTAAAAAATGGCCACCCAAAAACATTTAAAGCGGTAGTCTGTTAAAAAATAAAAAGCCTTTTTACAGCAAATTCGGCACTGTAAAAGAAAAAAAATGGATTCCAAAGGAAAAGAAAAAAAAATTACAATTAATTATGAAAGAAAGAATCCCATCCCTAAAAATTGTTGTGGGGAAGGTGCTTGGTGGGGAAGAGCAGTACTGCAGCACTGGGTTTTAACTTTTCCTCTACAGTGCTGGAGAGATTAAACTGTTCAACATATCATAGGTCAGCCTCCACACACTGCTGCCCTTCCCACCCACAGGGACCAACATGGTCATTATTAGGAATCCCGATTCTCAAGGGAGAGCTCTTCTGTTGCACGCTGAAGATCAGTGCTCACCCTCCTGCAGGGAACACCGCTAGGTTGAGGGGGCAGAGTTGGCGCTTCCTGGTTACCCCGCACCTTTTTGTCCGACTCCTCGCCTGCTCCCTCTGCTTCCAGACGCTGGTCCTCACTCCAGCGGCGCTTGAAACGCAGTTTAAGTGGGATACACTGGCCGCTTTCTCCTCCCGCACTAAAGGGTTCCTCATTCCTCCCAGATGGAGCTGGAGGTGGGGCTTTTTGCTCTGGGGCACTGGGCGCTTTAAACACCTCTTCATCTTCTTCTTCCTCTTCACTGATATCTGTCACCTCCACCATCAGCTCCTCCTCTTCCTCCTCTGCATCAGAAATGGGTTCCACCTTAATTTGTGGGACCCCTGAAGAGGTAGAAGTAGAGGACTCTGGCTCTAGTGTGCGGTCCCGTTGCTTTCTACCCAACGGAGGGGGCTGAAGCTTAAACTTGAAGGGAGGCTCCTCTGGGGGCAGGTGCAGGGGCTTGTCTGGGCGCTGTGGCTGAGGTACCACAATGCTGGGGTAGTGCAGGAATGCCCGTGGGCTGAGGTGGTAATTATAGACACTCTGTGTGTGTGCCTGTAGGTAGCGTTTCATATCTTCAGGGTTGAATGAAAAGTGACTACCCCCTGGATACATGGGGCTTAGCGTGGGCGAAGGGGTATAGTTCATGTGGTTAGGTGTCATGGGCAGGGCAGGTGAAAGTTGCGGGGGAAGGAGGCCAGTAGGGGCTCCCATGGGAGACACTGGGAATGGACTGAGTGGCTCTGGGACCCGTGGACGAGGGTAGACTCTGAAGATGCTCTCATGGGCTAAACGGGGGAGGTGTGGCCCCCTGAATGCAGTTATGTCAGGCCCAGGGCCTCTGCGGTGCTGCTCTTCATTTAGACTTTCTTCCACCTCGGAATTGGCAGATGTGCCATCACTGCAGTCACTGACTGAACCTCGGGCTAGGCGCCGTGCCACAGAGGAGAAAAGGGTGGGTGAGCGAAGTTCCTCAGTTGGAGACAATACATCAGATGGGGTGCAGGGAGGGAAGCGGAAGTGGGTTCCTCCTGAAGGGACTGGTGGGGCACTCTGAGGGACCGGCCCTCCTGTGGGAGATAAAGAGAGAATGTGTTAAAAATGCCCATGTGTTGCACTTTAATTTAAGCTGCCAGACAGGCTCCCCATTATAACACATCACAACACAACCCAAACATCTTTGCATTTGTTATTAACCAGTTAATTTGCCAGCAGAAGTGGGAAGCAGGAGGTCCCCAGCTGTTGTCGGACTACAAGTCCCATCATAAGCTGGCCATGGATGATGAATGATGTAGCCTAGCAACAGCTTCAGTTCTACCAGCTTCCCACAAATAGGATACCCAAGGCATTGTGTTGGAAACCTCTCTGGCACGCAAAGGGCTAAAGAATCACATTGCAAACAATTGAGTTTCTCTTATATGAAAGAGCAGGATGTATCATCTATAGATGCACACAAACATGTATCTTTACATACCCTGACAGAACTTAAGATACTAGGAGCCCGACACACTAAGAACCTAAGCAATCCATCTGCACCATAGTGGACAAATAAAAATTCCAAACACAGTAGCATGGATTGAAATGGGGCTTTTAATCCCTTGAATGAAAGGCTTCTCCAAAGCCTTGCTTTGTAATACACTGGAACCCTCTTTAGCATTTAAATGTTGAAAGCCCCATTTCACTCATGCTGGTCTTTCTTTTCCCCCACAAAACAGCTGGTTTGTTCCAAAATTAATCCATTTCTAGGCAGAAGAGTGTCAGAGCATTGCATGTGCTGCTTTGTGTCAGGATGGGGGAAACCATTTTGATTTTCATTCCTCACTTCCTTGCCATGGTGTTATACTACAGGGTGTAAATCAGCGAAAGGAAACAATACAACAGAAACGGATTTTCCCAGCCTACTGAAAACTAGCACACGCCATTTCATTTATCTGACGTTCTACCAAGGTACTAAGAGTTATACATATTGACCTGTGACTTTTACAACATGCAGTTTCTTTTGATAGCAAATGGTACTTTGACATGGTTTCTTTGTTTAATAATGCATGCAAGGTATAGTACGTAAATAAATATTTAAAAAGAGAAGTGCAATAGCAACATATTCATACAAGTTTAAATCATAGTTTTGTGAAGAGGGTTAACCTTTGAGTGCCAGCATGGTACACAACACATTGCAAAGCAACGTGTGGCGTATTCCTCTGGCTCTCAAAAGGTTAAGTGGTTTCCTAACGGGGCAAGAACGATACAATCTATGAATATATGGGTTAGTTATTCATAGCCCCTTTAAGAAACCTGTAATTAAAGGAGTAGTGCCCCCCTCCATAATAAAACACTTTGGGGGCTTTCCCAACTAAATAAATAAACGGTACCTTCACCTCTGGGAGCCTCTCCATTCAGTAGTTATTACAGCACAACTGTTACATGTTCCTGCTAATTTTCATCATAAAATAATATGCCTCCCCTACTCCCTCCCATTATCTGTACAACATATTTAAACTAGTGCAAGTCTAAGGTTTACAGATTAAAATCACGAGTGATGGTTGCTTTCTGCATACACTCTAATACAGCGGTTCCTAACTCTATCCTTATGGACACAACAGGCAATGTCTTTACGATTTCTTTGCTTAAGAACAAGTCAGTTAACTACAAGACCAACCCTCTTAATAACTGATCTGTGTACAAGAAGGGATATCCTAGAGACCTTGCCAATCAGTGGTCCCGGAGGGTTGGGTGCTACTAGTACTTTTCATCAGTCTCAGTCTGCTGAGCTGTGGAAGTCTCCACATTCCTTATGATTTTAAATGAGAAACATCCCCTAGAAATAATCAACAACTCAGTTTGCTTACCCTTTTAACCCCTTATACATGACGTACTATGACAGTCACGGTCCTTATACCCTTAAGGACCAGTGACTGTTACAGCACGTCACATACTTTTTACTTACAGCGCTCTACAGGGAGCGCTGTAAGTAAAAACGGGGCATAAAATTGATCGCTCCAAGACTGGAGCGATATCACTTAGGCGTCAAAGCGGCGCACCGGTACGCACGTATACCGGCGTGTCGGCAAGGATCAAAGCAGTCCTTAAGGGAAGGTAACTTCCCTGGACTGCTGGTCCTTAAGGGGTTAAGGACCAATGTATAGCTATCCCTTCTTATCTTTTTGTGTTAACAGGTGCCTAAATAGGTGCCCTTTATGCAGCATTGAGGTATATTATATTATATACATATATCAGGGCTTAAAATGTGAAGTCCTTTGCTACTAGCCAGACCTGAAAAGTTACTCGCTACTGCAAGCCATAACATACCCACCAGGACTGAATTTCTACTCGCCAGGGCTAAATTTTCACTCACCATTGGCTAGTGGCGAGTGGAAATTTTGAGCCCTGTATATATTATATATCATGTTCTGTCGGAATAATCCAGGGATCTCCATTCAAGCCTACCATCATTATGTCACACCTCCTCACAACAAACAATAGGCTTCAATAGACCGGAATGGATTGTAAGGGTCATAAGTCTTTATGTTTACCCGATTAGCAGGGCTGGATTTACAATAAGGCAGAGTAGGCATCTGCCTACAGGCGCACCTCATAGAGGAGCGCCTGTCATTGTGATCGTTTTTATTTTGTTATTTTTTTTAAATTAGCCTGCCAGCCTGTTTTGATCCATGTCTGGGTGGACTATGGTGGGGGGGACTTACAGAAACCTGAAGCGATATAAGAGCTGCCTGGAGTCACGAAGCAGTGTCACCGAGGCTGCACAATACATTTATTTCTGAGTCACTTTCATTTGCCAGCTCGGAAGTTCTGGAACAGTACTGTACCGCTGCTGCCTCCTCTCAGACACTCAGTGTGCAGCCTGCAGGGAGCTGAAGCCACACACACATTGAGTGATGTCCACACACAGAGCAGTCAGTGCCAGTGAGCAGAGGAGCGGATTGCAAACTTGCACCACGGTCGGCCCCAAGGTTTATTTAACTCTGCCTTGATTTAGACAAGCAGCCGGCTGTCTGCAGGGTATGATAGCCATAAATGGAGAATAAATGGCCATGTTTGTGTGGAACTATATTGCCTCCTCTAACTCTGATCCCATTACATTACCATTTTAAAGGGATAGTAATACTTCGTTTTAACTTTATTTTATTTTGTAGGCGTTAAAAAAACATGAAGAATGATATAAGTCTTATCTCTCAAACCTTTATGGTTTGAGAGATATTCACAAGCAAAGTGTCCCCCTCCCGCCCCTTTTACTGATGTAACACTTTTCAGCCAGGGCAGAAGGGAGCTGCCCAGGTAGACTGCAGAGAGGGACAATCTTCAATTAAGATAAGGGAAAAACCTGAAAAGCTTGTCAAGGGGGGCAGGGATTTCATTGTTTTCATAGGAATAAGAGTGTCCCCTTCTGTTATCTGTCTGGTCTATGGACTGCATTCCACATCTGAGAAGAGATGGCTTACACTAGGTAAAAGGGGCAGGGAGGGGGAAACTTTGCTTGTGAATATCTCATAAACCATAAAGGTTTGAGAGATAAGACTTCTATCATTCTTCATGTTTTTTAATGCCTACAAAATAAAATAAAGTTAAAACGAAGTATTACTATCCCTTTAAGATTCAGATGACATTTTAAGTGGCTCAGACAGTCATTTGGTCGCACAGTGCAACCAAATAACTGAGCCATACTTTGGAGACTTAAAACATCGTCTGAATCTTAAAATGGAAATGGAAATGTAATGGGATCAGAGTTTCTTCATCAGTAGAGGAAAGAATGTATATCAGGAATGAAGTGGTGCACTGAGATAACATTCTAGTCTAGATCATCATCTCAGTGCACCATTTCATTCCTGATATACATTTTTTTACTCTTCTGGTATTAGATCTTACCCAATGAAGATCCCATTAAATTTCCATTTTAACCCCCTTCGCATCCAGTGACGTGCCAGGACCGTCGCGGCTGTCAGGCACTTAAGGACCAGTGACGGTCCTGGCACGTCACATACTTTTTACTCCGCGCTCCTGCAGGAGCACTGTGAGTAATAGCAGGGACCGGAGCAATCTCTTTCAGTCCCTCGTTCGGCATGCTGGCACATGTGATCAGTCACATGGGACGGCACGTTAAACTTTCCTATCTGGTCCTTAAACGACCACACACCACGGGACCGCTGGTCCTTAAGGGGTAAGATTCAGACCACATTTTAAGTGGCTCAGTCATTTGGTCGCACAGTTTTTAAACATCTTTACAAATTAACTACATTTCTCTTAGAGTGACATGTCCACTTTGACACATTGGCTTCTTCATTTGTTTATTAATAACTAGTTGAAGAACCCGTTACACGGGCCACAGTGCCACTGCCAGCAGGTCGCGGGGCAGTCATGCACAGTAGAGACTGCCCACGCCTCCGGAGTGCCCCGCTCTGTATAAGCCTTGTCACAGGCAGTCTCTACTGTGCATGACTGCGTCATTACAAACTTTCTAGTGAATTATTATATAGGATACTTGCTTAAAAATACGTCCTTCAAAAAGCAGACAGTTATCCCCATCTACTCTGATGTAGTCTATAAATGAAGGGCATATTACTAACCTAAACAGGGCTGAATAAAAATATTTCAGTCAAAACTTTTTGCACTTTTTTTTTTTTTTTTTTTTTTTTTTTTTTGAGGGAGGGCGGGGCCTTCAGATTTCCGTGCCTACAGGCTCCTGAGATGTTAATCTGGCCCTGCCGGTTAGCAGGGGAATACTAAGGAGATTAAATGCATCAAACTAAGCTATACAGATATAGCGGACTGCCGTATGCTGTGCACTTAACTAGGCAAGTCCTTCCATTAGGAAAATTAACCCCTTAAAGGGATAGTAAAGTGCTGAAAAAAGTCTAGGCAAAATGATAGGTACAATAAAAAATATGCAATGCCCTTATTCCTATCTCTCAAACCTTTATGGTTTGAGAGATATAAGAAAATAAAAAAGGAAAAAAGAAAATAAAGTCCTCCGCTCCCTGATGAGCTATAAAGCTGTCAGAGGCAGAATCTGGTCGGACGACCAGGCGCGGCTCTTCAGGAGTGCTGACATAGATATCCAACTATAATTACTTCATCTGAATGGTCTACAAAGTGTGCTTGCAAACCAGGCACACGTTGTAGACCATTCCGATGAAGTATTTATAGTTAGATATCTCTATATCAGTGCTCCTGAAGAGGCGCTGTCTGATCCCGGAAACAGGATCTCATGCCGTCAGCTATACAGCTGGCGAAAGAGAAGAGGGATGGAGCGGAGGACTTTATTTTCTTATATCTCTCAAACCATAAAGGTTTGAGGGATAGGAATAAGGACATTACTTTTTTTTTTATTATTATTATTGTACCTATCATTTCGCCTAGACTTTTTTCAGGACTTTACAATACCCTTAAGTAACAGCGGTCCCAGGGTGTGTGGTCCTTTAAGGACCAGATAGCGAAGTCTGACATGCCATTACAGTTGACTGATCATGTGTGCTGGAATACCAAAAAGGGAACAGACAGTGATTGTTCTGGTCAATTTCAGTCCCCACTACTACTCACAGCGAGTAAAAAATATGTGACGTGCCAGGACCATCACTGGTCCTTTAGGCAAAAACAGCAGTTACCGTCCTGACATGTCACTGGATGTTAACAGTTTGAGAACCACATTCATAGAATAGGCGTTTCTCCTCAAAAGAGGCCACCAGTGTATGTTTTCAGGAGATCTCTGCTTGATTACTGGTGGGTCAGTTAAACAGACTAGCCACTAAATCACAAATGGATATTCTGAAAACATTCAAGAGGACTGGGTCTGCTTCGTACTGTGTTGGAGACCTCTCCAACACTCAAAGAGTTAAAAAAAAAAAAACAAAGGGAATTTTTGGAATTTGTTCTCCCATGTAGTGCAGTTAGTTTGCCTCAGAATTTTCCACTTTTCTTTTGAACATAAGACCCAAAGCAGCCGATACACCAAGAAGAACTGGGGTATGTATGACAGGGATGAATATCTAAACATGGATTTTAGGACCCAGCAAAGAGGTGATTTTATATACAGGTATAGAAAGTGTCCCAAAAGGGGATATCATTTTAGGAGCCTGGTTTCCTTGGCGACCCCTGAATTATGGAACAAACCGCACCAGAGAGGGCAAAAATAAATCCCCCAAATTCCCATTTATTTAACCCTTTAATTAACAGAGAGATGTCCAACACATTATGTTACAATGCAATAAAGAATTCTCCAATATGCAAAGTGTTGTGAGCCCCACTTAAATCAATGAGAAATGTTATATTTCCAATATAGTCTAGTTGGTTTACGCCAATTCATGTTAGTACATAATCTTCAAGAAGGTTAATACTGTAAATTATTCAAAGCAATAAAATACTTTGCAGTGTTACAACTTTCCCACATGTTTCCAGCAGGTGCAACAGATATCCAGAAAACGTACCTGCCATTCCCATGTCTATAAAAGGGTAGTTCACTAGCACCAGTTTGTTGAAGTTGAACTTGTAAGTAAAGCGTTTCCCTTTGGTTTTATGTAAAATCCTCTTGTTGTAGTAATACCTAGAAAGAATAGGTCAGATTATAAGGACTTGAGCAGTACTTGAGAGCAGTAGACTGTTCCCTTAACTTTATATCAACTAGGCCGCTGAGTGCCTGAGGAGTCGGCAACAAATTATACCTACCCTTCTGACACTCAAACAGTTAATCTGAAATCAATCTTGTGAACATTCTTTGCATTCTTATGATGTTTATATATATAATTAACTCCCTGAAGGTCCCCCATCTGGGCTAGTCAACCATTATACAAGGTTATAGGGGCAGTACAGGGTCAAAAGAAGACCCTTTTAAAGGGATAGTAATGCTTGAAGTAAAGTTCAGCTAAGAGTCTTCTTTAAAATTGTTTCTAACGCATAACGCTATATTTTAACACTTACAGTTTTGTAGTTCAATAGCAATTCAAGCAGAAAGGATCCCCCTTCCACCCCTTTCCCCTGCGTCACGGTGCCTGTAAGCATGGTCCAGATGGAGAGCGAGGAAGGACAGTCTTCAGTATGCAAAAGGAAAAAATTGTGCTCTCTTTCATCAAGGGGGTAGGGTTTTCCTTATACTTACTGAAGATTGTCCCTCGCTGCATCTGTCCGGGTTATACGAAAGGATTCCAGATTCAGTAGGATGTGGCCAGAAGGAGCTGGATTCTTTCTGCTTGAATTGCTATTGAACTACAAAACTAAGTGTTAAAGAGGAACTATCACCTTTAACAAAGATGGCCCCAAATAATTCCTCATCTGGCAACTAGCTGCTCAATAGCGCTAGTCGCCAGAATTATTACCTCGTTAACGCGAATTAGCCACTGCTCCGGGACTGACAGGCAGGACAGAGCGCAGACATCTTTCCATAGTGACACAGGCGCGCAGACGTCACTGTGGGACGATGTCTGCGCTCCGTCCTGCCTGTCAGTCCCGGAGCAGTGGCTAATTCGCGTTAATAAGGGAATAATTCTGGCTACTAACGCTACTGAGCAGCTAGTCGCCAGATGAGGAATTATTTGGGGTCATCTTTGTTAAAGGTGGTAGTTGTGCTTTAAAATAAAGCGCTATGAGTTAGAAAAACTATAAAGAAAACTCGGAGCTGAACTTTAATTCAAGCATTACAATCCCTTTAAAGGGATAGCAATGTTTCACAAAAACAGCAGCTCCAATTAATCTTAATAGTATTTGAGCCATAGAGAGTGTTATTTCAATACTGTCACAGTTGTAGTTCAAGAGTAATTGATAAAGTTTCCGCCTTTTACCTAGTTTAAGCCACCTCCCCTCATATGTGGAATCTGGTACACAGACCAGACAGCTCACAGTAAGGGGCAATCTTATTACTGTGAGAACAATGAAAGCCCTGCTTCCATTGACAGGTTTTTCCCTTATGTTAATTGAAGATTGTCCCTCTCAGCAATCCACTTGGAAACCACCCTGCTGCTCTGAGGTAAGCAGTGTTACATCAGTAAAAGGGGCGGGAGGGGGATACTTTATCCTTCAATTACTCTTGAACTACAACTCTGATAGTATTGAAATAACACTCTCCATGGCCCAAATACTATGAAGATTAATTGGAGCTGCTTTTATTATGAAACATTACTATCCTTTTAAGCAACTGTCAGTGCCCTGAAAGCTACAGAAACAGAATCTTTCTGCAGCTCTTAATGACTTCTATCATGCAGAGGCAGCTTTTCTACCTCGTTTTACTGTGTTTTTTTTACATATTTGAACTCTGCTTTCACAGTACTAGAAATAAAGCTTTCTGAAAACAAATTCAGGTAGCACTCGAAGGACACAAAAGTGAACAAAAATGTGAATTAGAAAATAAATTAAGAAGTATAGGTGATTTGAATTTACATATTATATATCATTTCCCTCTTGTACCAGTATGATTAACCTTCATTTAAGGTAATGGGACAAAAATCTACCCCCACAATATTTTCATTGTGCACTTTACACAAAAGTAGACCTATAGGGTAGTTCCTCTAGGACACAGGGCCATATGTTCAAAAGAAAACTAGGGCACATTTTGGGCAAACCAACTACACCATAGGGGACAAATTAAATTATTCTATTTGTTTAGACTGGACTTTTAACCTCTTGAATATTAGATGTCTGCAATGCATTGTTTTGCAATGTACCGCAGACCTCTTAATTTTGAGGGATTAAAAGCCGCATTGAAAAAAAATTGAGGATTTTTATTTGACTCCTATGATGCAGTTTGTTTGCCCTAAAATTAATCCAGTTTTCTTTTGAACCTATGACCCTGTGTCCTCGAAGGACTACACTATATGTCTACTTATGTTTAAACTGTACAATGAAAAGTTTAGTAGGGGTACATTTTTGTCACTTTACCTTGGATAAAGGTTAATCTATTGGTACACAAGGGAATTAATTGTGCTGCACACTCCTGGCTTTCAAATATTTAAAGCAGGGAGTGGCAGTTGGTAATGTAGGGCAGTGTGGAATGTTAGTATCTGGCAGAGATTTGCATTAAATGTCAAATAAATAAAGCCAAATAGCTCACCATGGTTTTAAGTAAAAACAGATGATATATATTTACTCCTAAAATATTTTTAGAAAATTCCGTTTGATACAAAATGCCAGTTTCACCTTAAGTAAGAAGTATGTGAGGTCCTGTTATCAACTGTCCTGTTCACACCTGCATGGATATGATATTCAGGACAGACTGAAGAGGTTATCTCTCAAACAAACAGATATAAATAACCATGGAGTAAAGCCCCCTCCTCCAGCAGGGCAGGGCACTTCTAAAAAAAGATCTGAGCCAGACACTTGCCCCTTCCCTTCCCTCCACTACATTCAGATACGGCAAGAAAGAAGCAAAGGAAAATAAGGCAATCCCCTGAATAGATAACCCAAGCGGACCTCCCTGCTCAGGGACTCAAACCACATTTTTTTTTTCTCGTAGGAAGTGTCCTGCGCTCCATATGGGCTAAGATTAAAGTTCACTAGAACCCTCTTTTCCCCATCACCCAACATGGAACACAGAAGCCATGTAGAAATAGCAAAGCTGTCCACCAAGAGTCCTGGGAGAGAAGGAGAGAAAAAAAAAAACTTCACTGGAGACCAGTTTCCCCAGGGCCAACTGGAACAACATAAAACTCAGGTGTCAATGGACACCGAACATGCACTTCAAACAGTAAATGAACAAGAAACCAATAAGGTTATCATTGTCAGAGGAAAAAAGCAAGAAGCACCTACATACAGACACCACAACTTGGAAGGACATTTCGGCGAAATCTGGCCTCAGACAAGGCCAGGACATTCATACTATAGTGAATGGTGAAAGAGGCAACCATATTGCCCACTAACATAACTGCTCTGCAGTTGATCTGATTCTTGCAGGCCTAATATGCACCCACTGATCTGGAGGAGTGCTCTGTGACATGAAATTGTACAGGTTCTTTCCTGCAAACACACATCTGGCAGATGGTCACCTTGATCCAGGAAACAGTAACCTTAGAAGCAGCCTGACCTTCACACGGGTCCACAGAGATGACAAAGAGCAAATCAGATTTCCAAAAAGGCTGAACGCAATGTTCCACATCCAACAGATTATGCTTCTGCTTCCATTTATTAGAAGGACCCAGAGAAAACAATGGAAGGTTGATGTAAAATTCCAGAACAATCTTGAGCAAAAAGTCCCTAGGAGTTCACAAAACCCTGGTGAAAAACCAGAAAGGGAGGCTTACAGGACAAAGCCAGGGATACCCTTTTTTCTTCAGACACGGTCCTCAAGATTCAAGCCGTCATAGACTTCTTCAATTGAAAATGGCATACCGGGCCTTGGTTAGAACATCCGATGTTAAGGGGAGGTGAAAAGACACTGCAATGGACCGAATGAGAAGATCTGAAAACCAGGCCCGATGAACTAGGAACAGAGTAATCAAGATGGCATGAGCACTCTATCCTGATGGGAATCAGGAGAAATATATAAGATGGAAAATCCCATGGGATGATCATGGCATCCACCGCAAAAGCCAACGATTCACATGACATGGTACAGAATGGAGGAACCTTGCAGTTTAGGCAAGAGGCCATAAGGTCCTCTATAGGTAACCCCCAAGGGTGGATGATCATGTTCAACACACACACTGATTAAGGTCAAGTTTCCAGGATCCAGGTGCTGGCGACTCAGGAAGTTTGCCACTAAGTTTACTATGTCTGGAATGTGAACATCGGAGACACATGGGTCTCGGACCACTGGTCAATCATCTGAACACACTGGCACACACTGACACTCTTCTGCTTCCTCCTTGGCCACTGTTGTATGTGACTGCAGTTGGATTGTATGACTGAATTCTCATAGTAGAGGAGATTAGTGGTGTAGCACTAGACAGATGGCTTGTAACTGCAAGACATTTTTGGCTAGGTGCTCTTCTCCCTTATCTAAGGGTCTTCAGATATCAGAGGACCCAGGGTAGCACTCCAGGTCAACAGGCTGGTGTCTGTGGTGACCAAAATCTACTCCAGAATGACAAAGGGATGTCCCAGCATCAGATGAAATGGATCAAGACACCAGCGAAGGTCATCCTTCTTTCGGAAAGACTATGACATGACATGAGTTTGATGAGATTGATATCTGGACTAATTCCAGAGAATGCCCACTTGTGATTACCTTGTGTGAAATTGTGCAAAGTGGGCTGCTTCCAAGGCAGAAACTAGGTAACTCAGGACCTTCATGTACTCCCATAAATTACCAATGACCAGGATCAAAGGACAAGCACCAAATCTTGTCACCTGGAAGAAAAACACTCTCCCTTGGAGTACACAAAACCTCATGCCTAGGAATTGAAGGACCTGGGACGGAATCAAAGAATATTTTTTTGAAGTTGAGCTGTATTGCACCAGGATAGAGATGCACTCCTGAATTTGAGTGCACAGAGCAACTTCTGCAGCAGTTTTGAGTAAAAGTTCATGTATATTTGAGCTGCTAAGGCAGATATGATCTTTGTGAAGACCCACGGAGTGGATGCTAGATGGAAAGGAAGGGCAATGAACTGAAAAGGACTGTCCTTAAAAGCACACACAGGAATTGCTGATGATCTGAGTGGATCGGAACATACACTGATCCATCACTGAAATCGCCCAAGCATCTTTGGAAAAATAGGATTTTAGTCTTACCTATTAAATCCTTTTCACTTAGTCCATACAGGTTACTGGTACAATGGGAGGCGATCCGCCCCTTTAAGTAGGCAGAACATTCATCTAAATGTATGCAGGGGGTGGAGCCTCCCCTCCCTCTTAAGCTGCCCTCAGCCAGAATGATTTGAGACACTAATACTGACCAGAGATAAGAAGGAAAAGGAAGACTCCTGTGAGCATGCCCCAAAGGTCTCCCACTGAATGCCATAGGAAAGCCAAGCATGGTCCCTTGACAGGGTGGGAGACCAGTAACCTGTATGGACTAAGTGAAAAGGATTTAACAGGTAAGACTAAAATCCTATTTTCACTGTCATCCAATACAGGTTACTGGTACAATGGGATGTACAAACATTGAGCTTTCCCAGAGGCGGGAAGAAGGCAAGGACCAAGCGCAGGACCCAAAAGTCACCAGAACTCCTATGAACCAATTAATCATAGAGCCCAATAACAGAAGTGTCAACGGACACCAACCAGGGGTAAAAACGAACCCCAGAACTATCACAGCACACTGAACTAGAGCCAACAGGGCTCAACAGCAAGGAAGCACTAAGAACCACAGAAGCAGAAGATCCTAGACAGGCAAGACTGCCTCCAGGACCTTCCTCACAAAGCTGGCATCAGCCGAAGCCAGTACATCTACACGATAGTGCTTCGAGAATGTGTGCACAGAGGACCAAGTGGCCGCCCGACACAGTTGATCAGCAGACGCTTGATTTTTATAGGCCCAAGAGGCCCCAATTGATCTGGTGGAATGAGCAGTAACCCTGAAGGGAACATGCTTATTCCGCAACTTGTAGGCTTCACGAATAGTAGATTTTATCCAAGATGCAATAGTCACCTTGGATGCCGGTCTCCCTGCCCTAGGCCCCTCAGGAATGACGAACAGAGCGTCAGACTTCCTGATAGACTCAGTGCGATGAACATAAAATTTAAGACAACGCACTACATCCAGCAAATGGAGATCTCTCTCCTTGTCAGAAGAAGGGTTAGGACAGAAAGAGGGCACCACAATCTCCTGATTGATGTGAAACTCTGAGACAACGTTGGGTAAGAACTCCTTGGAAGTACGGAGTACAGCCTTATCCTTGTGAAATACCAGGTAAGGAGGTTTACAAGACAGAGCTTGTAACTCTGCTACCCGGCAAACTGAAACAATAGCCAAGAGAAAGGCCATTTTTCATGTCAAGAGACGTAAAGGAATGGAAGCCAAGGATTCAAACGGGGGTCTCTGAAGAACCCCCAGCACCAAATTGAGGTCCCACTGGGGAGCTGGACTCTTGAAGGCAGGCCGAACATGAGCCACACCTTGGAAGAAAACTTCCACATCAGGAAGAATGGCAATGCGTTCCTGGAAAAATACAGACAGAGCAGAAGTATGAACCTTGAGAGAACTCAGGCCGAGTCCCTTTTCAACCCCATCCTGCAAAAAGGCCAGGACCGTGGGAAGATGGAAATAAAGTGATAGATCCTTATCAGCACACCATGCAACAAAAGTTGACCATATGCGATGATAGAGCTCGCAAGCCTGTGTCCTCCAAGATCTAAGCATCGTAGACACCACAGAAGAGGAAAACCCTTTCTTCCTCAAAATTGAGGATTCAACTTCCAAGCCATCAAATGGAGATGCTGAACATCCTCCTTCCACAGGTAGCCTTGAAGCAGCAGATCTGGATGGGCAGGGAGTGGGAAGGAATCCGCCACTGACATGGCCAGCAGGTCCGGATACCAGGACTGACGAGGCCAATTCGGAGTGATTAGGATGACAGGACAACGTTCCATCTTCAGCTTCCGGATGACTCTGATCAACAGAGGGAGAGGAGGGAAGATGTAGGCTAGGGAGAACTCCCAAGGGATTGACAATGCGTCCACTGCTAGAGCAAGAGGGTCCCTCCACCGAGAGCAAAACACTGGAACCTTCCTGTTGTGTCTGGTAGCCATCAGATCCACTACAGGTACCCTCCACATCTGGGTTAGAAGGTGAAACACCTCTGGATGAAGCGCCCACTCTCCGCTGTCGACTGTGTGACGACTGAGAAAGTCTGCAATGACGTTGTCTACGCCTGGAATGTGTACCGCTGAAATGACGGGAACATGAGCTTCCGCCCAAGATAAGATGGCCTTGACTTCTAACCAATCGGTGAGACTTCTTGTGCCGCCTTGTCTGTTGATGTAGGCCACTGCGGTGGCGTTGTCGGACTCCACTCTGACTGGACAACCCTCCAGTTGAGATTCCCAGTGTCTCAGGGCAAGAAAGATGGCACGAAGTTCCAGCACATTGATGGAGAGGAGAGATTCTTCCAGTCCCCATTTCCCCTGAGCACTGAAACGACCCAAGACTGCCCCCCAACCCCGGAGGCTGGCATCCGTCGTGACTGTGGTCCAATAGGGAACCTGAAATGACCTCCCTTTCAGGAGATGAGACAGGTCCAACCACCATTCCAAGCTCAGCTCGACATGAGGAGGTAGAGAGACTGACAGATGCAGATGATCTGGATGATTCTTGCAAGTCTGGATCACAAATCTCTGAAGCTCCCTGGTGTGTGCCATGGCAAATGGAACTGCCTCTATAGTGGAAATGAACTTCCCCACCAGAGAAGTCAACTTCAGCACTGGAACCCTCTCGAGTTCCAGGATCTTGGATACACTGAGAGCAATCTCATGAGCCACTTCTTCCGGTAAAAACACCATGCACTGCTGAGTGTCGAATAGGAGACCCAAGAAAAGGATCTGTTGAGATGGGATCAAGTCTGATTTGTCCAGATTCACGATCCATCTATGGCGGTTGAGTGTCTGGATGCACGTCTGAACCTGCTGGTGAAGGATCTCCGCAGATGAAGCTTTCAGAAGCAGATCGTCCATGTAGGGAGTTACTCTGACACCATCTCGATGAAGCACAGCTATCAGAGCACCCAAGACCCTCTGAAAAACCTGAGGAGCTGAAGCCAGTCCAAAGGGAAGAGCTGAAAACTGAAAGTGGCCTCTGTGACAGGCAAACCTGAGATACCTCCTGCTCTCTGGATGAATAGGGATGTGAAGATATGCATGCTGAAGGTCCAGGGAGACAAGGAACTCCCCTGGAGACATTGCTGCTATCACAGTACGCAGTGATTCTTGACGATACTGGGAACTCACAACAAAGGAATTGAGATCCTTGAGGTCCAAAATAGGACGGGCGCCCCCGTCCTTTTTGGCCACAACGAACAGGTTGGAATAAAATCCTGAACCTGTGTCCTCTGAAGGAACCAATTCCAGGACTTCCTTGTCCAAAAGATCCTGAATAGTGTCGAACAGACGTCTTTTTGTAGGCTCCTGAGAAGGACGAGTAAAATGGAACCGAAAGGGAGGAAGGGAAGAGAAAGGGATCCTGTATCCCTCTGATACCACCTGAATAACCCAAGGGTCCGCCACTGACTCCTCCCAAATCCGGCGAAAGATGTGGAGACGTCCACCTACAGCCGGATGCGGACCCGGGTTCGGTGAGTCATGCCGAAGCAGTCTTGGAGGTCTTGGCCTTGGGGGCAACTTTGGGCTTCCAGGACTGTTTGGGCTTGGAGGAGGAGCGCGCAGAGGACGGACCCGTCTGGGACGCAGAGCGTGTCTCAGTTTGGAAGGAACAAAAGGACTGATTGCGTTTGGCTGGAAACTTCTTCTTGAAGACTGATGGTAGAAGAGTACTTTTACCACCAGTAGCCTCACTAATCATCTCCTTAAGTTCAGATCCAAACAGTGAGGTCCCTTGGAAGGGTAATGAAAGCAAGGCTTTCTTAGAAGCGGTGTCAGCAGACCAAATTTTCTGCCAAAGAGCACGTCTAGCCACCACAGAGGAAGTGGAGGCCCTCGCCATCATGCGCACAGCATCAAAAGCTGCATCAGAAACATAATTTTGAGCTTCGGATATATTAGCAAGAAGCTGTAACTGCTCAGACACTGGCGCATCCTGGCGAACCGCCTCAGTAAGCTGTTCAGTCCAGACCGTAATGGCCCGGTTAACCCACGCCACTGCAAAGGTTGGACACATGGCAGTGCCAATAGAGGCAAAAAATAGACTTAAGACAAGTTTCTAACTTTTTATCCGTCCAATGTTGCAGGGCAGAAGCATCAGATACAGCCAAGGCAGTAGATTTAGACAACCTAGAAACTGGAGCATCCACTTTAGGAGGATGAACCCACTTAGCCAGTTCAGTCTCAGGAAAAGGGTAAAGTTTAGCAAACTTTTTAGATACAGAAGAGGATTTATCAGGATTTCTCCATGCATCAGAGACTAAACGTGCAAGAGTAGGATTAGTAGGAAAACATATAACAGCCTTAGAAGGTTTCTGAAAAACATCAGTTGGATCATGAGTAGATTCCTGACTCAAAGGAAGGTTGAGTGTGGTTAGCACAGCCCTGATCAAACCCTCAGCAGAGAGTTCAGGGTCACATTCAAAGGGGTCACCAACAGACCTGGTAGACTCAATAACAGTGCCTTCCTCAACATCAGAATCCTGTAACAGTTCTTCCTCAGAAGAATCAGACATATCAGGAGCACCCTGTGGCTTGGGCAGGGAGGTCCTGGCTGTGGAGGGGTCTGCCAAACCTGAAGAGCCCCCTGAACCTGAGAGGGAAAGAGCTGAAGAGTGGATCTGAGATCCCTAGTGGCAGCCTTGAACTCTTTCACCCATGTTGGCTCAATGGCGTGAATGGAAAGCCGTGGGTTGCTGTCACGGCCTTCCGCACATTTTAGGCATAAATGACCAGAAAATTCTCTAGGCAGCCCAGAATGACAAAAGGAGCAAAACGCAATGGGGGAAACTGACACCCCAGCCTCCTTAGTCTTGGGTCTAGCCCCTGACTCCAGTGGAGTAGACATGCTCACAGCGTCAGATATATTCCACTAACAAGAATCACCCAATTGAAGTGTGAAAGATTAAATATTCACCCCAGAAATGCTTAAAATTAAACTTACCTGGCAAGCGAAGGGTTAATCTGCGGAGGGGAGAGAGAAGGCTCGGTCCCTGCATAGTATACTCGCTGAGAAGAACTCACAAAATGGCTGCCGCGACGGGAGCCAATCAGAAAACGGGCGCGAAACAAGCGCTCATGGGAAACGTAGTTTTTCTCAGAAGTACCCCAAAACAGTGCCCGAAGCCCCCCCCCAGACCTCCAACACACCGAATCATGCAACCGGATGACAGAGCAAGGGAAGACCAACAAAAAGAGCCCACTCTGAAGTCGCTGTGACAAGCGGTTCCAGAGATACGTCCCACACTGTGTAAACCCATAGAGAGTAAAGGAGCAATGGCGTCTATGCGGGAAAAGCGCGCTTAAAGGTGCGGAACATTAACTTTTAATAAATTAACCCTGACAGAAAAAAAGTTACCAAACACATATAAAACACATGAAAAACATGAGAAAACTATATCCCAATGAGGGAAACAGCAGGGAAAAGGTTAAAACCCCCATAAACTGCTCCAAAACCCAGAGAATACACACAGGCATTGTATATACAGTGCAAATAACGAAAAACACCCAATGAGTGCTGGAGTGCATAATGAAAACTCCCAAATACAAGCCCAATGAAGGGACACTGTGGGACAAGTGGACCTTCAGCACTCAAAGGGTGGCTCACCTTTCTGCAGGACTTCTGTCTTCAGGTAACCATGTGAAAAGGGAATTAACCAAAGGAAAATCCCCCACCAGGGAAGCTACTTGACTCAAGTTGTTCCCTCTTCAGGGCATAAGGTCCACCAGAAAATCCCTGGAAGCTGCACTAGCCACTTTGGAGAGGGCAATTCACAGCCATGGTCACCCGCCTAATGGTGGTATTCCATATTTGAAGAAAACAATAAAAAAACTAAAGTTGATTGAGAGATGTTCTCCACCTGGTGTGCACAGCACGCAGGAACAAATCATTCTGGCTTGTTCTGGCTGAGGGCAGCTTAAGAGGGAGGGGAGGCTCCACCCCCTGCATACATTTAGATGAATGTTCCTGCCTACTTAAAGGGGCGGATCGCCTCCCATTGTACCAGTAACCTGTATTGGACGACAGTGAAAAAATAGAGGTGTGAAGGGGCAGCCAGGACCCGCAAGTCATAGGGGCTTGAACTCTGGATGTGTATCAGAGCTGATGGGGGTAATAAAAGCCATGCTTCGTCTTAGGAAAATAAGGCCTACTTAGGAAGCAATTAAGACAGCAAGTACATTTGACTCCAGTAGCATGACAGATTACCTTCTCCAAGGATGGGCCAAACAATGGTTTTCCCACAAAGGGAACAGAAACCAGGGACTTTTTGGAAGATTGGTCGGCTGACCAGATCTTGAGCCACAGAGTGCAATGCACAGCCACAGAAAAAGCAGAGGTTTTCCTGAAGGCCCTGGTGATATCAAACGCCTCTTCTATAAGGCAGGCATTCAATTCAATACAATGACCCTGGCCAACAGTTCGTCCTTGGGAACATCCCCCTTGGATGGCATCTAAAAGTTGTTCACACCAGATATCCATAGCTGATGACCCAGGTTGCAGTAAAAATGAATTGAAGGGTGGAACTCATTGCTGCAAAAATCTCTCTCTCGAGAAAGAATGCAAGCATTTACCTGCTTGATCCTTAAGAATCAATAGGCAGAGTGGTGTTCTTGACAAGGCATAGAGATTAAGGGATGAACTGCGGGAATGGTGGAACCCACGATCTCAAGGCCTCAGCTGAAAAAGGATACAAATTAGAAATGCACCTATTATGAAAAAAGTCATCTATCATGTGTCTTCAATTCTTCTAGGAGAACTTGATCTAAAGAACTTCCGTTCTGCATCTCTGTAAAATGTCTGGGGAAGAATAGCCAGATTTGTAGGCATCTGAGACCTGAAGTGTAACTTGGACTGCTTGAATAAGACCCACGGCCCAGGGGCTAGAGTCATCCTCATAGATATCCCCTACAGAGACAAATCCAAGTCATTTCTATCATTCTCCCTTTCCTCATAAAATACCCCCCCAACAAGCTGTGAATGACCCCCAAATAGAGTACTGAACTGCCTGATGTGGGTGTAGCGTATCCCACAGACCAAGAGTTCAGGACCCCTCAAATTGAAGAGGGAATAGAGGCAACTGAAAAGATAAGAGCCTTAAACCAAACTGGTCCTTGTTCAGCAGAAGAAGGCACCAGAGGTTGTTATAGGGCCACAGTGCAAGAGGGACAGAGTAGCCAAGTCTGGAATGAGAAGCAATGGCTTAAAGGAGTTAGGGGGACCCTGCAATCTTTATCCTTGGGATCTGACATGGTCAGAGGCATACAAAAAACAAAACAAAAAAACAAAAACAAAACACACAAACAAAGATGACCAGAGACAGTCCAAATATCAGGAAAGTAAGGGAAAAATACTTAGAAGTATGCATAAGAACTTATCTAGCTTCAAGGGTTTAAACTGGTAAACAGGAGGGAGAGACCAGCCTCTTCACAGTGTGTGGTATACCAAAAGAAAGAAGGTTAGTAAAAGATCATCCCTTCCACGCTAGGAAAGGGACTCTCCAGATGTACCACAAACAGTGGTGGCCCCTGATTCTTGAAAAGGGTCCCACAGGTGTCACGGATAGGAATGTTACGGATAGGAATGTCACGGATAAGAGGCTCCTCCAACAAGGGTTGGTGGAGTGAAGGCTAGAGTGCGTCGCTGGAGTGCGTGGCTGGTGTACGCGGGCCCCCTGTAGTGCGTTGTGCTGCGGCCAAGGCCGTGTAAAGGTGCTGGCCGCGAAGCCAGATGACCCCCTCCGGTTGAGCCGAAGAAGGCCCAGGATAACGCACTACAGTGAGGACACCCACCACCAACCCCAGGGAAGGACTATTTCCAGAGAGTAGAAGGCCTACTGAAGGTAAGCCCCTGAGGCTAGAGACTAAGTAGGGAGTGCAGTAAGAGCTGACAGGACTGCACAGGGAAGGACTAGACAGAGAATTACAGGAGCTGAGCAGGAGCAGGCAAGGAATCAAGAGGGGACTAGAGGAAGCACCGTATAATAATATATAGGGCAGGCAGGAAGGAGCTGAGCTCCACTGAGAAAGGAGACTAATTAGGAAGCTGACTGGGGCAGAGACGGAAACTTAGGCAGCGCAGGACTGGAGAAACTCCAGGTGAAGACTTGGAGGAAACAGGGGTGACTGGATGCCACTGGACTGGAGAAACACTGGAGGAAGAGTGGAGGGTGCAGACTGGAGCAGACAGGAAGAAGTCTGCAAGGCTGGAGGGCCAGGACAACACAGGAACGAGACTGGAAGCTGAGAAGAGCAGCAGGTGAGGCTGCACACAGAACGCTATAAAATAAAAATAAAAATACCCAAACCCGGAAGTGCGGGTAAGGGTGACGTCACCACGCTACGTGGTGACGAGCTGGCGAACCCGGAAGTCGGGCAACCCGTCGGAACGGCGAGGGACCGTGACACTAGGTAATCACTATGCAGAACAGGTCACCTGAATAAATGAGCCCACTCTGAACCTCCTGTGATAATTAGAGTGAATCATAAGAAAAGCCTACGTTGGTGAAGACTCTGACCCCCCAAAGGGTGAAAGGTGCCCAAAACTTGAACAATCAATAACTCTTACACTAAAGCAGCTCGGATAGACACCATATAATGAAATAAAGGTAATAGAATAGCATGCAAATCAGGCAGAATACCTGGTGTATCCCAGGATAGTACAGATGCAAAAACACTCAAGAGGTTAACTCACCTGCAGCTTCAGGCTCCAAAAAAAGCTAATTAGTGAAGTAAAAAGAGGCATCCAGGAAATAGGAGCCCACCTATTGGGGGATTATACAGCCCCATATACTATGAGATAAAAGCGACAAGCCAAGAGAGCAGTGCCCATACACCCTTCTTCTGTGCGAAATAATTTAACATTGAATGTAGTAGGTAGGAATGTGTAAAATGGAAAGAATGAGGGAGTCTCCACCTCAGACATCTTTAAGAAGTTCTCTGCCCTACTGGAGAAGGGGACTTTAGCCTATGGTTCCTGTGTTACACATTGGGAGACAGAGAAAAAGGTTTGGTTTCATCGTACCCTGGAGTGTCCTGATCTTTGTTTTGAAGGATTCTGATACAAAGAAGGAAGAATTCTCTTGGACAAAAGGTAACATTCATAAGGGCCATTAGGATGTGCTGGCCATAGTAAGGCAAGTGGATCATTATCACTTGAAAGTGGCGTTTTTCTTTTAACTACCATTTTCATATGGTCCCAACACATGGAAATATCATCAACTTCTGAGCCGCTCATGATGTTTGTGACTCCATGGAATAACTCCTGGTGTTCTGTTTCCTGGCACAGCAGTCCATCTCCCTCCCCTTTTATCATACACACTGTGATTTGCTTACTGTAACCCTGTAATTACCCCCTGCCAAACAACCTGTCTTTTCCACATACTCAGATGTGCCAGAGACACAAGGACCTTATAATTAACTCACTTCCCCCAGGTCCACACAGCACAGATACAGCAGGTAAATATGGGTCAGGCTTGCTCCTGATAACCCCTTCTCTACCAATTCCTAGAAAATCAGTACAATTAGTATTCTATTTTCTTACATCATATTAAATCAAGGAGTATAGATTTAGAAGCAGTGTTGAAATGGCACGTTATGTTATCCCATAAAAACGATCAAGGTTGATTAAATGCCACGGTTCAAAGCCTAAATCAAGGGTCGGCAATGTGCGACTCTCAAAACTCTTGCTCGACTACATCTGCAGCTGAGGATAATGAATGTTATGGTTCTCCAGCTGCTTTGTTTAATATTGAAAAAAATATATATTGCAGGGTTTATCTTGCTGAATAAAGCAAGGAATATCCCCCCACTGGTGACAGATATTTTATTCAGCTTGCATTTTTTGGGTAGAGAACATCCATGGCCTGACATGTTTTAGTCGTGCAGGCCATGGAAATACTGCACCTCCAGAAAAAAAAAAAGAATAAAGTTTGAGCTGCAGAACACAAAATTGGATTTTAGTGTTCTTACCTGTTAAAGGGATAATACTACTTAAAGGGATAGTAATACTTAAGTATTACAAGTCCCTATATTAAAGCCCTAGTAAAAAAAAAAAAAAAAACGTATTGCCCTCAGTGTCATCTCTCAAACCTTTATGGTTTGAGAGATGAACGCTTTTAAAGTTGCCCTCTCCCTCCCCTTTCCCCGTAGTCAGCATTCTAGCTGACTCAGGGAAATCCAGTCAGAGATCATCAGGCGGCTCAGCAGCAGAGCCGCGATCGCTTTAACTTAAAAAAAAAAAAAAAAAAAAAAAAAAAAAAAAAAAACTTTCACTAAAACGGTGTTCTACGTGTGCTTGCAAACCAAGCACACATAGAAGACCATTTCAGTGAAAGTTTTTTTTTTTTATTAAGGTAACGCAATCAGGCTGTGCTGGAGAGCCGCCTGAAAGTCGTATGACTCTGTTCCCTGCAGTAAGCTAAAATGCTGACTACAGGGAAGAGGGAGGGAGAGGGCAACTTTAGAAGCATCCATCTCTCAAACCATAAAGGTTTGAGAGGTGACACTGGGGGCAATACGTTGTTTTGTTTTTTTGTTTTGTTTTTTTACTAGGACTTTAACATAGGTATTTGTAATACTTAAGTATTACTATCCCTTTAAGATATATTTTTTTAACATGTTCTAGGGTTTGTGTCCCAGAATAAAACAAGGGTACTCCCACTGCTGAGAGATATTTTATTAAAAAATTATAAGAGCTCAAACTTTAATTTTTTATGTGCAATATCACAGTGGCCTGAAAATTTACAGCGGCGCTGTTGCTACACCATCCCATGGAGATTTATGGTCTACAGACCAGTGAGGTCCATAGGAAGTTGTAGCAACAGCGCCACTGTAAATTTTAGGTCACTGATACTGCACTTAAAAAATTCAGGTTTGAGCCGTTATAGGTTTTTTAATAAAATATCTCTCAGCAGTGGGAGTACCCTTGTTTTACTCAGGGGGATAAACCCTACAACATATATTATTTTACATTTTAAGTATTACTATCCCTTTAAATCCTTCTCTCTAGACTCCATACGGAACACAGGTACTATGGGGTCGAGTCCCTCCTTTTGGAGGGCAAGACATCTCTAAAAGACAAGAGTCTTATAGGTGAAGACTCTCAGCCACTCCTCCAGCACAACCCTTCCCCTGTCTTGCAACCCCCACTATGAAAGCAAATGAAGCCACTCTAATAAGGCAAGCGAGAGAAGGAGGAAATCTCCTCTGGGAAGAAAGACTCTAAGAGGACTCCCAGGCCACACAGGATAGTAACATAGTAATTTAGGTTGAAAAAAGACTTGCGTCCATCTAGTTCAACCTTTTCCTATTCCTGTTTACCATCGTTGATCCAAAAGAAGACAAAACAGAGGTCCCTTTGCCGGGTGGGAGACCTGCTATCCACAAGGACTATAGAAAAAAAGAATTTAATAGGTAAAAACATTAAAATCCTATTTTCTCTTATGTCCAATATGGAACCCAAGTACACAAGATCCCAGTGGTGGGACCTGAAAGACCTTCTGCTTAGAGAACTGCTCGGTGATAGACAGCCTCTTGTCTGGGGCCTTCCACTCAGGCAGAAGGATCTGATCAAGAGTGGCATTAGGAGGAAAGATGGTGAAGATTTCTTACACCTCTGGAAGACATCTGTAGAGGATGACCCCTTCAGACACATGAAGCAGCTCCAAAACAGCTCTACTGAGTCCCTCAGCTGAGAGAAGGGGGTAATTTTCCCCATAGAAGTAGGAAGGGTCCATTTCATCATATTTCCCCTCCTCATACTCCCCTTCTGACAATTCCTCCTTGGAGGAAGACCCTGTAATCTGAGGAACACTCAAGAGGTAGGGGCGACATAGGTAGCGTCCAAGATTGGAGGACCCCCTGAAGGAAGAAAAGGATTTGGGCCACTGAGGAAAGAAGTGTTTTTTCTCAAAGCTGGCTCTTGGTCAGTGCTGGAGGGCCCACCGTGTGGAATAGTAGGGGCCACAGTAAAATACGGGGAAGAGAGATCCAGAATACTCTCTAGGGAGCCCCATTTGACATGAGGAACAGTAAGCAAGGGGGTAAGTGACGCACTTGAGTCCTTGGTCTTCAATATAACACCATGTCCCTTAGAATCTGACATCCTGACAGCAAAAGTGTCTAACAGTAGTATAAAAAGTAGTAATTTTATTGTAACTAGACATAAATCAAACAGCCAAATACACTCACATTTCCACTCCTTGGGATTTGTGCATCTCTAGATCCTAACCCCCTTACTGTTTCAATGCTGTGTCCTTCTCTGTTTGCAACCTCCTTCTGTACTATCCCTCGGATGTCTCCTTAAGTCCAAATAAGTTATGTTGTATATTCTTCCTTGATAAGAGATACGGTTCTCAGAATTAAAGAACTTGGACTAATGGATTAGCAATAGTGGGTAGATTATGTACACTACATAAGAGACAAATGGAGATTAAATTCTCAAAAGGGAAGGCAAGGTAGGGTCAGAGCCACAAAAGTATGTAAAATACCCTTACATTTATTTGAGATCTCATGTCCACTTCATCAGGCTTCTTGTATTAGTTCCTTTATTGTGAGGACCATCTCTATGTTATCAGAGGAGAAAATACAACAGGACTGCAACGGACTTAAGAGAAATCCGAGGGATGGTACAGAAGGAGGTTGCAAGCAGGATCCCAGAGATACATAAAACCCAAAGAATGACAAATTTGAGGGGGTATTTGGCTGTTTCATTTTATGTTTTGTCACATTAAGATTACTACACCTAGAGAGACTTTCTTCTTGTGTTTAGTTTCATGCACTTTTCCGTTACGGTTTGGCCAAGATTTCATAGCGGTATGCGCTTAAGTATGTGGTTCTAGAGATTAAAATGGTATGATACATGTGGTAAAGAGAGTGGTTGTCATGTACTTGACAGCTTTTAGACTAAGGTGAGTGGATGTGGACTGTGAGCCCCTGTATTAGAGGCATGTCTAGAGTGACCTTTTGGTTTAGTATAAGCAACAGTATCCGAATGATGTGGAATGAAAACTTTGGGTTCAACATTTTGTGGAGTGTGAGTTGGGAGTTTAGAATAATGTGGAATAAGATCTGTGGGTTTAAAGGGATGATATGAGAGCATCAGGTTCAGAATGATGTTAAGGGTGAGTTTAGAGTTCAAAGTGATGTAAAATGTTCAGTGTCCTCTGAACAGAGAGCTTGCATCAGGATGATAGGAGGGTGAGTTCGGAGGTCTGAATTGGGTGGAGTGTGAACTCTGTGTTTAGGTTAAGGTGTAGATTTGGGGTTAGTTTGAGAGTTAGCTCTGGGTTTAGAACTTAACCACAGAGCTTACAGTCAAAATGGAGTTCCATTTCAATTGTAAGCTCTGTCGTATCAATGGTGTTGTCACATTTCAATTGTAAGTTCTGTGGCATAACAAACGAAATGGAGCTACATGATACCACAGAGCTTACAGTTGAAATGGACCTCCTTTTGTTTTGTAAGCTCTGTAGTATCACTTGTGTAGCTCCATTTCAAGTAGAAGCTCTGTGGCATAACAATGGAGTTACACAAGTAATACCACAGAGCTTACAGTTGAAATGTACTCTGTGGAATAACAGTTGAAACTGAGCTACATAAGTGATACCACCTACAGTTTACATTTGAAATAGAACTGCACTGCTATTGTATCTCAATTTCAAATATAAGCTCTGTGGCATCACTGGTGCAGCTCAATTTCAATTGTAAGCTCTGTGGTATAACTTGCCTTTCATCACAACTTCAATACAAAGTGAGTGGGCTCTGATGGTGAGCTGGAGCAATAATGGGGGCAAGGTAAAGTGGGCCCATGGCCTCCAGTTTCACAGGAGCCCTGGGTGCTGTCAGTCCGCCCCTGGTTGTATATACCTCTGCGATTCCCACACACCCCTTGTGCAGCCTGCCCAAGCTTACCTGAGTGCCCTGCTCAGTTTGTCGTAGTTCATTTGCGGTTTGCATTTCCGCACCCCCCACAATCGCGCCACCTCGTCCGGATCCTTGATGACAAACTCTCCATAATCTCCTTGCCAGGCAATAACATCGTGATATTCCTCTTTCCTCAACAACTCCAGAATGAAATGCCAGAGCTGGATCTGTCTGGAGCCCGGGCTGGACTCCGGCTTATAGGCCCAGTCAGGGAAGGCAAACCCTGAAATCAGAAGGAAAGAAGACATGTTCTAAAGTGGAATTAAGACAGCCCAAAACTAACTCAGTCAGGGGTGAGACATGCAGATTTTCACCAGTGAAAGGAATAATCTCTGCTGTTCCTGCAGTTTAGAAAGGTTGATGTAATAAGAAAAACTGGGGCAAACCAATTGCACCCAAAAGGGAATAAAATCCTACTGTTAACCCCTTCAACGCTAGAGAAGTCTCCATTGCATTGCTTTGAAGTATACTGGAGACTCCACTAGCATTCAAGGGCTTAAACCTTTGAGTGCCAGAGGGGTACGCAAGGCATTATGTACCCCTCTGGCACCAAAGGGTTAAAAGCCCCATTTAAACCAGTACTTGTTTCCTATGTTGCAGCAGTTGGTTTGCCCTAGTTATTTTTAGTATATTAGCTTCACAAATAAGTGTTCATATATTATGTGTGTGTTTGTTTTATTCCAACAAAGTAGCAAACTTAACATACACTTGCAGATAAACACGCGCAAATAAAAACACAACAGAAAACTTACCATGCTTGTGTGCGTGCATGTGCCTGTTGTGTTGCAAAAGGGAGCTGTGCATGGTAAGTTTGCTGTTGTGTGGGAATACAATAAAGCAAAACACACATCCTATATAATAATTTG
Source organism: Rhinophrynus dorsalis (assembly GCA_037306005.1). Classification (NCBI taxonomy): domain Eukaryota; kingdom Metazoa; phylum Chordata; class Amphibia; order Anura; family Rhinophrynidae; genus Rhinophrynus; species Rhinophrynus dorsalis. Next base: position 308,379,318 of record CM074724.1, read on the forward strand.
CTATGGATGTTTGTCAGAAGCAGTCATGCTCAGTAGAGACTGCCCGAATGCACAGAATGCTGGGAGTTCTGTGCTGGGAGAATTCTGTGCTTTCGGCCAGTCTCTGCAGTTCATGACCGCATTGGCGGCAGGACGCAGAGGAGGACGGCCTCTTAACTCTTTGAGTGCCCTATGGCACTCAAAAGGTTAACATCACCCAGACCTTGGAAGTGTACACAGGCTTTTAATATAGTATAATATAAGCAAATATGAGCATTTATGCAAAACTAGTATATAAAGTTTTCCTTTAAGAAAAAATGGAAACAATACATTTTAAAACATCATACAAAATCCAGTACAGAGGAATAAGCAAGGCATCAATGGTCTTGGTACAGCCAGCCAACACATACAGTCCCAATACATAGTGAGTGCAAAGGAAATCAGAAAATTGAGGAACTGCACAACAGAAGTATAAAATTCACAGAATAGATAAGTCTGTATATGCAAGATTATATTTTATTCCATTCCAGCGCAATAGCAGACTTACCATGCACAACTCCCTTTTGCAATACAACACGTATGTAAAATAATATTTATGAAGGCTGACATCTCAAACAATTGAGGAGCAATGTGTTGGAGACCACTAGCATTTAAGGAGTTAAAAGCCCAATAAAATAACTGGAATAGCTTAATGACAACTTCATTTTCCTTTTGAGTGTCAGGTGTGAGAAATGCAATGTCACTCAAATGGTAAAATGAAAAAACAAAGCTAAAATACAAGTTACTTGTACACAAAGGAGATATACACATACATGTATTTGTGTGCAAGTCCACATACATGAAAGAACTTAGGAGTAGTCGGAAAGTTTTGTTATGAAAATATACATATGGTAGGGCTTTTCCTTTCAAGTAAAATAAAGATATTCCCACTGCTGAGAGATTCATATTTCCAGAATTATCACAATTTAAACTCTTGTCTTTTTACACCAAGAGTGTCATCTAGTGGTCAGATTCCAATTGTTTATTCTGTTACATTCTATCTGAGAGGAAAGTCACTTACAAACAGTTCTCCATAGAATTTGACAGAAACTGCTCTGTAATGCCGTCAGGAGGTAAACGTACTATAAACTCACTTCCCAATTATTTAAACTGTTATAGTATTTGAATAAAACAACCGATAGTGACAGGAATGCCCCAGTCTTACTCAGCAGGAATAGTGGTAACTTACAAGTTTTTTTTTTTTGTTTTTAAACCAGGATGAGGAAAAGTCTCTATTGATTAATTAAGTTATTTTTTTACTGTAGACAATTTCCAGGACACACTTGAAAACTAGATCAATCTCAATGTATTCTTCCTGGTAAAACATTTTCTAAATCATATTTTCCTATTGCACTCCTCACTGTGTAAAACAGCAAGACTAGCCTAGGAAAGGATTAACATGATGGAGTCATGTCTTTCTTTTCTCAAGCTGAGTGCTAGTAAAATTGCTTCCCCAAAACAGCACGACCCAATTAGAAGCAAGAGATTTCTCCGAGATGTCTCTAGCATCCAACAGGATAAAAGATCTCAAGTTCTATCCTAACACGGAAACTCTTACTTGCCCATCTGTGAAGTGTTATGACATACTTAGTGACATAACAGCAAGACGTATTTGAACATTTGTGAGCATTTAAATTAGCTTTTCTCTTTACTTTTTTAAAAGCAGATTATTAGATCACGCTGCAGGAGACATGTTACACAAGACCACTAATCAGGTTACAGATCACCAAGTGACTGGGGACAAAGATCAGTCACTCTAGAAAACTTCAATTACAAAGAACAGCACACAGATTTACAGAGCACCTATAATATACCCTTAGAGCATTGGTGATGCTACCACACAAGCAGAATAAGCGGCTGTTTAAGCCCTAAAGGGCGTATACAGTGCTTCTGCCCCATGTGAACAAAATCAGATGCCAAAGTCTTATTAGAAACACAGAAGCTGGAATAAAGGGGGCCCCCATTTTTTTGCTTAGGGTCCCAAAAAACCTAGAGCTGGGCCTGGCTTAGGGTATTATCCCTGCTTATGTTTCAGCACCAAATCAGCTACAGATAAATCTCTCATTTACCAATAAGTGCAGTGTTTCTCATTACCAATAAAAAGAACAGGGGTCACCTTTTTTCACAAGGGGACACGTACAGAAAGGAGTGCTGCACCTGACCAGCATAATTACTAGATCCAGGTTAGCACTTGCCTATATTGAGTGAATATGCATATGCACAAACACCTAATATTTTTGCTTCTAGCATAGTTTTCACCACGAAACAGAGACATGAGCTACACACAGTTAAAGATACACCATTCATGGTAAGAATAATCTTAAGGCCTTAAACACAAAGAGTGAAACAACTTCACCACAAGGAAGCGAAAATTCCTCAAATCCACAATGCTTAACGTGGTTCATAATTAACTGAATACCTCTGAAATCTCCAGCGCATTGATTTGCAAAGCATCTCTGACCTTTCTGGCAGCCAAGGGGTTAAGAGCCCTTTTTAAATCAATTGCCATTTTTATCTATGGGGCAGATGGTTTGATTCAGAATTGCTCCTTTGTTTTGTGTATATGGACATTAGTTAATTCCATGATGGGAAAGTAATCAAGAACGTCACTCTCTTTAACCATCACAGTGTAAATCTTTAAGGACAGAAGGGCTGTGCAATGCACTGTGAAGCAATTTGTTGCATACCCTCTGGTCCTAGGTGTCTCTCCCTGTGGTGTAAATACCAGCCGTAAAATAACATACTATTAAGCCTGGTTACTAAAAGGGTTAAAAATGGCGTATTATTGATAAAGTACTCTGAGTGGTACAGGCCTACTGACATACCTTAACTTTGGTGTGGTACCGTGACAGTAAGAGTAAAGAGGCCCATACTGGACAGGTCTTAGCCTGTCTTGATACCACGTGAAGCAACTTTACGACATGTGATCTTGTGGTGTGGAGCAGTCTTGCCAGCTCATAGCTCCCTTCATCCATAACACACAAACCAAATAGCTCTCGTCTGAGGTCACGTCATCCCACACAAAGGCCCTTTTCTTATAAGGGCAGGGAGACCAGCCTTCTACTGCACATTCTCTATCAGGGAGCGAGGAGGAAGGAGAGTAGGGGAGGGGAAGGCATTGAAGAAGTTAGTGAGGGACCGTCCCATCCCCTCCTCCCACAGAGACATCATACTTCTACATACACATCCCCACTACTGGTACAGAGTATAACACAAACACAAGGACACAAGCTGTTCAGATGTTCTGCCATGAAGAGGCGTGCAATGTGAAGAAGGAAAAAAAAAAAAAAAAAAAAAAAAAAAAAAAAACATAAAAGGAGAAAGAGGGGGCCCTGATACGGAAACTGCAATTTATTTAATGGATAGAGAATAGGCAGGAATCACTTACAATCTATCAATGTGAATCAGTTCTACAGATACAAATCACACAGATAGTGGTAAAAATTATACACTAAAATTGGTGACAAAGTTGCAACATTAAAGACACAGACGCAATATATTTTAAATTCAATTAACTCCTAGGATGCTAGAAGTCTCCAACCACACTGCTGAGAAAAATACAAACAAAAACCCCACACACATTTGATTTAAATATAATTAAAGCTCTGTCTCGTTCCTCTTGTTCCGTGTGGGTGAGAATGTCTATTGATTGACAGGAAGACAGCACAGAATTAAAACACCACACCATACCACCAAGCACTTGGCAATTCCGTTTCTCAGAGGAAAATAAACAAATTCCTTCCTGAATCCAGTAAATAACCTTCTTCCTTTATCTTAGAAGATCAATATCTCCCCCCTCCGAAATAGCACACTGGCTCTGCCATGCCTATGTGCCAGAGCCAGCACAAACCAAACAAGAATATAGATCAGGCATTATGAACAACCAGTATTTGTCACAAAAAGCAACATACTATGGGTGAACGGAGACAGCTCCTTAGGATTTCAACAAGTTCAAATTCTTAAAGTAGCATACCATAATACTAAATTGTGTTCTCATTCACAATACAAGTCAAACCTTTTCTTTTTTCGAATATATTTATAAATATTTAAAAAAAAATAAAAGCAATTGCCTAGTTTTAATTAGCAAAAAATCACAGGGATGCTCTGTGCATTTCCAAAATTGCTCCTTTTGTCAGTTTCAGAGACCTGAAATCTAAGATCAATGACTGGCAGTGGGCTGGGTTAAACATGGGAAGTTATGGGATTCACTTCCTGCACTACTGCTCCCTATAGACTGCAAGTATCTGGTTTGTAAAGTCAGACATTTGGAGTTTATGGGAACTGCAAGTGCAGCTAATGGAAATGGAACTGGGAGTCTTTTTTAAAATTAAATATCGCAGTTTGGGTTCACAGAGGGGAAAAACTAAAGAGCCATGGATGAGGGAGCTTTCTACTCCCCCAGCTGTCTGGGGAAAGTTTGTATAAGAGGATTTTAGTCTTACCTGTTAAATCCTTTTCTCTTAGTACATACAGGTTACTGGTAACTTTGGGTAGGCGATCTGCCCCTTTAACACCTTAACGACCGGCGCGTCGCAGTCACTTAAGGAACAGGGTTTTTTTTTGTTGTTTTTTTGTTTTTTTTAATTCCAGTTCTGGACTCCCCGAACGGCGTGCAGCCGCAGGGGGAGCCCGGAATTCCATGATGGTCATAGTACGTCATGGGTCATTAACTCAGATCGACCCATGACGAACTATGACCGTCAAGGGTCGTTAAGGGATTAATTAGGCAAGAACATTTCTAGAAGTGAATGCAGGGGGTGGGGCCTACCTTCCCTCCTTGGCTGCAACTAGCCAATCAGCTCCAGTAAAATTAGAGACACTAACTATTGACTAGATAGTAGAAGGGAAAGAAGACTCCTGTGAGCATGACCCAGAAGGACCCCCACGGTCTGCCACAGGAGAACCAAGCATGGTCCCTTGACAGGGTGGGAGACCATTAACCTATATGGACTAAGAGAAAAGGATTTAACAGGTAAAACTAAAATCCTCTTTTCTCTGTCGTCCAATACAGGTTACTGGTAACTTTGGGGATGTCCAACCATTGCATTTCCAGGAGGCCGGAAGTAAGACAAGGACCAGGAGAAAGGCCCCCAAAGTTACCAGAGCAGGTATGAACAATCAGATCAGAGATAGCCCAACAAAACAATGAAGTGTCAACGGACACTGAACAGGGGTAACAACACCCCAGGAACTGTTACACAGCACACTGAACTAGAGCCAACAGGGCTCAAAAGTGAAGGAAGCACCAAAGAACTGAAGAAGGTCCTAGACAGGCAAGACTGCCTCTAGGATCTTCCTCCCAAAACTGGCGTCAGCCAATGCCAGCACATCAACACGATAGTGCTTCGAAAAGATGTGCACAGATGACCAAATGGCAGCCTTGCACAACTGATCAGCGGAGGCCTGATTCTTGTAAGCCCAAGAAGCCCCAATAGATCTAGTAGAATGAGCCGTGACCCGAAAGGGAAAAGGCTTCTTCCTTAGCTCATAGGCTTTACGAATAGTGGACTTGATCCAAGATGCAATAGTCACTTTGGATGCAGGTCTCCCTGCCCTGGGGCATTCAGGAATCACGAATAGCACGTCAGACTATCTAATGGACTCAGTGCGATGTACATAAATCTTGAGACAACGCACCACATCTAACAAGTGGAGATCCCTCTCCTTGTCAGAGGTAGGATCAAGGCAGAAAGAAGGCACCACAATCTCCTGACTGATGTGGAACTCAGAGACCACCTTCGGGAGAAACTCTTGCGACGTGTCAAGCACCGCATTGTCTTTGTGAAACACCAAAAAGGGTGGTCTACAAGACAGAGCATGTAACTCCGCAACACGGTGAACAAACAAGTTATCGCCAGGAGAAAGTCCATTTTCTACATCAGCAGGCATAGAGGAATAGTAGCAAAGGACACCCAAAACCAAGTTGAGATCCCACTGAATAGCGGGAGTCTTGAACATGGGACGAGTATGAGCAACGCCTTGGAAGAAAACCTTGACATCAGGAAGAATAGCAAAGCGCCTCTGAAAGAAAACAGACAAAGCAGAAGTCTGAACCTTAAGGGAACTCAAACTGAGTCCCTTATCGACACCGTCCTGCAAGAAAGCCAGGCAGATCAAAATCCTAAGGAAGGTCCCTATCAGCACACCAAGATAGAAAGGTCGACCAGACACGATGGTAGATCTTGGAAGAAACAGGCTTGCGGGCACTGAGCATAGTAGCCACCACAACAGAAGAGCAGCCCTTCTTCAATATTGAAGATTCAATTTCCAAGTCATCAAAGCTAGACGAACATCCTCCTTCCACAGGTAACCCTGTAGAAAAAGATCCGGATGGCAAGGGAGCCAGAGTGGCTCCGCCACGGACAGATCCAGAAGCTCTGGAAACCAAGCCTGTCGAGGCAAGTACGGAGCAATCAGAACGACTGGACAGTTCTCCAGTCTCAATTTCCGTAACACCCTGTGCAACATGGGGAGGGGATGAAAGATGTAGGCCAGAGGAAATAACCAAGGAATGGGCATGGAATCCACCGCTAAAGCTTGAGGATCTCTCAAGCGAGAGAAGAACCTTGGAACCTTCCTGCTGTATCTTGTCACCATCAGGTCGATGCAAGGAAGACCACACTTCTGAACAATGAGGGAGAACACCTCTGGGTGCAGTTCCCACTCTCCGCTGTCCACTGTGTGTCCACTGAGGAAGTCAGCCATGACGTTGTCTACACCAGGAATGTGCACTGCGGATATGGCAGGAACATGTTCTTCTGCCCAGGACAAAATAGCCTTGACTTCTAACCAAGCGGCAAAACTTCTTGTTCTGCCCTGCTTGTTGATATAAGCCACGGCCGAGGCGTTGTTGGACTAGACCCGGAACAGGCATTCTTGCAGCTGGGGTGTCCACTTGCGAAGGGCATGAAATATCGCCTGACGCTCCAATATGTTGATGGGAAGGAGAGATTCCTCCAGAGACCACCGTCCCCAAGCACTCAGGTGACCCAGGACCGCTCCCCAGCCGGAGAGGCTGGCATCCGTTGTCACCGTGGTCCAGAAGGATACCAGGAAGGACTTGCCCTTCAGCAGATTGGAGAGGTCGAGCCACCACAACACACTCAGTTTGACATGAAGAGGGAGGGAAACTGACATCTTCAGAAGGGCAGGCTGACCCTTGCACACCTAGAACACAAACCTCTGGAGTTCCCTGGTGGGAGCCATGGCAAATGCAACCTCTTCTATTGTGGAGATGAATTTCCCCATTAGAGAGGACAGCTTCTTGGCTGGAACTGGATTGTGCGCGAGAAAAGCAGAAACACTGGTGATCTGGTGAGCCACCTCGCCCGTGAGAAACACCATGCTCTGCTGAGCACCGAAAAGTAGGCCCAGGAAGACCAGATGCTGGGATGGAACAAGATCTGATTTCTCGATGTTGATGATCCACCCGCGATGGGCGAGAGCATGAATGCAGTCCTGAACCTGTTGATGAAGAAGTTCTGCAGAAGGGGCTCTCAGAAGCAGGTCGTCCATATATGGAGTAACTCTGATGCCATCCCGACGGAGGACGGATATTAAAGCTCCCAAGACACGGTTGAAGACTTGAGGAGCTGTAGTCAGACCAAAGGGAAGAGCTGAAAAGTGAAAGTGCTCTTGGTCGCAGGCAAATCTGAGATACTGCTGACTCTCTGGATGAATGGTGATCTGTAAATACGCGTCCTGAAGATTCAAAGAGGCAAGGAATTCTCCCAGGGACATGGCAGCAATCACCGTCCTTAGGGACTCCTGGTGATAATGAGTCTTGATCACAAAGGAATTGAGATCCATCAAATCCAAAATGTGACAACAGCCTCCGTCCTTCTTGGAGACCACAAAGAGGTTTGAGTAAAAACCCATACCACTGTCCTGAATTGGAACAGGTTCCAGAAGGGCCTGGATAGTGCCACTGAACAGACTGCGTTTCTCTATGCCCTGGGGCGCATGAGAGGGGAAAAACTGAAAGGGAGGAGGAGGCGCGAAAGGGATCCTGTACCCTTCTGCTACCACCTGTAAAACCCATGGGTCCGCCACTGAATCCTCCCAGACGCTGTGGTAATGACGCAGGCGGCCACCTACAGCCGAGTAGGTACCTGGATTCGGGCGAGTCATGCCAAGGCGGCTTGGCAGTCGTAGGCTTGGAGGAGACCTTAGGCTTCCATTGCTGTTTGGGCTTGGAGGAGGAACA